>JAZKJV010007841.1:0-720381 GCA_037367405.1 Ottelia alismoides | reverse complement strand
TAGAGGACTTGCATCAAGAGGTCGATCGAATATCAAACTTTAGGGAAAGGATTTCCATCTCCTTCTCAGGTTGAAGATCCTCTCTTGACAATAATTTAACGGTGCTAGATAAATCCTCAATCTAACTCCTTAGATATCATATCGACACCAACCTCTATGATACAACCATTAGACCAACAACTATATGATTATCAAGATGACCACGGTACATAACACTGATTGTACGAAGGGATCTTATAAGTTCATGCATTGATTAATCCCAGACATGGAGTGAAAATCAATAACTTTTATTGATATATAAAAGGATTACAATAACATTTATTACGGAAATGATTCTCCAGGGCTCACGCATCCAACAATCTCTCACTAGGACTTAGAACCGTTCTGGTACAATTCGAAACCCATACTCATTACATGCTGGTCAAAAACCTTATGGGACAGAGGTTTGGTAAGTAGATCAGTATTGTTGTTGGCACAGGCCACCTTGGTGATGATGATGTCACGTCGCTTCTAAATCTCCAGAATGATGTGATATTTCCTCTCCACATGCTTGCTCTTTGATTCCATATAGGTTCATTTGCTTGAGCTATGGCTCTCATGTTATCATAAAGCAACGAGATGGGAGTATTCGAGGAAACTACGCCAGCTCCAAGATGAACTTGCGCAAACACACCACTTCTTTTGTAGCATATGTGTTAGCCATATGAGCCTAAGGCGAACTGTTTCTACAATAAATGTTATTGTAATATTTTATATATTAATAAAGGTTATTGGTTTAATGTAATCATTGAAATGTCTTTGATTATATTTGGTTGGTTGATCTGATGGCTGAGGATGCCACCATCTGACATCACCTAGAAGACCTGGAGCCGAGGCTTGATCAAATGATGGAGAAGCCCATAGGAAGAATATGGAAGAATGCTTGAAGCAGAGATCTTTGATCTGAGCTTCCGAGTGACTTCGACGGTCTTGGGTGCTGCAAAAAGGCGTTGAAGCTTCCTGGAAGTGTTCGGAGCTGCTGGAGGCTTCAGATGGGTCTGAGGACCACCGATGGGGTCCTCAGAGGTCGGAGGAGTTTTAGGGGGTCCAAATACCTCAACTTTTGGCAAAACTTGACCCACGAGGTGTCTTTGGCCCTCTAGAACCTGCAAAAAAGCTCAAGCATGCAACAAGGAGGTTTTGGGGGTCTTATCGGGATGAAATGGAGCAAGGCGAGGCCGGGAAAAGCTCTCCGATGAGGTGGTAAAGCTGGAGAGCTGATACATCAATCTGAGCAAGATCGTGGGGGCTGGAGGTACCTGGGATGAGCTAGAAGCAATAACGAGCAAAATGCAAGTGAAATGGGGGTTTGAAGATGGTCGAAGCACTATGGAAACAGTCATCGGAGCTCAGCTTCGACAAACTACGAATATTTGATTTTACACAAAACAAAGTTAAACTAAGTGGAATAAAATACTAGCCTACTATCCAAGTCCTATGAACATAAAGAAAGGCTAGACTAGGGCTCTACCTCAAGAAATGAAGGATCCAGAGGAGCTTCTTCACTAGTAGCTGGCTATGCCTGGATCACCATCTTCAAGTCTCTTCCTCCATGCTGAATGACTCGTCTTGCTTCTTGTTGTCACCAGGAAACATGGGCACAAGGAGATCGGGAGATTCGAGGCAATGGAGGGATAAAAATTCAAATGGAGTCGGAGACTTACTTTTTTATGGAGGGTCTTGACTTGGGAAGAACACATGATTCAGCGACTCATCGATAGAGGAGTGAATCCAGCATGAAAGTTCAAGGATTGAGGGTCAAAATTCAAGAAGGAATCGGAGTGAAATAGTGAAATAAGGATTGGAAAAATTGAGGAAAGTGGGTGGTTGACGAGGTCTAACAAGCTAGGGTTGTAGGTGGGAGTCAACTGAAGACTAACTCTGATTGGACTACGTCACCCACAAGAAGATAAAACAGAAAATAAAAAGAGAAAATAAACTGAAATAAAATAAAAATTAATTTATTAATTTTTTGGTTAAAACATGAAAAATATTTATTATTTTATGTATTACTTTAATCTGATATTTATTTATTTTTTCAAGGTAATTTGTTGTATGTTATTTTTTACAAGTATAAATATATGTATATTTATCTATATATTATTTGTTTTAATTTTATTTTCTATTTTAGATCTTATTATTTTATATAAATGATTTATATATTTATAACTTATTTAAATACATATAAATATATTTCTATTTTATTGTTCCAAAGTTATAAGTATACATAAATAATTAGGTGTATTTATAGTATATGTATATGTATGTAAATTTCATCTATATATTTTAGTATACTAATTTATTTTTGTTTTAATGACTTTAATTTAATTAATTATGTATAAGTATTATAAATAATATTTACACAATTATAAAAATATAAAATATGAAAAATATAAGGAGTAAATAAATTAATTATTTTATTCAGGTATAATATAAAATAGAGGCTCAAAACCTAACTTTTACATCTTAACTCTAAATGGAATCAAACTGCCTTCATTAAATAGCTTATTAAGTTTTATATTAAAGGTAAGTTTGATCAATTTTGATATAATACGGAGAAGATACATGTCTGTGAAGTTTGAATTTTGGCTTTTTATTTTGTGTGTCTAGGACACATTGTCCATTATTTTTACATGAAATAAAATTTATATTTTCTTATGTATTTTATCCACAACTTTCATGTACAAAGTTTATTGATTTGAGGTAAAAATAATAAAGACTAAAATAGGTTCCAAATTAACTTTATTGAAGAATACAATTAGGGTTTTATTGTATTTTTGACCCTTATCTCCCCCTACTTTATTCCTTGTCAATCCAATAATCATGATGCCTAGGTCTCAGAGTTCAGGGTCTTTCAATACCTATGATAATACAATTTTTTCTTTTGTTTATTCTTTTACTTTTGCTTTAAATAGAATATTTTGTACAATATTTACACTATAAATAATAGAGGTTATTTTATGCAAGATAATGTTATATACATGCATTTAGCTAGGGTTAAAGGCAAAATGAAAGAATAAAAACGATGAAATGTAGATTCATCACATGGTAACTATTATTGAATGCTATTAATTTGGACCCCAATTAGGGTGAGGTGATATTTTCAAGATCCTTCCTACTGCATAACACATACTTAGAGTAAGTCGTTGAGCATGTGGATAGCTCCCTCAAACTGTCTACTAATCTATAGTTGGTAGGTTAAACTAAGACACGACTTCGATATATAGTACATGTTGTATATATTTTGATCAACTCAGTAATCATGCAATTCATGTTGACTAGCATAAAATGGGTTGGATTGTTCATTCTATCAATTATCACCCAAATTGTTTCATATCTACCTATAAAATGGGGCACTAACAACACATATTTGAAGGAGGTTCTATCCCACTTCCATACAAAGATAGAGACTTGCACAAGTCGGGGATACATTGTTGCAATGCTTTCATACTTAGCATTGTCATGATGAGTGAAAAAATTGAAGCTATATGCCTCATCATGACATATATATGGTTCCACTTCCACAAGATGGACTCACAAACTCCCAAACCATCAAAGTAATCCTTCATGCAATGGTGGTAGATTTCGTGTGCTTTGTAGTCACCCTACAAACCTTGGATAATCTTGTTCCACACCCCATCGTGCTTGGTTGGTACAATTATGATATATAATGCAATGTCAAAGGTATGCCACACAATATGTGTTGCGAGCATATCTCATGTTTGTAATTATGGTGGAATCCTTGCAGTATGTGCTCTCTTGCTCAAACTGTATGCTATAATGTTCCCTTTACAATATGGTAAGAGATTGTACATTCGCAGTACTTCAACAACTCTATTCATCGTGTATGCCTCATACTTAGTTCTCACAGTACTTCAACAACTCTATCCGTCTTGTTTACCTCATGTTTCTCTTACTAGTCAAAGATGTACTTAAGGCTCTTATGATCCATGAAAATATTGCACATAACCCTATGCATCTAGTGCATCCATTTCTTTAAATTGTAATCACTAATTATAAATCACGTGTATAATAATTCTATTTGTGATTCTTTATTTATCGGGAATGCACACTCCACAACCTAATCATGCTGCATCCTCATAATGCCCAAACTCATCCTTGATGTAGTGCATACACAAAGAAGTCCAAATACTAGAGGAAGGGGTGAGAATCAAAGCATTGGTCAATGATGACACAAAAATCAAGATCGGCTAAGATGGAAAAATAATCACAAGTTGTTGTTCTCAACCAATCAATTTTGTCAATCAAGAAAATCAAGACCACATAAATATGATAATAAACACACAAAATCAAATGTTAGCATTCTCCGCTATTTATTTAACCTAGTATAGCGACCAGGGTCGAATACAAGGATCACGGAAATGTACGAAGTAGTCCTATTCAGAAAATAAAAAACATATTTTTGTGGTCTTTAATTTGTAATTTTTTATATTTTCAAAATGAGAAAAAAGCAAGCAAGCTAAAAGCAAGTTTCAACAATTTTTATTAGGAGTCAAAAATGCTCAACAATAGAAAACAAAAATATTTTTATTTTTTTCAAATATTCAAATGTTTTTGATGATTTTAGGGGATTTTTCAAATTTTATATGATTTTATAAAAATCAAAGAAAGGAAAAAAAGAAAGCAATCTACAACCTGGACTAAAAGGTGAATTTAAAATAGTAAAGTTATCTTAAGATCTTGGTTGTGATTTTTATGAAAAAGGGAATAAAAATATCTAACTAAAGAAAATGAAATCCTATTTTTTTATTTTTTTTAGAATTTGTAATAATTTTTCATAAGTTTTGTAGAGTTTTTAGCGTTTTAGGGTTCTCATAAAAGATAATGCAACAAAAATGGTAAGAATTAAAACACACAAAAACAAGCACACAATTTTTTTTTGTAATTTTTAACGTAATTTTTATATTTTTTGGTATTTTATAAATTAGACAGAACATGTTTTAGGGTTTTTTATTTTTAGAAAATATCAAATAATACTAAATTAATTCACAAAAATCACCATAAATATTACATGTTAGCAGAAGCTAACATTAAACTTTGTGGGATTTTTGAAGTTAATTTGGTAATTATTTGATGAAAAAGAAGCACACATAACACATGGACCTATTTGCAATTATCCTAAAGTTTTCAGGCCAAAAGATGATGCATATGAAAATCTCAGGGGTATAGTTGCAAAAATCCTAGATAAACACGCGCCTTATATGTGAGTCAGGCTTAGAGGGGTATAATTGCAAAAACTAAAAAGTTTTCATTCAGATCAGAATAACCTGAAATCCAAGGTATAAAATGCAAATGTACCAGAAGAGCACGCGACACCACATACGAGTTCACACAGAGTGGACTAAAATGCAAATGCTAAAAACACGAGGGTCTAATTGCAAAATGTCTACGCTACAACTTTTATTTACTGGACTAACTAGAAAAGCATGAAAATGCAGGATAAAAGATGCAAAATACCCTTGCAGGGCTTGTGCAAGGCACGTGGGGACGCATAGCAAGCTCTGGAGGCGGCGATTGTGTACGGTCAGGATCACTGGCAGCCTATATCTGACGGTTCAGGGTATGTCGGGGACGTGCGGCAGGATCTAACTTGTCAGTCCTGATCCAATGGTCTGAAAAGCTGCATCGACGGTCGGCTTAGACCAAAATTGGTGCTGTGCTCCTCATCCAACAGTACCGGAAGACGGTGGACGAACTGGTGGGTGGCGAACTTCGATCGGGAACTGGTGCGAATCTGCTGGGCTGATCGAGCCTCCAAATCGTCCAACACCTCCAGAGGGGTGTTCCACGTCGAATGCCGGAGGTTGATCAACTGGATGATGGTCGCATGGTCGGGATAACAGACCTCCACCTGGAGTTGCTCCAGCAAGACACTAGAGTTCTAAAAGAGGTTCATGTCGTGCAAGGGTACCTGCAATTTAAAGATAGGACTCGGTTCTGTGCTCCGATCCAGGGTATTGTAGTTGGAGAGGAAAGAAGCGGGGGGGATGGGAGTTGGGTCTCCGACATACATGGAAGGAGGGGATTTGGCCTTAATCTCTACCTAGGGATCGAGTCTAAGGATGATCAGATTGTGGTGTAGATGGAGGGTGAGGTGTAGGTGCGATCTGAATAGATGAGTGTGAATAACGGGGTTCCGACCTGCTAGTCGGAGCATTTGAATGTGCGGCGAAGTGAAATGGAAAATCGAGATGAACTGGGAAAATGAAGCGGAATGGGCAGTACCTGAGGGTCTGGATGAACTCAAGAACGTATGACGAAGATGGGAATAGAGGTTGTGGCCTTGACATCGCCGCGGAAAGCAGGGAGGCTAGACGCGGCGGCGCTCACCGGCCACGTAGCTGAGCTGCTACTGCAGGCCACCGAAATTCGATCCGAAGGGCTCCTCCAGTTGTTGTCACTCCACTGAAGATTCCTAGGGATGAGAGAAGGGATGGGGCACGAGCTTCTCGACAGTGGAGGCGGAGGAGATGTTATATAGGCTTCCCAGGGTGGTGAGAAGATCGGGCAAAAGCGCACAACCTTAGGAAGATCCGCATCTTCCTAGGGAATCGCGAGGGTCGTGGATCCAAGGAGATGGCTCGGATGAAAAATCAGATCGAGAAGAGGCTTGATCCGACTGGGAAAAAGGGGGAAGAAGCTCCGACGGAAGGAGTCGGGTTGGGTCAAGCTGGAAAGAGGGCGTTGACTTGCGGTCAACATCTGGTCCCGACCAATAAAAAAAGGAATTTACAATTTATTTATAAAATCAATAAAAAATATTAAATGAATTCAAAATAAAAAGTGTATAAAAATGAAAAATGTTTATTAATTTTCAAACTATTTTCTGTGATTTTTAATTATTTTTATGAAACATAAATTAGTGTATTACAGTATATGGTGTTATATACAGGTATAATATACCTATGTATTTTGTATAATCATTTTATTTTATTATTTTTACACAAATACCCTAATCTTGAATTTTTAGTTATTTTCCACATGTTTTTAGGGGTACAAAATAATTTTTATTTAATTTTTATGATTTATTTATAGGTATAGAATAAGTAGGGAGGGAGGCATATATACATGTATTTTGTACAAGTGAGAAAGGGTTTTATTTTTATTTTTCTGATTTTTATTTTATTTTGTTTTACTTTTAGGATTATATACAAGGAGGTAGAAAGAATGTTTTATTTTTACTTTGTCAAAAATAATTATTTACATATATAGGGAGTATGTACAACATAGAGTAGGCCCTATCTCTGTCTACTTATTTTGTTTGGCGATCAGGTCAAGGCTTGACCTTCTCTTGGGGTTCGGGTCACTCTGTATTTATTCTAAATACCTCCTTCCTTTTTCTTTTCCTTTATTCTTTTATTTTTACATAAATACATGCTAATTATATAGTATTAATAGATGCATAATGATAACTTATTGTATTTACACATATTTACATGATGATTTGCCAAGATAAATAGCTAAAATAAAAGAATAAAGAGTGAGAATCGGGGATTCATCAGTCAATCCCTCCTTCAACATGCAAAAACTCAACTCATACAAATTTCTCCATATAGAACAACATTCCTCTGCATTAACCACGTGAAGGGGTAAGACTAACTAGAGGAAGCCCCTTACGAAATGCATATAGTACCCAGTTTGGCCAAGGAAACTACTTAGTTCTGTCACTATGTTGAGATACTCTCAAGATATCATTGCCTTTATCTTAGTGGGGTTCATTGCTATGCATTCTTCTAAAATCAATTGACCAAGAAAGGCCATCTCTATAAGCCAAACTTGTTTTCTCTTATGAACTTACACTTGGAAATGTGAGTCGCTTGCCAAATTCAGACTTAGGCATTATCATTTGCATTTAAATTACGCATCCTCATAAGACCTTCTCTCATGAACTCACCACGTTGGAGTCATCTTTTTAAATAAAGAGGTTGTATCCTTCCAGTTATATTTATTTACTGCAAGGGAGTTTGAAATTTGACTAATAAAACACTCATTCTCTTAATTCCAACATCAATGTAATTTAATCAATTTACACATGATATTGTATCACATTGATTATTAGCCTTCTCAATGTGATTGACAACATAGTTGATCGATCAACTTTTTGGATTGATTTATCCACTCTATTTATTGTGGGTTTAATGACCATGAGTAATGATCACTCTTTCTCACTATCTTTACCCTATATTTCTTTACTCTTGTTAAACTACATTTCCATCCTCTTACCTTATTAATGCACATTTTCAGTGGCTTTAAATAGGATCCAACATAAGTCCCCAATCGATCCCCTTTCAAAACTAGTCGATCACCCTATTGACTGATCACTTTTTAAGACATGGTCGATCAATGGTTGTCAATGTCATATCCAATGGCCAAGTTGAAAATATTATATCTTCCTCTACCCATCTTAATGCAATGAAAATAACTTTGTTAAAAATCAATTTGTGTGGCACCCAAGATTGTATCAACTCCTAAGAACTTCTATGGGGCTCTAGGGGTTTTCATTCATATGGGATCGAGAAACCATGTGACATCAATAGTATGAGGAGGTAACAATATGCTACATTCGAGGACGTTCCCTCGACATTTCCTCTTATAAGAATGGACCCATCCAATGCTCCAATTGTTATGAGCATTCACATGCAGAAATGACCTTGATATGCTCTACGAAATGTCAACCTTATATTGTTGATCGAATGAACTCTGGAGGGTGGTGATGGCAGCCTTCTAGGGAAGACAGTGGTAATCCAGCCCGAGGGGTGTGGATGGCTCTCTTTGGTTTAGGGTTTGGGCAGTCCAAACCCCTTGGTATTTAAATCCAAATTTAGTTCAAATCTCTAAATGGATCTTGAACTATTTAACTTCAAGCAATCCTAACTTGAGTTAGGATGCCTATATTTCAATATTCTAAGGCTCATTGAAAGTCTCGATGAGATCTATTAAAGTATGGGATAGTTCAGACATCAGAAACTTTTTGAAGGTCCAAAGTAATGATTTCATAAGATGGCCATTGATGTTTACTTAACTCTATTAATATCAATTGTATGATCAAAGTACCTTCATTATGCGGCATAGCGTATCTCACTTTACCGAACTTGGAGCCTATGCAATTGTTCCTCATGCCTAAATTCCTTCCCGTTTGAGGAAGAGTCGGTTGAATTCAAGCATTTTCATTTCATGCAAATAATTATCTAA
The DNA here is from genome assembly GCA_037367405.1 of Ottelia alismoides. Classification (NCBI taxonomy): domain Eukaryota; kingdom Viridiplantae; phylum Streptophyta; class Magnoliopsida; order Alismatales; family Hydrocharitaceae; genus Ottelia; species Ottelia alismoides. The sequence goes on along the minus strand of JAZKJV010007841.1, from coordinate 711,129 downwards.
TTCTTCAAATATAATTTTTATGTAGGTACATTTAATTTATTGTGTTCCTTTCCGTTGATGATTATCGATCCACATAATCACATTAACAACCTATTTCCCCATGAAGTCGCATTACAATCCATTATCCATTTTCCTTGATACATATCTCATTTCTCGATGTGATATCTTCTCGTTGGAGTGATCATGACATGAAGTATCGCCCATTGTGTAAATAAAATGTTTCTCACCAAATTTATCTTAATAAGTTCCATGAACTGATGTTTCGATTCAAAGAAATCATGTGCAAAGATTGAGGATTTTTTTAGTGTGGACATATTGACAAAGAAAAATCTAGATATAATCTAACATAGCTCTAGGGATGAAAACAGTCGGATACGAATACCTTATCCATCTTAAAATACGAATACGAATGTGGATACGAATATTGATGTATCTGAAAAATGTATTACCATATCCTTAAAAACAGATATGAATGTAAAACGAATATGAATCGGATACCAATAATAACATAAATATTTAATAGATTAACTAAAATATACTTGTTTAGGATTGTTTACACATAAAATAGATATACCAAATATAGTAATTTCACAACAATATATCAACAATGGTGAATGCGATCATAAAATATTGTTACACACAGTTATAAATAAATCTATCATTATACTTATGTATGGAAATGAATATATGAATATGAATGCGAATACTAACGAATGTCAAAGTGATATCCATATCCGCATTCATTTTAAAATGATTACAAATAGGAATGTCAAAATATGTATAAAACAAATACGATAGTGGATCGGATAAAAATATATTCACATTCGCTTTCATCCCTAATAGAGAACATGCTCTTTTAGTCCCTAGATCGAATTAGATGTATTTTTCCTTCTTGATGGAAAAATTGTTTTGGAGATCTTCTTACTACATTAGCATCAAATTTCAAATATTTAATCAAATTGGAAATTTTAAATTGATATTGCATATTTTTTGAAGCAAGTATGCTTAAATAAAGAGTTGATCTGTGCATTAATTTTATCGAAATCTAAAAGTCACGAATATATTAAATATTTATAATCAGAAAAGAGAAGCTGCTCCATGGAGCATTTTCTGCCATTTTTTTATTTTTTCGAGAAATTTCACCATGTATTTTCATCCCCTATTCCTCTAATATAACATTCCAATTTCGTCAGAAACAGAGACTCTTATGCCTTCCATCCAGAACAGATAATTTCAACGGTCTTATATTTGAGATATATGTGTGGGACTCAAAAGTGCCACTGGAGCCATCTATATAAAGTGTCTCACACCCTTGTATTCATTGAGATAAAGATATAGAAGAATCCACCATTTGGAATGTTTTCTCATGGTTTCATCCCACTCCTTACGGAGTAGGATTCCATATTAAATCTTCCATGGTATTCATGTTTATCATGCTTGATTTTGTCGCTTCCACATTATCGTTTTCCAAAGCAACGAATGCAATATTCTTTATTATATCTTTAGCGAGGTTGCATGTAATAATGCTTGTTTGTTGCTATAGTTCAAAAATTTAGTGACGAATAGTTGAAATTTTGAAAAATAACAATGAGGATTGGTATATAGGTTGTCGCTAATGATATAACAACAGATATAACATTTGTCGCTAATTTCAAGTACAAAAATATTTTCGCAATGAATAATATTGTCGTTATATATTTAACAACGAGAGAGTTCTGTGGCTGATATTTGTGGATCTGGATCACGGACCCTGCAATTCTTGTCTGAGCTTTCAGACCGAAGGTTGGAAGACTTGGGTAGACTATTGTCGGAGCTGCCCTCTCCAGAGTGTATTACTCAGGGCAGGGACCATTTTATTTGGGAGGGAGAAAGATTCTCAGTGAAGAAGGCATATAGAATGTTCAGAGGGAGCGGGAGCACCGGCGCTTTGGATCCAAACATGCAGCAAGATATGAAGATAATTTGGGCTAGCAAGATTCCAAGCAGAGTGAAAGTCTTTCTGTGGTGCCTCAGAAGCGGTAGACTGTGTGACAAAGCAAGAAGGGGCAGGATATTTGGCATTACGGATACCCACTGTGACAGATGTTGTGCACAATCAGAGGATACACAACATTTGTTCTTTGCCTGTCCTTTTTCAGATCAGGTTTGGAAGGAGTTGGGGGTCTCATGGATCCGACACGGCGGAGTAGATGATTTCTGGAGTTCGATAAGGATGGTGGGGAGAAATTCGACTGACGACTGTGCGTTGCCTTTTGCTGCTCTTTGGGCCATCTGGGGAGGAAGAAATGATCTAATTTTTAAAAATCAAATGTTCTATTCGGAAAATGTATTAGCTTATGGTCTTTCCCTGTATCGTTTTTGGTCCACAAGGTAATGTACCTATCTAGTACTCTTTTAATATAAATACTTTTTGCGGTGAGTCCCAACTCGGGATTTCACCCTCTTTTTCATCAAAAAAATATATTTAACAACGGATACAAATGATATATTGATAGGTTTGCAAAAATCATTACTACATAACCATTTTGTTGTAGTGAGCTCATTAAAAATTTAAAAAAATTCTTTTAAAAATAACAAAAATATTAAAAGATCCCATCTTACTAATCCATTGAAATGTATTTACAATATGAGCATATAAAAATTATGAAAATCATGCATTTGTAGGATCAAAATCTCTCTTATTCATACATTTTTTGCATCATTTTGATAATACAATCTTAAAGATGGTATTTACTATAACTTTAAATTATATTTGCATATAAATTTAGAAATTATCATTCTTGAAAAACAACTCTTCAAAAAACATCTAACCACAGTGGCAACAAATAAAAAATACTAAATTCAGACAGCCTATAGCATAAGTCAAATGTTTATCATTTTTTTATTTTTATAATCCAATCTTTTGATGGATTTATTTATATGCATTGATTAAATATATTTATAAAAATTCCATGACGAGGAGTACTTCAAACAATCATTTGAATTTGAAAATGCAAAAAAAAAACCAGTAACAAACTTAATAAAGAAATAGCTTCTGCATCACACGGATAATAAACAATTAACATCAAACAAAAAATTATATTACGTATTATCTTCTATCGTTTTCTAACAGCGGTAACAGATCCTTTGCTGTTATGTAACACGCAGAGTCGTCCAATGGTGCAGATCACGTCAAATTACCCTCAAGCATCGTCCGATGTCCATCGGACGGCTCCTGCTTGCTCTATGCAATACCATCCGTTCCCGCTAACAAAAAAAACCCTCAATCAAAACAAAACAAAATACCCCATGAACAACTCACTTCCTTGAAAATATAGAACCTATTAAAAGAAAAGTAAACCCAACAACCTTCAGGGCTAAAAATCAAACCCATGAATTTTATTCAAATTACTGAACGGATTGGATAAATGATGCCTCCAACAGGTCATCTCGAAGTCTATTTGTTTCCTCGGGTCTTTTTTCCGTATGGTTATTATTTTAAATTTGAGATAATTGGGGAGATACTTGATTTAAAAATACCATCCGTTTTACATCGCGCACCCCGATTTAGCAATTAATAATACGTATTGTACTATATTTAGCATCGGAAGTTATGGATATTTTTTTATTGCATACATGTGAATGGTATTTACAAATATAATATTAGATTTTACAACTTAGTATTTATTTCTTACAAATTGGTGTTATTTTTTTAGTAATTGTGTTCATTTCTTTAAAACCATAGCCTCCGTATTAAAATTCCATATTAAGTTTTTACAACTTTACATTTTTTTACAAATTCATGTTGTTTTTTTACAACGGCTTCTTTATTTTTTACAACTATGTTGCAATTTTTTGCACATTCATGTTTTTTTACAAATATGACATCCGTCTCCGTAGGTGTAAATTATGCTAAAAGATTTGTAACATATGATAATAGAATTGTAAAAAATAAGTAATAGTAGTAAAATAAATAAACATTCAAGTTTACCTGCGGTGGATGGTAGGGATGCAATCGACGGACACGAATACGGATATATGTGTTATTGTATCCTTATCTGTTTTTGAATGCGAATATGGATGTGGATACGGATATTAAAACTTTACCATATCCTTAAAAAACAGATACTGATGTAAAACGGATACCGATCACATACGAGTAATGTTAGAAACACTCTATAGAATCGACTTTAGTATATACAAATTGGATGGAAAATACATGATATAAATTTAAAAATGTATGTGTATCATAAAAATTATACAAATATGGTAAAAGAAGGTATAGAATTATGTTATATATGGTTAAAAATAAATCTATGACTATATTTATATATGAAAACAGATATACAAATATGGATACAAATGTTTGCGGATATCAAAACAATATCTATATCTGTATCCATTTAAAGCGGATTTACAGATATGGATGTCAAAATCTCTATAAAATGGATAAGGTAACGGATGGAATACGGATATATATGTAACTGTTTGCATCCTTAGTTGTGGGTTTTTTCAATAGATTTTTTGTCAACTTTGGTGTCTTAGAGACTGGGAATTGATTAGGATTAATTATTTTCCTATTATAATCTGAGAGAATCGAAAGAAATAAATGATGGAAATTTAATCGGAGTAAAAACAGGAAACATGTGTATTGATGGAACTCAGAACCAAGTGGTTTTAATCTCTATCCTTCTATGAAATTCTGATGAAGTTTTTTTTTATGAAGAAAATTCTGATGAAATTCTTTGGAAAATTCCTATGAGTTCATTGGAAAATTCCTTTATGTCTATGCCGCATATTTATGTGCATGTATATAAATATAAATATAAATATTTACACACATACGTATATACATCTATAGTATGTGTACACACTTGTGTGTTTGTATAAAATAAGCATTCCCGTAAATATAGCTCGTGTAATTTTATTTGACTCCTGCAATTTATAGGATATAATCATGAGATTTCTACCCTCGTAATATTCAATTTAGTGTGTTTAAGCTTAAAATTGGCAGAAAAGTGTTATCCATCCCGATCATAGCTAAACACAAATGATAATTAACCAGTCCCATGTGATCTTTGAAGAATTTACTAAAATATGTTGATTAACATAGATTGATAATGTTATTTCTATACTTGGGTTGGTTAGTAACCCTAAAATGGTGTAGTGTCAGCTGCCTTGTGATGAGTAGGCGCAAAGTCATCATCCTAATTGAAATAAAATCACTATAAAATTCATATATGAAAACTTAATAAGCACGTATTACTAAAATCAATAAAAATATAAGAAGTGTATTCTAACATACTAAAATAATACAAATAGTTTGAAGAAGATTAAAAAAAAGAATCAGTTGTCAATATCGACTATAAAACTTAACCCCAGATAAAATATAATTTACATTATTATACTTTATGGTACTAAACCTCATATACATGCTAGAATAATGCGTAGGGTAAAAAGAAACGTAGAACATCAAAAATAATAGAAAATAAGTTCAGATATACTGAATAAATGTCAAATTATAACTAATTATTCACACACTTTTTATCCATTTTACTCATTCAATTGACTTCAACATTTTGATACAAAAAATATAAAAAAATCACAAAAAAATGACAAACAAATTAAAACCATGTTTGATAAATAGGTCAACTTCCCATACATACGTACATACATATAACTCCATTTTGGGGTAAATACACTTTTAAAGGTAATATTAAAATTTAAATTTTAATGGAAAATATTTAGAAAATTATAACATTTGAGAATAAAAATTTGAATTTTGGAAACTATACATGCTCACAACTATTTATTTATTACTCTAGTCAACACATACCCATGTTTAAAGTTCTCTTTTAATAATAAACTTTAAATGAAAATACTAAAAATCATAAAAGTTAAAAAAAGTAAAAAAAAGTTTGGACCTTTGTATATGGTGCTAAATGTATAAAGATTAACTAACTTTGGAAAATCATATCATTTTGACCCCTTTGTAGTTAATTCGGATTTTCTTAATTCTTACAAATATTTTCTTTACTAATAAAATGTAAAACACATACCTTAATCATCGAAATAATATTATAATAAAAATTCAATAAAATAATTTTCTATTATTTTTAAAAAATACTTCGAAATACGTCTTTAATTTCAAGTCAAATCAGGAAAAAGCTCGCTTACACACTTTTAATCAACGTAATGAGTGCTACAAGTTTCATGCTTACAATTTTTTGTGATTCAATATATGTCCATATGTATTATTGATTGCACGTTGGTCCACCACACATTTTGATAACATGCATTGTCTTTCTTCTTTAACCTTCTTCTTTATACTTTAGGTCGTTGCCACCTATTTCCATGTCGACACCGAGTCTTTCTTTTTTCACGCTTGATCTTGTTGAGTGATCTTCCTTCTTTGATTTGAAGGCCACCCATTTCTAGACTCTCTCTCCCCCTCTCTCTTTCTATCTCTAGTTGCCTATTTATATACCATCAAAGACCACCTTAAGTGCCATCTTTCATGATTGTTCTTTCCCTAATGTACAGTTGCAGACCTTGGACCTTCTTAGATGAAAGTTGAGTAAGAAACAGAATGTACACAAGATCGAAGTGGAGGAATAGAGGATCAATCAAAAGGTGATAAATAACCTTCTTCATCAAGCTCTACTTCAAACATGTGAGATCCAAGATCCAAAAGATTTGATGAATCAATAAAACCTTACATAAGGTTATTTTATCTGAATATTAGGTTAGATTGTTGACTAATAATGAATTATCATTTTTTTTCATTCAAGGAGTGGAGCTTGCCCTCTAACTAAGCAAGGGTATCTATTATTTAAGTAATAATAAAGGTCAAGATTCCATAAAGAGGCGATTAAGGGTTTTGACCTAATCTCAATGTGCACAAGTAGATAAAATCAAACATAGAGGTTTATTACATGCAAGAAACAAATGAAAATAAGGTTGGAAAATACAAATCACAAGAAAAATCAAAATAAGGCAGGAAAAAGATAAACGAAGTGGAGAAAGTAAGAAAAAGTTTAGGAAAGCAACTGTGGGATCTCGACCACTCGTAAGGGGTCAAAATAGATCCCTAAATATCTAAATGGTCTAGTACATGCGTAAGTTTCAAAATGAAACTGTTATAAAAAATAAATGTACAGATGTAAAAACAAGAACAATGTAAGAAAACAAAGATTAAACTATACCAAACTACTCTTGCTCTATTCTCCTCTCCTCCTGCTCTCACATTTGTTTCTCCATTAGAAGATGGCCTCCAATCTACACGAGCTACTCGACTATCTAGGAAGTCACCTGTTTCTCCAAGACATGCACATGAAGAGAAAGGAATCAGTAGACACATATGTGTAAAATGATAAAGAAATAAATGCAATGTAAGGGAAAATATAGATAATCCAAATGATAAATCACATACATAAAATCTGACCTAGTTAGTCATGCCTCTCCGACAATGGCACCATTTCTATTCTGAGATTTCACTATGCGTTAAGAACATGCTTTTAACGTATCGGTGTAGTATGCCAAATATTTAAACCAAAACAAAGATATGATGTGCAAGTGAAGTGCAAGTATGTGCGTCTTGCCTTGCAAGCCCTTGAGTCGTACTCAAGGAGGCGACACATTAATCAGGTCCATAATTCAACCAAGTAAGTGGCCCACTTGTGTGAATGTAGGTTTATGTATTTTTGTGTTTTTGAATTTAAGTTAATTTTTAATTTCCAATTTATTTTTCAAATTTTGATTTGATTTATAGAATAAACAATAATATATATATATATATACACATGTAAGAAAAGAGAAATGTGTGTTTTAAATTGAAAATATATAATAATAACTATACAATAAAATATAAATAAAATATTTTTATGATTTTTACATTTTACAAATGTTTTTATTTATTATATAAAAATTAGGTAAAAATAAATAAGAAACAAGAAACAAGTTTAAAAAAATAAAATTAATATAAGGTTATCAATCTTGGCTCAACATTAGGAAATAAAAAACATATGATAATTTTCCCAAAAAGTAGGTTTCCCGAGCTTCCAAAAACATTCTCATTTTTTTGGTTTGAACTTATATGAATTTTTATGTTTTTCAATGTTTTCTAATGTTTTTGAAATTTTTAAATAGGTATACTCGATAATTTTGTGATTTTTGGATCTATTGAACTACATGAATTGATGCATCTACTATACTTTTTAGATGTAATATGAGCAAAATAAAAATGTAACTAGATGTAATGCTAAAAAAATAATTTTAACCTTTTCATAAATAATGAACATTGGTAATAAATTTCTAAAAATGACAATGACAAAGCAATTGATAGAACACAATAAGATTTTTTTTCTTTTTCCTAGATTTATTCAAAAAAACTCAAAATAACTCAAACAAGCTACATCTTCAAAAAACTCCCTAGGTCTAAAATAATAATGATTCTCTATGAATTTTGGGAAGTAATCATTAGGTACAATATTTCCAAAAATGAAGTTAAAATTCCACTATGTAATGAATTAGTACTATAAAAGGATAATTTCACTTAAAAATTCATATTTAACTCATTTTTATTCAAAATTCAATGAATCGGAAAGCAAATAGAGCGAGCATTAAAGAATCCAACAAAGCTAAAATTCCACAAAATGGATTCAAGAGCTAAGAGTTATGAAGATTTGAATGCAGACATATAGTTGTACTTCCTCCCAATTAAATCAAGTTCAAAATATACTAATGAATACTCCCTGTAAATATCCAAAACTGGAGGGTACATGCAAGAGCTTTGTACACACACTGGCTAATAAAGGTGAGTACTTCAGCTTAATTCATTATAATATCAAGGGAAACCATGTAAAAATATGAGTCACTTACTATGAAGCCTGTTTCCATGTCCTTGAATCAATGATGGAGGAGAGGGAAGTATTCTCGATCACATGGTGTTCACCACACCACGTGGAAATGCCTGCTTTGCATGATGGTGTAGTAAATCAATATCTAAGCTGTAATTTAAAGCTCCTCTTGATCGAACATTAGTTGTGCATATCCCTCTTCTCCATTAGTCAAGAAAAAGGGAGACACGCTTCTGGAAGAGCTCCGATTGATCTTTATTATTATTGTTGTGCTCCAAAATGATATGCAAAGTAGAGAGGTGGGACTCAGCCTTGCTATCTTTCTAGGTCTAGGGATATTCAAAGTAAGGTAGAATGGTGAGTGGAGGCCCCTTTCTACGTAGGCGAGATGAGAAGTGCAGTTCTCCTTCAGATATGAACTTGGCTAAAGTTTGAAGTTTTTGATATATATAAAAAGGGAAACAAGTGGGGAAGAAGATGGAGGAAAGAGTCAGGATAGCGAGAATTTAATGGTACAATATAGATGGATAGAGGAGGTGGTGGAGGAAGAGGGATATTGTTGCATATGAAGAAGGCTTAAGTGAAGAAGAAGGAGAAGTATAAAGGTTCACTTGAAATTGAAAGTGGACAAAGGGCGAACATTTATATGACTCGGATGTGTTAGAGCACCAATCGATAGTCTCTTCAAGCACCTGGCATGGAAGAAAGAAACTTGGGAGCAGAAGATGAGCTCCTATGATGGAGACATCAACCAGATTGCACTCACAACGAGCTTTCATCCATCGTCTCTCGATCAAGTTAACCACCAAGCTCTAAGGGAGCAGGGGATCAAGTTAACCACCAAGCTCTAAGGGAGCAAGGTTTGGAGCTTTACAAAGGGTGGATAAAGGAAAAAATGGCTTAGTGTCTTTTATTAAATAGAGTAGAATTTAGGTTCAAATTGAGGGAGGTGCCACGGTGCTAGGAGATCAGGAGAGGATGAAGAAGTGCGATGGGATTTGAAGGATCTGCATCCATGAAATCTGGGGGAGTTTGTGCAAGTGAGTGGTGGAGAATGGAATTGACGAGGAAGACGACAACGACGACTAGCTTTTGAGTTGCGAGAGAGAGAGAGAGACAACAAAGGTTAAGAAGGATTGTAGAGGTGAGGAGATGGGTTGGAATGCGACAGTGATGGATCATAATGAAGAAGATAAGGCAAGGGTGCTTTAGGAGGAAGAAACCACTACATGAGAGAGGGAGATAATGGAGAGAATCCACGTTGGTGGTTGACAGGTTATGGTCAAAGGCATGGGAGAAGGGCGAGTTGGAAGCAGATGCTTAGCGAGTGGAATGGACTAGTGTTAGCTAGTACATGGCAGCACATAAAAAGTCATAAATAAAATGAAAATGAAAATAAAAATAAAACAACAATGATTTAGTTTCAAAAAGTTCTCATTAACGAATTTGTAGATTTCAATGAGATGATCTACAAATTTTATGAAAAATCGATCATTCGTACAAACTTAGAATTTTTGTAGGTATTCCATAGGTATAAAATTCTATTTTTGGTTGCTTTATATTTTTTTCATGGTTTTCTTCTCAATAATATATCATATTATATTTAATTTATTACACAATATATTACAAACTCAACTATGGCTGGTCCCAAGCTTGGGTAAATTAAGGAGGATTGCGTTAGGTAGTTAACAACCAATGTAAAATAGTCGAAGATAGCTTCCTAAATAGTATTCAAAAAAATTTATTTAGAAAGTTGCCTCAAGACAGTCAGATCTTTTCAACGTAGATTTAAGCAAGAGTTTTCTTGAGGAAGAGAGCGATATATGAATGCAATGAAAAATTGACAAGAACTGCTACATCGATGCTCGTATGTAGTTTAAATTTTGCAAAGGTTATCACATGAGAAACACATGTGAGTAAATAAGCAATTCTGTTGCGTCATCGCATGGATGCAGTCCAAAATTTGCAAGGTTTCTTGCGTGATGGATGCATGCGAGTAAAGAAGTTAGTCCAAAAGAGGTTGCAAAGGAAGTTACGGATAGGTAGTTGGAATATTGGCACTTTGACTAGAAAATCGATGGAGATTGTAGATACATTTGAAAGAATGAAGATTCAAATACTATAGCTCCAAGAGAAAAAATGGGTTGGAGAGAAAGCAAGAGAGATCGAGAATACATGCTTTAAACTTTGGTATTCATGTAAAGATATGGGTACAAACAGTGTTGGAGTGGTTATTCATAAGGATTTGAAGAATTGTGTATTTGAGGTGCAAAGATTCAGGGATCAGATTATTTTGCTAAAATTGGTTCTTGAAGAAGAAATTCAGAATATCACCTCACCTCAGTTTTTGTACTGATTATTTGAATATGTTCAAAGTTCTTATTTAATTAATGAGAAAATATCAACAAGTGTCGCTACAACCCTAAATTTTCCCAATAAAAAATTATTTGTATTCTCAAGCAAAAATGAATCAAAGAAAGAAAGAGAGATAAATAAAGAGTGTGATATTTATTTAACCTGTATAGCCTATAGGATCGAACTCGGGGAGGTTGCAATACTCGAGGGTTATAAATTATTAATAATTACTGAAGTATTTTTCTTCTTTTGGTGTTCTTATGAATTTTTCATTTTTACATTTTTCAATTTTCGGATTTCTAATTTTTAATGAATTCTAGTTTTGCAAATTTTTATATTTTATATTTTTTAAAAATAAAACAAAAGAAAGAAAACGTAAATAAATGAACAATGCTCTTTTTATATTTCTAAAATATACTAAAAATAACCAAAAATTCAAATGAAAATATTTTGTGGTTTTGACACTTTTTTACGCTTTTTGTGATTTTCAAATAATTTAGATTTTTTTAAGATTTTCAAAACAAGTAAAAAAAGAAACTGAATAAAAAAAATTAAAACACTATTTTTGGTTTTTTGAATAGAAAATAAACTAAAAAATACTAGAAATATACAAAAATAGAAAGAGAATTTTTAAAGCTTCAAATAATGTTATGCTATTTAATTTTATACTTTTTGAAGATTTTATTTTTTCTGTATTTTTTGTTTTTGTTTTCATTTTTTGGTTTTTTTATAAATAATTTTCGAATAAATTTTATACAGAAAATCAAATAAATCAAACTACACAGTTATAGTTTTTTGGAATTTTTAGGCAGTTTTGATATTTTTATGAATTTTTTTACTGCAAACGAGGTAATTTTTCTATGTTTTTGAATTTTTAAAAAATAAAAAAACTAATTAATTATGCAAAAAATTAATGGTTGATAAAATGACTTAACATGACTTATGAGAAATTTTATGGAATTGATGGAGGTGAATCGCTACTTATTAACCAAATTAAACAAAAAACAAATATTCTGGGATGAAAGGGCTCAAATGCAAATATATTTATTTCCTGGATGACTAACATAATATAGAAATAAAAGGGTTGAACTGCAAATTTACCACAAAAAGGATCGTCGATGTTAATTGGACGTGGTGATGAAACTCATCCTCCATGTCCTAATTCCTGCTTCAGAAATTAGGACATGGAGCTTGAGTTTCAACATCCCCCATTTCCTTCTATTTTGAGCTAATAAGCCAGCCGAACAATCCATCTCCGAGCAGAAGAATAACTATAGAACTAGGATCCATTTCTGAAGCAGGAATTAGGACATGGAGCTTGAGTTTCATCACCACATCCATTCGACGCGAGCTCTGCCTCCAAGCATAGCATACCCCTTGCAAATTTACCACAAAATATATAGGTAAATTACATATATATATATATATATAAGATAATTTGATTATTAATAATTTATTTTTACAAATATTTATATAATTTATCAATTTGTTAATTTATAGAATTATTTTAGGATTTTAAATATAACTTATTTGATTTTTATGAATTATTTTATTAAGTTAAATAAATAAAAATATCTATAATATATGTATGTGATATCTATAGTATAAATACAAGATTTTATTATTTATTTATAACTATGTGATTTTTATTTGTATTTTATATAAATCAAATACAATTTATACAAATATTTAAAAACACAATATGCACAAAAATACCAAAAAATATAGAAATAATAAATAACATAATGTACAACATATGCATGTTGTACTATAACACTCCAAAAAGCTACTTTTCACATCTTAACTCTGATTTAAATGAAATTACTATAATTTTAAGGTTTGTTTAATTTTGAGCATAATGAAAATGAGTTTTGTTTATTTTGAATTTTTGTGGAGAATATATTGGTCTGATAAGTTGACCTTTGTAACTTTTTCAAAGTGTTGATATTTTTAATCTGTATATTTATTCTTTTTGTAATTATTTTTTATATTTACAACTTATTTTTATGTACTAATTTCAAGAAGAAATATTTTTATTTGAAATAAATTTGTTCATAAATAAAATAGTAGAATATACAGTATATATAATGATGTACAATGATGAATATTCACAAATGGAGATTCTTTTCTTTTTGAATAAAGGACTTATCTCCACCTAATTTATTCCTTGTCGATTAGATCAAGTCTTGACCTACTCTCGGGGTTAGAGTCCGCATGAATTTATTTCATGTATACAATCTTTTATTTTCTTTATTTTCCTTTATTTCTTTATTTGTTTATTTTAGGTTAAAAGAATGATAAATATATGATATATATAGAAGAATGAGAATTTAAATAAAAGGAGAGATTTATTGATATTCACATGTATTTTATAAGGGATTTTAAGCTAACATAAATGAATAAAGATAATGAATTAGTGATTCACCATGCACTAGGGTTAAGTATCAAGAAATATCCAAGGTCGTTGTGACCCCAACCGAGCTCAATTAAGAAAAATTAATAACTAAACAAAGATCGAATCAATCAGCACAAGTGTAAGCAATTTGCTATTTATTTTACCTGGTATATCAATCGGGGTTGAACACATGGAGTATGAAAACCCTACAAAGTAGTCAAATCTCAGAAATAAAATAACATATTTATAATGGTTTTTAATTTTGCAAAATTTTAATTTTTAATAAGGGAAAAAATCAAAAAATATAAAACAAGGAAACACACAAGTATTGTTGGATTTTTCTTTATTGCTAAAGATACTTAGAAAATTCGGATAAACATATTTTTGGTTTTTGAGGTTTTAAAATGTTTTTAATAATTATATGGAAATTTTCTAATGTTTTGTAATTTATAAAATCAAACAGTGCACAACCAGGACCAAATTGCAAATTAGAAGTATCTAAAATGCCCATGGTCATGGTTAGCAATTTCATAGAAAATTGATATAAAATGCTACAAACATGAATTGAAAATGTGATTTTTTGGATTTTTCTTTGATTTTATATGATTTTTATAAGGTTTTTACTATTTTGAAATTTATAGGGTTTTTGTGAGGTATCCCCAAACCAAATTGATCCTAGAGTGAAAACACCTCAAAATACAATCACTGGAATTTTTTTTGGAATTATTAATGCATTTTTCAAATTTTATGGATTTTCAAAAATAGACACGACAATATTTAGGGGTTTTTAAATTTTTAAAAATATTAAATGGGAAGAAATTGATTCAAGAAAATTTTAAGAAATACTACACACCAACAGGAGTTACTATTATTTTTATGTAATTTTCTAAATTAATTTGTTAATTATTAAGTCCAAAATACATCAAGTAATTAGGCACAGTTTACAGGGATCTAAGTGTAAAAAATTCTTGGGCCAAATAACAACACAATTAAAAAGACTAGTGTCGGTGTTGCAAAAAATCCACTCAATCACATGCAAAACATGTGATCCAGACTCATAAGGTTATAGTTGCAAATATTAAAAACTTGTCATTCAATTCAGACCATATAAAAAATACAGGGCATACAATGCAAATAACCCAAAAGTGACGTGTACATCCACGTGCTACAAACTGAAAGGGACTAAAATGCTAATATCCAAAAACACAAGGTCCAAATTGTAAAGTATCTCAACGACATTATTTATTTACTGGACTAAATCTAAATGTAGAAACAAGCCAGGATTAAAAGGAAATATACCCTTGCAGGACACGTGGCATGCATGGAGGGCTTCGCTATCGCACGACTATGATCATTCTCTGCTGTAGATCTGACGACTCTGATATGTTCGGTTATGTGTGTGCCAGATGCGATACAAAGCTGATCCAACGGTCTAAAGGCTAGAAGTGTCGGGAGACTCTGATGAAGTATGGCAAAGAGAGAACCCATCCGACGGTGGAGGAGGGTGCTGGAAGAACAGCCCCCATGCGATCTTCAATCGAGTGAGAAGGGAATCCGTCATCCCGATGAAGGATCTGAAGGGTTCGGTAAGCTCGGGGATGCTCTGCGTGTCAGGTGGGCCACTCTGATTTAGGGAAGAATGACATGATGGCTGTGGTCGTAGAGGCTCGCCTGGAGCTGCTCTGCCTGAGCAGCTGGAGGATCGAATGGGCTCCTTCACGTGAACCAGTACCTGCAAAGGTATCCGAAGCTATCGACAGATGCATGAACCCCAAGCGAAGGGGATGGAAGGGTCTTGGCCTCGATCTGCTGCAACAGACGAGAGAGGCTGCACGCAGTAGAGGTCTCCGGCCATGTTGGTGAACTGCAGCCTTTAAGCCACTAACCTGCGCTCCCAGGGTTCCTCCAAGCTGATGTCACTCGACTATAGGTGTCTAGGGGTAAAGAAAGAGGCGAGGCACGAGCTGCCAGGAACGTGAGATGGGAGAAGATATTAATTAGGGGGGCTAAGGGTCTAGAAGGATTGATGATTCTCGCGAAACCCTAGGCAGATCGGGATGTGCCTAGGGATCTGTGACGATCCTGGATGTTAGGGCTTCAATGGAGCACAAGGATCTAGGTCAAAGGTGGTCGGGTTCGAGCGCAAGAAAAGGGAGAGCAAGCTCTGGAGAGAAGGCAGGCAACCCGATCTGACCTAGAAGAGGACGTTCACTGGAGTCAACAGCCTCTGGACCAATAAGAATCAAGGGATAGAGAATAATGCATAAAAATAAAAAAATGATGTTAAAATAAAAAATGAATAAAATAAAAATTGTTTATTATTTTCAAATGATTTTTCTATAATTTTTAATTATTTTTCTGAGTTAATATATTATATTATATACAATATATAGTGTTACATACAGATACACTATGCCTATGTATTATATGCAAGTATTTTTATTTTATCGTCCAAGGTCTTTTGCACCATAATTAAGGCCACAACCCCACCTTCGCCTCTGCCTCGCATCTTCCTTCAGTTCAAATCACTCAGGTACCCTTTATTTCCTTCACATTCCATTCCTTCATTCGACTAATCCATCAGTCACCGCCGTCCATCTTTGCTCTGATTGTTAGATTGGAGATCCATCATTCGCATCTATCAGCATCAATCCGAGCCCCATATCAGTGACCATCTTCTCAGACAACCTTACTACCCTTTCCTTGCTCATCGGAGTTAGAATAGGTTCGATCTTCTTCCCTCACCTTCATCGAAGATCAACTCATCACCCCTACTGCTTCTTTCCCTTCTAACTGCAAATAACCCCCTATCGGAGCTCTGCCTCCAAGCATAGCATACCCCTTGCAAATTCTGGATGCACAAAAGGCTTGAATCGAGCTTCAACTTTAGTGGTGGAGCACCTCTAGGGGCTGGACCTCTACCTTCGACATCCACTTGTTCGTCATCCCATCTCAGACCTCCACCCCATGCAAACCACCACTAGAAGGGTGCTGGACTTTGTAGCGAGTCGATCAACACCTTGGATCGCCTTAGATACCCAATTAAAGCAACCCCGATGAGTCCTTCTTCCCAGTTCATCCAACATGTTTCTTCGTCATCGGATGAAGGAGTCTCGCTTCCAAACTTGATCTGAATCACACGAAAACACCCAAATTTAGGCGCTTGGATCAAGTCTGGTCTAGATCTGACCGCACGACAGTCACTTTTCCTCGACTGTCAGATCTTCTCTACAACAGTCAATAAGAATTGTATGTCTGCGCCATGTCCTGGACTGTCAGATCCTTTCCGCAGACGTCATCAGAGTCGTACGTCAGAGATCCTCCACGTACCCTCCATGTTTCCTACCAAGGGTATATTTCCCCTTTTCCCCTATCATTTATGTTATTTTGTTTTAGTCAATAATGTAACTGTTAGTTAAAAATTATTTGTAGTAAGGACCCTAGGTTTTCCTTATTTGCATTTAGGTCCCTTCAAGTCGAGCTCATGTGCGCCTTCACGTTTTTTGTGGGATATTTGTAGAACTTTACCTTTGTTTTTCACTTGTTATCTTAATAAGAAAACTTTTATGAGAACTACATATATAACCCTATGAATCGTCTGTCACGTGTAGCATGTTTATTTTCTCAACTAATTGCATTCATGCCCCTGTATTTTTATTGCTTGTTATACTTTATCCCTAGAATTTGAATGAATTGTATCTAGGTCATGCTTCTTTAGCCCTTTATTGTTGTTTATTTTTATGAAATAAATAACAGATTTGACTAACACATTCCCAAAAATTAAGGTTAAAGACCTGCTATGTCCTTTTACTTAGCATAAAATTTTTGTTGCAAAAAACTTAATTTTAGTATTTTAAAGATACAAAAATAGTTTATTTTGAGTTGTTTTAACTTCACTCCAATTTTTACATCATCTGCTTTTGAAAAATCTAAAAATTTACAATACATTAAAAAACTTGTGAAAATCGTATAAAATCTATTAAAAATCTAAAAATTGTGATTTCAGTTCCTATAGATATTTACGTATACTCTTTGACAAAATTAATAACCATTATTCTTGAACATATTTGATATTTGAAATTCGCAAAATACTGCTAGTTATCCACTGTTTGCTTTATTCACTGTTTTTGATCATTTTGAAAATCCTCTAAAAATTACAAAAAAACATTAGAAAAATATCAAAATCCAAAAAATTTTCTTGAATTTTCTGTATGTTCTAGGCCTATTTGAAAAACATAAAAAGAGTATTTGTTTTCCTTTTCTCCTTTATTTGTCTTATTGTCAAAAACTAAAAATTTGAAAAAAAATAAAAATCACTAAAAAAGAAAAGGAAAAATTTCTTTGATTCTTTGAGTCGCGTACCTAGTTTATTAATTGTGCTCCTTGTGTTCGACCCCGGTCGCTATACCAGGTTAATAAAAGTAGCTATACCACTTGCTTGATTTCATCGATTTCTTTAGTTGTTAAATAATTTTCTCAATTTTCACTCAGTTGATTTGGGTGATAATGATGCATTAATTAATCAACTTAACCCGAGTAGCCAGGTCATATTTCAGAATGGCGTTGTTGCTGGGGAGCACGGCTAGGTAGTTAGGATTTTTATTTGTTTCTTGTTTTATATTCCTTTCTTTCTTTCTTTTCCTGTTTATTTTCTTTTATTTGTTTATATTTCCACAAAATATGCTCTAACACATTCTCTAATTTCTCTTAGTTGCGAGGGCCCGTAGAGCAAGGGAGGCAATAGTAGGAGAACCGATACACCCGAGCGAGACAGAGGTTAGACGTTCTACACCGAATGGTTGGAGAGAGCAGCTTAGGAGGAGCAGAAGATTGTTTTAGATTAAATTTTATTTTCCACATTTTATTTCATTTGTATAAACTTGTAATAACTCTTAGAGACTTTGGACACTTTTATTCAAGGTCTGTTTTGTCAAGTGCCGACACACTTGGGGGACCTCATCGGGTTTTGCTTCACTATTTTTGTCGCCTTTATTTATTTTTGTTTTTGTGTATGAGCAAAAGACATTGGTTTTTATTTGGTTGAGCCAGGTAGTGATTAGGTCCAAACACTTGATAGAATATTTGTTCCTATAGAATCGATTGGATTTAGTCAAATAAATAAAATGTTAATTAATTGGATTTGATACTGCATACCGAGAGGAGTCACATACAACGCTAGTAAGACCTGTTATGGCGGGCACCAAGCGACCTCCAAGACTGGACCTTGGTCTCATTTCTAGATAGTTAGTACCTTGTTCTTCCCATAATAGAAGCTACCGTTAGGGTGGTTTCTTCGTGCATCATATAGGTAGCTTATTTTTATCTTTAAATTTATGTGTAGATCATATTGCATGCAGACTGTTTGAGCAAGGTACAGCTTCTATCTCGTGCATGCATCATTGATTTCATCGTGCATCGACTTTTCCTTCTTCCTTCCCTTGTTTTATTGTAATTAGGAATAAAAGGAAATCAGAAAATTCGTTAGACATGTCCTTATTCAAAAATGAAAAAAAAGGTAACTAAAGAAATTCAGGACAACTAAACAAACTCGACCCTAAAATAAATGTAAAGATCACATCCATTATTTTGGAGAGAGTAAACCCCTCATTGCTTGAATTTACTACAAAGTGAGTGAGAGATAAACATTAGGATAGAGCCAACTCAGGATTCTCTTTTAGACTACGGATTATATAAAAACAATTACCTACTTCTCTGTAAGGGAATACGAGTAGTCAATCAATGGTCTATATTTCCTTAGTGGAGTGGGTGGTTTAAAGGATATTATGTAAGGCTCCATCCTTAAGTAACGGGTGGCCATTTTACAATCCCTACTTACACCCATATTGGTTGAAAGTAGGTGCAACTAATTGTAAGAATTCGAGACAGTCCTTAGGGAAATACATGCACCTAACAACTCACTAACTCTATTGTAAGATTGCATTATCACTAAACTCTAAAATAGAAAAGATTAATGACTGAGATTTCATGGTCATCATTTTTGAGTTGATGAGTTGGGAGTTTGACTTCTCATCATTATTTTCAGTCCAGATCTACTCTTCCCTACTCCCCACATCACAATGATGGGCATGCTGTCTCTTAGGCTAGTTTTGGTGTCACCGCTTCACATCACATCTGTCCATTCATCTAGGGAGGATCCCGAGAGCTCAGACATGCTCTCAGAACTCGAGTATTCCATATCATTCTTCTTCGACCTTCCCCACCCATGACCTGAGGTACAACAGCCAAAGCGTCAAATAAGATATTTGTAGACTTGGTTACACCCGAGGTCTGATCTTTTCCCTTTTCAGAGTCTGACGAGATGAACCAAGATCGAAGAGATGATGAGCAGAAAGATATTCACCATGTGTTTGATCATGATACAATCAAAACACCCTCTTGCATCCCTAGAGGTGATGCATTAATAGATCCGGGAACAAAGGTTTCTCATGATAAAGGTGAGGCGGGAGTTGACTCAGATGCGAGATAGGCGAGTAGATGCGAGAGATGATAGGCCCAATGGTGGAGAGATTTCTAGACATGAGGACATAACGGATGATAGATGCCAGGAGGAGGCTCATGATCCACAGAGACTTTTATGCACCATGAGAGTGTTGCACAACCCTGGCACAACTTTCACCTACTGGTGGATTCAGTTGCTAGCCATTATTGGTGATTTTGAGCTATGACCACAGAAGATTCAGTTGTTGTACAAGTTACATGGGCATGCCATCGAGGAGCCTCATCTAAATCTCTAGGAGTTTGAGATGGTTTGCAATACAGTCCACGATAGGCTGGTGCACAAGGACACTATCAAGCTGATACCCTTACCATCTTCATCGTCTACAGCCGCAGCATTAGCAATTTCATCCGATGTAGATATAGGCATCATTAGCCAGAAGTTGGATCGCATGGAAATTATAAAGAAGAGGTGCCAGGGCCTAGACAAGCTCAACATGATTGATGAGATGGCCCAGACTATGAGTGACCTTAAGACACAGATCATGTGCCTAAAAGAGGCACAAACACCTTCTACACCACAATCTAGGTCACATGCTGATCAGGGGAGTCGATCGTCATAACTATCCACCTCATATAGACTGGTTCACCATATTCAGGCGGAGCACATTCAGTCGTCACCCCAGTACCAATTGTCATCACACCTGCACCAAACACACATATGGTGGTTGATGAATCCCCATTCATCTATCTTTATTCTTTTATTTTAGCTAAATATCTTGGCAAAACATCAGGTATATAGTCGTAAATACAATAAGTTACCAATAAGCATGCATTTGTTAATAATCAATCATTAGCATGTATTTATGCAAAAAAATAAAAGAACAAAGAATAAAAGAAAAAGAGAAAATATTTAGAATAAATACTGAGTGACCTGAACCCAAGAGAGGGTCCAAACTGGACCTGATTGCCAAATAAAATAAGTAGAGAGAGATAGGGCCACTCCACCCTGTGCACATCCCCTTCTTTATGTGTGTGTATGTATATATGAATTATTTTCACAAAAATAAAAAAAATTAAGTTTTCACTCCCTTGTATATATTTCTAAAAATAAAACAAAAATTATAAAATTTAAAGAAAAATAAAAATAAAATAAACTCTCTCTCTCTCTCACCTTGAATAGAATACATGTACATATGTATCGTACACTTATTTATTATACACTTGTAAATAACTCATAAAAAATAAAATAAAAATTATTTTATACTTCAAATTTTATGTTGTAAATAAATAAAATATAAATTTGGGGTATTTGTACAAAAATAAGAAAATAAAAACTAAAATACATAAGTATTTTATACATACATATAATGTAATATAATATATATATATTAATTTATTTTTCATAAAAAATTCACTAAAAATAGTTTGAAAAATAATAAACATTTTTCATGTTGAACATATTTTAAAATAAAATAGTTTTCTATTTTTATTATTTTACAAATAATTTTGACCTAGCTAATTTCTGATTGGTCCAGGAGGATTGTTGACCCGGGTCAACTCCCCCTCCCGAACTAGTCTTCTCCCGGATCCAGGTTTTGCCTCACTTTATTCCATTTATCCCACTCGGATCTGGCCATCTTTTGCTCTGATTTCACTGCCCGCTCCTTCCCCTTAGATCCAAGATCCTCGCGGATCTCTAGGGAAGGATGGACCTTCCTCGGTTCGCGCGTGGGCTCTGATTCTTTCCAACCACCTGAGACCGCCTATAAAATCTCCATTTGATTCCCTAGACCAGCAGCTCGCGCCGCAGACTCTCTTTCTACCCTAGACCTCTTCCCCTTGGTGACAGCAACCAGAGGAGCATCATGGAGACTAGAGAGAGCTGCTGCCGCTGACGCTCAAGCTTCATGGCCGACTTCCGTCGCGACGAGCCTCCCCCGCCTTCCGCAGCGAGATCGAGGCTAAGATCCACTCCGATTTCATCCTCTGGAGCTTAGGATTCTGCTCGGACCTTCAGGTAGTTTCCATTTCAATCCCAGTTCCAGTTACTTCGAATCCTTCACCCGCCGCTCTACCAGCTCCGACCCACCAGTCGGAGCCTCACCAGCCACATCTATCCGCTATGATTGACACATCTGATCACCATCACCCTTCTCCCACGACCTGATCACCCGAGTCTTGGCTATCCGAGCCAAGATTGGGCTTAGGTTCCTTCCGCCGCTTCGCCGAAACCCCCCTTCGCCATTCGTCGTCGCTTCACGTAATTTTAGGTCAAATAACCCCGACCGGAGTGTCCCTCCGAGTCAAAGCCTTCCTCTGTAGGTCATAGCGTGCGCATATACGCCCCAGGCCGCATTCCATTCACTTCGCTGGAGTTCGTCCAGGGCTTAGAACCCTTCTAGGAGATCCGACCGTTGACGACATCATTCGACTCGTCCACCCGACGTGGAGGAGCATTGCGAGCCGACCACCATTGTCCAATCGTCCATCTGAGTCCCGGATCACCGCCGGTGCTCCGGTGAACTTCGCCCAGGCGGAGTTCGTCCAGCATTCCCCTCTACCGTTGGATCATCGCCAGTCGCCCAGATTTGATCCTAGCCATCCTTAGATCTGACATCTAACAGCCCCCGTACACCTACGTTCGTCATCCAGCCAGGACTGTTGGATTCACCACCTGTACGCGCCAGAGCTGCACGCTTCTTATCCAGTCAGAGTGCGCCACCTGTACCCCACACGCGTGACACACGAGCGGTTGGGTAATTTGCTCCGCTTCCCCTACAATTATCTCCTTTTATTATTTAGTCTGTAAAATAAAAAGTACACAGTAGGTTAATTTGCACTTTTGATCCTATAATTTTTAGTATTTACATTCTAATCCTAGTTGTATGGATACACGTGCTTCGTCACGTGCTTTTTTGGGTCATTTGCAATTACTATGCTGGACTTTTTAGCTGTTAAATAATTGTTGGTTTGTGAGTTTGTTAGTGTTTTTATACTTTTTCCTTATACTAAAAATTCCTAAAAGTTTTGAAAAATCTAAACTCCACCAAAAATATTTGCTTTCTGGATTCCCAACTACTTCGTAGCCCATAGCATTCTGTGCTCCTTGTGTTCAACCCTAGTATCTATACCAAGTAAAATAAATTAGCGAGACCGCTATTTGTGCTTGATTGCTTGATTTTCGTGTTTGATGGTCTTTGTTTTCTTGGTTGACTTAGCCTCGCGGTTCGGGTCGCATCGACCTTAGTTATACCTTAACCCGAGTAGCTCAAGCTTGTCATCAGAATGGCACCGTTGTCGAGGAGCACGACTTAGTAGTCGATTTCTGTTTTCCTGTGATTTCTTGCCTTTTATATCTTAGACATTTTTATATTAACTGTGGACTGACACCCTTTTGTTTTGACTTTCTTGCGAAGGCCCGAAGATCGAGGGAGGCTTTCTTTGGAGAGCTGAAGCACCCGCGTATGACTTGGAGGCGGCTCGTTTCTGCATCAAGCCGCAGGAGAGCGTAGGAGAGCCGGAGCAGAAGTTCGGGAGCCATAGTTCAGTTTTAGTTTAGATTTCATTTTCTGCACGACTATTATTGTAATAATATAGGACAGACACTTTCAGACTTGGGGAATGCTCCGAGGTCTGTCTCGGCGAACACCGGTGTGCTCGGGGGACCTCACCGCGGTTTTTCACCGGTTTTGATTTTTCACCGATTTATTTACTGCTTATCTGATTTTCGAAGGATTTGGCCCTTAGATTTAGGATTTTCTGTGACTGTGACGTAATTAATTACGGACCAAACCTAATTGTCTGCCTGTTCCTATTGATCGATAATTGGACTTAATTAATTAATTCATAAAGAAAAAGTTAGTTTAATTAGGCTCGAGTCCACATGCTATGAGGAACCACATACAACACGTGCAGAATCCGTTGTGGCAGACACCGAGTGGTTCCCAAGATCGGGCTCAGGACTTAGTATGATTAGCTAGCTACTGTGCTTATCATGTAGAAATACTTCATCTAAGGTCGATTTCTTATTACATCATATAGGTAGTTTAATTTTAGTCTTTATTTTATAAGCGGATCACCCTGCATGTAGAGAACTGGAGTCAGGACGTATTTCTTACTCTGCATGCATCATCGTGTTTGATCGTGCATCGGCTTTTTCGCTTTCTCCCCATGTTTTTGGACTTAAAATAACCAGGAGAATCGCAAATTTCATTAGGCATTGTTTGATTTGAAAAATACCTAAAAATAAAAACTATAAAATGGGTCTGCTGAACTCACTTGATCCTAAAAGACACCTCACTTAAATTTATCTTGGGAGCGTAATCCCCTCATTGTATGGTTTGGATGAGCGAGAGAATGACCCGCACACTAGGCTAGAGCCATATCCGATCTCGTGGCAGACTACCGGCCTTTTATACGGAACAGATTGTTAGGAGTATTGGATTCCTATCAGCTCGCTTAATTGCTCTGAACGACTGTCCTATCACCTAATAAAATTGACAAGATAACCGATCGAGCCTTTATGGTCTTCAGCTCTGCGTCGAGTAGGAGAATAGGGGATTTGCTTTCTGATCTTGTTCTCAGATCTCATCCGCATCACTCGCCACATCAAGATGATGGCAGGAGATCCCTTAGGCAGCCTCTGGTTGCACAGCTTTCGAGCACTCCAGCCCGTTCATCTTGGTTGGTTCGTGAGAGTCTAGACCCGCTCTCCGAACCCAAGTTTGATTCCGCCCTGTTCCCCCTTGACCACCCTTCTACCAGTCCTGAGGTGCCCAAGCAGAGACTGCAGCAGACAGATGATTTATCGACACCTGATTTTGGGTCTTTTACCTTTGCAGAGACCATGGCCAGCAGTGAGGAGCGTACTGATGGACCCAACGGGACATGGATGTTCGTACTTGATCAGGGTGCCATCAACTCCACCCAATTAGCCTCTCTGGAGACCATGCAGCATCAGATCAGAGACCATGGAGCTTTCATGATGGATATGCGCCGAGAGATGGAGCAGTTGAGAGCCGCTAGAGAGGATCGCAGAGACGGTGGAGGCAGAGGACCAGAGATGCCTGAGGGTAGAGACCCTGTGGAGCCAGCTCAGTTAGCAACACCTGCACGACCGATGAGGGAGTTGCACAACCCTGATGCAACTCTTACCCACAGATGGATAGTGTTGCCGACTATTGCGGGAGACTTCAAGTTCCTGACGCAGACGATTCAGCTTCCTCCCCGCTTCCATGGACTCGCCACTAAGGAGGCTCATCTCCATCTCCAGGAATTTGAGATGATCTGAGTATTGTCCACGATCGCCTTGTGGAAGAGGATACCATTCGAATGATAGCCTTCCCTTTCTCCCTCGTAGACAGAGCAGCCAAGTGGTTGAAGCACCTAGGGAGATTTGTCACTACATGGGAACAGCTCCGGAACGAGTACTTGAACAAGTACTATCCACTCGGCCAGACCAATGCAGCTAGGGCCCTAATCAGCAACTTCTCAATGCTCCCCAACGAGCAGTTTCACGAGGCATGGGACAGATTCAGGGAGCTCACAGACTGGTGTCCCCACAATGAGATATCCAAGCTCAATCTCGTTCAGAGTTTCTTTTACGGGCTTACACCAGAGCTGCAAGGGCTAGTTAATGCATCCTGTGGGGGTTCATATTTCGCCAAGGATGAGGATCAGGTCTGGACCATATACGAGGAGATGGCCGAGAACTACATGGTGATGTCCCGGACCCGATTATACACTCAGGGGAAGCCCTAACCATAGGCCGTGTCCTATCAGAGGATAGCACGGGTTGATGCCGGTCCTTCTACATCATCAGCAGCTGCAGCACAGGCAAAGTCGACGGCCGCTGATATAGGGATCATCAGCGAGAAATTGGACCGGATAGAGTTGATAGAGAAGAAGCAGTGCCAGGGCATGTCACAGATCGATCAGATGGCACAGACACTGAGTGACCTGAAGACCCAGATCATGTGTCTCCAGGAGGCACAGACGGCTTCTCAGCCCCGTCTCAGGTCACGGGCAGATCCCAGCAATAGCGGCAGCTCGTCCCAGCACTCCAGCCAGCCAGACAGGTTCACCATGCTCAAGAAGAGTCGTACCAGCAGCCGCAGCAGTACTACCAGCCACCACCATCTCAGGACACTCAGATGGTGGTCTACCAGCCAGATCAACCCCTGGTAGTCCTTCTCCCACCCATGTACGAGCAGAAGCCATTGATGGACGTCAACGGGATCTGGTATGACTGACCTCAGCCTGGGATCCGACGAGACCATCCCGAATTTCGTTGGTCGACTAAAGGTACCAGCTCCCAGCAGCAGCCTCCAGTTCAGGGTGGCTAGTACGACCAGCAGCGAGAGCAGCCATATTTCCCGCAGCAGCAGCGTGGTCCTCATCCCTATCAGCAGGGACAGTCTTGGAGGCAGCAGCAGCAACCTCAGCAGTATTATTCTTGAAGGATATGGATAAATCCTCAAGCGCATCACGGAAGCGTGATCGTCATATCGAATACGACGAAGAACGACTAGTCGTACTAGTTGTTCGGTGCAGCGGAATTTTAAATTTTTTTTTTAAACCGATGAAACCACATGATCCGAGAACCATTCTCAAATCGTTTCATCTATAACCACAGTAAGTATAATGCAATACCTCTTGAAGCGTGGTTGATCAAGTCTCTACGAAAAGAGACCTCCTGTCTCAAGTCCGATCGTCGGAGTAACGGCTTGCGAGCGCGGAGATGAGTCGCGGTGTCCTCGCAATCCAAGATGATCCAAGCGCGGTTGCTCTTGATCTCGTCGTACGAGATCAAACGTCTCCTTCGTGAGTGAAGCACTCCAAGAAGACAAAGAAACCGCAAAGAGTCGAAGCGGCAGCACGATGGCGCGGGCGACGACGTTTCTCTCCACCAAGGTGGACGGCCACCAAGAAGAGAGGGAGAGAGAGGGCTGTCGTGTATATGAGAAAGAGAGAGAGAGAGTTTGTGCTACAATAGCATGTATAAAGAGAGAGCCAAGTATGCCTTTCTATTTATAGGGTTTTGGGATCCATGGATCTCAATCCATGGGACACATAGAATCAATGGATGAGATTGATTTATGTTCATCCAATGGCTAAGATTGTTGTTGTCAAAAGCAACAAATTTAGGTCAAAATATATTTGATAAAATCAAATATAATTCATTCCTAAATCAACCCAACAAATAAGGAGAGAAGACACATGGAGATTTCATCTCCATGTGCCTTCCATGTAGGCGCACACCCACTCCAATTAGGAGTGGTGTGCCGTCCATGGATTGCATGGAGATTGTAATCTCCATGAGATTGCAAATCTCCATGTAATATCTCTTATTTATTTGCAACAAAATTATTTGGGTTTTATTTCTCAAAAAATAATTCACAATTATCTTTGAGAATATTGCAATCTTGCCATGGAAAAATTGTGAATCATATTCACAACCCAAAACAACATGTAATTCATATTGTTAATTAATTACACAATGTGTATCCAATACACATCATAATTAATCAACACATATAAATTATAATTAACTCTCTCTAATACATTATAAATCATATTTATAATATATTATGAATAATTGGATATCTCTATCCACATTATTCTTATCCAAACTAATTAAATCACATTTAATCATATTGGATAATTTCTCATACATCATGATAATTAAAACACTTTTAATTATCAAATTCTCTTTGCTTAGATCTTATGGAATTGTTCTTAAACCATTTAAGAACAATGCTATTTCTCCTCAGATACTTGGAGATAAGGACAGGGCGATTGTATTGTTCCACGTATAGTGACATGGATATTGAGATCATATCTCAAATCCAGATCGCGGGCCTCCCATAGATGCTTGATTAAATCAAGACCGTAAATCTAATCTTCTCATTGTATCTGAATCACATTCAGATCAATGTCCAACACTTGGACCAAGATCAGATCACTTCTCTACTGAGAGGAGTCACTAAAATCCAGACCCGTTTCATCACTCCCTAGGAATGGAAACGTCATGGTTATACAATCGTTTATGATCAAATCACCCTCAGGTATTCCCAATACCTGCACATCCTGCATACTGGAAGACTCAGACTAAACCTGAAGTATCGGATCAACTTTATACTGTCTACATCATGGTTTTATCAGTAAGTTTCTCATTCGATCATTGAGTTGGTATCGATCATACACTTTCCAAAAGTGTATATCATACCTAGGTCTTGATCATATACTAAAAGTATATATCAAACCTACAAATTCAGTCAAGCTTCCAAAGCGAGACGACCATGCGCATGGAATTTGATTCATCCCAATATCTCATGAGTGAGCTCATGTCTTCCGGTTCAGTAACTAAACCTGTATGATCCCTTTGAGAGATCGTATTACTCATATGCCCTTATATGCACACCAGTGCGCCGGTGTATAGACCTTGATTAGGTCATCAACCTATTGGTCTGCCAAATGTACATACTTGGACATATAGCAACACATCTGTCTCCGGTCAGAGGATGCGTGCCTATATCATGACAGCATATGATATAGGACTTTGGTTATCTCGATCTCGTTAAGTCAACTCTTTGACCTAACTAATCTGACACCTCTGAATCTCTATTCCTATGCAGAGGACCTGCATCAAGAGGTCGGTCAGATATCAGCCTTCAGAGATAGGATTGCCATCTCCTACTCAGGCTGGAGATCATCTCTTAGTAATCATTTGACGGTGCTTGATGAGTCCTCAATCTAACTCTTTAGATATTCATCCAAGCACCAACCTCTATGATTCAATAGTTGAATCAACAGCTGTATGATTATTAAGATGGCCATGGTACATAACCCTAATTGTACTAAGGGACCTATTATACAAATTATTCATTCTTCATTTCAGATCAGGGAATGATATGTGCAATAACATTTATTGCATAATGGCTCGCCGTGGGCTCGCATTTCCAACAATCTCCCACTAGCCCAAAGAGCCATTAATGGGCTAATCATTTAAACTCACACTCATGTGACAATCATAGGCTATTTAGAAAATAGCTAGGTAAGCTGATCAGTCACTCTGTTCCCGCGAGACTACGCCAAGTCCTTTTACGGCACTTGCATATCCCCAGTAACAGTGCTCGCATCCAATGCGAATGTTGCATCTTATGCAACTAATACTCAATCTTGTTAGTTATAGTGTCCTTGACACTACAGCTTAACAATTATCATAACCAGTATTTCCATAATCCTTATAAGAATATCCTTATTTCTGGAGATCTCTATCTCCTAAGGTATCTTTAGTTAAGACCTTTTTAGATCACTATCTATAAAGTCTTAAACTTTTGAAGATAAGACTTTGAGATCACTATCTCAAAAAATATTGTCATCTATGAAGATTTTGTTGTTATTACTGCAACCAAGTGTTTTATTTCCATAGTAGGATTAGTAACAGTTTACTACTCCCACTGTATAGCAGCCATCTGGCTTTTGTACACATCTAGCACACACATGGCTTCTCAGAACTGATGCTCAAGGGCAAGCAGTACTAGCATTCACTTCCTCAACTCTTTGAGGTGCTATCCCTTTAGATAGGTCAGTACCATATCTTAAGGGTTGGAAGCCTCTCTTGGAATCTCTATGAATATAATATGTCCAAGGTGTACTACAAATGTGACAGTCCCATTATCCTCTTCTCTTTGCTTCTGAACAACTTCAGAACTAAGATCTGAGAGGCATCTTTGAAATCTTATTTCAAGTTATGGAACAACCAGATTATAAAACACTAATTATTATCCTTATATCATTTTTAAATGATTAGGATATCATCTACATTTAGCACGATGAACACAAAAGCACTCCCACTAAGCCTTATATGGTTCATCAAGATTCTATCTGAAATCATAACACTTATAATTTCATCAAATCTTATGGTCCAACTTCAAGAAGCTTATTTGGGTCCTTAGATGGATTCCTTAGCCTGCACATCTTGCTTTCCTCAACCATGAAGCCCTGGGGCTACTTCATGTGAATATCCTCAAAGAGGTATTCGTAGAGGAATGCAATATTGACTTACATCTTGAAGATGCAATAGTCAAGTTGTGTAGCTAAGGTTATCAATATTCTGACGGTTTTAAGCATGGTCACCGAAGAGCAAGTCTCATTGCAAGCAATGTCTTCTCTTCCAGTGTGTAGCTTATGGCTACGAACCGTGCTTTGAAGATCTCTACCTTCCCATCAGGTTCCCTGTCTCTTGAAGATCCATTTACACCTTTACAGGTCTTACCCATATAGGTGGATCCTCTAGGGTCCATATACAACACTTGTATATGAAGTCTACATTAGACTTTTATTGCTATCCATCTATCCATGCTATGATTTTCAGAAGCTTCATCACATGAAGTTCGATCATTGTTAGATTTCTCTAACACATGGAATCCATCCTCAAACTCATTTGAAGAGGTATTAGTGTTTCATCTTTAATTGTCCTTTTAGTTTCCAATTTCAGGAGTCTCATTATCTTTTCAAGAAAAAAAAATGAGTTCCTATACTTCATTTTCATCTTGATTCTCAAGAGTCTCAACCTCTAAGAATCACATTCTCGGAGATGAGATATTTTAAGAATCTCAAGGTCATAAAGTAGGTATCCAATACCATCCTTTATTTTCCTAATGAAGCAGCATTCTCAAGTGCTCAATTCCAGCTTACTTGCATGGAATTATATGCAGTCTCTACTACATATATACCTGGATACTAAGAGGAATTTATGCTAAAATTTCATCATTGATTGAATCATGTCACACATGATCCAATTGTATTTCCCTATAACTCTATTGAGTTAAGGTGTATTAGGAGGATTGAAACAGGAATGATATTCCTTTCTCCATAAGGTATATTATGAATTCATCTAATAGGTATTGATTACCTAGATTAGACCAAATTCATTTTATCTCCCTTCAAACTTTGGTTCTAAACCAAACTTGTGAAATCTTTGAACTTTTCAAAGGTTTCTAAGTGAAGAGAAGAAATCTTATATCATACATAATCATTAATAGATATCACATATCCACAATGTTCATTATGATATAGATGATCCACATACATCAATATGCATGAGATCCTGAATACCTCGGCATCTTACACCATTCCCAAAGAAGGGTGTATTGGACATTTTACTTTGAATACAATATTCATAAGTATGTAAGTTTTGAAATTTTAGACATTCTAAAGTTTCATTTCTTACTAGTCTATTGATCAAATCGACAGACAAATGTCCAAGGCTTGATGCTAGATCATTGTCAAATGATCTTCATCCTCCTATTGATCTTAAGGTTTAATTTCAGTATTCAGAAATGTTAATGAACCATTCATTAATTTTTCTAATTTATGCGGAGTCCACTAGATTTTAGATTACTATCTGAAATATCTTCATCATAACTCTTTATGATAGTTCTATCTCAGAATTCATGTTTATTTCCAACATTTAGAAACAAACAATGAGTGTATTCTTATATCTAGGTCATAGAGACATTCTCTACGACTAAGGGCTCTCCCACTGAAATTAACAAGTCTATTAATCCGACAGAGATCGTTGCAACAATTGCATCAATATTCATGTGGACAACTATAAACCTTTAAGATCAAATTTTCCAGTCTTCTAAAACATATGCAACCCATTGCAAATGTCATCAGAAGATTGAGATACAATTATTTGACTTTATCTTATTCAATAAGTAAGTCAATATCAATGATTTATGTAGATTATTCTGATGCTCCATCCGAGTCCTTTTCTAAGGATTCTAGACAGACTTGATAGTCATACTATCAACACATCAACTTATTGCAGTATTGGCATTCATCCAACTCTTTGGATGTCATATGGAAGTTACAGAAGTCCAGTCAACTCTTTGACTTTCCTTCTTTCTTGGGTCCAACCCATGCTTCCATTGCGCTCCCTTTATCTATAAGCAACCATTGCTTAAGACTAAGGATCTCTTACAATAAATTCAAAAAAGAATTCAAAATAAGAGTATTTCAACATTTATTTATGCTTCATTAGATTCACACAATATGAATACTACGAAGCTTCATGAATGACTAGAGTATAGACAGTAGAATAATGACACTCATCATCTACATCCATCTAAACTCATAAAACATAGGTTCAGGTAGGTACTCAAACAATTTGAATACATCATCCCTTTATAGAGCTACCATTCTACATAATGCAGAGAACCATGTCACTCATGATTAAATGTCAAGAGCACATATGTATGCCAGAAAATCTTCATTGATTTTATAAGGATTATATGACAATTATGATCATCATCAACATGTCACTTATAAAGTACATTTGATGATACCAAGACTATAGAGACATACAAACCCTAGGGTTGTAGTCCTATTATCTATTTAATTGTCATTTCTCAATATTATGAGGAAATTTGCACATTGCAACCACATACATTATGTGTTCAATTGCAAGTATAATATCTGGATCATGAGTCTAATCCAAGATATTTCACTGGTTACTATTGAGTATAGAATTGAGTGGGTTTTAATGAAGGATTATCTGAAATAAGAAATTTGCATAAATGTAAGTATTTATATATACATATTTTACTTTGATTTAGGAATTTTTATATCAAAGTTGTCTTGCCATGTCAACATTGAAAGTTCATTCCCTTAATCACTTTCAATGTAAGAGATATACTTACCATTATATCTCAAGCAAGATCTGGGATCTCTTTCCTTATCTTTGTTGCATCCCAATAATATGAGAACCTACAACTCGGATAAAAAGAAGCGGGAACACATTCCGCCTTGCAAGTCCAACTTGCATCTCCCAATTCGGTCTTTAACACCCGGGCCCACCACCCCTAAGGTGATGTTGACCCGTCATTAATTGAACCAACCGTCAACAGGAATACAACTCGTTATGCGCAATCCAATATCGCCCCAATAATATGAGGACCCGATACTGGGGTCACTACGCATACGTCCTTACTCTTTCGAGAAGCGACGAGCCCGATCTAGATGCGCTTGCATACAGGAGCTGTCACTTCGGACAGGCGTCTCCCACATGCAATCCCTGGCGACGGAACCCTCCGCCTTGACGGGAGACCATGGATGTCACTTATGTGATCCTCCATATCATATTCAAATTTTAATTAATTATTGTGAATCACATTCACATAATTAATTCTTCCAAGGGAATTAATAACTCTAATCATATTAGAGTATTTCAATTGGACATAATCAATTTAATCATATTAAATTAATTATCAATCCAATTCAATCAATCAAACTTGATTATTTTACTTGAATACATATATGGTAATATCTCAAAATACGTATTAATTCGAATTTTAATAATTAGAAAAAATACATCTTAATCCCTCGGACATTATCCCGGCCCTACCCGCTGTCATGGCCAGTACCGACGAGAGTGGGACGGACCACATACGTTGCAACCCGCAACCCCAATGCTCTCCGACTAGGCACCATATCCGCCTCGGGAAAGGATAATGCCAAATTGATTAATTTGTACTTGAGATGATCATCGGTTTTTCAACCGAAATTGTACCATATAATAATAATCAAAACATTTTTGATTATAAGGAAATTTGCTAGACAAATTCCCAAATCCTATTCAAGCATCAAGTTTGAAAGATTGTGGTTTCCAATTATGATTTAGATCACATCTTAATCAATTATTGGTTAAGGCCATGTCATTTAAGGGAATAATTATCATCAAATATTTCACAAATATTTATGCACAATTATTCTAGGAAATTAAACAATTTAATTTCACTAAATGATTAAATGACAATCACCAATCAAACATTAAGTTTGATGAATGTGTTTCCAATTAAGATTTAGATCAAATCTAATCAATTAATTGGATGAGGCCAAGTCAATTATGTAAATAATCATCTTCAAATATTTCACAAATATTTTTCATGATTATTTCACGAAATTAACAATTAATTTCACTAATTGACAATCACTTGGTTCTAGATTAGGACTGTAATTTCAGCAGTGACCCCTTCTTACTAAAATTAGCATATCTCAATCATATTAAATCCAAATTAGACAAAATCAATTTTCATAGATTTCTAATTTGATTTAGGACAGAACACAAGTGATGTTACACGCATTTCGAGGCAAGTCTAAACAGTAATTAACATTTTAATCACGTTCAGATCTACAATTCCCGCAACAGTGTATACATGTTCATTAAAACAACCATATCTAGAGCATACGAAATCCGATTTACGTAAACTCAGATCCTATGGTTTCCTTATTTAATGGGGAACAAAATCCAAGTATTAAATTCGTGTTTAAACAATTTAAACAGTGCCGAATTTATTTACTAAACAGATCTGCGAAATCAAATGCGATAAAAACTTTCGCGACCTTAACGAACCCAAGTCGTCCTCGGTTTTTCGAATCATATTCGAAACCGTCGACCTAAGGCTCTGATACCACTTGAAGGATATGTATAAATCCTCAAGCGCATCACGGAAGCGTGATCGTCGTATCAAATACGACGAAGAACGACTAGTCGTACTAGTTGTTCGGTGCAGCGGAATTTTAAATTTTTTTTTTAAACCGATGAAACCACATGATCCGAGAACCATTCTCAAATCGTTTCATCTATAACCACAGCAAGTATAATGCAATACCTCTTGAAGCGTGGTTGATCAAGTCTCTACGAAAAGAGACCTCCTGTCTCAAGTCCGATCGTCGGAGTAACGGCTTGCGAGCGCGGAGATGAGTCGCGGTGTCCTCGCAATCCAAGATGATCCAAGCGCGGTTGCTCTTGATCTCGTCGTACGAGATCAAACGTCTCCTTCGTGAGTGAAGCACTCCAAGAAGACAAAGAAACCGCAAAGAGTCGAAGCGGCAGCACGATGGCGCGGGCGACGACGTTTCTCTCCACCAAGGTGGACGGCCACCAAGAAGAGAGGGAGAGAGAGGGTTGTCGTGTATATGAGAAAGAGAGAGAGAGTTTGTGCTACAATAGCATGTGTAAAGAGAGAGCCAAGTATGCCTCTCTATTTATAGGGTTTTGGGATCCATGGATCTCAATCCATGGGACACATAGAATCAATGGATGAGATTGATTTATGTTCATCCAATGGCTAAGATTGTTGTTGTCAAAAGCAACAAATTTAGGTCAAAATATATTTGATAAAATCAAATATAATTCATTCCTAAATCAACCCAACAAATAAGGAGAGAAGACACATGGAGATTTCATCTCCATGTGCCTTCCATGTAGGCGCACACCCACTCCAATTAGGAGTGGTGTGCCGTCCATGGATTGCATGGAGATTGTAATCTCCATGAGATTGCAAATCTCCATGTAATATCTCTTATTTATTTGCAACAAAATTATTTGGGTTTTATTTCTCAAAAAATAATTCACAATTATCTTTGAGAATATTGCAATCTTGCCATGGAAAAATTGTGAATCATATTCACAACCCAAAACAACATGTAATTCATATTGTTAATTAATTACACAATGTGTATCCAATACACATCATAATTAATCAACACATATAAATTATAATTAACTCTCTCTAATACATTATAAATCATATTTATAATATATTATGAATAATTGGATATCTCTATCCACATTATTCTTATCCAAACTAATTAAATCACATTTAATCATATTGGATAATTTCTCATACATCATGATAATTAAAACACTTTTAATTATCAAATTCTCTTTGCTTAGATCTTATGGAATTGTTCTTAAACCATTTAAGAACAATGCTATTTCTCCTCAGATACTTGGAGATAAGGACAGGGCGATTGTATTGTTCCACGTATAGTGACATGGATATTGAGATCATATCTCAAATCCAGATCGCGGGCCTCCCATAGATGCTTGATTAAATCAAGACCGTAAATCTAATCTTCTCATTGTATCTGAATCACATTCAGATCAATGTCCAACACTTGGACCAAGATCAGATCACTTCTCTACTGAGAGGAGTCACTAAAATCCAGACCCGTTTCATCACTCCCTAGGAATGGAAGCGTCATGGTTATACAATCGTTTATGATCAAATCACCCTCAGGTATTCCCAATACCTGCACATCCTGCATACTGGAAGACTCAGACTAAACCCGAAGTATCGGATCAACTTTATACTGTCTACATCATGGTTTTATCAGTAAGTTTCTCATTCGATCATTGGGAGTTGGTATCGATCATACACTTTCCAAAAGTGTATATCATACCTAGGTCTTGATCATATACTAAAAGTATATATCAAACCTACAAATTCAGTCAAGCTTCCAAAGCGAGACGACCATGCGCATGGAATTTGATTCATCCCAATATCTCATGAGTGAGCTCATGTCTTCTGGTTCAGTAACTAAACCTATATGATCCCTTTGAGAGATCGTATTACTCATATGCCCTTGTATGCACACCAGCGCGCCGGTGTATAGACCTTGATTAGGTCATCAACCTATTGGTCTGCCAAATGTACATACTTGGACATATAGCAACACATCTGTCTCCGGTCAGAGGATGCGTGCCTATATCATGACAGCATATGATATAGGACTTTGGTTATCTCGATCTCGTTAAGTCAACTCTTTGACCTAACTAATCTGACACCTCCGAATCTCTATTCCTATGCAGAGGACCTGCATCAAGAGGTCGGTCAGATATCAGCCTTCAGAGATAGGATTGCCATCTCCTACTCAGGCTGGAGATCATCTCTTAGTAATCATTTGACGGTGCTTGATGAGTCCTCAATCTAACTCTTTAGATATTCATCCAAGCACCAACCTCTATGATTCAATAGTTGAATCAACAGCTGTATGATTATTAAGATGGCCATGGTACATAACCCTAATTGTACTAAGGGACCTATTATACAAATTATTCATTCTTCATTTCAGATCAGGGAATGATATGTGCAATAACATTTATTGCATAATGGCTCGCCGTGGGCTCGCATTTCCAACAATTCTCAGCAGCAGTATCCCTCTCATTCTCAGCAGCAGCAGCCTCAGTTTCAGAGAGGCCACCCGTCATGTTCTCATGGGCCCGCCTATGAGAACCCCGTCTTGGATGATCTAGTCTGCCTCATGTCCGAGCAGTAGGCCACCTTCAGATGAGAGATGGATGAGTTCAGACAGGAGATGAGAGAGATTATGAGAGGGAAGGCTGCCATACCTGCACAAATTGAGCCCAACCCGAACAACCTAAAGAGGAAGTCTGAGCAGGTAGAGTTTATAGAGGTTACCACTCCTAGTGATTCACTTGGTGATATTTCTGCATATCGTTATGATGCTGACTTTGTTACACTTAGGAGCGGTAGGATGCCAGCCGGCGACGCCTCATCTGAGCAACGACCACTCGCAGATTCAGGAGCGCCAGATGAGGAGGAGAGCGGTGTTGATGGCGCTCGTGATGATGACGATGACGGTGGTGCTGACGCCACCAAGGATGTTGATCCAGCTGACGGTACTGAGGCCGTCATTTCACCAGATTCAGGAGGTGGTGCTGATGCCACCAGTTTCGATGCTGAGTCAGAGTGCGGTACTGATGCCGCAAGTCTAGATGCTGAGGGTGGTGCTTATGCCACCATTTCTATTCCTGTTGCATGTCCATCTGTTACTGTATCTCAGGATTATTCTCGAAATAAAGGAAAGGGTTCTTCATTTGTGAGTCCATCTGTGTTGATCGGAGATGCTTGTATGGATTCTATTTTGTCACAACAGCAACAAACCGATCCTAGCCCTCCATCTGAGGAGGGCCCATCCATCCCCTTTCCCCAAGCACTCCGCTTGGCTAAGTGGACCAAAAAAGAAAATCCAAAAAAATCGCAGCAGCTAGAGTTCAGCCAGCAGATGATCGATAGATTCCAGATATAGTTGACTCTACAGGAGGCCTTGGAGCACATCCCCCTCTTCCAGAGGAACCTTAAAGAGAGGACCATCATTCGCAGGAAGAGGAGGAACCACCACTCAAATATTCATATCCTCACTCGTGCCACCTGCTTCACCATCCAGAACTGTCTGCCAGCCAAGAGGTCAGATGTAGGAGCCCCCTTTGTCAGATGCCACATACATGAGCAGAGGTTTGATCGGACTCTATTAGACAGCGGTTCTTTGATTAACATACTTCCAGTAGTCTTACTCGACCGCTTCGAGTTTGGACCTCTCCGACAAAGCAGGACGGTCCTTCTGTTTGCTGATCGATCTATTAAGAGGTCGAAGGGGTTGCTGAAGGACGTGGTCGTCACAATTCAGGTCCTGAAATTCCTCGTGGACTTAGTTGTGTTGTACATGGAGATCCCTGAGCCTGTGACTGATACCCCCATCATTTTAGGATGCCCCTTCTTGGCCACAACCAAGGCAGTGTACGATCATGATAGCGGGAAGGTATACTTTCGCGTCGAGGGTGAAAGTATACAAATAGAGACGATCGATGAGACTAGAGCATGGGATTCAGCTTGCTCAGAGCCGCTTACAGATTCAGAGCAAATGACAGAGGAAGAGCGAGACATCCACCAGGAGTGTGATTTTGTGATTACATATGATGAGGTAGTTTGGGCAGACCCAGTTTCACGAGCCATCCTCTCACCTTCAGATCCCGCTGATGCACAGATTCTAGTAGAGGAGGGCTTGGAGAGCGCATTCCTGGCAAAGGATATATTTGAGGCAGTAGATCACGTTCTGGATAGCGAGGCAGTTGATTATTCAGATTGAGATCCCTCGAAGTCAGATATTAATTGGGCAGAGTTTAACAATATGATTCCATGTCTGACTTCCACAGAGCCGGCACCTAGGGTGGAGATTGATCCCATTCAGAACATAAATACACCGACAGAGCAGTCTTCACCAGATTTTCTAGTTCAGTGAGAGTTCTCCCATGCAAATTTGGTTGCATTCACTCAGACCTTTTAGAGACCAGATTCGCCAGCTCCCAGTTGTCCAGAGCGGAAGACCTTGTCGCATTTGCTGAAGTATAGGTTCCTTGTGGGCGAGCATGAGATGTACCTAGTCATTATCTCAGCAGATTTGACTGGACAACAAGAATCTCGTTTGATAGAGGTTCTTGAAAACAACCGCAAGGTGATAGGATGGAGCGTAGCCAATCTCCAGGGGATAAGTCTGATCCTGTTCTCCCACCATATCTATCTCGAAGAGGATGCTAAGCCGTCCCGTGAGTTCCAGCGACGACTGAATCCGAACCTTCGAGATGTTGTTGTGAAGGAGATCTTGAAATGGTGGAGCGTCGATTTTATCTATCCCATCTCTGGCTCCAATTGGGTGATGAATCTACGTTTCATCATCTTTATTCTATCATTTTGGCCTTAAAAACCCTAGTAAACGTGTGTAAATAGGCTTAATATAGGCATTTTAGCATTCATGTATATGTGTGTAAATATTGTATAAAATGCGTTTTTTAAAGCCAAAATTATGGAAAAAAGAAAAGAAAAGAAAAATAATAAAATATTGTAAATATTTTATGACTCGAAACCTCGAGACCTAGGCATCTTGATGAATAGGTCGACAATGAATAAAGTAGGGGGAGATAAGGGCCAAAAATACCAATAAAATCCCTTTTATTTTATTCATTCTTTATTCATTTTGGGACCTATTTTTGGTTCCACTTTTTACACCTCAAATAAAGAAACTTTTTACATGAAAGTTATAGATAATTTAATAAAGAAAAATACAAAATTGATTTCACAGAAAAATAATGTACAGATAAAAAGTTATGGTCTGAATAAAATTCCAGAATCCCAACTTCCCAAACTCGTATCTCACAAATAAAAACTCCAAATGCATCAAACTCACCTTTAATTGTATATAGAAGAAAATAAGCTATTTAATGGTGGTGGTTTCGCATTTGGCGGAGCTACGGTTTGAAAGTTGAGTTTTGGACCCCTATTGTACAGTTGTACTGATTAAAATATTCAATTTATTATTTATTCATTGTTTTTATATTTTTATATTTTTATAATCTTGTAAATATTATTATAATAATTATATACATTAAAATTGGAATAAAAACCTAAATAAAACTTAAAATAAAATACTTACATATTTGATACATAGGTATACTACCTATACCCATACCTATACAATACATATTTATATTTTATTAAACATACAAAACATATCAGAAAAATAAAATAAAAATATATTAGGTGTATAAAAATACTTTATAAATATATAAATTAATACTCAAAAATAAATAAATTGAATACATACAATAAAAATAAAAAAAATACAATACATAGGTATTTATACCCATAAAGGGTATAATAGGCAACTTGTAAAAATATATACCTCCTAAAAATAAATAAAGTTTACCATAAAATACTTTATAAAGTAATAAATATTTTTCATTTTATAAACTAAATTAAATAATATCATTTATTATTTTAAATCGAATTAACAAAGCATTTTTTCCAAGGTTTTTTCTGGTTGGTCCACGTGGACCAACAGATTTCTTCCTTGGTTGACCTCGGTCAACTCTCTGACCGAGGTCTGGCTATTGTCAGAAATGAGTTTTTCAAGGTTTTTGCCCCTTTTTGGAGAGTGCACCTTGCATCATTTGTTGTTGCGGTCTGAATGACTTTTCTTCCTCGATGTATTGTCTTTCACGCCCTAGGTTTGTTTGGGCATTTGGATCACTGACGCGCCTCGTGCGTCTCGATCTTTGTGCCCTGTTCACCATTGTTTCAAAAACTACCCAAAGCCCCCATTCGAATTTTGAACCCTCTTCTACCCAAAATCCTGACCCTAGTTCGCCGCACTCCGGACTGGAGGGGTGACAGCCCTCCTCCAGCACGTGCGCGGGGCCCAGGCGAGGGCCGAGGCGGCGCTCCACCACCCCCATCTCCGGCTTCGCCGTCGAGGTATTATCTCAGGTTTTTAAAACCTTGGAGGTCTATTTTGTCTTGCTTTTTCTTCATCTTTTATGACTTTTTCACGTCCCAGAAGTTGCAGAGATCATTCGCCTTCATCCATTTCGAGTTACGCTCACCTTTTTACCTAATCTACCCCTCGTCGGAGCTTGCTCCGACGAGCTCTCTCCCTACCATCATCACCCATCCACCGTTATCAATAAGGCCTCCAGTTCCTTTTTTTTGTGTTGCTGCGCTAATCTCTGCAGGTTCTGGAGACCACGGGCGTCTCTTGATGCCGATTTTTGTGACATCGAGGCACCGTGGGAACCGGCCGTTCTTGCACCCGTGCGAGGACATCCGACCTCCAATGCCACTTCAGAAGAGGCCTGCTGACGCGGAGGAGCTCAAGCTCCATTTTGCCTCTGTTCTCACGTCCCCAGGTGGTCGGAGGGGCGTCAGAGGAGCGTTTGAAACTCGGCTCAGCCGAGTTCTTGAGCTGTTCTTCCAGCCCCCCTCTGTGCCGTCTGATCATCGTACCTCTCCAGGAAGCACAGCAGCCATCGGATCTTGCCCTCATCCCAGCCGTTGATCTCCACGCCCAATCTAATCAGGGCCACTGAAGTCGAAGCGTCATCGCGCGTGGAGGCGTCGCCACGTGTCCAAGTGAACGGCGCAAAGCCGTTCGATCGCGCCTAAGGTCGGGCAATTTTGCACATCCGCTCCGGAAAATTTTGTTATTTCTTTTCTATTCCGCAAACTTTCCTTGGCAGAGTATTAATTTTGCAAACTTTATCATTAGGCCCCTCGGACTTGCTAAAATCTCACCCGCGCCCTTGCCAGCGAGGCGCACGTGCGTGAGCACGTGCACTTGGCTATTTTGCACCCAAGGGACTGTTGTTTAGGATATTTAGTATTAGTATTAGAATACGTTTGTAACGTGTTAATTTTCTGGACATTTTGCAAATGAGCCCTCCGATTTTTAATTAATTGCATCCGTACCCTTGTCAGGCGCACGTGCAGTTGGTGTTTTTGCAAAGCGTCCCCTTGCTGGTTCTAACTTTGACAAATGGTTCAGTAAATTGCTTATTTAGGTATAAATTTTGTTGGAAATTTGCAACTGTGCCCCTGAATGTTTTGATATTTGCACAGCTACCCCTGCCAGGCTTGGTATTTGTTGCGTGCTTGCTCCATTTATTTCGCACATTTCTATAAGCCCAAAAATTCTACAAAACTTTATTTAAGCTCCTGTTGCATCACTCTTTCACATATATTTTTGCATTTCATTTTTATTGCATTTTAATATTTAAAAAAATCAAAAATACTCATTTTCAGCACTGTTTGCGTTATAAAATCCATAAAAAATATAAAAACTTTCTAGAAAATCCCAAAAAATTGTCTCTCTTAGTATGTTCTAACTTCAGTCCAAAATTCACAAAAAATTACAAAAGAAAACTCATAAAAATCACAAAACCCCAGAAACCTTTATAAAAATATTAAAAATTCTATAAAATTCCTAAAAATATAATTTTGATGTCTAAATTTTCCTTATTTTATTATATTTCATTGAAAATTAATTTGGAGAATTTTTGTTACTGTTTTCTATTTTATTTCTCCATTTTAGTTTCAGCCTTGCATTTTATTCACTGTTTTCTCAATTTTTGACCTAAAAAATACCAAAAACATTTTGAAAAATACCCAAAAATCACAAAAATAGTAGAAAACTATAACAATACCAAAAACATTTCATTTTCTAATTTTTGAGAATTTTTCACTATTTTTTTTATAAATACCCTCTTTCCTCTTTTCTTATATTATATATACATTCCAATATTGAAAAAGGAAATAAAAAAATATAAAATACAAAAAGAAAATATAAAATCAGAAAAATAAAAATCAAAATACAAAAATATAAAATTAAAACTTAAATAAAAAACATAAAATTCAAAACCCACAAAAAAATAGCATAGTAGACATGATCACATTCACACACTTGTGCATTTTGCCCCGTTGTATCCTGCTTGCTCCCTGTGTTCGACCTCTACGCATACTTGCACCTATACACATCTTGTTGTAGAGTTATAATAAATTTTAACTCCACACACTTTCACTGCTTTACTTGATTGTCGTGGGTTAATTGTTGTTTGAATCGGGATTTTTGAGCTGTCACCGCATCGACTGCGGTTTCGCCTTGTGAAACCGTACGACCTCTCTATTTTCTCGGTTAAACAAATGGCGCCGTTGTCGGGGAGCAACAACGCGTAGTTCGGGTTTTTGCTTGTGTTTGTGATTATTTGCCTATTTTGCCTTGTTCATTTGCTCATTTATTTGATATAATTGTTTTACTTGTCTAATCACCCTCTCTTGTTGACTTTGTGCGAGGAACCGCAGATCGTGGGAGGTGCTCTATCCTAGGTGCCTACGCACCCACGTGA
This sequence comes from Ottelia alismoides, assembly GCA_037367405.1. Lineage (NCBI taxonomy): Eukaryota > Viridiplantae > Streptophyta > Magnoliopsida > Alismatales > Hydrocharitaceae > Ottelia > Ottelia alismoides. The sequence goes on along the minus strand of JAZKJV010007841.1, from coordinate 667,754 downwards.
AGCCGACGTCAGCTTGCCGATCTAGCATCAAAGGAGGCTTGGAGGATTTGAGAAGACAAGCACATTTTTGAGCATTTTGTGCATTATTTATTTGTGTAATTTAAGTGAGAGAGTGACATTAATTTGTAATAATACAGGTACATTCGGACTTTGGACTTTCGGGCCCAATTTCCAAGTGATTGTTCACTTAGGGGCTCACCGCGGTTTTGTCGGCTTTTCATTGCATTTTTTATCTTTGTTTTCTCGATTTTATTTTCCTTACTTTGTGTGATTGAGCCCCTAGTTTAGGATTGCTTATGATAGACTAAGGCCAAACACTTAATATCTTGCATGTACCTATTGACTCATTTGGACTTAGTCAAAGTTAAACAGTCGCCTCATCATCTTCGAGCCTCCGCGTCGCGAGCCCACCCCATCAAGCGCTACTCCTGAACTCGATTTGTCGAGAAGAGTAGGGGTGAGTCTAGACCGGACTTTTTGGATTGAGGATTGGTGACCGACTTGTGGTTCTTCCCGCTAATAGAAATTTCTGAAACTTAGGGCGATTTCATCGGCTTTGCATTTGCATATAGATTAGGTTTCAATTCTGCTGAGCATCCCTGCATGTAGAGTGCTGGAGGCAAGGTGAGCATTTACGCTTTAGCATACATCATCGTTTTGCCGCTTGCATTTCTTTTCCGACTCTCTACCTCTGATTTTGATCACCTAGGTGCTAAGTAAAATTGACTCCTCGATAGGTTCTTGCATTTCCTATTAAAAATTCAAAAAAAAGTGATAACCAATAAAATTGGGACTGTTAATATTACTTGACCCTAAAATCGATTAAAAAGAAAAATCTTGTATTGGGGCGAGTAATCCCCTCATTGTCTTCGCTTTTACTTGCTCGCGCAAACATTAAGGATTAGTGCCCAAATCCCATTGACACCCTAAGTGTTTGTGTAACTTTGAAGTTCTCACCTAACTCTAAAACAGACAAGATAAAAAGACCGCATTTCACGGTCTCTACCGAGTTGAGTAGGTGAACTGAGGGTTTGATTTGTGTGAGTTTTGCCTGTGTTTGCTTGTGTATCCTAGATCGCCTCTGCGCATTTGCGCCATTTTTCTCACTCTCTTGACTTGACCATCGTACTCTCCTGACTATCATTTTCCTCTTGCTTCGAGATGGCCGACTGGAGCGTATTTTGTCCGGATTTTGCGGATCCCTCGTTCACTCCAGGCGGTCCACCTCCTTTTTTCCAGGAGGACTTTGCTCCTGATTTTTGTACATATCCGTCCAACCCACTATTTCAGGATTCGGACTTTGACTTTCACCAATCATTTCCACCACCGTCACCCTCACATTTCGACAACCCGCTCTTCCTTGAGTATCTTGAGCCGGAATGTGATTTTTGTCCAACCCCACCGCCCACATTCAACACACCTGATCCTGAGATTTTGGAGTCACCTTTCATGATATCCATACTTGAGACCTTGAATCAGATGATGGAGCGAATGAACTTGAGGATGAGCGATATAGTTAGCATAAATAAGATCCAGAACGAAGCTCCATTCTTTGAGGATTCGGATTCACTTGAGGATTATCATGAGAGCTTGCAATCGCCCAAAATACAAAAAAATGAGATAAATTTAAAAACACAAAAAGAGTTCGGGAGACCCTTGGTTGATTCAGACTGTGAGGAGAGTGCACACTTGCCTGACCATTTGACCACACAACTTTTCACACACTGTCCCACCTTTGACCCCGATGTACAGACTGCTCTTGGCATGCCTCGTGTATATGCTGATTCCGACTCCCTTCCTTGTATGGAGGAGGTCCAAAAATTAAAAAAATTATTGACTGAACCCGAAGTGGTGGCCACCATTCATGAGATTATCCGTGCCCCACTTCAGCAGGTCATGATTGATTTATCTGCTCCTCTTCCCAAGAAGAGAAAGCAGAGGAGCAGATCTGAGTGTCATATTTTGACCATGGCCACTGCCCACGCCATCACACACCGTCCCATTCCTAAGAAGAGGAACACCGCCACACCTTTCATTAGCTGTACCATCTCTGACCACACATGTGATCACACTCTCCTCGACGGCGGTGCTTCGATTAGCATTATACCCTTCTCGTTGGTACAGTCTCTTCACTTAGGGCCTTTCGAGAAAACCAGGATGACCGTACAGTTTGCTGATGGATCCATCAAGAGGCCGATGGGTATCCTTGAAAACGCCGTCATTTCGATTCAGGGCACGAGCTACAATGTTGATTTCGTTGTATTGCCCATGGAGACCTTGATGAATCTGTGATTCATCACTTCAAAAGTCAAAAATAGAGCCTTGTTCCCGAGAAAATAGAGGCATATTTCCTTTTAAATTGCATAAATAGCATTCATGCACACATCCATAGTTCATGCATTTTAGCAGCTTATTTGCATTTAAATAAGAAGCCAAAAATCCCTTGTAAAATACCTCGTCACCAAAATAACCTCTTCTCTATAATATACATATATTCCTTAATAATATAGGGAAGAATACCAAAAATCACCCTTGTAAAATAGCCAGAATAGCCTGAGAACCCTTGTACCTTAAAACACACATAAAGCCCTCATACAAACCCCGAATTAGGTCTACTCACTCTTAGAATACTACATATTAAAAGACCTTCAAAATGAGACTAATTTCATTGAAATTGGAGTTTGTATGAGAAACTTGGGTTTTTGAGCCATTTTGTATACTACATATGTATATTTATTCTTGTATTTATGTATCATATTTTGACCTCATCTCCGTCTTTGGTCAACATGAAACTTGTAGATCTCATCAAGATCTACAACTTTCATGTTTTGAGTTTTTCCAAATTCGGCTTCCTCTTCTCTCTACACGTGCATCTTATTCCAGCCACTCACAGCAGGCCACGTGGCGCCCTCTGGTTGCGCCACGCGGCCCGCTTCCCCTCGCCTCATCCGCCGGCGTCCTCAGCCGTCGGATCTCACTTCAGATCCAACGGCTCAGCCCTTTCCACGCACCCCCCTTGCCTGGACCATCCGATTACCTCCTGCTCTGATCTACGCCGCACATTAGCGCCCTCACCAGAGCCCTCCACGTGGCAGCATCCACACCGCTTGATCAGGCCCTTGATCGCTCCATCGTGGCCTCCCCTCTCCCAGCGAGTCTCGTCCCTTCGATCATCTCCATCTCCTCATCTAAACCGTCCGCTCGCACTTCGTCCGCAGCCCGCCACGTGGCGCGCTCTCGGCCCATCATCAGCGCGCCTGGATCTCATCCTACTCGTCCCCTACGGTTCGATCGCCACCGTTGGATCACAAGATCCAACGGTGGAGACCTCGTCTCCTACCTCCAGGCGCCCCTCTCTCCCACGTCCCTTGCCTTGCGGGAGGGGCGCCCCCTTGCTATTTCCGGCGGCACGTCAGCCACTCTTTCTCATCGCTGACACTCCCACGATGAGCCCCACTCATCCCTCTCCCTCGCAAGCTTCCTCACGCTCCACCACTTCCACCATACTCGCCCCACGACGACCACCAACTTCGCTACTCCACCAGCCAACCCACCATCTTCACCTTATAAATACGCCACCACCGGCGACATTCACCCCGATCCGCCACTCCAGAGAGCTTCCCTGAGCTCTGATCTTCCAGTTGGTGACAGCAATTTGGTGATTCATCGAGCGAAGAAGGACATCAGCTCCGGCGAGATCCACGGCAGCTCCGCCGTGCTGCAGCCGCTCCTCCGAGTAGTTGCACGAGCTCGGGACCCTACCGATCCCTCGAGCGACGACCCTGGAACTCCAATCCGAGCTCCAATCCCCAGGTAACCTCCTTCATTTCCTCTGATCTTCTTCTTTATTTTCTGTTTCTTTTTCTCCGATTTTATTCGGCATCCACGACCACCTTCTCCCTTCCTTTCCATCTCGCCGAGCTTCGCATCGAAGCTCCCGTCCCCGCTGACCCCTCCGCACCTTCCGACGACGCACATCAACCTCCATCGACTTCCAGCTCCGCCATTTGGCCGGAGCCCCATCTCCAGACGACCTCCGTCACCCTTAGGCCTCGCCGATCACCATAACATCTCCACAAACACACGCACGAGCTCCGGCTCTATCTTTCGCACTTGCAGGTACCCAGCTTCTCATTGAACGGAAGCTCGCCGGAGACACTCTCGAGCTTCATCGCCCTCAACGACAGGACGCTCCCCGACGCTCCTGAGACCACCAGCATCTCCGCCTTCACGCCACGCATCTTCTGGGATAGCTCCGATAAGTCGGAGAGCTTCATCGACTCGAGGAAGGACGGGCGGAGCAAAGGCTATTTCGCCGGAGCCCCGCCATCTCCTCCGCAGGCGGCGGAGGATCGTCGGAGCAGACGAGCAGCCACCGTTCGATCACATCGATCGAACGGCCCCCACATCACCACGTGTCCTCTCATCGCAGCAGCTCTCCACCGTCGATCGCGCCTCTGATCCAGCGGTCCGCAGCGAGCCACGTCTCCGTCTTCATCGAGCCCCAGAGGCCGTTGGATTATCATCGATCCAAAGGTCCGAGTTCACGCCACGCGTCGTCACCGACACCCCTCGGATCAATCTCTATCCGAGGGCCTTCATTACGCCACGTGGCCCAGTCGCCCGAACCTCTTCTCCAAATCTAGTCTCGGGCGACCCGAAGCTACACCGAGCCGCAGTCCGAACCTCCAGAGCGTCCGAGCCTAGATCCGAGCCTCCGCAGTCCACCGAGCCTAGGCCACCCACGTGAGGAGCACGTGCGGCCTGGGTAAATTACACAGAGGCCCCTGGAGATTTCCATATTTGCAAAGAGGTCCCTGTGAAGCAGACCCCACGTGAGGAGCATGTGCCCTGTGGAGAATTTGCACAAGAGTTACCCTTCATTATAGGTAATTGCATTTGAGTCCCTGTCTGCATATTTGCTTATTGTAATTTTAATTTCCTGTATTGCATTTACACCCCTGTGTTTGCACGCATCCCTAGATTGCATTTTACATCATTTTGAAATTCTAAAAATTGCATGTTGTTGGAAATTTCGTCCTCTGTCTATTAGTTCACGTGTCTGATTTTTATAGGCTTATTCGAATTATTAATGAATTAATTGGTGCATTGTTGACATATTTTGCCCAGTGATGCCTTTTGATTTTTAATTAATTATTTGTGCCTTCAAAAATTATCAAAAATTCACAGTAGCTTAAGGACATCATTTTTAACATACCATAAAAATTTCACAGCATTTGCACGCATATCGAGGCCTAAATAAATTGTTTAGTGATTTTCTTAAATTAATTTTAATAAATTCATTTCACGGTGAAATTAAGTTCTGTAAATTTTCCTAGGTCCCTGATTATTAGAGCTACCTAGAATAATTTTAGTGCTTGGAAAAATTGTGATTTGATATTTATTAAAAATTAAATTCTAAAAATCACTCTGTCTGTTTATTTAATTCACAGTAAATTCATTTTGAGTCGAAAAATTCCAAAAAAAATTAGTGTAGGTCATTTTCATCATAAATAACCATCTGGCCAATTTTCATTATTTTTGAACTTCATTTGATACATTAATTAAATTGCACATTACATTGGCCTGCATTGTCTGCATACGTCTGCATAAAAATTAAAAAGACCAAAAATAAAGATATTCCTCGAAACTCAACACTCGAATAATTGCTTTAATTTACCTAAGGAGACAGATGCCTCCCTGAGATCGACCTTGGACTTCACCAAGTAAAAAAAATTGCCACTTGAAATTAACTTCAAATTAATTGATAAGTGGTTTTTGATTAGCCTTCTCGTATCCGACTGCAACGAACGACATCTAATTAATTTGGACATTAATTTGCTCGAATTAACATAGGGTGCGGGATGACTGTCAGACCTCTACTGGGGAGAACTCTCCAATCATCCTGGGACGACCATTCCTCGCCTCTGCGAGGGTCGTTATTGATTACGGATCAGGAGAGATTCGCTTCCGTCCTGCTGACTAGAGCGAAGTGTCGATCACCGCACCCACTGCCGACCGGAGACCTGCACCTGATGTGACTTCACCTATCCTGGTTGACCCTGAGGACGATGACCTTGACGAGACTATTAGAGAATTTTGCTGCTTATTGGATTCCACTGAGACCCAAGAATTCCTCTCCAAGGAGGAAGACTTGGAAAGCATGGACCTCGGAGTTCCTTCTTCTAGGACTTGGCGCTGTGTTGATGACATCCGCGGGATTTACACGATCGACACCATTGAGCGGAGGGCAGATTTAGAGACTCGACAGGACGGACATGACTCGACTACTTTCACTAATGAGTCCACTCCTGTTCACCTAGATACTAATGAGACAAGGACCGAAGTTGATTTGATTGCTTTTATTCGGGAATTCGATCCTTTTGACGAAAAAGATGATCCGGTTGAGATTATTGAGGACGAACAGAGTTCGACTACTTCCACCGATGAGTTCGTGCCTTTTGATTTTGACCTAGACGACACCTCGCAGGACGACTCCGAGTACACTACTTCCGATGATGATGAGTTCGTCCCTTTTCACTTTGATATCAGCGAGACTCCCAAGGCCGGACCTAGTCACACTTCTTTCACTGATCCGTCTGTGCCTTCACACACTAGGGACACTGAGGATCTTCACTCTGTCGACCCTGATCGGCTTCCGTCCACTGTGGACCCCGATGTCGACCTGCATCACACCAGATCCATTCCTCAGCGGTCCCGCAAGAAGGTTCGCTTTCAACCTTCTTGATCATGTGTATATCCACCTCTATTGTAGATTTATTTATTTCTCTCGATCCTTCTCCTTTTTTGCTCGTCCACCCATTCTCATGTTTGCCTTACTTAGGACGTACTTTGTCCTAAGTATAGGGGGGTGGACGAGCCGAGTGTTCTTTCATCGTTCTGTGTCATCACTCCTTTCGTTGCCTATACTTAGGGCTTCTTTTACCCTAAGTATAGGGGGAGCGGTGTGTACATCCTCACGATCTCTTCATCTATCTTTTGATTTCTTTTCTTCTTTTCTTCTTTTCTTCTTTTCCTTTTCTATCTTCTTCATCTATCAAAAAGGTGTCGCCCCTTGTAGACAGTCTTCTATACTTAGGACGTACTTTGTCCTAAGTATAGGGGGGTGTGCACCCCGAGTTTCTCTATTTTTCGATCCTCTCCATTGTCTCCTCTTCTTGTCTATACTTAGGGATATCTTACCCTAAGTATAGGGGGAGACAATCTGAGTACGATCTGTTCATTCCCACCCTTGACCCTCCTTGCTTTGTGTACAGTCTGCTATACTTAGGATTATTTGATCCTAAGTATAGGGGGGACGGTCAACTTCTCATTAGTTCATTCATTCCTTTATTTATTCCTTTATTCTTTAGACTTGCCTATACTTAGTACGAGTTATGTCTTCTCTTTTCTCCGATCTATGAGGACATAGCTCAAGCTAAGTATAGGGGGGTCGTATATACTACGTATATACTTTAGCCATAACTCGTACTTTCGTATTTTCTTAATAATTATGGCTAATTACACTTATAAAATTCATTAAAAATCTTAATAAAAAGATGTTACCGTTCCTCAAATTCTTTTTGTATATACTGATTAATAAATCAGGTGAAAATGTTTTTTGCAAAATGTTTGAAAAATAGTTTGAAAACCTTTGTGAACATCTATTGAAAACTATTTTGAAAATATTTTGTTACATGTTTTCAACCTGTGTAAAAATGTGTGGTTTGTAAAATTTCTTTTCTTTGTGTGAAATAAAATGTTTGAAAATGAATTGCAAATGGTTTGAAAAATGGTTGCAAAAATAGTTTGAAAAATCTATATATACTGTTTGGAAAACCTTTGCAAAATGATTTTCAAATGTGTACGTGTTTGTAAAAATTGTTTGTAAAAACTATTTTAGACTATGGTTTTCAAAATTGTTTGGAAAACCTTTTCAAATAAGTTTTGAGGAATACATACATCTCATCAAAAATCCATTATACATATATGTATAAAATTGACCACTTACCCTTTGTAAATTCTTAAAATCCACTTCTTGTATATATATAAGAAGCACTCCCATGGATATATTTTTAACCTAGCTTTTAGCCAAAAACTTTTTGTTTTCAAAAATTCCAAAAACATTTGCAAAAATTAAAAATCCAAAAACATTTGAAAAATCTTTTGAAAAATACAAAAAAAATGCATATGCATCATCATCATATCTTCAAAAATCCATAAAAAGTTCAAAATTTTTGAAAACTGCATCACAAAAAGATTTTTTGCATTGCATTGCATAGCATGAGCATTTTTTGGATTGAGTTTGATATTTGAACAAGTCTAAATAAATCCGGAGATTGGAGCTTGATTGGACCTTAAAATCTTCCTAATAACAGGAACCTTATAGGAACTGGGTTTGAGGTGCTTCAGGTCTAGTTGACTTAATTCTTTGAGGATCACGAGACTTGGTTCAATGGATTCTTGACTGCCTAAGTAGAGTATTTCGGAGCACACGCACGACTCTTGTTGATAATGACCTAACTTGGATACCTACACCTTCACATGGCTCAACTCAGTTGGAGTGGTGAGGGGATCGGATTTGCCGGTATGAGACGTACACAAGTGGAAACATTTGTCCTCCTCTAGGGAGGGAAGTGCACCCCAACCCGTCCAGTGATTAGGAAGTCTAAAGATAGGAGACTGTGGGTTGCAATAAAGCTTCAAAAGAGGGATAGTCTACTGGCTCAAGAGGAAAAACTCCCTATGTAAATGCTGCTGTATATAGTATTTCAAGAAAAAAAAGCAAAAAAAAACTTCAAAAAAGTGGACAGGCCTGTATAAAAATAAAAGTGCCTGTTGGAGTGTACATATGTTGTGAAGTCAAATAAGCAAGCTTGAGCTTCAAAGTCAAATCATGTGAGCTTGCAGCTGGATGACTTGACTACACTGGTCTTGCATCCTAGGATAGGTAGCTACACTGGCTACCGTCCATTCTTCTCTTCATCCCCTCTTCTTGAGTTGGTTGCCACTTGAACTTAGAAGGGAATACCCTGCTCCTTCAGGAATGAGTTGTTGGATTGGGGAATCATTGGGTTGTCGTACTGGAGAAGTCAGTCTCTTTGTCATTCTAGTTGGGGAGAGCCACCATCACTTGCACTGTACGAGTCAGATTCATAGTCGTAAGGGTTTGCGTATGAGTTGAGATATTTCTGACCTGGCTATTGAGGAGACTTGGGCAGAGTTTTGGGATTCTCAAGGACTGTTGGATTTCAAATTCGGTTCTCAATAAGGTTCCGCTCGCACTAAAATTCCAAAGGTCAAACTTAAGCTCCAAACTTTGATTTTGTGAAGACAAGTTTGATAATTACACTTAATCCACCTTCTTCTTTCTCTTTTCTTTGTTTTTCTTTTCTGCACTTATTGCATAAGTGTTTGCTAGGGACTAGCAAATGCAAGTATAGGGGTATGATGAATCTACGTTTCATCATCTTTATTCTATCATTTTGGCCTCAAAAACCCTAGTAAATGCGTGTAAATAGGCTTAATATAGGCATTTTAGCATTCATGTATATGTGTGTAAATATTGTATAAAATGCGGTTTTTAAAGCCAAAATTATAGAATAAAGAAAAGAAAAGAAAAAGAATAAAATATTGTAAATATTTTATGACCCGAAACCCCGAGACCTAGGCATCTTGATGAATAGGTTGACAAGGAATAAAGTAGGGGGGGATAAGGGCCAAAAATACCAATAAAATCCCTTTTATTTTATTCATTCTTTATTCATTTTGGGACCTATTTTTGGTTCCACTTTTTACCACCTCAAATAAAGAAACTTTGTACATAAAATTTATAGATAATTTAATAAAGAAAAATACAAAATTGATTTCACAGAAAAATAACGTACAGATAAAAAGTTATGGTCTGAATAAAATTCCAGAATCCCAACTTCCCAGACCCGTATCTCACAAATAAAAACTCCAAATGCATCAAACTCACCTTTAATTGTAGATAGAAGAAAATAAGCTATTTAATGGTGGTGGTTTCGCATTTGGCGGAGCTACGGTTTGAAAGTTGAGTTTTGGACCCCTATTGTAAAGTTGTACTGATTAAAATATTCAATTTATTATTTATTCATTATTTTTATATTTTTATAATCTTGTAAATATTACTGATAATAATTATATACATTAAAATTGGAATAAAAACCTAAATAAAACTTAAAATAAAATACTTACATATTTGATACATAGGTATACTACCTATACCCATACCTATACAATACATATTTATATTTTATTAAACATACAAAACATATCAGAAAAATTAAATAAAAATATATTTAAGTGTATAAAAATACTTTATAAATATATAAATTAATACTCAAAAATAAATAAATTGAATACATACAATAAAAATAAAAAGAATACAATACATAGGTATTTATACCTATAAAGGGTATAATAGGCAACTTGTAAAAATATATACCTCCTAAAAATAAATAAAAATTACAATAAAATACTTTATAAAGTAATAAATATTTTTCATTTTATAACCTAAATTAAATAATATCATTTATTATTTTAAATCGAATTAACAAATCATTTTTTCCAAGGTTTTTTCTGGTTGGTCCACGTGGACCAACAGATTTCTTCCTTGGTTGACCTCGGTCAACTCTCTGACCGAGGTCTGGCTATTGTCAGAAATGAGTTTTTCAAGGTTTTTGCCCCTTTTTGGAGAGCGCACCTTGCATCATTTGTTGTTGCGGTCTGAATGACTTTTCTTCCTCGATGTATTGTCTTTCACGCCCTAGGTTTGTTTGGGCATTTAGATCACTGACGCACCTCGTGCATCTCGATCATTGTGCCCTGTTCACCATTGTTTCAAAAACTACCCAAAGCCCCCATTCGAATTTTGAACCCTCTTCTACCCAAAATCCTGACCCTAGTTTGCCGTGCTCCGGACCAGAGGGATGACAGCCCTCCTCCAGCATGTGCGCGGGGCCCAGGCGAGGGCCGAGGCGGCGCTCCACCACCCCCATCTCCGGCTTCGCCATCGAGATATTATCTCAGGTTTTTAAAACCTTGGAGGTCTGTTTTGTCTTGCTTTTTCTTCATCTTTTATGACTTTTTCACGTCCCAGAAGTTGCAGAGATCATTCGCCTTCATCCATTTCGAGTTACGCTCACCTTTTTACCTAATCTACCCCTCGTCGGAGCTTGCTCCGGCGAGCTCTCTCCCTACCATCATCACCCATCCACCGTTACCAATAAGGCCTCCAGTTCCTTTTTTTGTGTTGCTGCGCTAATCTCTGCAGGTTCTGGAGACCACGGGTGTCTCTTGACGCCGATTTTTGTGACATCGAAGGCACCGTGGGAACCGGCCGTTCTTGCACCCGTGCGAGGACATCCGACCTCCAACGCCACTTCAGAAGCGGCCTGCTGACGCGGAGGAGCTCAAGCTCCATTTTGCCCCTGTTCTCACGTCCCCAGGTGGTCGGAGGGGCGCCGGAGGAGCGTTTGAAACTCGGTTCAGCCGAGTTCTTAAGCTGTTCTTCCAGCCCCCCTCTGTGCCGTCTGATCATCGCACCTCTCCAGGAAGCACAGCAGCCATCGAATCTTGCCCTCATCCCAGCCGTTGATCTCCACGCCCAATCTAATCAGGGCCACTGAAGTTGAAGCGTCATCGCGCGTGGAGGCGTCGCCACGTGTCCAAGTGAACGACGCAAAGCCGTTCGATCGCGCCTAAGGTCGGGCAATTTTGCACATCCGCCCCGACAAATTTTGTTATTTCTTTTCTATTCCGCAAACTTTCCTTGGCAGAGTACTAATTTTGCAAACTTTATCATTTGGCCCCTCGGACTTGCTAAAATCTCACCCGCGCCCTTGCCAGCGAGGCGCGCGTGCGTGAGCACATGCGCTTGACTATTTTGCGCCCAAGGGACTGTTGTTTAGGATATTTAGTATTAGTATTAGAATACGTTTGTAACGTGTTAACTTTCTGGACATTTTGCAAATGAGCCCTCCGATTTTTAATTAATTGCATCCGTACCCTTGTCAGGCGCACGTGCTTGTGCACGTGCGGTTGGTGTTTTTGCAAAGCGTGCCCTTGTTGGTTCTAACTTTGACAAATGGTTCAGTAAATTGCTTATTTAGGTATAAATTTTGTTGGAAATTTGCAACTGTGCCCCTGAATTTTTTGATATTTGCACAACTACCCCTGCCAGGCTTGGTATTTGTTGCGTGCTTGCTCCATTTATTTCGCACATTTCTATAAGCCCAAAAATTCTACAAAAATTTATTTAAGCTCCTGTTGCATCACTCTTTCACGTATATTTTTGCATTTCATTTTTATTGCATTTTAATATTTATAAAAAAAATCAAAAATACTCATTTTTAGCACTGTTTGCGTTATAAAATCCATAAAAAATATAAAAAACACTCCAGAAAATCCCAAAAAAATATATTTTGTCTCTCTTAGTGTGTTCTAACTTCAGTCCAAAATTCACTAAAAATTACAAAAGAAAACTCATAAAAATCACAAACCCCAAAAACCTTTATAAAAATATTAAAAATTCTATAAAATTCCTAAAAATATAATTTTGATGTCTAAATTTTCCTTATTTTATTATATTTCATTGAAAATTAATTTGGAGAATTTTTGTTACTATTTTCTATTTTATTTCTCCATTTTAGTTTCAGCCTTGCATTTTATTCACTGTTTTCTCTATTTTTGACTTTAAAAATACCAAAAACATTTTGAAAAATACCCAAAAATCACAAAACAGTAGAAAAGTATAAAAATACCAAAAACATTTCATTTTCTAATTTTTAAGCATTTTTAACTATTTTTTATAAATACCCTCTTTCCTCTTTTCTTATATTATATATACATTTCAATATTGAAAAAGGAAATAAAAAATATATAAAATACAAAAAGAAAATATAAAATCAGAAAAAAAATCAAAATACAAAAATATAAAATTAAAACTTAAATAAAAAATATAAAATTGAAAACCCACAAAAAAAATAGCATAGTAGACACTTGATCACATTCACACACTTGTGCATTTTGCCCCGTTCTATCCTGCTTGCTCCCTGTGTTCGACCTCTACACGTACTTGCACCTATACACATCTTGTTGTAGAGTTATAATAAATTTTAACTCCACACACTTTCACTGCTTTACTTGATTGTCGTGGGTTAATTGTTGTTTGAATCGGGATTTTTGAGCGGTCACCGCATCGACTGCGGTTTCGCCTTGTGAAACCGTACGACCTCTCGATCATCTCGTTAAACAGTGGGTCTGTCTGTTACATGTGATGCCCAAGAAGATGGGCATCACTACAGTTGTGAGTAAGTCTGGAGAGGAGATCGCTACCCGGGTACCCACTTCTTGGAGGGTTTGTGTGGACTACAGACGATTGAACCAGGCCACCAAGAAGGATCATTTCCCAGTACCTTTTATTGATCATATTATAGAAAGGACAGCTGGGAAGAGTCATTACTTCTTTCTTGACGGGTGCTCCAGATACAATCAGGTGGCCATTGCGCTAGAAGACCAAGACAAGACCACATTCACCTGTCCCTTTGGGACATATGCTTTCAAATGCACGTCCTTCGATTTGTGTAACGCCCCTGCGACATTCCAAAGGTGCATATTGTCCATCTTTTTGGACATGGTGGGTGAGTTCTTGGAGGTCTTCATGGACGAATTTTCGATCTATGGCAATCGGTTTGATGCTTGTCTTGAGTTCCTAGACCGCGTCCTTCAGCGATGCATCGAAGTCCATCTTGTGCTATCATGGGAGAAGAGTCACTTCATGGTGACTCAAGGGGCGGTGTTTGGTCATATCATATCCAACAGGGGCATGGAGGTTGATCCGGCCAAGGTGGATATCATTAGAAAACTCGATCCCCCATCCAACCTACGACAGTTACAATCTTTTCTGCGGCACGCCGGTTTCTACCGGCGATCATTCATGATTTCAGCAGGATTGCCCAACCGTTAACTGATTTGCTGACCAAAGACATCGAGTTCATAGTTGATGATAAGTGTATTGCATCATTTGAGACTCTCAAGAGTCTAGTTGTTGAGGCTCCTGTTGTCCAGATGCCTGATTGGTCTCTCCCATTCGAGATCATGACGGATGCCTCTGATTTTGCCGTAGGGGTCGTGCTGGGATAGAGGAGGGATGGAGCACCATTTGCCATTCACTACGATAGCCGTACATTGGATGTCGCATAGTGGAACTACACCGTCACTGAGAAGGAGATGCTAGCCGTAATCTTTGCCCTAGATAAGTTCATATCGTACATCATTGGATCTAGAGTGACCATTTTTACAGATCACACTGCCATCAGGTACCTCATGGCAAAGAAGGATGCCAAAGCGAGACTAACTAGATGACACAAACCGATCAGGGTCGACGGGGTGAAGGGCCTCAGTGGTCCTAGAGTGTGAAGGCACAGACGGGTCGGTGGAAGAAGTACAACTAGGTCCGGCCTTGGGACTCTCGTTGATATCAAAGTGAAAAGGGACAAAATCATCATCATCGGAAGAAGTTTAATCAGTGTCTTCATGTGAGGTCTCGTCCAGGTCAAAACCAAAAGGAATGAACTCATCAGTGGAAGTAGTCGAACTCTGTTTGTCCTCTACAATCTCAACCGGATCATCTCTTTCATCAAAAGGTCTGAATTCCCGAATAAAAGAAACCAAATCAAATTTAGCCTTTGTCTCATTTGAATCTGAGTGAACAAGAATGGACTCATCAGTGAAAGTAGTCAAATCATTCTGTCATATCTAGTCTATGAATCTGCCTACCGCTCAATGGTATCAATCGTGTAAATCCTGCGGATGTCATCAACACAATGCCAATCACAGGAAGTGGAAACTCCAAGGGCTATGCTTTCCAAGACTTCCTCCTTGGAGAGGAATTCTCGGGTCTCATCATCCGTCATAAAGAAAGTCTCTCTGATATCCTCATAAAGATCATAGGCCTCAGGGTCAGCCAGAATAGGTGTAGTCACATCAGGTGCATGTCTCTGAACAACAGTGGGTGCAGTGATGACCACCTCACTCTCGTCAATAGGATGGAATCGAATCTCTCCTGATCCATAATCAATAGCGACCCTCGTAGAGGCGAGGAATGGTCGACCCAGGATGATTGGAGAGTACTCCCCTGTGGAGGTCTATATGGGCAATACGACAAAATCAACGATGTAGCTCATGCCCTGAATCGATATGACAGTGTTTTCAAGGATACCCTTCGGCCTCTTGATAGATCCATCAGCAAATTGTACTAACATCATGGTCTTCTTGAGAGGCCCTAATGATGAACGTGAAATTCGCCTCTTTAATAAGGATGAATTGTAGTATAGGAGGCGGATTTCGGTCGTCAAAATACCACAATCTTTGAATGCTGTGGAGTATTTTTACTTGGCAAGCAAGGTCGAACTCAGGGAACGGTGATTTTTAGTTGCGCGGTCTTGAATCAAATTAAATAATCAATCAGTGCTCGATTAATTTGTGTGTTGCAAAATATACACAATGCAATGATGGAGAAGCGATGCGAAGAAAATATACAGAAACGACTGTTCAGCACAGGATCTGTGATTAATAATTCAACTTCAATATATGTTAATCAATAACCTTGACAATTATCACAGATCAAAAGTTAAAGTTCAAGAGGAATAATCAAAGTGTAAATAAATAATTTGGGAAATCTAGGCTCTGTTAAGAAATTCTTTTAATTTTCCCTGTAGATTAACCCTCAATCACCCTGCTCGAAATATATGGGGAAAATAATTGATCAATATTCCTTTCCGAAGCTCCTGCACAGATTAAATCCTCAATAAATAATTATTAAATTATGCATCAAGATTTATTTTCCAGGCTTTTCTCAATGGAGTTCATGCATAAATATCATCAATTTCTCTCCAGCCCAACAATGTTAAAATTGAGCCTGCATGTCAAATTAGATCTTTGAAGAATAATAGGCAGTAAACAACCTCAGATCTGTCCACAATGTATGTCAAATGGTAGAGCACGGAATTAGCTTCGAAACGACATATTATATGCTAAAATCGGAGTTCAGATGGAGAAGATATGCTAAAATGAAGTTTCAGGGACTAAAATGTAAATAAAATAAAATTTTCATTGCAAAGAGGTCCCTAGGAGGACTTATTTGTAATTAATGAAAGTATGAGGGTCTTTCTGAAATTTCTCCACTGGAGAGGGTATTTCTGCAAATACCGAAAGTGCCAGGGGTGTTTCTGCAATTTTCTCACTGCGTACGTGCCTTACACATGCGCTCAGAGGCTCGGTGGCAGAGGCTGAGGCTCGAATGTCTAGCCTGTGGTTCGAGGACACCGAGGCTGAGGCTCGGATCGGATCAGGAGGCTCCGGGCCCCGAGCCTGAGGTTCGGGTGGGAGGTCGCGAGGCTCGGACCGAGCCTCCACGCGGCGGCAATCTGTGCTCCGTGGGAAGTCGATCTGGCGTGCCACGTGGCGGCGTTAGGGCCGTTGGATCAAGGGCCTCCTGCCCGATCCAACGGCGCCTGTGCGTCGTGGTTGGGCGGAGGCAGACGGAGCGGGATAGAGGCGGAGGCGTCGTGCGAAGGCGAGGCAATTGGCGGGGGCTCGGCCGACACACGGCCGAGCAGCTGGACACGGGCGGTGCCTCCGTGCAGAGGCGGAGGGCGTGGGCGATGTTGCGGCGGAGGAGGCGGGGCCGCAAGGCGGAGGTGAAGCGGGCGGCCGAAGCTTTGGCGACCGACGGGGCTTGGAGCAGCGGAGGCGCCGCTCGGCCGGTGACGCGAAGGCGTTGGCTGCGCGGCAGAGGCGTGGCTGCGCGGCGGAGGATGCTTCCTGCACGGGTTTGCAAATATAAAGAAAACGAAAGAGGGGGCAGGCGAGGGTGTGTATGTCGCCAGAAGTTGGAAGAGGCTGACGCCTTCCTCTAGTTGTTGCCTCAGTGTGACCAGCGATGGGACACGAAGCTCGGCTACTGGTGGAGTAGCAGCCGCAAGGTCAGGGAGAGACCTTGGATCACGCCCAGGGGCTCGAAGACACGGAGAGCTGCTGTCACCAGCCCAACCATGGAGCTTGGATGATGGCGGATGGGTTCAAGGGCTGCCGTCGTTGGGGGTTTATAGGAGCGAGGTGGTGGAAGGTCGAGGTTCCGGCGGCTGTTACATGCACGAAGGAGCGGCTGGGGCGAGTGATGTAATGGCCGCGCATGGCGGTCATTGATGGCCGCGTGCGACAGTTTCACGGAGGAGGCGGAAGATGACCCTGGTCACGTGCTAGGCACGTGACCCAGGGGGTGCTGGAGAGAGGAAAGAGTGGGGTGCCACGTGGCACGCCCTGGAGCTGCCACGTGGCACCCCAAAAAAAATTTCAACTTACAGGTGGAGAAGAAGGAGAAGGAGACCTCGGATCAAAAAATTTTCTTCACGAAAGTTGCTCGTCTCGACGAGATCTACAACTTTCATGAAGGACCCAGGAGCAAAAGAGGTCACTTGTGAGAAGTGGTATTTTTGGTGGCTCTCCATGTGTATAGAAAACCGACTTTTTGGGGTTTTGTATTTTTTTGGTGGTTTTAGAGAGGATACAAAATATAGAAAAAATATGATAAAATACCAGAAAAATATTTACACACTAATCTAATTTTTTTGGATTTTAAGGGATAACAAATTAGGAAAATAAAATAGAAGTTCGAAACGCAGAACTTTTGTACAGACCGACAACGGACACTTGGACATGGTCAGTTTATTTGATTTCAGTTTTGATCTGGATGTGGATTTCCGTGTCGCTTAATAAAACTTTCATCAAACAACACAAATGAAAAAGAAATAAAATTAAAAGGGTTAATTATGTACATAAAAACTCAGGTCAAAATTAGCAAAAGTTAAAATGCGCAAAAGAGGCCCAAAACCCAACTTTCACATATGAGCTCCAAATTTTATGAAATTGGTCTTGTTTTGAAGGTATTTGAAAATGGAGTACTTTAAAAGTGAGTAGACCAAAATCGGACACTGTATGTAGGAGATATGCTCATTTTAGTCCGTCAGATGTGAAATTTGACTTTGGGATTATTTGACACTTATTGGGGTTAGTAATTTTTTTGTATTTTTATTTAATAAGATTAGTAATATCTACACAATGGAAGTGGTTTTATGTCAATTGGAGTTAGGATGAATGTGAGAAGTTAGCGGCTTTTTGGGCTTATTTACACTGGGGATTTAAATGCAATTATGCATGATGAAATGCAGATATTATTTACACATGCATGATGGTTAATAATGCTCTATTAATGATTAATTACAGGTGAATGATGGGGAACAGAGCCTAAATGACCAATTTTAGCATGATGAATACGAGATTCATCATACCCCTATACTTAGACCATGCTCGTCCCCGAGCATGAATGAATGACTTAGTTGATTACATCCCTGACTGTGTAAGTGATTTTTCAAGGCTTAATTCAGATAAGACCCTTAATTTGAGTGATCCTAAAATTCTGAGCTCACCCAAGCTTTAATCAAAAGGAATCCGACTTCTCTAATTTTCAGACTCTCTGTTTGTACATATAATATAAGGATATGATTTTAAGTGTACTGCATTTCATGAGAGTCAAGTCGAGACATCTCCCAAAGTTCCAATCCAAGAGACTCTCCTCTAGACCTGATCCTCAACACTAGAGAATAAGTCTATTCTTGCTTCAGTCAACCGTCTCATTAGTTTGTCAGACTTGAAAGTGTATATGGATGGCCAGTTGATGGAGGGCATAGGATTGTGTCTAATTTTCTCTCCCTTACATTGGAACAAGGTGCCTCTCGAGTGCCTTATTACTCAACACAAGTATATTTTTATTTTGTTGATCAATGTGTCCGTCAAGAGAATTTGGAGTCGTCTGCACTTGTTTTTCTGGGAGTACACCGGGGTGTGTCTCTTTTGAGTATCTAAGATACCTTCGACACCCAGACTTGTATCGCTTACGATGCAGGGCCCTTTTATGGTGTCAGCCCGACTCCTTGGTCCTAATTAGCGCTTGGTCCAAGTGGACACTTTGAAAATGTTTGGGAGCGCTCGCCATTGGTGGAAGCTCATTTAGAATTTGACTTTGGATGATAGAGCTTTTCTTTGACATTCCCTTTTTTTTCTTTTCTTTTGTTGGCTAGCTCCACTGCTTTTACCAAAAGTTGGCGCACACTGATCAACAATTTTCCTTAAGTTTCATCACACACTGGCACTTAGGTCAATATCAAAAAGATAGCATATGAATCTTGTTCACATACTGGCTAGTGTTTTGCTGACACTCAGGTTTTCTGAAGCCTTCATTAACTTTATCCCATCCTCGAATATCATCAGATCGGATCTAGACTCAAATCTCTAGTCCTAGTTCCTCAAGTGATATCTCAACTCATCTCATCAATCATGCAGTTGTGGGAGTGATTGTGCTGATCATATTCTTTTTGAAGGTAGAGATGAAGAGTGCAATATAGCGCTCAAATCTTTCAAACTAGGGAAGTGTGGATTATTAAGTTCAAAACCCTAATGACTAAGGCAGGCTAACGCAGAATCTCAAGATCTCAGAAATCAAGTGTCCTCAAAAATCCTCAAGCCTTGAGTGATAGTGAATGTGTCAGGAATATATCGACCAAGGGATGCATGAAATGCTTGATGAAATGCAAGACCATGAGTTTTTTTTTTGCAAAAAGGATTTTTTTTATTTTATTTTATTTTATTTTTGCAAAAAGTTTTTTTTTGTTTTTTTTGTTTTGTTGTTATTTTTAAACAGGTATTATACACACTACTTGTACCCATCCTCGATGTTAGATAAAAACGATTACAGTACGAGCTATGGATAAAGTAGATAAAGTATATACAAATACACCCCCCTATACTTAGCTTGTGCTATGTCCTCATGGCACAAAGTGAAATGTTGACATAGCTCGTACTAAATATAGAAGGATTAAAAACAAAAGAAGAGAAGTGATGTATAAACAATGGATGCGGTCCCCCTATACTTAGGCTCAGGTCAGCCTAAGTATAATCGGTTAATTACAGATGGGGAACCGGGTAGATTTGCGGATGTACAAGATCAAGGAGGTTTGCGACGGACCTTCTTGCGGGAGTGTGGAGGGAGATAGTATGGAGATGTGGAGTGTGATGAAGAGGGGACCGATGAAGAAGACCAGCCATCGTCGGAGTCGTCCTCAGGAGAATAGTAGTTGTCCGCAGAGGATCTCCAACTTTTATCGATCAGAGGTAAGTGCCCTTGGATCAAAGCTGTACCTATTGCACTTATCTGATGAACCACATCAGGACCGGACGAGGATTCTTCAGAAATCACCTGATGTCTAAGGTCAAAGGTGACTTTCTTGATCGGTTTGTTTCCTTGAGAAGTATTGGGAGGAAGTTGGAAAGTCTTCATCTCCCTGTCTTGAGTAACCGATGTGGCACTCGTTAGTTCCTCATCAGATGAATCTCCATAAAAGTTGACCAATTCTTGTAAGGGTCATGCACTGCTTCGGTCGAGGGAGAGTGTTCCTGCGGATCTTGTGGTTTATGGCTGGGGGTGTTGATGTCACTTCCGAATGATCATGAATTTTGGTGACATCGGACGTTTCCGGAGTCGGTTCCTTAAATGGTTCGAGTATGTCATGAATTACTGCCGACTCAATGATTGGACCACTCAAATAATCGTGTTGATCTTCAATAATATGGTCTAATTCCTCATAAGCTCCAAAATCATGATTTTTTCTAGGAGCAGTGATAGGTTGGTGAGAATCCGAAGTTTGTCCAACAGCCAGTTTTTTAGGTGACTCTCCTAGGGTTTGTATCTGTGTGTCATGCGGAGATGTCTGTAAAATCTTTATTTTCTGATCAAAACTGTCGGTTGCCAGTTGGTTTTCCTCAGAGCAGGATGTGTCATTGGGGTCGTGTTCATTGTGGTCCGAGTTCGGGAACTTGATTTCCTGAGTCTCGCAATAGACGATCGCTTTAGCGGAGGCTAAGAACGGCTTTCCCAAAATGATAGGAGACTCAGACATCCTTCCGGGGTGGTCAATGTCAAGGACAATAAAGTCCACTTTATGTTCTTTACCTCGGAAATTTATGACGACAGAAACGATCCCGCGCGGTCTTTTGGTAGATCGATCGGGTAATTGAACGATCACCCTAGTCTTTTTGAGTTGTCCGAGTTTGAGTTGGTCAAAGACGGACTTGGGGAGGATGTTTAATGTAGAGTCGTCGTCTAACCGAACATGAGTGAATATAGAATCCTCAATTTCACATGTGACCCGAGTCAACCGCTTGACTTTGCGGCTTTTGAGTTTATGATTCATCACCAAAGAACTAGCCATAGATATGACATGATATTCAGTCCTGGATCGTTTCTTGCCCGTCTTTTTGGGTATCAGTCAACTCTTCACAAATCTCTTAAGATCGGGCACATATTCTATGGCTTTGATTAATGGAAGCTCTAAGATCAGACTCTTGCAAAATGCTTCCATTTCAGAATTGTCCAATTTTTTTGAATTTTCAAAATTTTCAATTTTTTTGGTATTTTCTATAATATGGTCAGTCGGGGGGTCAGAGGTCAGTGGTTGTGTCTGATTGTGATGATCCAGTGGTTCGCATGGTGGTGGCCTCACTTCTTCTGAATTTTGCATTGACTGGATGAGATCATATATTCTCATAGTTAAAGTGTCTGCTCTATGATTAATCCGAGCAATCTCATCCTCAAACATCTGATGACTAGTGATTGTATAATCAGTCTCCATGTGTCGTGATTCGGGCATGTATCCTCGAGGAGAGTATTGATTGTTCATAAACATTATGGGCTGGTCATGAGTTGAATTTCCTTGAGTTTGGTTTTCTCGTGGGTTGTCAAAGGAAAATTGATACTTATCTTGAGTTGGGGATAATTCAAGAGGCTGTGAGATCCTCGTGATCGGAAATCGTGTTCTATTGTCAGTATCGATCACTCTATTGTTTATCCTCAATTCTGATCTCTCTCTTATGTTCATAAGATTGTCCGAATGTGAGAGAGGGCTAGTCCAAGAAGAAGTGTGATCATAGGGTGGGATGTATGGGCGGGAAGAGAAAGATGACTAAGGTGAATTTGATTTGAAGCTCAGGTTCTCTTGAGGAGTGTGAGAAGAAGAATATCAGGACAAGGTCGTGGAGATCGGAAAAGAAGACCACTGTGCCGACATCTTGTCAAGATGGATGGAATGATTAGCGAACCATGATTTACTTGCGATTGCAAAGTCTTTGACGCACACAAATCAAACACAAAACAAACACGTTGATTCACCCACTCAACACTGGTGAAGGCACGTTAGGGTTCGGCCGCTTATCTTTTCAATTTTAATTTAATGACAAAACAATCTTGCAGATTAAGCGGAGCTGTTAGGTACTGAAATATTTCTCAAAGACTGTCCCGAGTTCGTACAACTAGTTGCATCTACTCTCAGCCAGTATAGGTGGAAGTATGGACCGTATAAACGGCTACCCGTGTTGCTTGAGGACGGTGCCTTCCGCGGTGTCCTCTAAACCACCCGCTCTGCTAAGGGAAGTCGGACCGTAAAACGGCTACCCGAGACCCTCACTGAAAAGTAGCTAATTGTTTTTAAAAACAGTAGTCTTTGTGAAATTTCTCAATTTTGGCTCTATCCTAAGTGTGCGATCTGGTCCTTACAAACAATGAGTGGGTTTCTCTCCATCAGACACAGGTTAATTTTAGATCAGTTTATTTACAATCACCTTGATTAGCAGTCCCAGTTTTAGGTTAAGATTATCACTGTAGTTTATGTGAGCACAAAAATTCACGCCTACCGAACAGTCCCAATTCCTTTAAATCCTAAGTTGTAAAACTTTGAGAAAGGGGAATCGAAAAAGCCGATGCAAACGTAAATCAATGATGCATGCTTAAGAGAAGGACTTACAGTGAATCCTCGCGTTCTTCATGTGGGATGCAAGATAAGGAATTTAAAATTTACACTAAATGATATGCACAGACGAAAAATGCCCTAAACATATAGTTTTATTAGCGGGAAGAATTGATTAAAAATTCGGCTAATATTGAACGATCTATAGTGCGGATAGTTAGTGAATGTGTGGCCTTAAAGATTACGAGCACAATCAATAATAAACAAGCAAGCGTATATGTGCCTAAGTCCTACGCCACTCAAGTAGGGTCCCAACCACACAGAAGGGGTTGAAACAGACCCGACACACTACAGAAGTGTTCAGTCTGAATTATTACAAGGGTTCAAAGAGAGGGACCCTGAGAATATTGCAGAAAATAAAATCTATGCGAACTCTCTCACACAAAATTAAAATTCAGTCTTCATCACAGATCCTTAATTTAATATCAAAATCCAGCTCCCAGAAGTCTACGAAGAGAGAATTTGCGGTTAGTAGCCGAAGTAAGAGAGAAATGCAAAAATGCAGAAAAAAAAATGACACAAAAATTAATTTTACAAAAATTAATTATAAAAATGATTCAAAACCCTAAAAATTCGTCGTTCCCCGGCAACGACGCCATTTGATGAACGCGAAATCCACCTCTTTAATAATCGTAAATTGTAGTATAGGAGGCAGATTTCGGTCGATCAAAAACCACAATCTTTGAATGCTGTGGAGTATTTTTACTTGGTAAGTTTACCAAGGTCGAACTCAGGGAACGGTGATTTTTAGTTGCGCGGTCTTGAATCAAATTAAATAATCAATCAGTGCTCGATTAATTTGTGTGTTGCAAAATATACACAATGCAATGATGGAGAAGCGATGCGAAGAAAATATACAAAGATGACTGTTCAGCACAAGATCTGTGATTAATAATTCAACTTCAATATATGTTAATCAATAACCTTGACAATTATCACAGATCAAAAGTTAAAGTTCAAGAGGAATAATCAAAGTGTAAATAAATAATTTGGGAAATCTAGGCTCTATTAAGAAATTCTTTTAATTTTCCCTGTAAATTAACCCTCAATCACCCTGCTCGAAATATATGGGGAAAATAATTGATCAATATTCCTTTCCGAAGCTCCTGCACAGATTAAATCCTCAATAAATAATTATTAGATTATGCATCAAGATTTATTTTCCAGGCTTTTCTCAATGGAGTTCATGCATAAATATCATCAATTTCTCTCCAGCCCAACAATGTTAAAATTGAGCCTGCATGTCAAATTAGATCTTTGAAGAATAATAGACAGTAAACAACCTCAGATCTGTCCACAATGTATGTCAAATGGTAGAGCACGGAATTAGCTTCGAAACGACATATTATATGCTAAAATCGGAGTTCAGATGGAGAAGATATGCTAAAATGAAGTTTCAGGGACTAAAATGTAAATAAAATAAAATTTTCATTGCAAAGAGGTCGAACATGATGAACGCGAAATCCACCTCTTTAATAGTCGATAATTGTAGTATAGGAGGCGGTTTTCGGTCGTCAAAATACCACAATCTTTGAATGTTGTGGAATAATTTACTTGGCAAGTTTACCAAGGTCGAACACAGGGAACGAAGATTTTTAGTTGCGTGGTCTTTAATCAAATTAAATATTTAATTAATGATCAATTAATTCCTGTGTGGGGAAAATATAATACAAATGCGAAGAAAATGCAATGCAAGAATAATAAACAGAATTTATGCCCAGGATCTGTGATTTGGATCGTATCTAATTCTCTAATAATATGATCAATAATTTCCTCAAAATTAATCACAGATCAACATGTAATTGAGTCAATGCTTCAGATCAATAATTTTAAGCTCAGAATAGTTGAAGCGAGAGATCAAACCTCCAAATATTTTTGAATTAATTCCTCGAATAGTTGGCTATAAACTTAGAGGAATGGATCTAAATTAATCCCCTATGAAATCTTAAATGTGATATTAACCATCAATGACAATCAGAGTTCACTATCCGACCTCCTGCAAAAATTTATCACTCAATTCTCAAGCATAAGTATGTCAAAATAAGCCTGCAAAAGTCAGTGATGATCCGCAAATAATAATTGACAATAAACCACCTCAGATCTGTTCACAAACTATGCTAAATGGTAGAGCATGACAAGAGCTTCGAAACGACATATTATACGCTAAAATCGGAATCCAGATGGAGAAGATATGCTAAAATGAAATTTCAGGGACTAAAATGTAATTAAAATAAAGTTTTCCTTTAAAATAGTCCCTGGAAGGACTTATCTGTAATTTCCAAAACTCGGAGGGGACTCTGCGTAATTTACCCCAGGCGGGGGCCTTCTTGTAATTTCGGAGACCTTCGGGGGCATTCCTGCAATTTTCCCAGAACGCTTGCGCCTGGAGGCTCGAGTGCGGACCGGCAGGCTCGGGTGGCTTTGCTCAGGCTCGGTCGACCGAGCCTACGTGGCGGCAAGAGGCGCTTCGGGGACCCGAGCCTCAGGTCTGGGGCTGAGGCTGGGGGGGGGGGGTGATGTGGCGTGTTACGCACCGTTGGATCAAGGGCGGGGGAGGACCCGATCCAACGGCGTCTGTACGTCGAGGGCTGGCGGGGCGGGCGAAGCGCATGGGTGGCGCGGAGGAGCGTCGCGGCGAAGCTCCTGGGCGAGGGCGGAGGCGGCGCCTCCGCGTGAAGGCGGAGGAGGGGCGAGGCGGAGCCGGAGGGCCTGGGTGGAGGCGTGGCGAGGCGGCAGTGCCGCCGGCTGGTGGAGGCGAGGCGGCGCCGCGCGGTTGCGGCTGATGGTGAGGTTGCTGCTATGCGGCGGACCTGCAACATTAGTAAAACAAAAAAAACGAAGGGGAGGTGCGGTGGAGATGATCGGAGAAGATGAAGGGAGCACGGCCTGTGCGAGGCCGGCAGCGAACGGAGGGAAGGCGGGAGGAAGACAAGGGGCAGTCAAGCACGAGACTGTACCCTTGGATCACGCCGGAGAGAGGTAGCCGCGGCGGTCGTCTCTTGCTGTCACCAAGGAAGACGGCGGGTTGCAGAACTCCAGAAATGGCGGATGAAGAGACGAGGTCGGAGGTGGAGGCTCTTTATAGGAGGAAGGATGGCAGCAGTTACACGCGAGGAGAGTAAATGGAGGCGGCGCGCGCATGCTGGAGGTCCTTAATGGCAAGAGAAAGATGACTGAGGTGAATTTGATTTGAAGCTCAGGTTCTCTTGAGGAGTGTGAGAAGAAGAATATCGGGACAAGGTCGTGGAGATCGGAAAAGAAGACCACTGTGCCGACATCTTGTCAAGATGGATGGAATGATTAGCGAACCACGATTTACTTGCGATTGCAAAGTCTTTGACGCACACAAATCAAACACAAAACAAACACGTTGATTCACCCACTCAACACTGGTGAAGGCATGTTAGGGTTCGGCCGCTTATCTTTTCAATTTTAATTTAATGACAAAACAATCTTGCAGATTAAGCGGAGCTGTTAGGTACTGAAATATTTCTCAAAGACTGTCCCGAGTTCGTACAACTAGTTGCATCTACTCTCAGCCAGTATAGGTGGAAGTACGGACCGTATAAACGGCTACCCGTGTTGCTTGAGGACGGTGCCTTCCGCGGTGTCCTCTAAACCACCCACTCTGCTAAGGGAAGTCGGACCGTAAAACGGCTACCCGAGACCCTCACTGAAAAGTAGCTAATTGTTTTTAAAAACAGTAGTCTTTGTGAAATTTCTCAATTGGCTCTATCCTAAGTGTGCGATCTGGTCCTTACAAACAATGAGTGGGTTTCTCTCCACCAGACACAGGTTAATTTTAGATCAGTTTATTTACAATCACCTTGATTAGCAGTCCCAGTTTTAGGTTAAGGTTATCACTGTAGTTTATGTGAGCACAAAAATTCACGCCTACCGAACAGTCCCAATTCCTTTAAATCCTAAGTTGTAAAACTTTGAGAAAGGGGAATCGAAAAAGCCGATGCAAACGTAAATCAATGATGCATGCTTAAGAGAAGGACTTACAGTGAATCCTCGCGTTCTTCATGCGGGATGCAAGACAAGGAATTTAAAATTTACACTAAATGATACGCACAGATGAAAAACGCCCTAAACAGATAGTTCTATTAGCGGGAAGAATTGATTAAAAATTTGGCTAATGTTGAACGATCTATAGTGCGGATAGTTAGTGAATGTGTGGCCTTAAAGATTACGAGCACAATCAATAATAAACAAGCAAGCGTATATGTGCCTAAGTCCTACGCCACTCAAGTAGGGTCCCAACCACACAGAAGGGGTTGAAACAGACCCGACACACCACAGAAGTGTTCAGTCTGAATTATTACAAGGGTTCAAAGAGAGGGACCCTGAGAATATTGCAGAAAATAAAATCTATGCGAACTCTCTCTCACAAAATTAAAATTCAGTCTTCATTGCAGATCCTTAATTTAATATCAAAATCCAGCTCCCAGAAGTCTGCGAAGAGAGAATTTGCGGTTAGTAGCCGAAGTAAGAGAGAAATGCAAAAATGCAGAAAAAAATGACACAAAAATTAATTTTACAAAAATTAATTATAAAAATGATTCAAAACCCTAAAAATTCGCCGTTCCCCGGCAACGGCGCCATTTTATGAACGCGAAATTCGCCTCTTTAATAAGGATGAATTGTAGTATAGGAGGCGGATTTCGGTCGTCCAAATACCACAATCTTTGAATGCTGTGGAGTATTTTTACTTGGCAAGTTTACCATGGTCGAACTCAGGGAACGGTGATTTTTAGTTGCGCGGTCTTGAATCGAATTAAATAATCAATCAGTGCTCGATTAATTTGAGTGTTGCAAAATATACACAATGCAATGATGGAGAAGCGATGCGAAGAAAATATACAGAGACGACTGTTCAGCACAGGATTTGTGATTAATAATTCAACTTCAATATATGTTAATCAATAACCTTGACAATTATCACAGATCAAAAGTTAAAGTTCAAGAGGAATAATCAAAGTGTAAATAAATAATTTGGGAAATCTAGGCTCTGTTAAGAAATTCTTTTAATTTTCCCTGTAAATTAACCCTCAATCACCCTGCTCGAAATATATGGGGAAAATAATTGATCAATATTCCTTTCCGAAGCTCCTGCACAGATTAAATCCTCAATAAATAATTATTAAATTATGCATCAAGATTTATTTTCCGGGCTTTTCTCAATGGAGTTCATGCATAAATATCATCAATTTCTCTCCAGCCCAACAATGTTAAAATTGAGCCTGCATGTCAAATTAGATCTTTGAAGAATAATAGACAGTAAACAACCTCAGATCTGTCCACAATGTATGTCAAATGGTAAAGCACGGAATTAGCTTCGAAACGACATATTATATGCTAAAATCGGAGTTCAGATGGAGAAGATATGCTAAAATGAAGTTTCAGGGACTAAAATGTAAATAAAATAAAATTTTCATTGCAAAGAGGTCCCTAGGAGGACTTATCTGTAATTAATGAAAGTATGAGGGTCTTTCTGAAATTTCTCCACTGGAGAGGGTATTTCTGCAAATACCGAAAGTGCCAGGGGTGTTTCTGCAATTTTTTCACTGCGCACGTGCCTTGCACGTGCGCTCAGAGGCTCGGTGGCAGAGGCTGAGGCTCGGATGTCTAGCCTGTGGTTCGAGGACACCGAGGCTGAGGCTCGGATCGGATCAGGAGGCTCCGGGTCCCGAGCCTGAGGTTCGGGTGGGAGGTCGCGAGGCTCGGACCGAGCCTCCACGCGGCGGCAATCTGTGCTCCGTGGGAAGTCGATCTGGCGCGCCACGTGGCGGCGTTAGGGTCGTTGGATCAAGGGCCTCCTGCCCGATCCAACGGCGCATGTGCGTCGTGGTGGGGCGGAGGCAGACGGAGCGGGCTAGAGGCGGAGGCGCCGCGCGAAGGCGAGGCGATTGGCGGGGGCTCGGCCGACACACGGCCGAGCAGCTGGACGCGGGCGGTGCCTCCGTGCGGAGGCGGAGGGCATGGGCGATGTTGCGGCGGAGGAGGCGGGGCTGCGAGGCGGAGGTGAAGCGGGCGGCCGAAGCTTTGGCGACCGACAGGGCTTGGAGCAGCGGAGGCGCCGCTCGGCCGGTGACGTGAAGGCGTTGGCTGCGCGGCAGAGGCGTGGCTGCGCGGCGGAGGATGCTTCCTGCACGGGTTTGCAAATATAAAGAAAACGAAAGAGGGGGCAGGCGAGGGTGTGTATGTCGCCAGAAGTTGGAAGAGGCTGACGCCTTCCTCTGGTTGTTGCCTCAGTGTGACCGGCGATGGGACACGAAGCTCGGCTACTGGTGGAGTAGCAGCCGCAAGGTCAGGGAGAGACCTTGGATCACGCCCAGGGGATCGAAGACACGGAGGGCTGCTGTCACCAGCCCAACCATGGAGCTTGGATGATGGCGGATGGGTTCAAGGGCTGCCGTCGTTGGGGGTTTATAGGAGCGAGGTGGTGGAAGGTCGAGGGTCCGGCGGCCGTTACATGCACGAAGGAGCGGCTGGGGCGAGTGATGTAATGGCCGCGCATGGCGGTCATTGATGGCCGCGTGCGACGGTTTCGCGGAGGAGGCGGAAGCGAAGGCCGTTGGGGAAGATGACCCTGGTCACGTGCTAGGCACGTGAAAAAAAATTTCAACTTACAGGTGGAGAAGAAGGAGAAGGAGACCTCGGATTAAAAAATTTTCTTCATGAAAGTTGCTCGTCTCGACGAGATATACAACTTTTATGAAGGACCCAGGAGAAAAAGAGGTCACTTGTGAGAAGTGGTATTTTTGGTGGCTCTCCATGTGTATAGAAAACCGACTTTTTGGGGTTTTGTATTTTTTTGGT
The DNA here is from genome assembly GCA_037367405.1 of Ottelia alismoides. Lineage (NCBI taxonomy): Eukaryota > Viridiplantae > Streptophyta > Magnoliopsida > Alismatales > Hydrocharitaceae > Ottelia > Ottelia alismoides. Next base: position 637,989 of record JAZKJV010007841.1, on the reverse strand, counting down.
GGTTTTAAAGAGGATACAAAATATAGAAAAAATATGATAAAATACCAGAAAAATATTTACACACTAATTTAATTTTTTTTGTATTTTTAAGGGATAACAAATTAGGAAAATAAAATAGAAGTTCGAAACGCACAACTTTTGTACAGACCGACAACGGACACTTGGACATGGTCAGTTTATTTGATTTCAGTTTTGATCTGGATGTGGATTTTCGTGTCGTTTAATAAAACTTTCATCAAATAACACAAGTGAAAAAGAAATAAAATTAAAAGGGTTAATTATGTACATAAAAACTCAGGTCAAAATTAGCAAAAGTTAAAATGCGCAAAAGAGGCCCAAAACCCAACTTTCACATATGAGCTCCAAATTTTATGAAATTGGTCTTGTTTTGAAGGTATTTGAAAATGGAGTACTTTAAAAGTGAGTAGACCAAAATCGGACACTGTATGTAGGAGTTATGCTCATTTTAGTCCGTCAGATGTGAAATTTGACTTTGGGATTATTTGACACTTATTGGGGTTAGTAATTTTTTTGTATTTTTTATTTAATAAGATTAGTAATATCTACACAATGGAGGTGGTTTTATGTCAATTGGAGTTAGGATGAATGTGAGAAGTTAGCGGCTTTTTGGGCTTATTTACACTGGGGATTTAAATGCAATTACGCATGATGAAATGCAGATATTATTTACACATGCATGATGGTTAATAATGCTCTATTAATGATTAATTACATGTGAATGATGGGGAACAGAGCCTAAATGACCAATTTTAGCATGATGAATACGAGATTCATCACCTAAGTGAAGAGACTATACCAACGAGAAGGGTAATATGCTAATTGAAGCATCGCCTTTGAGGAGAGTGTGATCACATGTGAAGTTGGAGATGGTGCAGCTAATGAAAGATGTGGCAGTGTTCCTCTTCCTAGGAATGGGACGGTGTGTAATGGCATGGGCAGTGGCCATGGTCAAGATATGATGCTCAGATCTGCTCCGCTTTCTCTTCTTGGGAAGAGGAGCAGATAAATCAGTCATGGCCTGCTGAAGTAGGGCACGGATGATCTCATGAATAGTGGCCACCACTTCGGGTTCAGTCAATATTTTTTCAATTTTTGGACCTCCTTCATATAAGAGAGGAAGTTAGAATCAGCATATACACGAGGCATGCCAAGAGCAGTCTGTACAGCGGCATCCTTGGGGTCAAAGGTGGGACTGGAAGTGAATGGATGTGTGGTCAAATGATCTGGCAGATGGAACCTTTCCTCACAATCTGACTCGACCAAAGGTCTCCCGAAATCTTTTTTGGATTTTTAAAATTTTCTCATTTGTCTATTTTGGGCGATTGCAAGCTCTCATGGAAATCCTCGAGTGAACCCATATCATCAAATGGTGGAGAATCATGGTCGCTCTTATTTACGCTAGTGAGGTTGTCAATCCTCTGTCTCATATGATCCATCATTTGGGTCAAGTTCTCAAGGGTGGACTCCATGAAAGATGACTCCAACATATCAGTCTCGGGTGGATGTGAAGGGAAATGTGAAGGTGGATGTGGATAAAAGTCCGAGTCCTGAATCAGTGGTTGAGGAGGATATGTACAAAAGTCAGGAGCAAAGTCTTCCTGAAAAAAGGGAGGTGAACCGGCTGGAGTGAACGAGGGATCTGCAAGGTCAGGATAAAATACACTCCAATCGGTCATCTCAAAACAAGAGGAAAATGATAAGGAGAACACAACGGTAAAATCAAGAGAAGTGAGAAAAAAGGCGCAAATGCGCAAAGGCGATCTAGAATACACACAAGCACAAACAAACTCACACAAAACAAACCCTCTATTCACCTACTCAACTCGGTAGAGACCGTAAAAATATGGTCTTTTTATCTTGTCTATTTTAGAGTTAGGTGAGAAGTCCAAAAGTTGCACAAACACTTAGGGGGTTGAATAGGATTTTGGCACTAATCCTTAGTGTGTACTCGAGCAAGTAAAAACGAAGACAATGAGGGGATTACTCGCCCCAATACAAGATTTTTTTCTTTTTTGTCTTTTTTAGGGTCAAGTAATGTTAGCAATCTAAATTTTATTAGTTATCACTTTTTTTGGATTTTTAGTGAAAAATGCACGAGCCTATCGAGGAGTCAATTCCTTTAAGCACCTAGGTTGGCAAAATCAGAAGGAGAGTCGGAAAAGCAATGCAAGTGGCAAAAACGATGATGAATGCTAATGCGTAAATGCTTACCTTGCCTCCAGCACTCTACATGCAAGGATGCTCAGCAGAATTGAAACCTATACTATATGCAGATGCAAGCCAATTAAATCGCCCTAAATTTCAAAAATTTCTATTATCGTGAAGAACCGATGCTAATGACTTAGAATGGAACCGAAGTGTTCGGTCTTGGAGTCTTCTCGGTGCCCACCACAATGGGTCCTGCAAATGTTGTATGGAGAACTCTCGTGGCGCAGTGGTTCCAAGACTAAGTGAGAAGCAATTCAAAATTTAACTAAGTCCAAACATCACTATAGGCACAGGCAAATATATTAGGTGTTTGGCCTTAATCTATCGCAAGCAATCCTAAAACAAAGGGCTCAATCACACAAAATAAAGAAAACCAAAACTGAAAAAACAAAGGAAAAAATGCGATGAAAATGCGGCAAAACTATCGTGAGCCCCCAAGTGAACAAACACTTGGAAATTGGGCCCGAAAGTCCAAAGTCCAGGGTACATGTATTATTACAATTATAGAGTCTCTCTCTCACTAAAATTACATAATAAATACAACAAAGTAATTAGAGCTTGGATCTTCAAAATTTCCCTGTCTTCCTTGAGCTAGGATGGCAGGCAGAAGCTGGATTCATGTGGATGCGCAGGCGCCTAGGGTAGAGCGCCTCCCTCAATCTGTGGTTCCTTGCACAAAGTCAACAAAGAGACATGTTAGACAGCTCAACAAGATATATCAAATAAATAAGCAAAGACTGAAGACACAAAAATAGGCAAACAATCATAATCAATCAAAAAGTCGATATATCAGTTGTTGCTCCCCGGCAACGACACCATTTGTTGAACGGGGTTTTTCACAGGAATAAAATACGTCTCACACAAGGCAACATAGTCGTTGTGGGCCCACAAGAAACTTGATTCAAACAACAACTAACCCACAACAGATAAATCAAGCAATGAAAGTAAATGTGTGATGAATCCCTGACGAGTCGCTAAATACGATGATTAATTTGGTCACGTTGTAGCACGTGTACTTAGCGATTTAGTCAGAACCGAGAGAAAATCTCCGTGAAGAGTGTCTCGGCTTAATTTATATCCTGGGCAAGTCCAGGGTCGAACTCAGGGAGGCAAAGGAACAACTTGGGTCTAATTTAAAATTTAAGATCTAGATTTCCACGCGGTAATTTTTTTAGATTTTTTTAATGCAAAAACAAAGGTGAAAGGCAAATGCAAGTGAATCAAGACACTAAGAAATCATACAATAGGTCAAATTAATTTTAATGTCAAAATAGTCCAATTTAGCCAAAAATATATTTTTCCTAGAATCCTAATCCAGAGATGAATGCAAGGTATTTTTTTGGAATTTTGTGGGTTAAAATGCAACAACAAAAAATACACACTTTTTTTGGGTTTTTTTCGTAATTTATCACACAAACAGTAAGCAAAAATTATGAAAACATTACTGGAACTAAAACATGATGCAAGGAAGCTACAATAATTTTTTTAGAATTTTTTGACAAGTTATGAATTTTTTATAGATTTTTTAGTGAAATCAGAGTGACAGTGAGTAAATAATTTCTAATAAATCCACATTATCAAATTAATCAGAGTGTGAATTATCTCAGAAAGATATTTAGATAAGCAATCCAGTAGATTGAAATTTCGCAAAAAGGATATATGTGGATTTAATTAAAAATCAAATACTAAAAACACTCTACAATTTATTTCAAGCATAAGACAACTCCAATGGACGTGAAATTTGGACTGTAACTTTATCACATTTCAAGGCATCATTCCTAATTGTTGTGGATTTTTTGGAGCAATCGTGAGTTAGATATGAGTTTAAGATCACTGATTGGATAAAATATGCAATATTTCAGTTGAACAATTTTAATTAATTACCCAAATATCATAAAAATATAAATAAATATCCAAAAGGTAGAGAATTAGTTGCTCAACATAAATACATTTTTCATTGAATAAAAGGATACCATATTGAAGTCCAAATTAATAAGCAAACACAGGGTTATTCGTGCAAAACGAAAATAGAATAAACAAGACAACTATACACAGGGACCTATTTATAATTACAAAAACTATAAAAGAAAATTATGCAATTTTTACAATAATAAAAAGAAGAAACAAAAGTTGGACCTTCTTCTCTGGTGGAAACGGGGAGGTGAACCCAAAGGTCGGGCGGCGGCGGCGGTCCGCGCACGGCCGCGAGGAGAGGGCGGGGCCGCTGCGAGTGACGAGGGGTGGTGGTAGACGCGCGCGGCCGCGCAGCGGTGGTGGAGAGTGGCGTCGGCGGGCTGGTGGCTCTGGCTGCGCGCAGGCGGCAGGCGGCTGGCCGCGGAGGGGCTGGAAATCGTGGGCCGCGCCGCGTGGGAGGAGACGGAGGCGGTGGCAGCGCCCGGCTGGGCACGGAGGCCGCCGGCGGCAGGCGTCGTGCGGCGGTGGAGGAGAGGGGGTAGGGGGTGGGCGGCGCTGGAGCAGTTCCTTTTTTTATTTTTTTTAAATTTTTTTGATTGTTTTAATTGGGTGCTATAATAGATAAAAAGAAAACTTCTTTTTTTTGTTTTAGATTGTTTTAATTTTTTAATGTTTTCAAAAAGAAAATAAATATGTACATATAAAGGGGGGAATTGGTAAATGGTGGAGATTGGGTGGTGGAGTGTTATATAAAAAATGACGGTGACAAAACAAAGAACACAATATTAGATAAGATAAAATAACGAGGGAAATGAAGAGGAATACTTACCTGATTCTTCGTCGGATTGGCAGAGCAGCTACGCTGGACTCCTGTCGTCGCCTCGATCCGATTGGCGAAATAAAATCGAAGAGGCTATGCGAGCTCGATGGAGAACTCGTGACGTGGGGCGGAGCTCCGCGGATCTCACCTGAAGGAGGTCGTCGCTTGAGGAAGATGCCTCGCTGCTGTCACCAACAAAACACTCCAAGCTCTCTCCTTATTCTATAAGAATGGTGGATGGGGAAAAATGAGGATGTACAAATGAATATAAAGAGAAGAGAAAGGGAAGTTAGAATGGTGGTGGTGTTGAATGGGAGGTTAAATTAGTGATGGGGTTGAATGGGAAGTTAGATGAATAATGGTGTTGAATGGAGGTTGATGAAGACTTGGAGGTTAATGGAGGTTGGTGGTAGAATGGAAGTTATTGTAGAGAATGGGAAAATAATAAGTAAATAAATAAAGTAGGTTACTTTAAATACAATAAAATAAAAAGAGAAGAGAAATAGTGGAGAATTTACAAAAGAAGATATACAACATGTACATTTTTTTGTTTGCTTTTCTATTTTATAATTTTTTTTAATAGTAGCTATGTACAATAAGAAAATACAATAAAATATTACAATCAAAATACAACACCACCATGATTTTTTGTATTTTAATAATTAAGAAAGAAAAAAATTAAAAAAATGAAGAAAGAACGAACTTATACATAATATACAATGTACATCTAGGTCCCAAAACCCAACTTTTGCAAATGAGCTCCGATTTTAATGAAACCACTTTCGTTGTATAGATAATTTTCTAACTTGAACTTTAAAAGCGAGTTTCGTGAATTTGGAGTTCATACGGAGCGGGAATTTGGCTTGGAAGTTGGTGTTCACGGCTTTTTCTCTTTGGGATCTAGGAGCATTTATTTGAGCTAAAATTGTTTTGTATTTTTGTATTTTTATATACATTGATATGAACACTTTGGAGAAAGAATTAGCCAAAAAGGAGTTGAAACGGAATTATTAAAAATATATGAAGGTTTGGGCTATTTACATGTGAAAAACTCCTTCGATTTTGCGGCTTTTTATTGTTAATTTATTTTGTAAAATCTAATATACAATAATTAGTGAGTTTTATTTACAAGAGTCATTTTATTAATTTATTGATTTTATGGACATTTTTCTGGGATTTTACTCGGAGATTTTGCTAAGATCAATATATTGAGATGATGAATCGTGGATTCATCACCCCCCTATACTTAAACTTTGCTAGTCCTCGAGCAAATAAAGAATGAATAAGTTGGATTAACCCCTGACTGTGCACGTGAATACAAGACTTGATCCATTCAAGAACTCTCGGTTTTAGAGATCCTAAAATTCTAAGCTGAACCAAGCTCTAGTCAAAAGGTATCCAATTTCCCTAATCATCAGACTCTCTTTGTATACATATATAGTATGGATATGACTTTAAGTGTTGACCGCAGTTACAAGAGTAGAGTCACAACGTCACCCAAGGTTCCAGTCTAAGAGACTCTCCTAAGGACCCGATCCTCAACACTAGAGAATAAACCATTTCTTGCATCCAATCCACCGTCTCTTTAGTTGTCAGACTTGAAAGTGTAGATGGAAGGCCAGTTGATGGAGGGCATAGGATTGTGTCATTTCTTCTCTCCCTCTCATTGGAACAAGGATCCTCTCAAGTGCCTTATTACTCAACGCATATTTTTGGTGTTGATCAGTGCGTCCATCAAGAGAAGTTGGAGCCGTCTGCACTTGTTTTCCTGGGAGTACACCGGGATGTGTCTTTTTTGAGTATCTATTATACCTTCTACACCCAGACTTGTAGCATTTACGATGCAGAGCCCTTTTTTGGTGCAAGCCCGACTCCTGGTCCTAATAGCGGTGGTCCAAGTGGACACTTTTGAAATGGTTGGGAGCGCTCGCCTTTGGTAGAAGCTCTTTGATATTTGACTTTGTGGAATGAGAGCTTTTCTTTGACATTTCATTGCTTTGTTGTATTTTGGCTAGCTCCACTGCTTTTACCAAGAGTTGGCGCACACTGATGAACATTTTTTTATTTTATCACATCCTCGCACATAGGTAAATATCAAGAGATAGTACAAGAATCATGTTCTCATACTGGCTAAAGATGCTGACACTCAGGTTTCATGAAGCCTTCATTGATTTTATCCCATCCTCGAGCATCATCAAATCAAGTAGAAACTCAAATCCCTCATCCCAGACCCTCAAGTAAAATTCAACTCATCTCATCATAACTGCAGCCGTGTATGTAAGGTGCTGATCATATTCTTAAGGTAGAGACTAAGCATGCAATATAGCACACAAATCTTTCAAACTAGGGAAATGTGAGTAATTAAGTCCAAGACCCTAATGACTAAGGCTGGTTAACTCAAAATCTCAAGACCTCATAAATCAAGTGTTCTTGAACATCACTAGTCTTGTGTGAAAGTGAATGTGTCAGGGGTTAAACCAACTTATTAGTTAGTTTTTTTGTGATTTTTTTAAGTTTCAGAAAAAAGATTTTTTTTTCAAAAAGTTTTTTTATAAACAAAGGCAAAGAAGTTTTTTTTAGAAAAAGTTTTGCTTCCTTTTTTTATTTTTTTGTGTAAGAAAAAGGTTTGTTTTTTGTTTTTTTCTTCTTTGAAAGGTTTTTTTAAAAGGTTTTCTCTCTCTCTCTCTCTCTCTCTTTAGTACGAGCTATGGGTAAAGTATATATGTAATATATACACGCCCCCCTATACTTAGCATGTGCTATGTCCTCATGGCACAAGAAGCGAGAAGAAGTCATAGCTCGTGCTAAGCGTAGGATGGTTAAAATAATAAACAATATAGAAGTCGATCCGCCCCCCCTATACTTAGGCTCTTGACAGCCTAAGTGTAGAAGAAGAGCAAAAATGGGGCGGACGAGGTCAAGAGGAGAAATGGATGAGTATGTACACATGGCGGGCATCGGCCCCCCCATACTTAGGTCTTGGTAAGCCTAAGTATAGGACAAGAGTAAGTGTGAGAACCGATGTGATCCGGAGAATATGCAAAGAAGGGAGAATGTACAAGATGAGTGAATCTGTACAGGGATCAAGAAGGTTTGTGACGGACCTTCTTGCGGGAGCGAGGGGGTGGGTAGTATACATATGTGTCGCTGTCAGAATCGTTCGTAGAGGAATAATAGTGAGGTGTGGGGAACGTCCAACGAGGGTCGACACACGGCTGCTTGCTCAGATATGGCTTCAGAACAGCCGAACTAAGCTCGCTCATGTAGATCACCTCATCCGGACCTGATGAGGACTCCTCAGAAAGTTCCTTCTCTGGAACATCGAAGGTAACCTTCTTAGTCGGTTTTCTAGAATCTGAAGCATCAAGAGGAAGAGGAGATTGATAAGCCTTGAGGGGTTCGGGGGAACACCTCGAGGAATCAATACTCTTCTTCTTCTTACCATATGACCGACTAGAGGATGGAGCAACCGATTTATCAAGATTGGTCAATTTGGTCCCAGTTGTCTCTTTCGGTGTAGGTCGTGGATGTAGTGAGGTGCTGACTAGAGGTTCATCATCAGATGAGTCACCATATGCATTGTAGTACTCCTGCAGGGTCAGCACACGTCTCTGGTAAGGCATTGTGTTCTCAGTTGGCTTGGCATTGATTGGCTCATGAGTCAGATCATCTAAATAATCAAGGAAATCAGTAATGATCATGTCCGACTCAGGGACAACTTCTGATCGTGAGTCCTTTCGAGAAGGTGTCATGGTGGTGGTAATGCAAGCAGTGGGTGGTGTGGAGGTGTAGGGAGTCTCTGAACCAACGGTTGTCTGGACAATCGGTATCTCAGGTGTAGTAGAGAGACGGGACTCGACTGTCTCTCGAAGGTCACGACTGTCTGCGACTTTACGGGTTACCTTGGAATATCGTGTGTCCTCAAAGATCGGGTGAGGTCGGAGTGCTCCCAATGCAGAGAAATCGATCTCCTGAGTCTCACAATCTATAGTTGCCTTAGCCAAGGCTAAGAACGGCTTCCCAAGAGTGATTGGAGACTGGATGAACTCTCCTCGATGCTCATTGTCAACAATCACGAAGTCTGTCTCCAGTAGAGCACCTTGGAAAGTGACGATGACTGAAATGGTTCCTCTCGACCGTTTAATGGTCCGATCTTCCGACTGAATGATCTCTCTTGACTTCTTGGCAGATCCGAGTTTGAGCTTGGCAAACACGGAGGTCGGGAGGATATTAATCGGTAAGTCATCATCGATTCTTGCATGGGTGAATTTGGTATCTTTGATTTCACAATCAAATCTAGGTAACCGCTTTACTCTGCGGCTCTTGGTTTTTCTCCCTATCATCAAAGATGTGGCCATAGACACTATATGTATCTCAGTCCTTGTTCTCTTATTGCCCGACCTTTTAGGCATCAATTTAGTTCTCACAAATCTTTTAAGGTCGAGAAAGTGCTCAATGTCCATTATTAAGGGAAGCTCAAAAATCAACTCTCTATCAAGTGCTTCCCTAACTACAGGATCCAATTTTTGTAAGTCTTTTCCTTTTTCAATTTTTATGGTATTTTTTGATTTTTCCATTTTTTTGGTCTTTGTGATAGATGAAGGAGGACTAAGAGAATGTACAGATTTTGGTTTGGAGGGAAAGTGGTTAGTAGAAGAGGGAGGTAGAAGGGACTCCCGCTGTACATGATGTGTGGTCAATCCGGTGTCTTCCATGTTTTCGAAATTCAATCCGCAAGATCCATGATCCACATTCCTACCTGGACTCTTAATCAGTCTACCAATATCATCCTCCAATAAGTTCTCATGACACATCATGAGAGAAGTCTGCTCAGTTGGAGGATACCGCTGAGAACTTGGGATCTTATACTCAACACATCTTGACTCAGGCGTGTAATGCTGGGTTGAGTAAGACCCATCTGTATGGCAAATGTTGGTCGGAGCCTCATAAGGTGGAGTCAGTGAACAGGAGTTCTGTAGATCGGTCTCGTGAGTCCAATCCCCTGTATATGTCGGCTCTCCGAATGGGTGATATGAAGGTTTGTCAATGTCGGCTCTATCATTGAGGTCAATCAAGTCAGGAAGATCGTACGGTGCAGGCCTCTCCATTCGGTTTGTCTGGTCGACCATGTTGTACCCTAAGGTTAAGTCAGGATGTGTGTATGAAATTGTTGTTCTGTCCCAACTCGAGGTGAAAGTGAGGTATGTGGGGTCAACTGACTATGCCAATCATTCATCTCAGCAGTCGCTTGCTCTTCGATTTGTTCCTTGATTCCAGCAAGCGGACGAGAATATAGTGAGTCAATCCAGGGTGGTTGTGGGTCAGGGGTGCCAGAATGTGGGGTAGGTGAGAAGGACGAAGAAGTGCAGAAGTCAGTCGGAGTTCTGACTTTGCGGTCGGTGTATAGGTATGAGGAGGAATAAGTGGGTGGAGATGATCGGAATATGATCGAAGAAGGGTGACTTGGATATGATGACCAAAATTCTGACATCTTGGAAGGGAGATGGGAGAATGAAGTGCATCGAATAACACACAAACAAACAAACACAAGAGCAAACCCTGAGTTCACCTACTCAACACAGTGATGGTCGTAAAAGTCCGACCGTTTATCTTTTCAGTTTTAATTAGGTGATAAATCAAGATATAAATCCAATTACGCAAGGCTCAAAAGTAGGTTTTGGACACTATCCTAGGGATGCGTCCTCACCTCTCAACAATCACAATTAGCCAAGCATACAATGAGGGTTTTACTCTCCCAAAACAAGTATTAGTTTTAGTCAATTTTTTGATCAACTCTGATTAGCAGTCCCGATTTTAAGTTTGGTTATCACTTGATTAATCCACCAAACAAAGCACGCCTAACGATCAGTCCCGATTTCCTTTTAACCTAAGTTTCAAAAACCAAGGGGAGGGAGTCGAGAAAAGCCGATGCAAATAATGAAATCAATGATGCATGCCCAGTTCAGGAGACTTACAGTGATCCTCGCGCTCTACATGCGGGATGCAAGGCAGAATTGAAATTTTATACTATATGAATGCAAACGAGAAAACCGTTCCTAGACAGGCAGTTCTATGAGCGAGTGATGAACAAGTTAAATTTGACTAATAGCCCTGCGGTCTAAGTGCGTCTCGTTAAATGTGATGTGTGGTCCTAAAATTTACGAGCACAAGCAATAAAATATTCTAATAAAAATATGCTCTAAGAGCCACAAGTGCAAGTCCTATTCTACGTCAAGCAACCACACGACCACAAGAGGGTCTAATGTCCAGTCCGGATACAAGCGCGAGCTCTCAAACACGAGCCGCTGTAAAGAAGCAAACTACCTAAATAATTACAACAATTTACAAAATTTCTCTCGAAGATAAATCAATTCTTTTGCTCTTCAGCAGTTGGCGCGCGTCGCGTCCGTCGACCTCCGATGCACTCCAAGTCCACCGGGCCCTCGCAAGGAAAATAAGATTTATATTAGAGATATAAAGACAAAATATGTACAAAAATATGAAGAGAAATAATTGAAAGGAAAATGGACTAATTACAAGTGGGCTCGGGGGTCGGACTACCCGAGTAAATGAAAATCTAAATCCGAACATTTAAATTAATCCCTAAGCCGTTTGCCTCCCCGGCAACGGCGCCATCTGACGAGTCGTTAAATACGATGATTAATTTGGTCACGTTGTAGCATGTGTACTTAGCAGTTTAGTCAGAACCGAGAGAAAATCTCCGTGAAGAGTGTCTCGGCTTAATTATATCTCGGACAAGTCCGAGGTCGAACTCAGGGAGGCAAACGAACAACTTTGGTCTAATTTAAAATTTAAGATCTAGATTTCCACGCGGTAATTTTTTTAGATTTTTTTAATACAAAAACAAAGGTGAAAGGCAAATGCAAGTGAATCAAGACCCTAAGAAATCATACAATAGGCCAAATTAATTTTAATGTCAAAATAGTCCAATTTAGCCAAAATATATTTTTCCTAGAATCCTAATCCTGAGATGAATGCAAGGTATTTTTTTGGAATTTTGTGGGTTAAAATGCAACAATGAAAAATACACACTTTTTTATGGGTTTTTCGCAATTTATCATACAAATTGTAAGCAAAAATTATGAAAAAAATACTGGAACTAAAACATGATGCAAGGAAGCTACAATAATTTTTTTAGATTTTTTTGACAAGTTATGAATTTTTTATGGATTTTTTAGTGAAATCAAAGTGACAGTGAGTAAATAATTTCTAATAAATCCACATTATCAAATTAATCAGAGTGCAAATTATCACAGAAAGATATTTAGATAAGCAATCCAGTAGAGTTGAAATTTCGCAAAAAGGATATACGTGGATTTAATTAAAAATCAAATACTAAAAACGCTCTACAATTTATTTCAAGCACAAGACAATCCAATGGACGTGAAATTTAGAATGTAACTTTATTACATTTCAAGGCATCATTTCTAATTTTTGTGGATTTTTTGGAGCAACCGTGAGTTAGATATGAATTTAAGATCACTGATTGGATAATATATGCAATATTTCAGTTGAACAATTTTAATTAATTACCCAAATATTATAAAAATATAAATAAATATCCAAAAGGTAGAGAATTAGTTGCTCAACATAAATACATTTTTCATTGAATAAAAGGATGCTATATTGAAGTCTAAATTAATAAGCAAACACAGGGTTATTCGTGCAAAATGAAAATAGAAAATAAACAAGACAACTATACACAGGGACCTATTTATAATTACAAAAACTATAAAAGAAAATTATGCAATTTTTACAACTATAAAAAAAGAAACAAAAGTTGGACCTTCTTCTCTGGTGGAAACGGGGAGGTGAACCCAAAGGTCGGGCGGCGGCGGCGGTCCGCGCACGGCCGCGAGGAGAGGGCGGGGCCGCTGCGAGCGACGAGGGGTGGTGGTGGACGCGCGCGGCCGCGCAGCGGTGGTGGAGAGTGGCAGAGGCGGGCTGGTGGCTCTGGCTGCGCGCAGGCAGCAGGCGGCTGGCCGCGGAGGGGCTGGAAATCGCGGGTCGCGCCGCGTGGGAGGAGACGGAGGCAGTGGCGGCGCCTGGCTAGGCACGGAGGCCGCCGACGGCAGGCGCCGTGCGGCGGTGGAGGAGAGGGGGTAGGGGGGTGGCGCTGGAGCAGTTCCTTTTTTATTTTTTTAAAATTTTTTTTGTTGTTTTAATTGGCTGCTATAATAGATAAAAAGAAAACTTCTTTTTTTGTTTTAGATTGTTTTAATTTTTTAATATTTTCAAAAAGAAAATAAATATGTACATATAAAGGGGGAAATTGGTAAATGGTGGAGATTGGGTGGTGGAGTGTTATATAAAATATGACGGTGACAAAACAAAGAACACAATATTAGATAAGATACAATAACGAGGGAAATGAAGAGGAATACTTACCTGATTCTTCGTCGGATTGGCGGAGCAGCTACGCTGGACTCCTGTCGTCGCCTCGATCCGATTGACGAAATAAAATCGAAGAGGCTATGCGAGCTCGATGGAGAACTCATGACGCGGGGCGGAGCTCCGCGGATCTCACCTGAAGGAGGTCGTCGCTTGAGGAAGATGCCTCGCCGCTGTCACCAACAAAACACTCCAAGCTCTCTCCTTATTCTATAAGAATGGTGGATGGGGAAAAATGAGGATGTACAAATGAACATAAAGAGAAGAGAAAGGGAAGTTAGAATGGTGGTGGTGTTGAATGGGAGGTTAAATTAGTGATGGGGTTGAATGGGAAGTTAGATGAATAATGGTGTTGAATGGAAGTTGATGAAGACTTGGAGGTTAATGGAGGTTGGTGGTAGAATGGAAGTTATTGTAGAGAATGGGAAAATAATAAGTAAATAAATAAAGTAGGTTACTTTAAATACAATAAAATAAAAAGAGAAGAGAAATAGTGGAGAATTTTCAAAAGAAGATATACAACATGTACATTTTTTTGTTTGCTTTTCTATTTTATAATTTTTTTTTCTTTTTAATAGTAGCTATGTACAATAAGAAAATACAATAAAATATTACAATCAAAATACAACACCACCATGATTTTTAGTATTTTAATAATTAAGAAAGAAAAAAAAGAAAAAAATGAAGAAAGAACGAACTTGTACATAATATAGAATGTACATCTAGGTCCCAAAACCCAACTTTTGCAAATGAGCTCCGGTTTTAATGAAACCACTTTCGTTGGATAGATAATTTTCTAACTTGAATTTTAAAAGTGAGTTTCGTGAATTTGGAGTTCATACGGAGCGGGAATTTGGCTTGGAAGTTGGTCTTCACGGCTTTTTCTCTTTGGGATCTAGGAGCATTTATTTGAGCTAAAATTTGTTTTGTATTTTTGTTTTTTTATATACATTGATATGAACACTTTGGAGAAAGAATTAGCCAAAATGGAGTTGAAATGGAATTATTAAAAATATATGAAGTTTTGGGCTATTTACATGTGAAAAACTCCTTCGATTTTGCGGCTTTTTATTGTTAATTTATTTTGTACAATCTAATATACAATTATTAGTGAGTTTTATTTACAAGAGTCATTTTATTAATTTATCGATTTTATGGAAATTTTTATGGGATTTTACTCGCGGATTTTTCTAAGACCAATATATTGAGATGATGAATCGTGGATTCAACAATCCCCATTCATCACTCTTTATTCTTTTATTTTAGCTAAAAATCTTGGCAAAACATCATGTATATAGTTGTAAATATAATAAGTTATCAATAAGCATGCATTTGTTAAATACCAATTATTAGCATGTATTTGTGCAAAAATAAAAGAATAAAGAATAAAAGAAAAAGAGGGAAATATTTAGAATAAATATTGAGTGATCTAAACCCAAGTGAGGGCCCAACATGGTCCTGATAGCCAAATAAAATAAGTAGAGAGAGATAGGGCCACTCCACCTTGTACATATTCCCACCCTATATATTTATATATATTTTATTCCCACAAAAATAAAATAAAATGTGTTCATATTACCTTGTATATATTCATAAAAATAACATAAAAAATAGAAAAATAAAAATAAAAATAAAATAATTTCTCCCTCACCTTGTATAAAATGCATGTACATATGTAACCTATACCTATTTATTTAACACTTGTAAATAAACAATAAAAATAAAATAAAAATTATTTTATACTTCAAATTTTATGTTGTAAATAAATAAAATATAAAATTGGGGTATTTGTACAAAAATAAACAAAATAAAAAATAAAATAAAAATAAATAAATATTTAATACATGTATATAATGTAACATAATGTATATACCTTAATTTATTTTCAACAAAATAAATAAAAATCACTAAAAATAGTTTGAAAATTAATAAACATTTTTCATTTTGAAAATATTTTAAAATAAAATTGTTTTCTATTTTTAATTTATTTTACAAATCTTTTCTATTTCTTGAATTCTGATTGGTCCAGGAGGGTTGTTGACCCCGGTCAACTCCCCGTCCCAGACCAGTCTTCGTCCGGATCCGGGTTTTGGCCGCACCTCTCCCATTTATTCCACTCGGATCTGGCCACCTTTTGCTCCGATTCCACCACCCACCTCTTCCCCTTATCCACGACCCTCGCGGATCCCTAGGGAAGAGCGGATCTTCCTCGGTTCGTGCATCCATCCGATTCTTCCTGAACACCCGGGACTCGCATAGAAAAGCTTAATTCCATTCCCCAGTCCCTCAGCTCGTGTCGCACACCCTCCTACTACCCTAGCCTTCTTCCCCTTTGTGACAGCATTCGGCCGGAGCCTTTAGTGGCCGGAGAGAGTAGTTGCAGCCAACACTCAAAGTACGTGGCCGGAGATCCGTCGCGTTTGAGCCTCCCCGCCTTCCGCAGTGTGGTTGAGGTGAAGACCTATACCCACCTCACCTCATGGAGCTTAGGATCAACCTTGGACCATCAGATATACCCCATTTTGATCATAGTTCCTTTTATCGTGAATCCTTCATCTGCCCTCCGTCGGCTCCGACCCGACGGTCGGAGCTCCATCAGTTGCATCTACCCATTCAGATCGATTCCCCCATCCATGGCCATCCTTCCTCCGCAGCCTAATCACCCTAGACTTGGCTTAGACAACCAAGATTAGGATCGAAGTTCCTCTATTGCATCGCCGGGACTTCAACCTCCATTCACAGTCGCCTTCTGTTATTTTAGGTCCAATAACCTTAGCCGGAGCACACCTCCGAGTAGGAGCTTTACCCCCAGGTCGAGTCGTATATGGAGATACCCCTGATCACTTCCGCCCAGCCTCGCCGGATATATCCCAGGTCACAGCTACCTTCCCGGAGATCCGACCAGTGGATGCTCCATCCGATCCCGCCACCCGACACGTAGGAGTCTTGTGAGTCGAGCCCTGCTGCCTTATCATTCATCGGACGCCCGGATCACCGTATGTTCTCAGGCAAACTTCGCCCAGGAGGAGTTCTTCCAGCAGCTTTCTCCACCGTCAGATCATCGCCAGCCTCCAGTTCGCATCTGAGCCGTTCATCGCCTGCGCATGTCAGGACGTTAGATCTAACATCTAACAGCCCCGTACGCCCCACGTTCGCGCCATCTGGACAACCGTTGAATCTGCTAGGTGTCAGCGTCAAAGCCGCACGTCTCCAACCATTCAGAGCACGCCACCTGCCCCCACATGAGCCGCACGCCCTGCCTAGGTAATTTTCTCCATTTTCCTTATGTTATTTCTTTATATAATTTAGTCTGTAAAAATAAAAGTTGTACTGTGGACCATTTTGCACCTTTAGTCCTGTAGTTTTAGTATTTGCATTTTAGTCCTTCCAGATTGGTAGCATGTGCTTCGTCACGTGTATATGTGGGTCATTTGCAGATAGTACCTTGGACTATTGATCTGTTATGTTTTGAATATATAGTTTTACTATTTGCACTTATACCCCTGTGCGTGCTGGAATTGGACATGTGCTAAATTTGTGTGAAAATTGTAGTAGGGTCCCTGGGTTTTTGACGCGTGTTGTTATGTAGTTCCTGGAAATTATTTTCCTTGTATATTGGTCTCTGTGTGTTGTGCTTCTTTGATTGGTTGGAATAAATAGCAAATCTCACCCAAATTTCGTGAAATTTGGACACATGGCTCCTAACATGGTGTAAAAATTTTTTTGAATTTTTGGGCTCATTTTGTTTGCATTTGATATTTTTAAAAATTCAAAAACCATAAAAATTGCTTCTGTCCAGTTTTAAAAACCAACTAAAAATATTAAAAGTCCTCTAAAAAAATCCAAAGAATTTATTGATTATTTTGTTGTATTTTCACCTGTGTCCAATTTTTTATCACATTTGGATTTATAAAGGCCATAAAAATTGAAAATATTAAAAAACTTAGAAAAATCATTAAAAATTCTAATAATTCAAAAAAATGCTTTTCCAGTTTCCGTAGTTAGAATTTTATTTCTAATTTACAATAAAATTGTTGCTTGAATTTTATAGGCACTTTAGGTATTTTTAAAGTGCCTTTAGATTCAGGCTGCACACTATTTTGTATTTTCAACCTTGTTTCATTTTTATAAAATTAACTAAAAATCAGAAAATTCCAAGAAAAATACCAAAAACATCCGAATATTCCAAAATCCAAAAATATTTTCATTTGAATTTTTAATTGTATGATTGAGACTTTGTGAGTGTTTTTACTTTTTTCCTAATATTAAAAATCCAAAAAAATTAAAAATATAAAATCCACCAAAAAATATTTGTTTTTGGATCTCCGACTACTTCGTAGGTTTACCATACCGTGCTCCTTGTGTTCGATCTTGGTACCTATACCAGGTAAAACAAAATAGCGAGACCGTTATTTATTTGATTTGCTTGTTTGATTTTTATATTGGTAGTCTTCTTGATTTTCTTGATCGATTCTGATCCGAGTGGTTGAGGACGTAAGGACCAGTGACATGTTTTACCCTTAGTCGCTCGGGTTTTCGGGTTCATCAGAATGGCGCCGTTGCCGGGGAGCACGGCTTAGTAGTCAGTTTTCTCGTTCTTTTTCGACTTTTATTTTTTCTTGTTTTTTTTATCATCATTTATTTCCATTCCATTTTATTATATTTTATTATAATTGTAAGTTGACACATTCTTGTTTCTGATTTTCTTGCGAGGGCCCGACGATCGAGGGCGACTTTCTTCGAAGAGCCGAGGCACCTGCGGGATTCGAAGGCGGCTCATTTCTGCATCAAGCCGCAGGAGGACGTAGGAGAGCCGAAGCAGGAGTGTGGGGAGTGTAGCCTAGTTTTAGCTTAGTTTTTATTTCCTGCATGTTATTATTGTAATAATACAGGACATACAAACTCTTGGACTTGGTAGTTATCTCGGGGTCTGTTTCGCTGAGCACCGGTATGCTCGGGGGACCTCACTGCAGATTTCTCGTCGATTTGGGTTTTCATCGCTTTACTTACTGCTTATCTGATTTTCGACGATTTAGCCTTAGCCTTAGCCTTAGGATTTTCTGTGATTGTGACGTAATTAATTAAAGCCAAAACCATAATTATCTGCGTGTGCCTATAGATCTATAATTGGACTTAATTAATTAAATAATAAAGAAAAAGTCAGATTAATTAGGCTCGAGTCCACGTGCTGTGAGGAACCACATACAATGCGTGATGGATTCGTTGTGGCGGACACAGAGTGGTTCCCAAGATCGAACTCAGGACTCAGTTTGATTATCTGACTACTGTGCTTACCGTGTAGAACTTGCTTCGTCTAAGGTTGTTTTCCTCGTGCATCATATAGGTAGTTTACTTTCTATCTTTATTTTATGCGCGGATCACCCTGCATGTAGAGAGCTGGAGTCAGGTATGTATTTCTTACTCTGTATGCATCATCGTGTTTGATCGCTCATCGGCTTTTTCGCCTTCTCCCCCAGTTTTTGAACTTAAAATAACCAGGAGAATCGAAAATTTTGTTAGGCGTTGTTTGCTTGAAAAATATCTAAAAAAACAAAAACTATAAAATTGGGACTGCTAAACACACTTGACCCTAAAAGACACTTCACCTAAAAAATTGTCTTAGGAGAATAATCCCCTCATTGTATGGTTTGGATGAGTGAGAGAGTGACCTACACACTAGGTTAGAGCCATATCCGATTTCTTGACAGACTACCGGCCTTTTATACGGGACAGTCTGTTAGGAATATTGGATTCCTATCAGCTCACTTAATCGCTCTGAAAGACTGCTTGATCACCTAATAAAATTGACAAGATAACTGACCGAGCCTTTACGGTCTTCAGCTCCGCGTTGAGTAGGTCAATCGGGGGTTCGCTTTCTCATCTTGTTTGTTTCCAGATATCGTTCGCATTCACTCGCCACATCGAGATGATGGGCAGGAGGTCCCTTAGGCAGCCTCTGGATGCACTGCTTTATAGCACTCCAACCCGCTCATCTAGGTTGGTTCGTTAGAGCCAAGACCTGCTCTCCAAACCCGAGTTTGATTCCGCCTTGTTCCCCCTCGACCACCCTTCTACCAGTTCTGAGGTGCCCGAGCAGAGATCGCAGCAGACAGATGATTTATCGGCACCTGAGTTTGGATCTTTTGCCTTTGCAGAGACCATGGCCAGCAGCGAGGAGCGCACCGATGGACTTAGCGGGCTCAGACGTATGTACTTGACCAGGGTGCCATCAACTCTACCCTGTTAGCCTCTCTGGAGACCATGCAACGTCAGATCAGAGACCAGGGGGCTTTCATGGTGGATATGCGTCGTGAGATGGAGCAGTTGAGAGCGGATAGAGATCAGCGCAGAGCCGCAGGAGGAGGAGGAGGAGGAGGAGATATTCCAGACGGAGAGCCTGAGAAGCCGGCGCAGCCAGCACAACGGGCACGACCGATGAGAGAGTTGCACAACCCCGGTTCGACTCTCACCCATATATGAATAGTGCTTCCAGCTATTGTGGGGGACTTCAAGTTCCCACCTCAGACGATTCAGCTCCTTCCCCGCTTCCACGGTCTTGCCATAGAGAAGCCACACCTCCATCTCCAGGAGTTCGAGATGATCTGCAGTACTGTCCACGACCGCCATGTGGACGAGGACACTATTCGGATGATGGCCTTTCCTTTCTCCCTCGTAGACAGAGCAACCAACTGGCTGAAGCACCTAGGGAGATTTGTTATGACATGAAAGCAGATCCGAATCGAGTACTTGAACAAGCACTATCTACTCGGTCGGACCAATGCAGCTGGGGCCCTGATCAGTCTTCCATGCTCCCCAACGAGCAGTTTCATGAGGCATGGGATCGGTTTAGGGAGCTCACAGACCAGTGTCCACACCATGATATATCCAAGCCCAACCCTATCCAGAGTTTCTTCTGCGAGCTTACACAGGAGTTGCAGGGGCTCGTCAATGCTTCTTGTGGGGGATCCTATTTCGCCAAGGATGAGGATCAGGTCTGGGCCATCTATGAGGAGATGGCCGAGAACTATACAGTGATGTCCCAGACCTGATTGTACACTCAGGGGAAGCCCCACCTACCAGTCGTGTCCTATCAGAGGATAGCACGAGTTGAGGCCGATCCTTCTACATCTGCAGCAGCCACAGAGCAAACAGAGTCTACCGCCGCTGATATGGGCATTATCAACGAGAAGTTGGACTGGATAGAGTTGATAGAGAAGAAGCAGTGCCAGGGCATGTCACATATAGATCAGATGGCACAGACGCTGAGTGACCTGAAGACCCAGATCATGTGTCTCTAGGAGGCACAGATGGCTTCTCAGCCCCATCTCAGGTCACGGACAGATCCAAGCAGCAGCGGCAGTTCGTCCCAGCACTCCAGCCAACCCAGACAGGTCCACCATGTTCAGGCGGAGTCGTACCAGCAGCCGCAGCAGTACTACCATCCACCACCATCTCAGGACACTCAGATGGTGGTCTACCAGCCGGATCAGCCCCTGGCAGTCCTCCCGCCACCCACTTACGAGCAGGAACCGTTGGTGGATGTCAACGAGATCTAGTATGACCGACCTCGGCTTGGGATCCGACGAGACCATCCCAGATTCTGTTGGTCGGCCGGAGGTACCAGCTCCCAATAGCAACCTCTTGTTCAAGGTGGCCAGTACGGCCAGCAGCGAGAGCAGCCCCAGTTCCCACAGCAACAGCAGCCACATCCACAACAGTAGTACCAACAGCATAGTCCTCGTCCCTATTAGCAGGGACAGTCTTGGAGGTAGCAGTAGTAGCCTCAGTAATATCACTCCTAGTACTCCTCTCACTCTCATCAGCAGTAGCAGCCTCAGTTTCATAGAGGCCACCCGTCAGGTTCTCATGCCCCACTTATGAGAACCCCACTTTGGATGATCTATCCGCCTCATGTCCGAGAAGCAGGCCACCTTCCATAGGGAGATGGATGAGTTTAGACAGGAGATGAGAGATATTGTGAGAGGGAAGGTCGTTATTCCGGTACTGATAGAGCCGAACCCGAACAACCTGAAGAGGAAGTCTGAGAAAGTAGAGTTTATAGAGATTACCACTCCTAGTGATTCACTTGGTGATGTTTCTGCATATCATTTTGATGCTGACTTTGTTAAACTTAGGAGCGGTTGGATGCCAGCAGACGGTGCCTCATCTGAGCGATGACCACTCGCAGCTTCAGGAGCGCCAGATGAGGAGGAGAGCGGTGTTGATGCTGCTGGTGATGATGATGATGACGGTGGTGCTGACGCCACCAAGGATGTTGATCCAGCCGACGGTACTGAGGCCGTCGTTTCACCAGATTCAGGAGGAGGTGGTTTTGATGCCACCAGTTTCTGTGCTGAGATAGAGAGCGGTACTGACGCCGCGAACCCAAACGTCGTAGGTGGTACTGAGGCCATCATTTCTATTCCTGTTGCATTTCCCTCTATTTCTGTATCTCAGGACGAATCTGGAAATAAAGGAAAGGGTTATTCATTTGTGAGTCCTTCTATTTTTCTTGGAGATATGTGTATGGATTCTATCTTATCACGGCAGCAGCGACCTGATCCTAGTCCTCCATCTGAGGAGGGGCCAACCATCCCCTTTCCCCAGGCACTCCGCTTGGCTAAGGGGACCAAAAAAGAAAATCCAAAAAAATCGCAGCAGCTAGAGTTCAGCCAGTAGATGATAGACATATTCTAGATACAGCTGACTCTACAGGAGGCCTTGGAGCACATCCCCCTCTTCCAGAGGAACCTTAGAGAGAGGACCACCATTCGCAGGAAGATGAGGAACCGCTATTCAGAGATCCGTGTGCTCACTCGTGCCACCTACTTCGCCATCCAGAACCGTCTGCCAGCCAAGAGGCCAGATGCAGGAGCTCCCAATGTAAGATGCCACAAACATGAGCAGAGGTCCGATCGAACTCTATTAAACAGCGATTCTTCAATTAACCTACTTCCGGTAGCCTTAATCGACCGCTTCGAGTTTGGCCCTCTTAGACAGAGCAGGACGATCCTTCAGTTTGCTGATCGATCTGTCAAGAGGCCGAAGGGGTTACTGAAGGACGTGGTCATCACAATTCAGGTCATGTAATTCCCTGTGGACTTCGTAGTGTTGGACATGGAGATCCCTGAGTCTGTGATCGATACACCCATCATTTTAGGATGCATGTTCTTGGCCACAGCCAAGGCAGTGTCCGACCATGATAGCGGGAAGGTATACTTTCGTGTCGAGGGTGAAAGTATACAAATAGAGACGATCGATGAGACTAGAGCGCTAGATTCAGCTTGCTCAGAGCCGCTCACACATTCAGAGCATATGACAGAGGTAAAGCGAGACATCCACCAGGAGTGTAATTTTGTGATTACAGATGATGAGGCAGTTTGGGCAGACCCCGTTTCACGAGCCATCCTCTCAGATTCAGACCCCGCTGACGCACATATTCCAATAGAGGAGAGCTTGGAGAGCACATTCCTGGCAGGGGACACTTTCGAGGCAGCAGACCATGTTCCCGAGAGTGAGGCAGTTGATTTTTGTGACACAAATTCAGATCCCTCGGAGTAAGATATTGATTGGGCAGAGTTTAACGATATAATTCCATGTCTAACTTCCACGGAGCCAGCAACTAGGGTGGAGACTAGTCCCATTCAGAGCGCAGACACACCAGCAGAGCAGTCTTCACCATATTCTGATTTTCAGCAAGAGTTCTCATTTTCCCATGCAGATTTCGTCACATTCACTCAGACATTTCAGAGACCAGATCCGCCAGCTTCCAGTTGCCCAGAGCGGAAGACCTTGTCGCAGTCGTTGAAGTATAGGTTCCTTGCAGGCGAGCATGAGATGCACCCAGTCATTATCTCAGTAGATTTGACTGGAGAGCAAGAATCTCGTTTGATGGAGGTTCTTGAGAACCGCAAGGCCATAGGATGGAGCGTAGCTGATCTCCAGGGGATAAGACCGGCCCTGTGCTCCCACCATATCTATCTCGAAAAGGACGCGAAGCCGTCGCGTGAGTTCCAGCTGCGGCTGAACCCGAACCTTCGAGATGTTGTCATGAAGGAGATCTCGAAATGGTGGAGCGTCGATTTTATCTAGCCCATCTCCGACTCCAAGTGGGTCAGTCCATTACATGTGATGCCCAAGAAGACAGGCATCACTACAGTTGTGAGTGAGTCTGGATGGGAGATCGCTACCCGGGTATCCACTTCTTAGAGGGTCTGTGTGGGCTACAGATGATTGAATCAGGCCACCAAGAAGGATCATTTCCCGCTGCCTTTTATTGATCAAATTATAGAGAGGCTAGCAGGGAAGAGTCATTACTACTTTCTTGACGAGTACTCCGGATACAATCAGGTGACCATTGCGCCAGAGGACCAGGACAAGAACACATTCACTTATCCCTTTGAGATGTATGCTTTCAGACGCATGCCCTTTGGTCTATGCAATGCTACGGTGACATTCCAGAGGTGTATGTTGTCCATCTTTTCGGACATGGTGGGAGAGTGCTTGGAGGTCTTCATGGACAACTTTTCGGTCTACGACGATGGGTTTGATGCTTGTCTTGAGTACCTAGACCGCGTCCTACAACGTTGCATTGAGGTAAACCTTGTTTTATCATGGGAGAAGAGTCACTTCATGGTGACTCAAGGGACGGTTCTTGGTCATATCATCTCCAACAAGGGCATGGAGGTTGATCCGGCTAAGGTGGATATCATTAGAAAACTCAATCCACCGTCCAACTTGCGACAATTATGGTCTTTTCTGGGGCACGGCTTAGTAGTCGATTTTCCCGTTCTTTTTCAACTTTTTATTTTTGCTTGCATTTTTCATCATCATTTATTTTCATTCCATTTTATTTTATAATAATTGTGATTTGACACATTCCTGTTTCTGATTTTCTTGCGAGGGCCCGACGATCGAGGGCGACTTTATTCGGAGAGTCGAGGCACCCGTATGATTCGGAGGCGGCTCATTTTTTGCATCGAGCCGCAGGAGGACGTAGGAGAGCCGAAGCAGGAGTGTGGGGAGTGTAGCCTAGTTTTAGCTTAGTTTTTATTTCCCGCATATTATTATTGTAATAATAAAGGACAGACAGACTCTTGGACTTGGTAGTTATCTTGGGGTCTGTTTCGCCGAGCACCGGTGTGCTCGGGGGACCTCACCGTGGTTTCTCATCGGTTTTGGTGTTCACCGCTTTACTTACTACTTATCTGATTTTCGAGGATTTAGCCTTAGCCTTAGGATTTTCTGTGACTGTGACGTAATTAATTAAGGCTAAAACCCTAATTATTTGCCTGTACCTATAGATCGATAATAGCGTAGTTAAAATTTATTTATAACTCTACAACAAAGATGTGTATAGGTGCAAGTATATGTAGAGTGTCAAACACAAGAAGTAAACAGGTAGATCGGGGCAGATTATGCTAAAAAATGACTGTGATCAAGTGTCTATATGAGTTGTTTTTTTATGGGTTGTAATTATATATTTTTATTTAATTTTTTATTTAATTTTTTTATATTTATTCTTCTAATTTTGTATTTTCTTTTTATTTTTTATATTTTATATTTTCTTTTTCTTTTAGTAAGGATATAAAACTATATAGGATATATATACAAGAGAGATGAGAGAGAGATAAATATAAGTAAAAATATTCAAAATACAGGAAATAAAGTATTTTTGTGATTTTTACATTTTTCTAATATTTTTGTGATTTTTCTGTATTTTTGCTAATTTTTATGGCTTTTTTAAAGTCAAAATTACTCAAAATAGGGAATAAAATAATTTCTTAAGATTAAAATGGAGATGAAAAATATTAAATAGTAAACAAAACTCTCTAAATTAATTTTAAAATAAAGACAACAAAATACAAAAAATTCAGAAATAGAGATTATATTTTTGTGATTTTTTATGGAGTTTTTATAATTTTATAAAGGGATTTTTACACCCATAACCCTGAGTAATTCCGCAATAACATTCATAACCCTGTATAATCGCGAATTACACGAGAAACCCCGAGTAATGCTTAACCTTTACATGACATAACCCTGTGTCAAGTTCTGTTTCGAATCTCTGTGATCTCAGACGGAAAAAGTTAGTTGTTCACTATTTTACCCTTCGAAATAATTTATATTTACAAATTATGCCCCTTCTTCTAGAAGACCTCCCCCACCGTCTTCGTCGTGGTAGCGTCTCCCTACGTCGCATGAGAGGTCCATGCCCCCACGCACGTCGACCACCCCGCCTCCTACACTGTCCATGTCTCCCGCCTGCAAGCTCCCCATCCACAACAGCCGGTCTGAGCGAGACGCGCTCCGCCCTTTGGAATTCAGTGCCCTTGATTCACATACACAAATACATACATACATACATACTATTTGTAATGTCTGCACAACATGCAATCATTCTGTTAAACTTTAATTTGTTGCTTTGTGTCTAGAACGAGACATATATCCTGTTGGCTGAAGCCAACATACCTGGTTGCCAGAAGATGCTGATGAAGAACTGAAGGCGAAAGTCGAGAAGTTAACACGTACTTACGTGAACAACACGACCATCGTATCTGCTCTCGTGGCTACCATGGCCTTCACAGCGACCTTTACCGTTCCCGGCGGCTTCGCCAACGACAGCAACGATCCAGAGAAAGGGCTACCTATATTATTTCGTCATTGGGTCCTTAAAGCATTCCTCCTCTCCGACATAGTGGTATTGTGCAGCTCGCCTGCAGTAGCCTTCCTATGTATCTATACCACACTGGATGACATCAGCTACTTGTATCGCTACAGGTCAATAACGAGGAAGCTGGCTTAGTTAGCGTTCCTTGAGCTGAGCGTGGCGTTTGCCACCGGGATGTACGTCGTGCTGGTACCTAAAATGTCGTGGCTCACCGTTGTCATATGTGTTTTCTCCGGTGTCCTTCCCTTCTGCACCTATTCTATGGTCAAGTGGCCAATTATAGAAATGACCCATCGACTACGGAAGTTCGTGTCTGAACATAAGCTCATAGGAATGCTATGAGCAGCAAGTTCTCAAGTCGGCACAAAGAAAGACATTGATGCTTGAGATTACATCTTGATGTAAAATTGTTTCACTCCGGTTGATTCCTGGACCATCTCTCCATGAACATCACGATTTATTTTATAAAGGCTTGTGGAACCATGTTTGCATCTTACCTCATCGTGCCTTAATCGCAGCTTGTGATTGCGATTGGTTTGTAGGAGAGCTTCTGTGGTGTTTGCAAGGTAGACTATTGGATCTAAGTCGATAAGGCCTCATCCAATAGTACTTGTAGATCCTAGATGTCTATTGATCCTCCACGAGAGATGGCACTCCGTTGGAGCCCCCACTCTGCGACCTGCTTCCCCTAGCCCGTGAAGCCCACCCCCCTCCCCATACCGTGAACACCAGCGACATGCTTCCCCTGGCCCGCGAAGCCCCCCCGCTCCCAAACCCACCGCGAGCACCTGCGACCCGCTTCCCCTGCCCCGTGAAGCCCCCCCTCCCCCCTGTGGGGTTGATTCCCCTCCTCCGCGAAAGCCCAAACGACAAGCTCTGCGGCCGCCTGCACCCACGCGTTCCCCTGCTTCCCCTACCCCGCGAAGCCCTCTCCTCCCCCGCACGCTCCGCCCTATCACTGCTTTGCTCGTTCTCTGCAAGCCCTCCCCTAGCGGCAACTCTGCAACCTCCTCCCCCTGGGCTCACCTCTGCAACCTCCCGCCGCAATCTCAGCACTATGCAACCCGCTTCAAGACATGCCAGTATGATTGACTCTCGGATGAGATATTTTTTATTTAAGTTAATCCTAACCATCAGATCTTTGATTGGTTAGATTAACTCAATGTCTGGTTGAGTTAATGAAGTAAAGTAACGAAAGGTTATGGATGTAAGATGGCACACTTATTCATAGTCCTGAGTGTAATTCACGATTATTCAGAGTTGTGAATGTTATTACAAAATTACTCAGGATTATGGGTGTAAAAATCCCTTTTATAAATGTTTTTGAGATTTTTCAATTTTTAGGAGTTTTATTTTATACTTTCCAGATATTTTTCGTTTAAAGATAAAACACGCAGAAATAAACAAAATATATTTTTTGGAAATTTTTCAAAAAGGTTTTATAATTTTTATGTATTTTCTAGTACAAACAGAGATGAAAATGCATGTTTTTGATTTTTTATAAATATTGAAATGCTGTAAAAATGTAATATGGTGTTAAAGAGCAATGCAAGAGGAACTTATGCTATTTTTTGGGATTTTTTAGGATTTTATTGATGCATGAAACAGATACAAAGAACAAAGAGAAAATTCAACACTAGCAAGGGTAGTTTTGTAAATAAGAAATAGTCCAGGGCCAGAGTTTAATTTTCCCATAAAATTATAATCAATAAAAATATTTTTGGACCAAAAATTAAATCCAAAACCCGCAAGCGTATCCTTGCAAAATTTCTAAAACTGCACGTGATAGGCACGTGCCTGGTAGGGGCCTAAACGCAATTAACAAAAATATAAGGGCTGGGATGCAAAATTACCAAAAAAATATAGCACTTAAATTAAAAAGTTCTGGTATTGAATTGAAATAATGAAATAATAAGGGTGTCCCCGCAAAATGGCCACACCTCACGTGCGCTAGTCACGTGAGGTGACGTCCCCGGGGACCCTAATGCAATTAATATATGTTCTGAGAGCTATTTATAAATATTACAAATATATATATAGAAGCATATGAAAGATTAGTGTACTAATTAATAAATACAAAATGGTTGTGGGAGAAATTGCAAAATACCCAAGCCTGGCGAGACCGGACGGCTGATATGTATCACTTTGCTACGTGTCCGCCTCAGGGGTCATGATACCTCTTCGTATATGGAGGGCCACGATTAGAAGGCCCTAGCAGATCTGATAGTGGCGAGCGGGGTCGATCGGACGGATGTTGCTCCCTTGGAAGATCAAGGCTGATCGGATGGTGGGCTGGGGTCGACGATGAACAGGGATGAACTCGCGTCAAGGCGAGCTTTCCACGTCCGGATCTTCCTCCTCCGCCAGAATTCGGCGTTGCTAAATGGCCCAATCTCCTCCGGGGGGTGTCCTCTAACGAATGGAAGCTCCAAAACACCTCGGTGATGGTCGAGGCTTACCATCATAGACGAGGATGCTTAGCAGCTCCAGGTTCCTCCGATGAGGCTCAAAATGAGCCCCAGGCAATTCTTTGGCACCAGGACCTGCACAAGAATGGTTATGGGTCGAGGGTAAAATTCCTTGACCCCGTAGAGGTGCGATATGGCGGAGAACGACGAAAATGGAGCTCGCCGGAGCAAGCTCTGATTAGGGGGTAGCTGGGTGAATCGACGGGAGAAACACGAAAAGGAAGAGGGAGGTTGGATCCTACGACTATGGGAATAAAAAATTAAAGAAAATACAAAGACAAATGTACCTCGAAGGCCAATAGCACCTGAGATACGTACCTCACAGCCTTCGACCGGAGATGGGGTGGAGCTACGCCAAAGACCCGCCTTACGCCGCCTTGATCGGCTGGAGGTGGTGCTGTCACCACCACCGGCCCGGAGCGCGAGAAAAAAGAGGCAAAAAGGGGGTCAAAGGGTGTTCAAATTCGAAGGGAGGTGACGGGAGGTGCTTTGTACAGGATGGTCGAATGGATGGGAAGATCGAGGTGTCAGGAGCGACACAACGATGCAATCCTCGAGGGGATCCCTAAGCGTGTAAGCTCATCCCTCAAGGAGAAAAAGTCGAGAAGACTTCATCGCTAAAAGATGCAAGATGCGTCCTCCAAAAATCGACAAAATCAAGGAAAGAACACCGTCTGACAACCGCAGGCAGTGGGTCTGAGTGTCGGGTCAACTCTCTGACCCTCCTGGTTGGTCCACGTGGACCAACCAGAAAAAAGCTTGGAAAAAACATTTCTAAATTCATTTTAAAATAATAAATGAATTTATTAATTTTAGGTTATTGAATAAAAATATTTATTATTTTCTAAAGTATTTTATTATGATTTTTATTTATTTTTTAGAGGTTTAAAATTACAAGTTCCCTTTTAAGGGCTATATACAGGTATATTCATCTATATATTTTTATTTTTTATTTTTATTTTGTGTATTAAATTTTATTAATTTTGTTTATTATTTTATATATTTATAACTCAATTTTATAAATTTAAATATATTTTTATTTTATTTTTCTGATGTTTTATGTATAATTAAATAAATAGTTGTATTATCTATATAGGTATAAGTACAGGTATTACACCTATGTATTTTATACAATTATTTTATTTTTATGTAATCTATATGTTTTTATTCCTTTTTTATTATACACATATATTATAAATAATATTTACAAAATTATAAAAATATGAAGTTATAAAAATAATGAATAATACATAAAATGGATATTTTAATCAGTATAAGTATACAATAGGGGTCCAAAACTCAACTTTCAAATCGTAACTCCGAACAAGATGAAATCACCTTCATTAAATAACTTATTAAAAGTTTTTATTTGAGAGATACAGGTCTAGGAAGTTGGGATTCTAGAATCTTATTCAGATCATAACTTTTTACCTGTACATTATTTTTGTGTGAAATCAATTTTGTATTTTTCTATATTTAATTATCTACAACTTTCATGTTCAGAGTT
Source organism: Ottelia alismoides (assembly GCA_037367405.1). Classification (NCBI taxonomy): domain Eukaryota; kingdom Viridiplantae; phylum Streptophyta; class Magnoliopsida; order Alismatales; family Hydrocharitaceae; genus Ottelia; species Ottelia alismoides. The sequence continues at coordinate 607,969 of JAZKJV010007841.1, read as the reverse complement.
TCTTTATTTGAAGTCTAAAATGTGAAACTAAAAACAAATCCTAGAATGAATAAAGAATGAATTAAATAAAAGGGATTTTTATTGTATTTTGGCCCTTATCTCCCCCTACTTTATTCCTTGTCAACCTAGTCATTGAGATGCCTAGGTCTTGGGGTTTCATATCATAAAATATTTGCAATATTTTATTTTTTTTCTTTTCTTTTCTTTATTCTATAATTTTGGCTTTAAAACCCATATTTTATACACTTTTTACACAAGGATGCATGAATGATAAACTGCCTAAATTAAGCATATTTACACGTATTTACTGGGGGTTTTAAGGTCAAAATGATAGAATAAAGATGATGAAACAGAGCTTCATCAACTAGACAGAGGACTTTATTTCTTGAACTCCAGAGATGTTTTAGATAATCATCGTGGAAGGCATGCTTTATGCTAATTAGGATTTGAGATTAATAGACATATATACAATGTGAAATTTGGTAATAATTTTTATATTTTTGTGGATTGCATTTACAAGTAATAAAAATAATTAAGTTAAAAGGAGTTACTAATGAGCATGTATAAAATAAATTAGTTATATATATAATTTGTACATTAGAATAATTGGGCGTGAAAGTCGAAACTCATGCATTATAGATGTTTATAGCATTTTGAATAAATAGTATTAAATATATATATATATATATACGGAATTTAAAAAATGAATATGTTCAGTTCGAAGCTTCTCTATAAATAGATATGAATTATGAAAGTTGTCAATTAAATTAACAAGGTTTGTGTTTTCTCTCGCAATTAGTCCCAATTATTTTTGGTAAACTTTTTTTTATATAAATATGTATACAAGTGTTCTAAATAGATATGCGATGTTTGTAAAATGTATAAATAATGATCAAGTTCTATTTTATACATAAAATTAGTTTTTTTATGTGAACCTATCTTCCTTTAATTGTTAGTTTATCAACCAAGCTAGTACTGACTTGGTCTCTCGCTTTCGAATCAATTTGTATATACCTACAACCTTTATTCTTTCTTTTAATTTTTTAATGTTATTTTTATGATAAAAAGGTTTTTTTATTCATGAGATAGAAACTAAGGTGGTCTTAAGATCCTTTGATCTTAATAAGTGACGGCAGCATCACTCACAAGTCATTGCCCCTTATGTACATCATGCTAAATGGTATAGGGCCTGACCTTTGGCCTTTATTTATCTCATGATCATGGCATACCAAGATGTGTCTATGCAATTATATGCTATGATAGTGATGACCCATGAGATGGGTCAAAGGTAATATGCATTAGAGGGAAGACTCAACTCCACAATGAGATATCAAAGTCATTCAGACCCGTGGATGATAGAGTTGAGGGTTCTATTCACCCTCATAAGAAAGAGTCTAGATATCATCAGCCCATAGAATTTGTTTTCCCCTACTCCATTTGAAGAAGCAGTGGAGGAGGCACTTCGTAAGTACACAAAAAAAGAAGAAGAATACTTGACTCCTACAGTAAGGATAAGATACCAATAAAAGCTCAAAATCCTTATCTGATTAAGGGACCACAAGGTTATTTATAATTCAGGAAGATCTTAGACGACTATGTGGTACATATTGCAGGACTTCAGTCACATGCCTATCTGCTACTTATCGAAATGAATGATTTCGATCTCATCTTGGGGATGGACTGACTAGAAAGGGATCATGCATGTCCTGACGGTTTCCAAAAGATAGTAACTTTTTACATTCCAAACTCATAGAGTTCTACCTCAATGGAAAGATATCCAGTGATAATGTCGAATGCATCTCTACTCTAAAGGTACAACAGTTGTTAGATCTAGGGTGCCAAGGTTATTTAGCTTATGTATCCACTATTTCAGGGTCAGACAGAATTATAGAAGATGTACCTATAGTGTACGAGTTTTCTGATTTTTTTCCAGATGAACTACCTGGATAACCACCTGAGCGAGAGATTGAATTTGAAATCTCTCACACCCGATACTCATCCTATATTTCCCTCCATATAGGATGACACCAGCTGAATTACGAGAGTTAAATGTACAGTTACAAGAATTGTTAGATAAAGGATTCATAAAGAGTGCAGATTAATAGGCATTTACCTGTATTTTGCATAGGATTTTTATATAAAATGAAAGAATAAAATAGATGAATATGGAAGTCCTCACTATCCGAGCATTCTCATTTTATTTTTAAAAAATACACATTTTGTTTAAAACATAAACTCCGGTAACTTTTGATCACTCATACGTCGCTCGTGTCGCTTTCTTTATGTGATCACGAGTAATCTCCATTTGGCTTTGAGAGATAGCTTTTGAGGACGATTATTGCGATGTACATCTCCTACTAGAGTGGATTATTAGACCCTGAGAGTAGCATGCCACAATCATGCTCAAATACTATTAGAGGCATTATTTCCCAAGGGGACTTCTTTTTCAAGAATTTTTCAATGTTGATTTCAAACTCAAAATTTCATGTGATTTATGTCCATCGCTTGCATGGTCTGATCATGTTTTCTTTATCGAATTTTCTATCGGTATTTGTTCCATTGTTAATATTCTTATTCATAGTATATGTCAATGTTAATTTAATATGATATAAGATACATCAAACATATTTGTGATTTATTTTTCTATTAATGTTTGTGTATATGCATTGTTATGTTGTCTCATGAGGACAGATTTCAACCTAGTTATTCATAGTCATTAGATTGAAATCTAACAATAATGAAATTGATAAACAAGGATCATGATAACAAGGAAGAATCATCCTTAATCATCTCATCTTCTTTCCTTTCGTCTTCTCTATCAACCCAAGTTGGATCCACAAAACATTAACAATTCCAACTCCTAATATACATAGTTTAAAGAGATTTCTAATGTTAAGAATTCGTGCACTCCTATTAAAGTTAACAAATTGTACAACACCCTCTTTAAGAATAGTTCAAATCGTACTTTTTGCATTTTATGTACATATACTGAATAATTTTATAGTAATTCAACGATCCACATAAGAGTTGAGAATTCAAATTCGTGACAGTCATATCTTAATGAGTTAGCATATCAAATAATTATATTTATCTGAAAAATATATATTCTTAAAAAGAATAGATGAAAAAAATCATGTGTCTGCCTCTTGGAGATGTGCTGGTGAATTAAGGACTTATCTTCGAACATGTGTAGTTCTATGATCTTTGGATCTGGAATAAGATCTCATTATTCGGTGCTAACGCGCTTTATCCTATAATAAGCAATCTCATGACAAAGTTGTCATATCATGATTATATCATCCATTATGTCTCTCTCTTTCTCTCTCTCTTCGTATAATATTTATCTTTCCATTATCTCTGAAACCAATCTAACAAAGAACAATGGACAAGCTTCTCTTATTTCTTGTCTCTGTTTAATTATTTTTTCTCATTCGAAGGGGCCCTCAACAACTACTCATTCCTCAAGCAAAATGGTCGAAACAATTAACTTTACTTCGACACCCTTAGGGTTAGAAGAACAAGGAGGGATACCCTTTCTTATTCCTCTCCCTCCATAGATAGTCAATGTTTAAATTGGTCATTAAGTCGAAATGAGGGATAATGTTTCCCTCATTCCTCCATATAGGCCTCTCCCGCTAAAAAATATAAATAACTACTATTATCTAACAATCCTATCTAGCATAACTCTCTTACAATCTCTTTACTACCGAACAGAGAATAACAAATAAAAGCACTTATCCATCCTTATTCATCATTATCCTTTCCCTCCAACCAGACAGAAACAATGTCTTATCCATTCATATCCCTCTTTATTCCTTTCCATTATCCATCTACCGAACCATCCTTTAAATATAGGAGGATTCTCGAGCATTGGATCTTCATATGAGGATTGTGCATAGCGTGTTGTGGTACATCCATGATAAGCCATATCGCGATATATCGGCGATATATCGATATCGGTAGATGACCAATATATCGCCGATATGGCCTATGTTTGCCCTTCTAAGATCATTTCCTTCACAATATCAGGTCGATTTGAATGATATGGCATTGATATATCGTCAATATATCGTATTGACAAGTACCCGATAGCAATACCGATATGTACATCAACGGATTAACTCACCCTTCAACCCTCATAACTACTATTTTTGTTCTATCTAATTACCGATCAACAGCTACCAAAATAGGATGTTCTTTGAAGCAATTCTCTAAATGCAATTTCCAACAGCAAAACAAAAATCACATAGATGAAATCCTATCATTTCCAAAAACATAGCGATGACGCAGAAGAAGCAGTAGTGGGCGGCCAACCATCTGCATTAAAAACCATGTCAAACAAATATTAATTAATATCGTTATGGTGTTCGTTCATCCGCTCAACTACACCATGCTCCAATTCAATGCCTCCGCCACTATAAATCTAAAAACAACACTGCATTTTAACCTCATCACGAGTCCACCTCCTCCATCTCCACCTCGGCAATGGCGGGGATCGTCTCCGTCCTCAGGCGCATCTACCTCTCCTTCTACAACTGGGCAGTCTTTGCCGGATGGTAAGCACCATCATTTTGAAACCTAAATTCCAAACCTGTGCTGAAATTTGGTTTCTTTCTTCTTCTTTTTTGTTAGGGCACAAGTTCTTTACTTCGCCGTGAAGACCCTCGCGCAATCGAGCCACAGCGAGGTGTACGATGCCGTCGAGAAGCCTTTGCAGCTCGCGCAGACTGCGGCGATCATGGAGGTGCGGGAAAGATCCCACCTTTGTGTGGTTTTCGTGGAGTTTGTGTTGATGGTGTTAATGGGTTTCTGCTGTTTTTTCTGTATTGCAGATTCTACACGGCCTTGTAGGTAGGGGCAGCGCTGGAGATCTTGATTTTGGGTTTTTGGGTTCTGATTTTATAATGGGTGTTTGATTGTGTTGGAAGGTCTTGTGAGGTCACCGATTACTGCGACGCTTCCTCAGATCGGATCGAGGTTGTATCTCACTTGGGGTGTCTTGTATAGCTTCCCGGAGGTATGAAGTGGATGATTCTGTCAGTGATATTTGATTAGCTGTTAGCTCTTAGCTGTTTGCAGTAGTTAAAAGCTATAACATAGAATGAGATTAAGATGATTCCCGTTTCAAGTTACATTTCTGTTCTTATGAAATCTGATAAAATCACATGCCATGTTATGGTTTCCTGGCTTGATTTTGTCATGTAGTGTTCGTGAACAAACCACACAACTATTATTGTAGATGAAAATTTGCACCAGATTTCTCGTATCTGTGAAATGGAAAGATACAGCCTGTCTTCACGCCCAGTTGAATAGCAGGTTACCTCTGCCTTCTCAGATGATGTAGTTGGAAACTTGAAGTTGATGGAACCTTCTGCATTTATAGTGATGGTGCTGTTAAACCTGCATTTCCTCGAAATGTTACACAAAGAAAGCATCGCATTTGATTTGTTTTCTTTTTCAACTCCATGCATTGATAGGATGCTCCAATTATGGTGTCCAACCATTATTGTTCCCATATATGAGAAGCAAATACTCACTGTAAAAAAGTCCCCTTTTTTAGAAATTTGAAGATGTTCTCTAATATCAGAAATACGTATGATGCCCCTACAAGATGTATGTTATATATGGTCTCATGATGCATGCACAACCTTTTTAAAGCCCTCTTCTGAAGCTATGTTCGCTCATTCTTCAGAAGCCATATTGGCTCATTCTTCAGAAGCCAAATTGGTTCATTCTTCAGAGTATAGTTTGAAACTAGCAACTTTAGTGATCTATTGTTCACCGGAAGACATTATACCACTTGTAATGAAGGTATTGGAAGATCACACAGTTATTTTCCACCATCCAATCAACAGAACTTTCTTTTATAGAATTTCTGACATTTAGCGACTGGGTAGATACATAGGAGTACAATCTGTGATGCACATTATCAAAACGATGTGCATTCCAGGCATATGGCCTTCACAGTTCACACCATAGCACATTGGGTCCTATTTCTTCCCCCAAGGTCAGTATTTGGTCGGTAAGCAATCTGTTGAATTTATAATGAATCTCCTAGCTATAATATTTTTCAAGCTCATTGCACTTAGAATATGCCATCAACACCACTACATGATTGGAAGGATATGCATCTAATAGGGCTAGTTTGTAACTTACAATCTGTCATTGTATCAAATGAAGTGCAGATGGTAGAGAGAAAAATATGCATGCTGGCATAAATACAATCACAAAATCATATATCTTATATGGCATTGTGATTTCCCCTTTTCTCTGCAAAAGAAAGAAACAGTGCTTATAGACACTGATAAGTTACAATTTCAGAACTCTAGAATCCAACATATATTTCACTTGTTTCTCCTTTCTCCTTTGCCCTCTGCAGGTACAAAAGCATTTTCTTGTCAGCTCTCTGGTTATTAGCTGGTCTATTACAGAGGTATTAAAGGAAAATAACTTTTTATTTTGTTATTTCTTAAGCTATCTGTTGCATTGTATGTCTCTTGAAATAGAGAGCGCCCCCCAAAATTAACTACACTGATCTTTATATTTATTTATTTATTCTTTACGGACATCCTCTCTCTCTCTCCATTTTAAGGTAGTTTGTAATTATTTAATTCCCTCTATTGATGTGATGCTCGTTGAAAATTTCATTTCATATTTAGGTTTTTCATGCTGCAATTTTTGTAGTGTTTAAGGACAACATAATTTCTTTTCTTATTACATCCTCTAAATGATTGTGGAACCTTTGCTTCTATAGAAGGATTGACATCAATAATTCCATGGTACTCTACATGGCTATGATCATCACATTAATAATGAAAACTTATGTGCTACTAAAGAATAGTACTGGAAATTACTTTAATTGTATGAAAGAATCAAAGCAAAGTCGAAACAAGTTTGATTTTGTTGATCTAAGAATATAGCTAACTATGTCGTTGATTTTCTTCTGTACCACAAAGATTGGACTTGCCTATTGAAACAATTTTGATTTTGTTGATCTAAGAATATAGCTAACTATGTCGCTGATTTTCTCTTGTACCACAAAATTTGGACTTTTTTTAGTACTGGAAGGGGGGGGGTCGCTCCCTGGGCTTTTTTAGTGGGATCCACTGCTTCTACCACTAGACCATTAGGGGGGGTTTACAAAGTTTGGACTTGCCTATTGAAGCTTTGATGAATTCAATCCCAATGAAACTAGTAAAATATTTGTTATTTACATCAGTGTATCTTGTTTATAGTGCAATAAATGTGTGATCTATCATATTTAAATCATATTAAGCATCTCTTTAAAGGATATCCTCATATGTTTCAATATCTTTATAAGACAATTAAAAGCATAATCAAAATAAATCATTTTCTCACGTTATGTTGGGTTAGTTATGAAGATTGATTGCCTCCTAATAGATATAACTTTGGTTATATGTGTCTTAGATTCTTGGGTCATATCCGGGCTTAGATCCCCACAAGCCAGATTGTGCTTCACAATCTTCCAACATTTGTTTGGTTTTCTCTTACTCCTTCAAAACTTGTAAACCAACTTCTCATACCTTTGAAATGGGGCACTTATTGACTTTCTACATATATGCCCATACCACCCTAATCGTGCTTTTTTTTCATTTTATATTCTATTGGAATTGAAAAGTGTTAAGGTCGATGTGTGCTCGTACGTGAAAAAAATGAATTCGAAATGACGTGATCATAAGGAAAGTTGGTGTAGTTTCGATAGAGGATATGCTGAGAGAAAATCACTTAAGATGATTTGGCTATTTGCAAAGGAGGTCGGCTAATGCACCGGTTAGAAGATGCATGGTTTGGGATGTTGAGTCAGTTAAGAGAGGGTGAGGAAGGTAAAATAAGTGTTGGAATGAGACTATCCGGAGGGATCTTTTGGATCTAAGCTGGAGAATGACTCAATCTAGATATGAATGGAGGCAGAGAATCCATGTAGCTGACCCTACTTAATGTGGGAAAAAAGGCTTTGTTGTTGTTGTGTATTCTATTGGAGTCACACCAACTTTTCTCGTATTTCTTGCTTTCATTCTAATTCTTACATATTTTGATACATTATTAGAGTTTTAACATAGTTAAATGGATTGCTAATTATGACAGAGTAATGTTGTAACATCCCAGCTTAGATCCCCGACTCGTTATCGAGGAAAATTGACCCTGACCTATTATTGGATTTGGGCCGAATTGGATCCATTGATAACCACTCAAAATGCTTAAACTCAAATTTTCAAGTAGCATCCCCCACACTTATAACCCACACTCACACTTAGTGAGTTTCCCATGTGGGACTATGTTCGAATTGGGTTCTTACAATCTCTATGGAGTAATAGAATTTGATATTTTTGTTTCCTACAACATAATAAATGCATTAAATCAACTAGCTTGCCGGTGCTAGAGTGTTAGTTAGATACCTTTTAGTGAGTCACGAGCTGTAGGACTTGAAACTACTTTTCGACTGAAGATGAAAGGCTCATGATCAAAGAGAAGAGAAAAAAATATATAGCATAAAACAGATTACATCTGTGAGGCGCATGCCTCAATGAGGCTGCTCGAGGCGTACGTCTCAACGCCTCAAGGCATGTTTTTAAAATAATGGTTGTAGCATTGGCTAGACTGATTAAGCGATTAATATATTAATCATTAGATATAATCTAATAGTAGCAATTATACATGATAATATAACTTTTCCTGAAAATAACTCTAACTATTCATGTAATTTGTCCAAATCGAATTCCCAATTTGATTGATAAATCATGAAATCAGAATTCAAGGGCCTTGAAATCAAGAACTCTTTGGCTTTTTGTTTGGTTTAAAAGTTGGACTCCTAATCCATGTAGTTGTCCAGCCCTCCTATATAAGGAGGGTGGATGGTCTACAGAATTCACCGTTGGAAACCCCTTCCAGTCACCATCTTTATTCTCTCCTCTCCTTGATTGTATCACGATCATCCTCCTTGGGTGCATGCACGTGCTTGCTTCTCATCGCGAAACCTCATTATATAAGACACAATGTGGGGATAGAAAGGAGAGATCCAAGTATTGATCTATTTAACTCGAGAAGAAAAAAATTAGGTCATGTTTCATCAATGTACCAGGGCATGCAAGCCAAGTGGATTGGAATATGGACTTGTTGTATGATGCCTTTTGCATTGAAGGCTCTCACACTTCTAAAGGTATAAATTTGATTCTCTTGCGGTGGATGGGACATTATAGAATATTGCATATCATGAGGTTCCATCTTTATATGTTTCATTCCTTATACCCTTGTTTGATTGCCTGAATGTATCGGGATATGTTTTTTTCCTGTGATGCATGGGTTTTAATTCCTTCTCATTCAATGTATGTGTTCTTTATTCACTCATAGCCAATATAAAAAGATATGGACTGAAGGCTGACCCTAGTATTGACTGATACTATTAAAAATCTTAATCCAGTAGGTGTCCTAGCATATGCCACTGCTTGATCATACATATCTATATCAAGCTGATATGTAAATTACACGTTCCAATAGTTTCGGTTGTTTCATAGTATAAGACTTCTCTCAATCAAATTTCTTAAGAAGTAAAAGAGTAAGCCCCTTGCTAGGAGCACTCTCAGAACGAGTTCCTATTTAAAAACTAGATTAAAGGTTGTACACATGATGCCCAAGATTTACAAAGAGAAGAAGCATGTTTCACTACAAGTTCTACATAAAACGATCCTCCCTGAACACAGTTGTATTTCTGGCAAACCAAATGGCCAAGATGATTGCAAAAGACTTCACCCTCTCCTATCTAGTTCTGTAGTCACGCCTCCAAAGCTGCATGAAAACTCTTCCTTATTCAAGACGTCCACCCAAGAGATATCACGTCTACTCCATGACAAAGTGCGCTCAAAAGCATCAGATCATTATCCTTCACCTTTTAAGCACTCACATAATAATCTTCACTCAGGAGACCATACTCTTCAGATCATACAATTGTCCAGTAAGCTTATTCTTCTTCCACAGTCCTTGGTTCATCAACAAGTTGTATACCTTCTTCATGGAAAAATTACTATGGTACATGCCCAATGATCATAACCAGCAACTGAGGGCCCCCAATTGCCCTCAGTGAGTCCAACAACTTCAGAGTTATATGGTCCTTTCTTATTTTGCTAACTTCTTCTATTCTGGAGGTTACGGCCTCAGTTATAGATCCACTAGACATGAAACCCAACTGGTTTTTTGAAATTGTGAAGAACTGCCATAGGGGGTGTTTTTAACCAAACCTGAGCGAACCTGCCGATGTTTAATTCGATTCATTTAGTTTTTTTAAGGGCTCAATTCTATTTTGATTCTACAAGATGAAGGTTTGGTTCAGCTTGGTCCTAGTTCGTGAAGGTTTGATTCGGTCATTAAAGGTTTGATTTAGAATAAATCATACATAATAATTGTTTATATTCGTTTGGTATTGATTAAGGTTTATTTGATATCAAACATTCATTCAACAATATAGGTTATAATACTCTTTTTCAATTCAATGAAGCTTCAATTAAGGTTTGTATAGATGTTTGACCTTGATTAAAATTCATTAATTGCATAAAAAGTTTTATATTTAATAATTAATTATTAGTAACCAAATCTTTATAAGTTCCATATATACATGCATGCTTATATTTATACATATATAAGAAAATTTATGCATGCATTTTTACATACATATATGTTAAATTTAATCAAATTTTAATGAACCAAACTTTGTCAAACCTACCTTATTTAGGTTCTGTCATTTATATAAACAAATCTAAATGTTGAGGTGATTCGTTTATATCTGAACAGAATCTTGATTTTTTTTCATTTTTTTACATATTGAACCTGAGTAAATATCAAACTATGAATTTTGTGACAAATCTGCTTGCAACAATCTCATATCGATTATCCTCTCCTGCATCTTCGTTGCATTGTTTTCATTATCTTTTGAAATCTTTAGAAACTTAAAAATTCTCTAGAGAGTGACTTTTAAAAATAATAAGCTTCTCTAGGAAATAAAAAGTTGACAAATCTCTAGGGAGTGACTTTTAAAAACAATAAGCTTCTTTAGGAAACAAAAACAAACTAAATTATGAGCCTGCAAGTGATGGACTAAGACCTTACCATTAAATCAAATAAGTAGAAAATTTTATATTGGAGGGTTTTATATTACAGTTGTAATATAAACTTCATATACTTGATTTTGTAAGTTCAGAATTGTTATTTAATGTAACAAGTTCTATTGTCGTGGCCTTCAAAGTATCTTGTGAGGCCATGACATCCAAATTATTATGTGAGCATTGGATTTTAAGTTTTCTTGAATGCTTCATTGATGGGATTTTTACACCACAAACCTAAAACTTTGTAAATTACATTCTTGACCTGGTATTCTTCGTAATTATCACTTAATCCCTGATCTTGCTTCATCTAACATCAACCTTATCGTTTATTTGACTCTTCTTGAGTCAACTTGCTTGAGTTAATGTTGAGTTAATCAAACCATATCAAATAAAGGTCTCCCATCCTCTCTCCTTCCTTATCCCCCCCTTTTTTCCTCATTTTCGTCTCCCTTCCTCCTCCGTTAATGCCTTTGCCTTCTTTGCCTTCAGGAAGTGACACTGCATCATCAAATAAGACGTGGGAAGGGGAGGGCGAGTCGGGGACGAGGACGTCACAAGGATGGAGGGTGCTTTGGTGACATTGACTGGACCCTGGTGCCTTGCGTTGGATTTAAAGCTTGTCGTGTGAAGCTCCGGCAGCCTTGGAGGATCCTCCGGACAACATGCAAGTTCACAAGCCACTTTAACTTCTCCTCCCCACCACATTCCCCGATGATGCCATTGCAACTCTTCCTATGCACCCAAGCCATGGAAGTGCAAAACAACATGGAGTAGAGGGGGGTTGTGTAGTGACACAAGGGTAGGGAGAGGGTGATAACTGTTTGATGGAGGGGAGAGGGAGCTGATGAGATGTTGAGAGAGATGGGGACTGGGCAACAATGCCATTCCACTATTTCGATGTCAATCCTCTGCTATGAGGAAAACACCTCCATTTTATTGTCATGTTGTCCCCAGTTTCCTTCTATTCGATCCATTTTCATCCTGATTTCGATCCTCTTCTCCGCAGTTGCTCCACAATCTATCCCCCCTCCGAGAGAACCTCGGATCGGAGGATTACTTTCCTCAAATCTGTCACCGTCTTCTAGGTGTATGCTCAAATCACCACTCATCCGACCTCCAAATCACCTCGATCCATCATCTCTATCCAATCCATCCTGTATGTTTTCCATTTTCAATCGAGCTTCATTCTAGTCCTGATCAAAGCGATTTTGCCCCCCTTTCATTGTGTAATCCATCCTTTGTTTGCCAATCCACTCATCTTCGTCTCTCTAGTTTGCTACCGATCTCTAGTCACATGCTTAGTCCCGATCCGATTTCATCACAATTCATCCGAAGCCATTTATACTTCTGATTTCCTCAACGATCAAAAGTCTTTTATCCGTTGATCAACCGCCTTCATTGTTTCCCTTCCCCGATATACTCCAAATTGAAGGATTGTGCTTTCATCTTCGGTTCAGATTCACCATTCACACACACTTGTATATTTATTTCAATTGAACTTGTCATTTTGTGCCCACTTAAATGGTCTGGTGATAGTGCAGAGCGAGCCTACAACCCCAAAAAACCAGGGTTCAAATGCCCCCTTATGGGGGTTGCGTTAGGTAGTCAACAACCAGCGTAAAAAATAGTCGAATCTTTCAACATGGATTTGATATCCAACCCTACTTATAATGGGAGAAGGCTTTACCGTCTTTTGTGGATCCTGATAAAATTGTTTAGTTGACATGAAATGACGGTTATTGTATTCGAGAACTCACTTTAGTTGTTTCTTGACTAAAGAATAAGGACACATGTCCTTGTATTCTTGTCAACTAGTCGCATGGAGGAGGAGGCACCCGGTTGGCTGCGTGAAGGAGGAGAAATGAGGAGAATGAATGGCCTAGTTAAATAGCTGGGAGTTAACTAGAGGGGTTGTGGTGCAAGAGTTAATAATTTTGTAGGGGTTGTGGATTATGCACAGGTGAGCGAGTAATTGCCAAAGTTTATGAGGGTCGTGGTGTAAAAATCCCTTCATCGATAATTGGCATATAGCACTTGTGACGTTCTCCCATAATAAGATGATGAATAAGAGTTGTTGTCGTTATTTCTTATGGTTGTCTTACTCTTGGGTAGAATTGGAGCCTTCACCTTTCAAAAAATGAAGTATTTCCCGACATTAGGTGAAATAAACCATAGCCACGGTCTTTTCAGGCCATTTCAGTCTGTCTAGGGTCATTTTGCCATTATTTCTTAGAAACTAATTAGATCAAAATATCAGATATTTGTAGTGCTTACCCCAAGGTTCAAGATATAGATATCGTATCGGCTAGAGCATGAAAAATCGACGATATCAGTGGAAATCTCGGAAATGTTCAAAAAAGTAATTTTCTCGCAAATTAAAATAATCTTAAAACAATAAATACCTTGCAAATACACACTTGTCTGCAAATGTGAGGTGTATTTACATATCAATACACATTATATCGCATATATTGATGTTGTCAATGCCGACTGTCGGCCATTGAGAGGGATTGAAGTGAAGTGATAAATTTCAAACAATAAGAACTTAGATAAATAAAGGAGGTTTATTTAGCATATGAGCATTATATTACATTGTATATTATATACAAACAAAATGTTGAGCTACATTCAAAATTTTGAATGAAAGAAGGGTGAATTAAAATAGATTAGAAACAAAATTATCTAACTGAACTAAAGAACATCAATACCAATGGAGTATGTTGTGCATCTATGGTTTTGTATCACACGATTGCTAATACTTACTAAGTATCAAGTATTAAATATTAATATAGTAACATGTAAAATATATGTATGCACACAAAAAGGGAGCCCCCCCCCCCCCCAATCGATCGACTAAAAGTAAACAAATGGGTGATATCAAGCAATATATGCCCAATATCGATGGTATTGATTGATATTGGGGGAAAGGTACATGAAACCTTCTAATTCCAAGTGATACATGTAGATGCACTGATATAGCATGAGATATTGGTTGGTATCTTGGAAAACAGTATTCATGTATGGAAACTTCCTTTTTAGTGATACCGATATATGTGTGTTATATCGCCGATATTTTGTGATATTTAGAACTATGGGGAAAGATATATCACCGTTACTTTGCGATATTTAGAACTATGGTTTCCCGTGTACAAAGGAGCATTTTCATTCATGTATATCTAGCCGCCGAAGGCCATGTAGATGATGATGAAATGCATATACAAATAATATTTGTTGACAAATAGTATGACTCGAAGAAAGAGTTTTGTTGGTCGTTTGGGCTTTAACTTTTAGGTGAAATATTAGTCTTTGGGTATTTGTTTAGGAAGAGAGGTTCTTTAGTATTTGATTCTTTATTTGCCAGATTATCAGATATTCCTTCTTTGGAATGAGGGAACTTCTTGGCTTTGCTCCTAAGTGGCTCTTGTGGCTCAGGTAGAGATTGCTGTCCTAAATTGAATCTGAAATACTCGCTCCGTTGGCTTCTTTTTGGATGATTTCTGATGACATTTTTTTTCAATCTATTCAGATATAGTACCTTTTTAATACTGTATCCATCGGGCATCACCAGTGAGGTAGGCCTCATATATGTAGCTCTGCCGTATATCAAGGTACGGTGTACTTCTCAACCCTTTCTCCCACTTTGTTATCTGAAAATGCACAATTTGATTGGCTGTTAGTGCTCTGGTATATTATATCTCATCCTCGAATACCCTGTTGTAAATTTCAGTCATCAGAGAAGTATTGCCTGAGAATGCCAAACAAATGGAATTTCTCATTTGACTACTACTATGCCGCAATACTCGCACTTGGATTCTATGTACCAGGCATGTTATTTTCTTTCAATAAGAAATCACTATCTTGTTTATAAATGATGTTAGTATGTGTTAAATGGATGATTGTTCTCTTCTTGCAGGTAGCCCGCACATGTATGGATACATGCTCACACAGAGGAAGAATGCTCTCCGCAAAGCGAAGAAGGAATAATCACAGCTAGTAGTTTACGACTGGCTATATTGAGTTTGCAGTAACTCAGCCGCCTTAGGGTTGAAAATTGCGATTCATTCTCATGGAATGTTTATTCCAATTAGTAACATGAGTAATACTCTTGTTTAAACAAACCTCAACTGGATTCATTTTTATTAAGTTTATTTTCATTCAGGGGTTGCACATATATTTCTTGGTTTGGTTTCTTTAAATTGTATCATTTGGACTACAAATGACATGTTTAATCTACAAGAAAATTATGATCCAAAGTCTGGTAAATATATCCTAGTTAGATCTGTTAGCATGTGAGGTTGTTGAACAAAAGGAATATTTAAGTACATTGCAGAAAGGTCCAACAAATTTAGGGTGGTTTGATTTCGCTGGGGTGAGTCCTCAAGTTTTCTGGCTTTATCTCACATTTTTTTTGTAAAGCTTGTTATATGACATAATTACACATTTTGTAGTGATTAATTTTTTTGTCAGACTTGATACTAAAAGAAGCTTGAAAATATATTTGGATGTCTGCCTCCCATGTAGATCTAGAAGAAGATGCAGTAGTCTATACTTATGCTATGAGTGGTGTGCCTTTCACCAGTAGAACTACAATTCAAACCTTACAAATTGTTGGTTTCTCAAAATAAAAATCCCAGGATGCACATGATGCATGCAAAGGAAAACATGCTTCGACAGCTTAACTATCTACCTTTTTGCATATGTCCTTGGTTAGCACTGAAAATGAAGAAAACATGCAATATTTCCTCTTCATTTCTTAGCCCTCTAGTGAATTATAGACAGAAAAAACAACTTTGTTTTTATAACTTGTGGATGTATAAGAATATAGTTATAAATTTATAATTATGATGTTGTGCTATACTTCAAAAACACCCCTATCACTAATGCAGTTTACTGTCAAATTATGGGAACTGATTACACAAATATCCCAGCTGTCATAAACCACTTCATGACATAAACACATCACAATGGTGCAGCAATTCCAGATGATTCAGCAGCAGTTTTGCCTTCCTCTTTATCCATGATCAGAGTTGGTGTTGCCGCAGCCACAGGGATCGCTACAAGAGCAGAAATGTCTTTAGTAGTGTCATCGTCAGCATTCAGAATTTGATCTGGCTGGGGTTCAGGCGGTGGTGGTTCAGGTCCCAGCTTCCCATCGACGCATGATTGGAATCTGGATACAAACCACCATTCGAAATCATATGGCCCGATCCCAGCCACCCTCCCCCCTATGCAGAGCCTCCCTATCAGTGCTGATATGATCACCAGGAATGTGATCACAACCAGTGCAGCAATCACTGGAACATATGCTCCCTTCCATTGGTCGTCGCTTGGAGAGATCGATTGGTTTCGCGAATCCATGAAATGGTGACGGGATGAGGAGAGGTACCGGTTGTTGAGATGCCTTTGTAGGAGGAAGAGAACCTTTCCCAGTTTCTCAATCTTTACAGAAAAGGAATATGATCAGGAAGTGGGGGCAAAGGGAAAGAATGGAAAGTCGTGTACTTAATCAATGCAGATGAGTCATGGCAGGTTGCTTGATGGAAAGGAAAGATTTGTTGAAAAATCTCTCTACTCCATGATTTTTTTTCTTTTTGGCACAGACGATCTGCTCGTCCATCTCATTATTCATGGATTTGGGATTCTGCCCATCGTTACTATTGAGCGGATTTAATCAGGAAGAGAAAAAAAGGGGGGGGGGGGGTTGATAGATGATATTGGAAGAGTAGGGAAAGCAAAGGATCACTTGTAAATAAAAAAATTCCAATATATACAAAAGTAGCAATAAGTAACAAATAAATAAATGTAAACACAGTTGCACATATACCTAGAGGGCCTCAAAATTGAACTTTTGCATATTGAAATCAACTTTAATGCAATTACCTTCATTTGAAAGGCATTTTTTTAATTTAATCTTTAAATGTGAGTTTGGTGAATTTGGAGTTTATACGAGTAGATATTCAGCTTGGAAGTTTGACTTTATGATTTTTTTTCATTTTTTATTTTTGGAATATCTGTCCACTGTGCAACGGGAGCATATTTAATTTATTTTTCTTTGGATTTTATAAATAAGTTTCATGAAGAAAATAATTTGATTTAAGGTTGTATAAAATTTATAAAATTAGGGAAGTTTGTGCTTTATATAAATAGTATTTTGAATGCCATTTACAATAATTATTTCTTTTTGCAGTTTTATATACAATAAATTTTTTTTGCAGTTTTCTTTATTTTTTACCCGTCTCTCCCTACTTTAACTTAGTCGACTGAGTCAATGTTGACTCAGCCTCTCGAGTTAGGGTCAATCTGGACGTATTTATAGTTTTCTTTTCTTTTTCTTTCCATATTTTATTTATCTTTTATTTTGGATGAAATTTATATGTTAAAAATACATTTGTACTCATGAGATGCATTTCTTAATAAATTGGAATTAGTGGGTATTTACATGTATTTTACCTCGAATTTTAGGCAAATTGAAATAATTAAGTAGATGAATTTGGGATACATCAACTCTCCATCGAGAAGTAAAATTAATCGATCCTTCCCCATAAACGACAATCTTTTTCTTCTAGTCGATTGTCCATGTCACTCTCTCATGCATGTCATAAAGGGCTTCTCCATCAACGATGACTAAATCATTTGTTTTGGAGACTCCTCTTTGACCTCATATCCACAAGAGTGTTGTTAGAATATATATCATAAATTAATCTTGCATTGTGGAAATGCACTATGATTTACAAAGACATAATGCTGATAGTATTGTGTGACATGTAAGATAACTGATCCTTTGCATCATCTAACCATTAGTCTTTACCAAATGCAAGAAATGTGTTTGTGTGACAAAGGCATTTCCGTATGTGATCTCCAACATGATTGCAGTAAATTGCCATATTAAAGATATAAAGAAAATGTGCTCATTTAAAGTTCTCACTTGTCCCATTAAAGAATAAAGAAATCCACTCCTTTCAATCTGAATTTAAGACGATATTATCATTAGAAAAGGAAGTTTTTATAGGTGGGCATCAATAGAAACATAAATAGAAAATTTTAAAGGAAAGACAAGATAATAGTTAGTGATTCTGCTCAAATCTCGCTTGAAAATTGAAATGCAATATGGAAGACCAACATCGAAGTCAGATACTATGACCTATGTGCGACTGGTTAATCATACCTTTACTCTTATCCATCTGAAACAATCATCATGGTCATTGTGTCTCACCATCGAAATGGCTGCGTAGACAAAAAAACAACCACCGCACAAGACCATTTTAAGGCGGCAATCATCATGGTGAAGAGAGAAATAGATTGTTTGAAGATAATGAGAAATTCTTAATAAAATCCTCAAGTGTAGTCGCTTGCAGATGAGGAACATAGTAAAGGCATGTAGAGGGACATGGGGAGAGGATCGTCTGTTGTTACATCAGTTCTATTGTCGCATCAAAGCCTCCTGATCATGATCGAACGATGAACATAGGTTCTGAGTTTGGGTGGATCCTTTCGTATGCACCGCTCGATCATGATCGAGTGACTCTGCTGCTACAACAGAGTCTGCTGTAACAACAGACGATCCTCTCCCTAAGTCATGGGCCATCAAACACCAACTTATGGCAATAGTTTTATGATTGCATGGCTACTCAACGAAACTAATGATAGCGACACAAGTTTATTTTAAAGTCGTGTTCATTATTGTCAGGGGAGAATGTGTTTGATCTTTTACATACAATCAGTAGCTATTATTAGAGGTCGACCATTGAAAGTATTTAGATGTAATAGGGTTAAGTCACGAGGGTACGAGAGATGAGGAGAGGGGGAACAGTGGCCATTCTTTACCTTTTATGCTTTATGATTTACTTCGTTAATGTTGTATGAGTTAATAGTATTTTTTTCGCTTAATTCCATAATATATTAGCGTAATATGGATGATCCTTGTCATACTCGAATGCACTAACCTACGTGCGGATGGTCATTGTACAATCACCTTGATATGCAGTGGTGGAACTAGGAATTTTATCAAGGAGGGACCAATGATACAACTATTATGTATGCTTAAAAATGGAAAAATCATTGTATTTTCCAATGATATTTTTAAATATGATTAAAATTTTTAAAATGATCCTTTTCAATGTTGATAAAAACATACAATCTAAGTCTATTATTAAGGTGAGATTTTCGAATAGATTATTATTTCAATGGTGATTTTTAAAATTTGATAAATCTAATAATTTAAGCCTATCTAAATCCATCCCAAAAGACTAAATTATCAAGTGAAATTTTGAAACAAGAAAGTTAATGTTTAAAAGGAAACAATAAACCTTATTTTATTTACGAGTACTAGAAACAATGGGAGAGATAAATGAACTTGAATACAATTTTATATCAAATTATGCTTATAATTCTGATATTTTGGAAGTGATTGGATAAAGTATATAAAAGACAATAGAATTAAGAGAGGTAAGATTCAAACCCTAGTCTCCAAAATAATAACCATGTTACTATACCAATTGATCATTAAATGATTTTATAGCATTTCTTACACAACTATATATATTATACAATTAAGGAGGATCCACATTAAAAACTTGATACACTGCACAAGTGACATGTAATAATCAAGGAGGGACCATACTAGTTCCGCCCCGGTTGATATGTGTATTGCACCCTTCACAATAGTCAAACCTCACCATCAAATTGAATGCTTAGCAAACTAACCATGGTTTCTCAAGTTTGTTCTTAGATGGTGGGCATCACTTCAAAAAGGGGATTTTGATTGATCGAAGAGAATAAGTAGCTTCAACAAAAGATCGGAAAAAATCAACTCATAATAGTAAATGGTATAATCTAATGATATACAACGATCAAGAATACATATTCAGCATGGTCGATCATGACAATGTTGAAATTCTATATGCTAGGTGATCTCGCAAATCTTCAACCTGCCTACGTCCTCCTACCATATGAAACTACTAACGTATTTTGTTGTTCGCCTTACTTCTACTGCAAGAAATTATAATCATCATCTTATGTTATCGTATAAAGTTGTTCAGATAAAGTGATAAAGGAGAAGACCTCATTTAGGATAGTCGTAGCAGGGGTGATAGATCAAGCACTAAGACTATCCTTCAACATTTTAAAACCCCATATTTAGCCCTACTGATATTTTGATTTTTGGATGGGTTGGAGGGAAATATGCTTGTGTGGATTTGACAGGAGTTTCTCTACCGTCAGTGTTGAAGAGTGGGACCTTCACAACAGGGCATGCTGCCCTTAAAGCTGCTTCAACAAAAATGAAGAAGCACGAGAAAACGTGCATTGCGAATCAACACGCCTTCGTCTCTTTTGATTTTAATACTTTTGAATTCTTATCACCAGAAGTTGTTGAGCTTTTGAAGAGGGTCCAAAAAGTCATGAACAGTAATGTTGTGGTTCTTAGGTTTATAGATGTAATGTTTAGAAGGATTGATTTTGCAATTCAAAAAGGACTAGCGGCGTAGCTTGTTGCCTGCTTGTCTCCTATTTCGATGTTATTATGACATATTACTTGGATTTATGAATATGAATCTAAAGGTTTATCATTCGATATATGACTTGAATTGTAAACGATGACGATTGTATAATTCCTTATATGATGTGTAAGGCATATCACGGCATGCACGAATTTGCTGAATAATAGCAGCTTACACCATAATAAGGAGAGAGGAATGTGTCGATGTTTGCATAGACATAATCTATTAGGAACCAACAACCTTGCAATATTCTGAATCCTCATTTTATAGTGATTGTCTCAACACTTTGATATAACAAGTGGATGCCTCCCAACATACGATCATATATGTGAATTTCTAATCAAAGGCGATGCATGCTATTAGGGACGGAGCCGGAATATTTTTTATGAGGGGCACATTATTTTAAAAAATATGTCTATCGATAACAATACAATCGAATTTATTATATAAAAATCATTATGAAGAATAAATTATATCATTTATAGTTTTCACGTAAAAATAGTGTGTTTTGGCCTTACTTTTAATCAATTGTCTGTTTTTTTTCTCAATTTTAAGTAAATTTATATCATAAATGTTCCACACTGTTAGATTTTTTGTGAATGATATTTATATCATTTTTTAAAAAATGAAGATATTCGAAGTTTTCATTTTTTTATACAGTCTTTGGATTTCGATTAATTACAATATAAACTATACATGCTTCAAATCTGTATTGAATCAAAAATATAAAATACATAATTTTATATTTTTTATTATCAATAATCAGAACTATTAATATTTCAATAAAGAAAAATATGCCATCAAGAATATCTATACATTTGACTACCTTACCTGATAATAACATAAGATCAATGATTAATACATGAGACTTGACAATAATTGTTTTTTAGAAAACTTGATTTTCTGAGATTGAAAATTAAACCTTGGTATAAGTGGTAATGAAATTGGACGAATAATCGATTTGTTCTACAGTTTGATCCTAAAAAATAAGATAGTTGAGGCAAAGATCCATTATAAGTTGATCAAGTTAAAAAATTATCTGAATAGATTCATACAAGGTAAAATATACCTTCCTTAAAGGTCCTGGATTCGAATCCCAATGGAGATTCTTTGGGCCTCCGAAATCACCGAGCCTACTGTTAAAAAAAGGTAAAATGCACTTTTGATGAATAAAAATTTTATGTGAAAAGATAAATTATCTACTGGTAGAAATGATTAATTCTCCCTAAAGTAAAGGAGTCTTCTATCAAATTGATAGATTCTAAACATTATGTGTGACATAGGACATGCCCATTCGCTATATATTTAATCCATAGATGTCTACACTTGATTGTTGTCTGTTTTGGATCCCATGTAAAGATATATCGTGTTGGTATCAAGTTTGATCAGACAAAATAACTAGGAAGGATGGTATCAAGTTAGACAAGTAACTTATCCACCCCATCAGATGGAATTGGTTATTGTCGTTCCGCGTCCTCTTATTAGGTCCAAGAGATTCTCACCAAAACCACATGTGACTCCTCAATCGATTTGGATCCACATAATTGTCCCCTAGAATGTCTATGCCCCTTTTTACTCTCCCTTTGATTCTAATATTCCTCCATGTATGTTGATGGTTGAGCGCCTTGAGTGTATTCAATATTGTCCATCATTAATTCCTGACTCGAAAGCCTAATACGTGGAGCTATAACCTTAAAAGAATGCAACATGTTTTAGGTGTTCATTCTTCCAATGAGAGTGCATACTATTCCCTTGCACTTGAATCTCCAATGATCACTACAAGAAAAAGTTGATTTGGCGAGTACAATATGGGGAGGATTTGACTTGAAAGCCTAATACATGGAGCTATTACCTTGAATTAACAAGATCAAAGTATGAGAGCATTTTCTTCATATACTTCGTGTAAGGATTATCGAAATGCATGTACATAATCCATTAAGGATTTATTTCGACAACAAAAGTGTCGCCGCTATAGTTAGACCTAATTTGGAGGCTACAAAAACATACCGTATCTCGTGCACTTTCACCCAATGTAATACGTATATTCAAGATTGGATCCTAGCCCTTATGGTCCTTCATCCAAATATATAAGTATATGTTGCGATTTACCTTTGTATTCTTCCACCAATCGATGAGCTTATGCGGTCATATCACAACGATTTGTGCATTGAAGTTAATAGCAAAACAATCAAAGATTGGGATACTTTCCAAGTATCACATGCAGATATTGTGCAATGGCTGAAGAGTAAATGCAAGCTCATTAAGATTTACCTTCTTCCGGTCGATTGAGTGGGGAAGAACACGCAACATGCATTGCATTTTTGCAATGATGGAGGACAACTCAAAGAAGATCAATTGCTATCGCAGTACCTTGATATGAGAGGAGATGAGAGAAGAGCAAGAATGACAACACGAGAAGAAGACGATTGTGATGGAGACAAAGTTAGAGGGTAGGCGTTAGAGAGGCACGTGAAGGGAGACAGAAGGAGATAGTGGTGTATTATAACCTTTATCTCAAATTGTTATGATATTGGATAAGGGCATTATCTATGCTACTATCCCGCTAACAAAAATGGCCTTAAGGGCTGCGCAGGAAGAGATTAGGAAAAGAGAAGAGAGGATGCTCAAGAGATAGACATACACATTGTCTTTTTGCATTTAAGTAATAGTTAAATTTACAAGTATTGAGCTCTCGGAGATCATTTTGGTGCTAAAAAGTTATATTCGAGTCAAAATTGTAATCCTCTACCAATTTTTTCACGAGTTTAATGGGGCCCGTTAGCTGCCCCACCATATATTTCAGCATTTTTTTATAAACTATCGTCATATATTTTCATCACTATATTTCTCTAACATGTCATTTTTTATTTTCTTCATTTAAGATATATAATTAATTTTTTTTACCGAAATATGGATCGGGTCAGCTCCGTTAAACTCAGATTTTCACATGCAAATATTTATATGATTATTTTTTAAAAATTCCCCTGAACTTTGTGGGCTCACTGCACTCACTGCAAACTTCGTGGATTCCGAAATCCGACGGCGGCGCGAGATGGGGAAGGTGGCAGTGGGGGCGGCGGTGGTGTGCGCGGCGGCGGCATGCGCCGTGGCGGCTCTAGTCGTCCGACAGAGGATGAGGAACGCGGCGAGTTGTGCACGCGCGGCGGCGATCCTTAGGGATTTCGAGGAGATGTGCGCCACCCCCGTCGGGAAGCTCAAGCAGGTGGCGGATGCCATGACCGTGGAGATGCACGCCGGTCTGGCCTCCGAAGGCGGCAGCAAGCTCAAGATGATCCTTAGCTATGTCGACAATCTTCCCACCGGGTATCATGCCGAGATCTTGGATCTATCCTTCTTTAACCTAATTTCCTTTGGGCACGAGAAAATTTGGTTCCTTTTTCTTGTTTTTGCTTATATAGGTGGCGATATTTTTGAATTTGATCGGAAAGGGTGGCTTTTTACGAGTGGTTTGATGTCTGCAACTATTTACTCCTGAAATTTTGGATTTCAGAAAGGGTGGTTTTTTACTATTGATTTGATGTCTGCAACTATTGTGCTCCTAAAATTTTGGATAATGTAAGCCATCTCAGATTCAGAAAGATATACTTCAATTCTTTTTCGAGGAAAACGTGTTCATTCTCCCAATGTATCAACTGCTAGAATGGACCAGCTGTGCTGAACAGTACGCTTTACCTTGTTGGGATTATGCATTCCACCACATATCCTACGCGTGTCAATTCCCTATGACCCCATCGATGCCTTTGGCTGCAAACTTCGCCATAACGTTCTCAATTTCGGAATATTGCATACTTTTGGAATAGGGGTAGCTGGGCATTTCCATTATACCTTTCTCCTGAATTCGCCGTCCATTAGTTAGAATGATCCTCGTGTAACACATTTATATCCTGGAAGCAGGGGTGATTCCCAATCCATCAGGGCATAACCCATCCTGCCCCAACATTTATTGAGAACTTTTTATGTTTATCTAACTATCATGTTATCTCTCTTTTGTCTTGTTTGTATAATTTACCCAGGTCTCTTATGTAGCTCTATATAAGAGAGCCCTAGGGCATCATTGAATAATATGTCATTTTCCCTCAACATGGTATCTGAGCTACGGTTCTAGACCAGAGCCATGTATCCTAGATTCTGTCCCACTCGCCAGCCCTAATGCATGAAGCTGGGCCCGCTGTACCCCTTTTTTGGATCGACCTGATTTAGTTCAAAATGTATACTCATTTATTCGGATTCCCATTTTGTTAAATTGGATCATATTCTCGCGGGTAACAATGGATCAATAGACACAATTACAATACATATACCCATGGGAAACAATGGATCAATAGACACAAATTACAATTCTCCATTAGTGTGTTTGATTATTTTGGCGCTTGAATTACTCTACATTATTGAACGGGTCATTGTTGGGCATTTTTAGTCAAGCATTTTGTGGCAATAATGATTTGTCATTGATAAAATTGCAATTGGATTTGAGGAGTATTGTCCTTTTATCATGACATTTAGATCAAATGGATATTTGGTTGCTCTACTGGAGCATGATCTACAAAAGGGATGCACAAATGCCACCTTTTTATCTAAGCAATCCACTTATCTGATAAACCACAATGAGAAAGGGATGCTCAAACAAATTTAATCATCACAATCATATGCTTTGGAGAAATCTAATTTCAGAAGCATATCTTTAGTCTTCTTTATCTTCCAATTTTACAATGATCTTCGAGGTTGAAACTACATTGCCCATCATATGGCGCCTTGAGATGGATGCCATATACACATGTGCTGTGATGGACTCCAACAACTGACATAAATGATCGGCAGGAACCTTTGCCACAGTAAGATAGATAACATTCGACAAAGAGATAAGATGAAAATCTTCAACCTTATCAGGTTTATTAGTAAAATATCTTCAACCCTATGCATTACTTTCTTCTTAGGGAGGAAATATATAATTAAGCGGTTCAAACACTCAAAGTCTTTGCCCATCATCATTTAGATCAAAAACCACCTCATAAACCTCGCTAGGGTTGAATAAATAGAACAACCCGTCAACCGTTAGGCTGCCTTTGGGAAAGCCGACAGACATCCATCATCAACCATCTCACCCCATATGAGAAACCCTTCTACGAACTGCACGGAAGTGGCCTCCAACTGCAGTATCGATATTCAATTGCACTTTCATCTGCACACCATCTATATAAGGGGAATGGTACAAGTTACATTGTCTTCTACCACTAACTATCACATGGAAGAAACATGTGTTTGCATCCCCCTTTTTCAACACCTTATGTCGCGAGTATTGTCTCCACTTCACCTTCTTCTTGTCTCCATCCATGATAATTTTGTATTGCTCCCATTTGGAGCTCATCTTCTCCTCATTCAGCTCCATACTATCCTCAAGCTCATCCAATTTAACCACCTTGACTTGAACCAAAGACCACCTCTCCTCCATTGAACTTGGTTCTCCCTCCCGAAAAAGATCAACATCGTCCACATGGTCACGAGGTTCAGATGGGCCATCCATCATGCAACTGAGTCTGGGCCTTGCTGACTCCGCTATCAAGCCACCCCACTATCTCTGGACCCATCCTCAATGAGCCATGAATTCTTAAAGAAGATATTTTCCAGGCAACAATGCTACTCAGAATCCAGAAGAGGGGAGCATGATCCGACTTTGGACGAGCAAAGAGTTGATCATCAACATCTGGAACATATAAAAGAACCCAAGAAAACCTAGAAAGCAATCGATGCATAATGAAGCTTGGAGGTTGGAGCCTATCAACAACAAACAAAGCGAGCTTCAAACCACCCTTCACATTTCGATGAAGCATATAAAATAGAGCATACGTAAGTCGAAGCTCATACCACTGGATGCTCGAAGACACCCCCTTGAAGTGCCATACGATGTTGAAACCAATATGAAGATGCTATCGGAAATCCACTTCAACACCATGGAGATTGAACGATTGCCAAGAGATTCATCGTGGAATTGAAGATTTCCCCCTTACCAACCAAAAATATATTGTTAGTAGATCCCATGGAATCCATAACCCGAAATTCACTCTCGAATCTGAGACCGACCTCCAAATAATACCATCTCAGTACTTAATCTTCATCTCCTACGAACATATCACATCTTCCTTCTAGAACCCGAGAAGTGATGCCATAAACCTACACTTCTTTGGTCTCCTTAACCCACTTATATTCTAAGAAACGAGCTTATTGGCTAACTGAGGGGGCTCCCCTTGTGAGCAATACTTCCCCACAAGGTTAAGAAATGCGGTATGCAGTATTCGTTCGACCAATGATACCTAAAGTGATTAAGTGGATGCGCAAAGGAGTATACGAGGACATATGCAGATTGTAATATTTTAGTTAAATTTATTTAAAAATCCTATAATAAAAATGTGATCTTAGATATTTATTTTATCGTTGATAAATTCACACAATCCAAATCAAAAGTTTTAAATAAGATGCAATCTATAACGTCAAGGCGCAAACATTTATGTGATGTGATTCCATCATCCATGACCCTCTAGGAATTTCCAAGAAAATAACTTTTTTTGAGAGGAAAGAAGGGTGGCATCCCAAATGGGACCTCAGTATAATTATATATATATCAAAAAGTTAAGATTTACATTCATATTACATTCGCCATGACAAACAAAGTGCCCTATAATGCTTAACTACATTGTCGGTATAAAACATTTGTCCCCCCAAAAATGACACTGTTCCTGGCACGATAGACCAACCACATCAAAGTAAAAGGTTACGTCCTGTCCACATGTCCGAAGCCGCTAATCGATCTAATATCGCACCAGAAGGTGGTGCAATCTCACCACGCAAGCCACACGATGCTGGCCCGGTTCCATACCTCAGCTGAGAAAGGACATGAGAAGAACACATGGTCTACATCTTCCACTGTCGACCCCTATCGTACGTCACATCCTCCAACCCAATAGCTATCCCCGATGACCTTTGGTTAGAATCCTCTCGACCTTGAACAACCAAAGGAAGAACTTAACCCGGTTCGACACCTCACACCACCAAATCAAGCTGGTGTCCACCCTGACCTCTTCCTGAACCTCCTCCTGTCCTCAACCAGGAAATGGTATGCCTTCCTACCATCCCCCATATACTAGTGTTGCAAGAGTCTCAGTGTTGCAAGAATCGTCCGACTGAGCTGATTAGTCTGTTCGACTACTCTATTATGTGAGTTGACCGGATATAATAACTTGGGTCGATTAGTCAGTTGGTTAATGAAAATAATACTTATTATTTTTTTTTATAATTTTCTTTAGTGTAAACTAAAAGTTAGATAGTGAATAGTTTGATTGTACAACCAGTACCTTTGTCTTGTTAATTAATGACCATGCACGTATAAACATATAAGATAATATGTATTAAACATAACTTTTCCATTTAAATAATTGAAAAGACCTTACTTAATATTTTCGATTAGTCATCCGAATACTGTTTATTCTTTGTTAAATGATTCTTCCGACCGAATCTCGAATATCGATTTTTGCAACACTATTCATACTCTTCAAAGTTATTAAAGAGTCCATCTCCCTATATTTGGTAGATCCAATTTACTCCCCTTTCCAGCCATTTCCATCCGGAATGAGGTTTTCGACTTAAGGAACATAAATTCTCCACTAAAGCCTTGCCAATCGCATGGTCATCTTGGAGCCCCACACCATTCGCCTCAACAACATGGATAAAGTTTCTTCGTTGATGCATGCTTGCCATGACATAGAAAAACTACGTTTATACTTTTCTCCTTCAACTAGGCCTGGCTCAACTGTTATTTCAACTCAACTTCGTTTTTGTTTTTGTTTCCTACAAGATAATGTTGTGATGCACCTTGTGAATTTCAAGTGCATAACTATTGAGGGATCTTTCATTTTCAACTCCGTGCAACTTATAGTCTTCCTTTCACACCAACCTCTTTTGCCGCTCTTGCTAAGCATGGGTCTCACTCCTTTATGCAAATAATTGCTTCATCAAAGCCTTCAAATTGAAGACTGTGTGATGATTCACCGACCCCCTTTGTATGCATTCACCAAAAAACCGCCACCATGGATTGAAAGCCATCTTCCATCAACTGAGTGCTCAAACCTAAACAATGATCACGCGTGACTACCCTCATTAGTATTTTTTTAAGCCAAGAGATGCATGTATTTGCTTTGACTTTTTAGCCAAGAGATGCATGTAAACCAAGGGATCTTTTGATAAGAGTTGTCTTAAACCAAGTTGCCTTGGATATGTTGTATACTTGCGATGTAAAGAAGGAAACATCTCCATATAAATGTAGATGTAATAACTGAATAAATTTTTTGTCTCCTTATGAGTGTTATCCCCATACCCACTAGATTCTAGCTCTCTTTATCTCATCCTTCCCAATCTCAACCCCTTTTCTCCTCTTATCTTACATGACATGGCGTGCTCCCTCTCTCTTCTCATGCATCTCAATGCATTCCCCATCCTAAATTCATACAACTTGTGTGTTCTTACCTTCTCTCACTTCCACTACTCTTCCTATGGATGAAAACGTATACATATATGTATCCGAATATCAATTTATTGTATTTGAAAACATACTGAATGTAGATATCCATTTTTAATATTAATCGAATATGGATATCAGTTGTAAAAGTTCCTGTATACTGATACATATAATGTTGACGGATTGAAAATCTTGATTCGAATTTGAATATATGAAAACACCAGATTCTTCCCCTCCCTATGATATAAACTCTTTTTTTCTTTCCCCTCTTGTCCTTTCTTGATCGAGAGAGACCCTAAACCCCATTGCTGCTCGTTCCAACCTCCTCCCTCTCGTTACATCTTCCCGACCAATACCATCACATCACCGCCCTCCCCCTCTGGCCCTCCATTATGCAAAGTCATCATCGTCGCCACCATCTTCCTCGTAAGCCTACCACCGTCCCACCAAGCCATAGTAGCCGCTATACTCTTCCCATTTTTGCCCTTGTGACTATATTGGTCTGATGAATAATTGAGTTCATGTTGCGTCAGCCACCTCCCTTTTGCTAACTCTCCTCGACCAGCACCTTGACATCGCCTCCCTCACCACTCCGACCCTCCATCACCTAAAGTCATCGATCATCACTATGACTAACCCTCTTCTCTTCCTCACAAATCAACCACCCTCCCGCCCAACCACGGTAACCTCAAGACTCTTCCCATTTTTTCTTTTTCACCATATTGATTTGATGAATGATTGAGCTCATATTGCATGTTAGTTATCGGAACAATTTCTTTACAATTTTTGGTTGGTCTCGAATGATATATTCTTTAACCCGTCATGCATGTTCTTCTTCATTTTCATTCATTAATGTTTTTCATGGCTATAGCTTACAAGATCATTGCTGAGTATATATCGGTAGGATTGTTATGAGTAATAAATGAGGAAGTTTTTGTTGTTTGTTGTGGTAGAAAGAGAACTGCTTTATTCACGAAGCCCAAGGGTTCTCTTATATAGAAGAAAGAAACCCTAATAGGTAAATTACATATTCTAGAAAGAAGAAATGCAAAATACATAAAACAATGCTAAAACATAAAACTCTCAACACT
Organism: Ottelia alismoides; assembly: GCA_037367405.1. NCBI lineage: Eukaryota > Viridiplantae > Streptophyta > Magnoliopsida > Alismatales > Hydrocharitaceae > Ottelia > Ottelia alismoides. Next base: position 577,740 of record JAZKJV010007841.1, on the reverse strand, counting down.
CTCCCTCAAGCTGGATCGTAGATATCAATCAAGTTCAGCTTGGAACAACATTTCTGAAAAGGTCCTCTGGATATAGCCTTGGTGAGCACATCTACTGTCTGCTCACTAGAACTGACGTGAGAGGTAGAATTGAGACCCTTCTGGATCATGTCTCTGGTGTAGTGGCAATCTACCTCGATATGCTTGGTTCGTTCATAAAAGACTAGATTGTTGACAATAAATAATGCAGCCTGGTTGTCTCATTGGAGATGCATGGGAAGTGGCACCTCAATTATTAGATCAGTCAAAACTGATATAACCCGCATCATTTCTGTGCTACCTTGTACCATAGCTCTGTATTCTGATTCAGTACTCGACTGGGCTACCACTGTTTGTTTCTTGCTTTTCCACGATACAAGTGAGTTTCCCACAAATAATGCAAACCCTGAAGTTGACTTTCTGTCCTTGGGGCATCCTTTATAATCAGCATCTGCACAAGCTGTAGTAGCAAGAGATGTTCCTCTACTGAATAAAAGACCAGTACCATGTGAGGTTTTTAAGTACCTTAAAATCATATGGACTGCATCCATATGCATATGTCTTGGCTGCTCCATGAACTGGCTTTCTTTGTTCATTGCAAATGATATGTCTGGTCTGGTGATAGTTACATATAACAGCTTTCCTACTAACTCCCTGTATCTTCTTTTGTCCACTTCGTCGGTGTCATCATCATAGAGCTTCATGTTCGGGTCCATGTGAGTAGTTATTGGCTTGCATCCTGTCATACCTGTCTCAAACAATAGATCTGTAACATATTTCCTCTGGGTCATCAGAAGACCTCGCTGGTTTCTGGCGAACTCCAGTCTAAGTTGCGTAGACTGCCTAGATCCTTGGTCACAAACTGTTGACCTAAGAAATCCTTGGCTGATTTGATCCCCTGTGTATTGTGTCCTGTAATGATAATATCATCAACACATATTAATATAGCAATGATCCCCTGCTGGGACCTCTGGACAAACAAGGAGTTACCTGCAATAGATCTCACCAACCCATTCTTCTCTATCATATTGGATAGCTTCTAAAATCATGCTCTTGGACCCTACTTAAGGCCATATATTGCCTTATGAAGTTTGCATACCTTCTGTGTCTCCCCCTCAGCAGCAAACCCTGATGGCTGTTGCATATAGACTTCCTCCTGAAGATCTCCGTAGAGAAAGGCATTCGTCACATCAAGCTGGTACAGAGGTCAATCACGCGCGACTGCAACAAAGAGAAGAACCCGAAGTGTAGAGGGACGAGCAACTGGAGAGAAGGTGTCCTGGTAGTCCACCCCATAGGTTTGGTGAACCCGCGCGCCACTAATCGGGCCTTATAGTGGTCAATGCTACCATCTGTTTGATGCTTCACAGTGAACACCCATTTGCATCCCACAATAGATGCGTCTGCTGGAGCTGAAACCATACTCCATGTGCCACGTGATTGTAACGCTGGCATTTTTGCTTCCATGGCAAGGCGCCATTCACTCACTTGGAATGCTTCCTGATAAGTGTGTGGGATTGTAACATAGGAGAGTCCCACTAAAAAATTCCTGAAATATGTAGGAAGCCACACCTGGCCTGCCATGTGATATCGGCACAAGACCGTTTGCCTTTCCGTAAGGCGATAGACTATCCCAGGTCATTGTCTGCTGGTGGTTCTCGCTCAACTTGAATATCTGCATGGTTATCTGGCAAACCACTAGTTCCATCAGTCATAACCAAGTATTCAGGATTTACCTAGAGCGTGCTGGATGTTGGGAAAGGCATTGGAACATGGATAGCAGGTTGAGGGATCTGAGGAGGTGGTGACGGTGGTGGAGATGGTGGTGGCGATGGAAGAACAACAGTCTCATCAGACTCAGAGGAGCACATGCGGTCACATGTAGGAGAATAATACACGATGGACTCAAAGAAAGTGAGATCATTACTAACATAGTATTTGTAACAAACAAGATCAAAACAACGATATCCCTTCTAGGTACATGAGTACCCAACAAACATGCATTTGATAGCTGGAGGAGCGAGTTTGCCACGACCAAGCCGTAGTATATGAACAAATGCCACACAACCGAAAACACATGGGGTAAGAGAGAATAAATCCTTATAAGGAAAGGCAATGACAAAGAGAGGTTTTTCACCCAAAATGGTGGACGTCATTCTATTGATAAGATAACATGCTGTCAACACAACATCGTCCCAAAAAGAATGTGGGACACGATTCTGGATGAGTAGAGCCTGGTGATATCAAGAAAGTGACGATGTTTGAGTTCAACTACACCATTCTGCTGAGATGTACGAGGACAAGACGTTTGATCTATAATCCCATGTGCTTGGAAGAAACGATACATGTTTGTAGAACAGAATTTAAGGGCATTATCAGAACGAATAAATGTTATTGAAGTAGAGAAGACATTCTTTAGTTTAATAACAAAATTCTGAATACGTGCTGGCCTCAGATTTCTGCTTCAAAAGAAACACCCATGACAATCTAGAAAAATCATCTACGCAAACAAGATAATGTCTGTGGCCCTGATGATCAGGCACATGACTCGGACCTTACATATCGAGGTGAAACCAATGAAACAGACCATGACTACTACGACTCTGACGACTCGGAAACCTAGACCTATGATGTCTACCGAGTTTACATGACTCACAATTAAACGTAGACTTAACAGAAACTTTATGAATAAGACGACAAATCTTCTGCAGTGGAAGATGACCAAATCAAAGATGCCATTTATAAGGAGAGACAAATCCTGCAGTGAGAGACGTGGCACCTATATAAGGAGATTGAGACAACGGTACATGCATCCATGTTCACGGCCACATCCAATCACCCTGCCCGTGAGTATATCCTGAAACACAAGAGAACTAGGGTCAAATATCGCACGCCAGTGTAAATCTTTTATCTAGCTGATGGATAATAAATTCGTAGCAAAAGATGTGCATGAAGAACATTCTATAGATGTATGGTTGGCGTCAAATAAACCTCCTCTTGTTCAATAACATGGGATTGAGTTCCATCAACAATAACAACAGATCGACCAGGCTTAGCAGGTTTGTATTTGCCAAATTGAAGTCTATCCCCGCACAGATGATGTGATGCACCTGAATCCATGATCCATTCCGAAGAGTTTGGTCAAGAATGACCAGACAAAGCATGAGTAGTACCTGATGTAGACGCAAAAGCTGCAATATCTGATGAGTGAGAGCCCGTGGAGTTTGTTGCTCGAGAAGCCGAGCAACGAAATCATCGTACCGATGATAAGAAGTAGCATGAGTACTCGAGTTCTACTCTGCATCCCTAGCTGATGGCGGGTACCCATGCTTTGAGTAGCACGTCTCCTCCGTATGGCCTGCTCGATGATAGTAAGAGCACGTCTATATTGGGCGAGATCCACCTCTTCCTTGGATGCCACCCCTCCCACGAGTAAGTCTACCTCGTCCACGTGAGACAGCCATGGTGGGCGACGTTTGAGATGGTATGTAGAAGGTATTGAGTCGCCTCAATCTGTGATATGCCTCTTCCATTGGGGGTATGGTGGCATCTGTCAATAACTGAGAACGGACATCGTCATATTCTGGATTGAATGCTGCCAAGAACACATCGGTCATAACCGAATCTCCACAGGACTTCGGTTGCTCTAGGGATGCTGCTAGGGGTATGAAACTATGAAGTTTCTCAAACATACCCCGCTTGGAAGTATACGACGCGTGAAGCAGACGATCACCTTTTTTGATTGTAAAAAAATCATGTTGAAGCTGTAAAGTTTTGGATTCATTTTTAGCATGAGAATAAGTTGCAACAAGATGATCCCACATTGCCTTTGTTGTGGTTTGACCTAGAACGTTATTGGTAATTTCTACAGTAACCGTCCCCGATAGCCAAACCTTGGCATATGCCTCATCCTCATCCCATGAGGCATTGGTCTCTGTCTTGTCCGCTGGTTCCTCCTGCGTCATAAGATACTTCTTGCCATAACTATGCAACATATTCATGAACTGCATGGCCTATAACTCATAGTTTGTTCCATCCATTTTCACGATGGGTGCAACACCTTTGAAGGCACCCTTGGATGGTGTACCAAAGCTATTTTCTGACATCACAAACAATCACAAGAATGCAAACCGATACACTCGTTATCTAGATGATCATGTAACACGATGATTGTGTTTGTAGACTCATATCACAACCATAGAAAGAAGAGATCAGGGTCTGAGTTGAATGGAGAATCGGATAAAATACCCGTAAAATGCGAAATCAGACATGTCTTTCAGTGAAGAGCGTTGCTAGGGCGGCTAGTTGCCAATAGGCGACAACCTCGGAGGTTCGTCGGGCCAATGACGGCCTGAAATCAGCAAGAGGCAGCTGTGAACCACTGCAAGAGGCTGTGCCGCTGGTTGTAGCAACCGATGCCGCCGCAGCCACGAGGAGACGGCGAGCGGCTAAGGGAACCGCTGCAGTTGTAGCTGGAACTACCTGTTGCAGCGAGGGACTCACGGAAGCCTCCACAGCTGTTAGGGCTGCATGCACGGGGCTGGAGGCTCGCGGGGTGGCGCCGAAAGCTGAATGCACGCGAGGGATTGGAGGCGCGTGGTCGAAGGGTGGGGGTAGGGTTTTGGATCAGTGCTCCGGTCTAGGACCGTCGCTCTGATACCATGTTGTGGTAGAAAGAGAACTGCTTTATTCACGGAGCCCAAGGGTTCTCTTATATAGAAGAGAGAAACCTTAGTAGGTAAATTACATACTCTGGAAACAAGAAATGCAAAATACATAAAACAATGCTAAAACATAAAACTCTTAATATTGTTTATTAGTATCGTAAAAGAGGAAGGATAAAAATTCGATTCTATTGTAAAAGAGGAAGGATAAAAATTCGATTCTATTGAGAGATGTATTTGTCTTTCCTTATTTGTTATGTATTTTTTGTTTGTTTCGTTACTATTATGTAGTTTACCCTATATTGTTTCTCCTCTCTATATAAGAGAACCCTATGGTGCCTTTCATAATCAAGCCATATTTCTGTCTCCACATGGTATCAAAATGGTGGTCCTAGACCGGAGCTTTGCGACTATCACACCCCTTCTAATTCCATCGACCCCTCCCATTGTCGAGCACACCACTACCACACCACCAGGGCTCCTTACCACTGCCATGGTACTTCTCACCACCGACAACTCATGTGGTTGTCCCAGTGATGCAAATCGGACAATTATTTTTGATGGTGGAAAATATTTGGTGGAGAAGAAATCAGAGGAGAGAGGAGAGAAATCTTGTTGGATACGAGGGATTTGGGGAAGAGAATCACGGAGATCACATCGAGGGAGAAGGGAAAGGGAGACAGATGAGATAAATCTCAAAATGATTTCAACTTGAACTGTCTTAAACAAAGGAATACCATCCCCTTTATATAGGAGGGGTGGAATTACAAAAGTAGAAATAAAATCAAAATTCAAATCATAGCTTATCCTAATTTGGACCCTAAATATCTCTAACTGATTAGTTGGTAAATTTAACCGACTAACTAGTTTTATATGAGATCACATATGATCTCTTTATTAAAAATAAACTTGCAATTTCTTAATTAATCATAAATTAAATTAACTCGACCTTAATTACACTTAATTAACGGATGAAAAAAAGAGCCTTATTTATTTGCCTCATGCTGCATCAACTCTCCTCTGCTTGAAAAATTCGTCTCCCGACGAATTGCTAGATCTTCTGGCATGAAGCTTGGCGATTTTAATTCAACATTCTCGATCACATTTTGGAAGAATTGATATGGAGCAAACGACAGAATCCTTGTGTTTCTGGTGCGATTATTGGAACCATTAATTTCACGTTTTAATAGCATATGTGGCACAAATGTCGGCACCCGTGCGGATTTCATCCCCTCTATGTAGTGCTCGAAAAATTGGTCGGGCATCTTCATATCGAGCTGCACGACCTTTGGAGAACCCATAGCATATGAATGGTACAAATTTAGAAGGGGAGGAGATGTGGGTAAGGAACTGGATCATAGGATTTTTAAATAGGTGAAACCCGCATTCCTAATCCCAATGGAAAAAGGTAGCAGCCCCAATTTCTTTATTTCAGCATTTCTTTTTAAGTATTTCCACTCCAAGGGGTGGGATTGCAATTTTCGTACTCCTTCATTCCACGTAAGTTTCACCCTTCTATAAATAACTTTGGATGAGTGCTCCTTTTTATAAAATCTCCAAATCAATCCTGCATCCTTAGAGTCACGAGATTCAACCTTCGATTGGAGGTCATCTCCCTCTCGTGCGAAAAGTTGTTAGGGTTTGCTTCCTACTGAAGAAATGACGGTGGCAGAAGCTACATGGGCCACACGAGGAGCGCTTTCGGTGGCAGCAGTGATGTGGATCTCATCGCACGCATGCGAGGTGGTAGCGGGGCTCCACCGGGGATGACTGTGGCTAGTGGGGGGCTCGAAGATGGATCCAACTGGTGGCGTTGGTGATGCGCGCGATGGCAGTGGGAGCTCGAGTTCGAGTGAAGGCAACACTACGGGTAGTGGAGGTGGCACACAGGTGGTGCACGAGATTTGAAGGTGATTTGAAGCTTCGGGCTAGTCGTTGACGTGAAATGATGGGGATTTCGGTGATGGTCGGGATTTCGACAAAGGGAAAAGCTAAGTGATGGCAACATTGGTGATGATGGGGTCGGGGAGAGGTGGTGTAGGCAGTAATAGTGGGTTTGGTGGGGATGGGCTCGTTGTGGATGATGATGGGACAACTGAAAGGGCTAAGGGTTATGGCGAGGGTGCCTATAGCGGGGTTTGGGGGGTTGCTGGGGATGGCGCAGGAGCTAGCGGGGGTGGTGGGGCTAAAGTGGGGGGGGGGGGGGTACTTGGGAAGGTTCCAGAGGTACAGGAGCGACCCGAGGTGGTGGTGGAGTTGATTCCGGTAACGTCATCTGATCTGGGATGTGTTGAACAACAAGCAGATCGTCATCGACAACCCTTTTGTCTTATTTTTCTTCCTCGGAAACCACGACACCGGTTTTGACGGCGGGAGGTTTTGATCCGACGGTGCTCAGGGTATCAAAATTAGCAACCAAACCCTGTAGATTTGATTGTAATTCGAGCTATATGGACATTAACTCTTTGTTGTAGGCTTCGTTGGCTCGCCGTTTGCGTTCCGACGAACGATAGCCTTTCATTGCATGCGTGCATGAACATCGGTACGGATCGTCAGCTCGTGGAGACGATCTTAATGCCATGCTTTGATACCAATTGATGCAAATGAGAATTTGCAGCAAAGAAAACATAAAATTTTAATGGTGGAAAAATTATTTGGGGGAAGAAATTGGAGGGACGAGGAAGAGAAAACATGCCGGTTGCATGAGATTCGATGGAGAAGAAGTGCGAAGATCTCGTGGAGGGAGAAAGGAACGAGAGATAGATGAGATAACTCTCAATTTGATTTCAACTTGAACTGTCTCTAAACAAATGACTACCATCCCCTTTATATAGGAGCGTCTGATTACAAAAATAGACACAAATAAAAATTTAAGTCCTAGCTTATCCTAATTTGGACTTTAGATATCTCTAATTGACTGACTACCTAGTATAACTAACTAACTATTTAATTCAAGATCACATGCGATCTCTTTATTTAAAATAAAATTACAACATATCCGAAAAATATAAAATTAATTTGACTCTAATTAGCATACGAAAATTAAACCCTATCTATTTATATGACGCTGCATCAGTTCTCCTCTGCTTGAAAATTTGTCTCTCATCGAATTGCTTGATCTTCGAGCTGTCGGTGGAGAATTCCACATGGATTGGTTGATCAGATCTCTTTAATTTCGCTCCTTTTTCATGCTATGTTTATATTTTTTCCCACCAAGGGGTGTAACTGCAAAAGTTCTTTCCCTTCACTGAAAATAACTCCATAACATAACTTATCTTCCAGTTGGGCCGTTTGATAAAAACTTTTGGAAGCAGGGGTTTCACTGCAATTTCTCCAAATAATTTCCAATACCCACATTGATTGGGTTTATCTTTTCATCGCGAGGAGCCCCCAACTCGTACTAGGGTTTCGACTCATTTGGAGCCATGATGACGCTGAGATTGGAGGTGCAGGCAGCGGCCACGCCAGAAGCGCATACGGCGGCAACAAGGACTCGAGATCGAGCAGAAACGACGGCGGTCACGCGAGCCATGTATGTGGGGGCGATGGCCATGCCTTCGAGGAGGGATTGTAGGGGCGGCAATGCAGGTGAGTGAAGGCATTGGTAGGCGGGTTTGGTGGTATTGGACGCTGGGAAAAGGGGTGAGAAGAGGAGCTGGCGGCGATGTGGGGTCGAGGTGGGGGCGACATCAGGTAGAGAGGGGAGTGCGGAGGCGAAGGGGGGATAGGCGACTACGAGGGTTCTGGGTTGGGTGTTGGGGCGATGGAGAGGGTGGTGGTCGTGGTCGGCATGGCTGTTGAAGGTGCGGGGGAGGTGAGGAGGGACTGCGAGGGGGCTGGGGGTGTCGGCTGTGGGCGGATGTGGGGCTGGACATCGGCTTTGGGTTTTGTTTTGGGGATGGAAACATGAGGTTGGCGCTATTGGAGCTGTTGCTGGATGACAGAATAAAGAGGTTGAGTGGCAGCTAGGGATGCAAACGAACGAATACGAATGCGAATTCAGGTCATACTATAATCATATTCATTTTATATTACGAATACGAATACGAATGTTATACGAATGTAAAAAATCAAGATCCATATCCTCAAAATACGAATACGGATACGGATACGAATCTTATACGAACGAATGCGAATATCAAACGAATATTGCAAAAAAATTATATATAGAAGCGTACCTGATTATTTGGCAATCACTTCCGCATTACTTCCATATTATCACTTCTGCAAACATTGAAGTTGATAATCAAGCAAGCATATTCTAATAAGTTCCATACACAAAAATATTCCATACAAATCTTCTAATAACATCAACCATATTCTAATTCTTTCTAATAAAACAATCCATACACAAAAAACACTACAAGAATATGAATTTTACCATCGGTTGCAAATGGAGGCGGAGAGTGGCAGTGGCACAATGCAAGGGAGCGGAACCGTCGGGGCAGAATGGACGACAACCGACAAGGGCCGGACAGAAGAGTGTGGGCCGCAGGGGCAGGGTCGTAGGGGCGGCGTCGGGTTGGGTGGAGGGGAAGGAGGGGGGGATGTGGGCCTGCTGCAGGGGGGGCGGCAGGGGCGGAAGGGGGACGACAGGGGGACGTAGGGAGGCGGAGGGGGAGGAAGGGGCTACGGGCCTGCTGCAGGGGGGCGGCATGGGCGGAAGGGGGGCGGCAAGGGGGCGGAGGGGGGTGGAAGAGGCTGCGGTGGAAGGGGGAACGGAGGGGGGCGCAAGGGGCTGCGGGCGGCAGAAGGGGGGGCGGAGGGGGGCGGCAGGGGGGGCGTAAGGAAGGGCGGAGGGGGGCGGCAGGGGGGCAGAAGAGGGGTGGTAGCCAGGCTGGAGGCGGAGGGGGGCGGAGGGGCGGCGCGCGGCGGTGGATTGGGAGAGGAGAGGTCGGGCGTGGGGGATGGCTGGGTGGGTGGGACTTCTGTGGGTGTTGGGGAAGAAACCCTACCCTCGGTATTAGGTAAATATCTTAAATAAAAATAATCTATTTAGTAACGAATAGTCGTATTCGTAATCGTATTCGTTATATTTTTCGTATTCGTATTCGTATTCGTTAAGTTAAGTAAGGATTCGTATTCGTATTCGTATCCGCAAAAAATTCATTTCCAATATTCGTATTCGTATTCGCCTGTTTTAGAAAAATAAGATCCGTATCCTCTTAAAAACGAATACGGATACGAACGAATACGAATATAACCGCATCCGTTTGCGTCCCTAGTGGCAGCAGAGGTCGAGGCAGAGGTGGTGAGGGAGGGGTATGCAAACACGCAGTTCTTCCATTCGATGGCGTATGGTTTGAGGAGAAGGAACTTCTTGCTTGAGATCGAGGTGGAGGGGGTCAGGGTGTATGGGGAGTGGCAGATTGCGGGGGCTTTGAGGAACCACTTCGTGAAGGCCTCGCGTAGGGGGCGCGCTGAAGGAGAAGGTTGGGGGTGGCTAGGGGTGGGGGTTGAGTCGGTGAATGGCGGACATGCTGAGTTGTTGGTAGTTGAGTTCTCCGAGGATGAGGTGAGGCGGGCCGTTTGGGGCTTGAATGCGGATGGGGCTCTGGGCCCTAACGGGTTTCCCGTCCTGTTCTATCGTGAATTCTGGGATCTTTTGAAGGTCGACGTTTTGGACGTTCTGCGTGAGTTCAGGAGCGGAAACCGGGGTTTTGAGAAGGTCAATCAGGCTTTGATTTTTCTTCTTCCGAAGAAGAACCCTTTGAGGGTGGGGGATTTCTGGCCGATATCTATTTCGAACCCTCTCTATCTAATTGTGGTGAAGGTGCTGACGAACAGACTCAAGATGGTTATGGATTCAGTGATGCTTCATGGGCAGTCCACCTTCATTCCGGGTCGTCAAATGGTAGATGGGTTGGTGGTGGCGTCGGAGATTTGCCTTGAGTGGAAGAGGTCGAAGAAGAAGGGGGCACTTTGAAAGATTGATTATGCCAAAGCCTACGATTGTGTCAGCTGGAAGTTCCTGCGGTCTTCGCTGCTCCAGAGGGGTTTCCCGGAGGTTTGGGTGCAATGGATGAAGATATGTATCACCACCTGCTCGAGCTCGATCTTGGTCAACAGTAAGCCTGGGGGCGGGTGGTTTCTGGTGCTGCGGGGGGTTCGTCAGGGGTGCCCGTTGGCTCTCATGTTCTTTGTCCTGGTGGCAGATTGTTTGGCGGTCTTGTTCAAGCGTGCGGTGGAGGCGGGGTGGTGCGAGGGCTTTCGCATGCGGGACATTTCGGTTCCTTTTCTTCAGTATGCATATGACACTTTGATCTTTTTGGGGGGTTCAGAGGAGCAGAACCGCAACGCCACGGTCCTGGTGGATATCTTTGGGAGCCTTTCGGGGTTGCAGATTAACAGACAGAAATCTGTGTGATTCCGTTCGGGTTGGACGGCGCTGCTGGGTGGGCTGGGTGCCCCTCAGGAGGACTCCTAATTTCCTATCTGGGACTGCCGCTGGTGGATGGCAGAATGAAGAAGTCAGATTGGGACTGCATGTTGCGCATAATGGAGGAGAAGTTGGTTGGTTGGAAGGCCATCACTCTGTCTAGGGGAGGGAAGCTGACGCTCCTCAAGAGCGTGCTCGCCGCCATTCCGGTCTTTTTCTATTCTACTTGTTTGACGACGATTGGGGTGAGAAGGAAGGTCGAGGCAATGATGAGGTCCTTCTTCTGGTCGGATGGGAGGCAGCAGAGGGCTGGACTGCATTTGATGGGATGGGAGGATGTTACGAAATGTGTATGTGATGGTGGCCATCACTCTGTCTAGGGGAGGGAAGCTGACGCTCCTCAAGAGCGTGCTCGCCGCCATTCCGGTCTTTTTCTATTCTACTTGTTTGACGACGATTGGGGTGAGAAGGAAGGTCGAGGCAATGATGAGGTCCTTCTTCTGGTCGGATGGGAGGCAGCAGAGGGCTGGACTGCATTTGATGGGATGGGAGGATGTTACGAAATGTGTATCTGATGGTGGCCTTGGAGTTCGTGATGTCGAGCTCATGAACAAAGCTCTGCTGGCCAAGTGGGTGGTTTAGATTTTGGGATCTTCGGCTTCGCTGGTGGTCATGCTTTTGAGGGGCATTTACAGCATCACGGGGGCGCTGGTGGCTGAGAGAAGGAGATTTGAGTTGCCACTCTGGGTAGGGATCCGTGCTGTTCTGCCGGATATTCTGCCTTCCTTGCGATCGAGGGTGCGGAACGGGCAATTGTTTAGATTCTAGATCGACGACTGGACGGGGGAGGGTGCGCTTGGGCAGCGTTTCCCTTGGATGATTGCATTAGCGGTTGACAGGATTGCTCATTTGGTTGTGTTGGCGGACTCCGGTTCTTAGGCTCCACGGTTTGTCTCGGATCTGTCGGACCAACTGATGGATGATTTCTTGCAGATGATGGCTGTTACTCCTTCGTCGGGGGAGTGGTCCAATGAACCCGATCATTTTGAAGGGAAGGAGAAAGATTCTCAGTTAAGAAAGTTTACCTTATGATGAGAAGGTCGCCTATGGGGCGGGACGGGGAGTTGTGCGCGGACATGAAGATTATTTGGGCCGCCAAGATCCTTGGTAGAGTGAAGATATTCCTGTGGTGTTTGAGAAGAAACCGCCTGTGTGACAAAGCGAGGAGAGGGAGACTGTTCGGCTTGGCAGATACGTGCTGTGGCAGGTGTGAGGGCGTTGTGGAGGATGCAGACCATCTCTTCTTCAGATGCACAACTTTGGCGCAGGTATAGGGTTCAGTGGGGATCCCGTGGGTGCAGGCCAACGACTTGGAGGATTTTTGGAGGTCGGTCCGTGCAGTGGGTCTATGTTCGACGGATGACTGCTCGAAGGCTTTCGCTGTGCTGTGGGCTATTTGGATTGAGCGGAATGATCTCATATCCAAAAATCAGAGATTCTATTCGGAGAATATTGTCTCGCATTGTAACGCTCTGTAATTTCTGGACCTTAACTTGATGTACTCGTTTTCTTTTTTTAGTGAAAGTGTTGATGTGGTGACTCCCGCCTCGGGAGATCTCCCCTCCTTTTTTTTTTTATAAAAAATGCTTTTTATTAATTTCTCAGGGAACATGTTTGGGAAGCTTCACAGCTTCATGCCTTTGGCGGCAACTCCAGAGCAACAAATGCTATACAGAGACACCTCCATGGTTGGTGTATTTTTGGTGGCTCTTGCCGTTAAGTATGATGCAACACGGACTCAGGTACTTACATGCACTTCCATATCTCTCATGGAAGAAGTCTACAATAGAGGAGTCCCTTCTCAGTTCAGATGACGCGATGCTCGTGATAGAAGAGGTGGATGACAATGTCAACCTTGTGCTTATTGTCACCATTATGGTCGCTCGAAGGATACCTGCTATCAGAAGCGTGGTTATCCCACGTCTTCCTCTGTTGTAAAGTAGGTTGAGACTCCTGCTACTCTTATCACGTCTGTTGAGTAGAAGTTCGATGATCTAGTTTTTCGTCTGAGGGAGATCATGGCTCATGATGCTGGACCTTCTAATGTTCCTTCGGGCTTATTTGATGTCGCTGCCTCAACCTCTTCTAGTACTTTAGGTATAACATATGCTCTAACTAGTTGTCACAATGCAATCATCTCTGCGTGGATCATGGATTTGGGTGCCTCTCGTCACCTATGTGGATCCATAGCTCAGTTACTTTCTACAGATCAATTCATCATGACAAATCAGTTGTTATTGCAAATGTGACACATTCTCCGTTACAGGACAATGGAAGATTCAATTGACACCATTTGTGCACTTCCAGAATATGATATTTCCATGAACTTATTATATATTAGTAAAATCATCAAGGATTTGCATTGTCGTGGCATATTTGACTACTCTTCTCTTATGTTTTAGGATATACTCATGGATAAGATGATTGGATGTGGTCATGAGCAAGTGGGTTTCTACAGGCTGGTCCAGTCTCCATATTCTGGTGCTTCTTCCATTCCCACTAGGTCAATCTTACCATACATGTTCCATCTTTGGTTAGGCCACCTTCCTCTACAGTAGTTGTGTGGAGTCCTCCATCAGATTCCGTCTTAGTCCACTTTTCAACACAAGGTGTGCCGGCTTAGGAAGCATCACTGATCTACTTTTCCTATTTGTCAAAGTTGTAGTAGCACTACTTTATTTGAGTTGGTCCATTTTGATATTTGGAGTCCTAGTCATGTTACTGACCACCAAGAACACATGTTGTATCTTGTAGCGGTTGATGATTTTTCAAGACTTTCATGTTTTTTCGAAAAATAAGTCTAAGGCTGGGCCAGTTATAAAAAATATTTTGTTGCTGTGGTAATGTTGAGAAGAGGAACTAATGAGGTATCTATTCCATAGAGCTAGGGTCTCTTATATAGAGAGAAAACCCTAGAGAGTACAAGGGTTTACGAAACTCAAAGGGTCATAAGGGGTTACGGAATTTGAAGGGTTACAAAGGGTTACGGAACCTGAAGGGTCACAGGGATATACGGAACCCAAAGGGTCATGGGGGTTTACGGAACCCGAAGGTCAGATGCATAACTGTAGATAATAACTTTAACACCCCCCCTTAAGGTGGAGCTGAGAAAGCTGTAGCTTGTAACAAAAAGAAAAAGTATACATCACATCTTCACACGATGCATCATAAGAACATATGTCTGCTGCTGGTAGAAGACCTCGCTCGAGGAGGGGTTTACGACTTTCAGGTCACTGGAACATATCTCTGCCATGCCTGTAGAGTCTCTTAAGGCCCTAAATGTTGGTTGCGGTCACCATTTCGATGACTGGACGAAACAGAATTTCGATCGAATTTCAGTCAAATTTCGATTGAAATTTCGGTCATTTTGATTATTTTTTGGACTAGGGCCCCCATATTTCGGTCATTTTGATTGATTTTCGATTTTGGCAGGATATCGATATTCGATAGAAATTTGACCGAATTTGGCTAAAATTTGAGGCCATGGAGTTGCTGCGATATCAGGTCACCGGAACGTATCTCTGTCGTGCCTGCAGGTCACCAGAACATATCTCTGTCATGCTTGGAGAAGAATTGTTGTGGAAGAAGTCCAACACGTAGTAGTAGTCAGATCGTAAAAGAAGAAGTATACGTCTTAATGAAGAAGTCGATGCTCGCTGAAGACGGATGGTATGAGTAGTAGTCAGGAGTGTTGGTCTGTCAGTCGTGGTAGGGTAGCAGACGTCCTGAAGAATCATCTCTGACTCCCCCTTTCTCGCATACTTGATAGAATAAAGAGTATGTAACATCAAGTTGGGAGAAACAAGTTGTGGTGAAGCAGGCGCTGTAAAAGGGGGGGGGGCTCCAGACGGTGCTGGCGATGCAGGAGGTGCGGCTGGAGCTACTAGTGCCTTGGACAACACTTTAGGTGCCATTAGGGGTGGCAGCTGCTGTTGCTGGAGACTCGGACTGCCTTGCGCGAGACCATCAAATCCATGAGCGATGCAAGAGGTCTAGCCCTCTCTCCTTGTCGACGGAGAGAGGGCTGGTGGTGGTGGCAGATTTAGGATATTAGGTTCTGATTTAGGACCGTCGCTCTGATACCATGTTGAGAAGAGGAACTAAGGAGGTATTTATTGCACAGAGCTAGGGTCCCTTATATATAGAGAAAACCCTAGAGAGTACAAGGGTTTACGAAACTTGAAGGGTCACAGGGGGTTACAGAATTCGAAGGGTCACAAAGGGTTACGGAACCCGAAGGGTCATGGGGATTTACGAAACCCGAATGGTCACGGGTTTACGAACCCGAAGGTCACATGCATAAATCTAAATATAATAACTTTAACAGGTAAAATATGTTAGCTGTGCCTGATATTTTGCACTATACAATTGTATCAGTTCTTCAGGTCCTTTGGCATTATACACTAGACATCTTATGCGTGCTGTGTGCACTTCTCAATAGAATGATGTCACTGAACGGAAACATCATCATTGTCTTGATGTGACCATGGCCCTCCTTATTTAGAATCTTGCTCCCTTCTCTTTTTGGGTTGATGCAGTTCTTACTGCATTCTATCTGGTCAACCGTATGCCGTCATCTGTGTTAAGAGAAAATGTTCCTTTTTTGATTGCATTTCTCTATAAGGATCTTTTCTCTCTGACACCTTGTGTTTTCTGTTCAGTGGCATTTGTTCACCTTTCTGCTCAGTGGCATTTGTTCATCATTTGACTCCTGGCATTAACAAGCTCTCCCCCAAAGTTGTCAAGTGTGTCTTTGTAGGCTACTCCCAGACCCAAAAGTGGTACTGGTGTTTTGATCATGCTAGATGAAAGTATTATGTTAGTACTTTGGTCACCTTCTTTGAGTCAATCATGTATTTTTCTCCTACAATTGCAACTTGCAAGATGACCCATTTTGAATCTAGTGAGGAGGTTTACATCCCTTCTATGCCATCACCACCTCCACCTCTTTATGTGTTGCCTACTACCGTGGCTCAGCCTTTACCTTATTTTTACACTTGCAAATCGTCGACTATACCTCTTGCTCAGCCTTCTCCATCATCCAACACGCCTCAGGTAAATTTTGAACATTTGATTTCTACTGGTGACACTGGTGATTTGTATCGTATACTATTTTACAGGTTAATTAGATATCATTCTCAGATAACTATATTAAGAGGATTTGGACTAACCCATTAAAATGACAAGCCATCTCCCACTATAAGTATAGTCGGCTATCTGGATTCTTGTTCAAATCCATGTTGAAAGATTCGACTATTTTTTACGCTGGCTGTCGGCTACCTAATAGTGGTAGTACAATGTGTCTACCACACAAAAGACTAGGGTCCAAACCCCACTCTTGTAGGGGTTGCGTTATACATGGATTCTTCGCCTCCATTCAGATCTATCGTGGATCAATCCCGGGCTTATATCCACAAAACTAAGATCCCTTCGTATAGTCTCTTTCCAACACTTCTTGGGCCGTCCTTGCCCTCTCTTAACTGGCTCAACATCCCAACACTCGCATCTCCCAACTGGTGCATCAATGGATCTTCTTTGCAAATGACCAAACCATCTTAAGCGATTTTCTCGCATCTCATCCTTGATCGGAGCTACACCAACTTTCTTTCTGATTGCATCATTTCGAATCTGATCTTTATGTGTGTGTCCACGCATCCACCTTAGCATTTTCATTTCTATTACAACCATTCTCTACACATGTCTATGGTTCTCATGCCAACATTCAGATCCATAGAGCATATTAGATCTCACAGCTGCTTTGTAAATCTTTCCTTTAATTTTTAAAGGAATTTTCTTATCACAGAGGACTGCAGAGGCTCCTCTCCACTTTAGCCAGCCTGCATTTATTCTATTAGTAACATCTAGGGTTGGGCATGGGCCGGGCTCGGGCCGGGTTCGCCTTGGCCCGGCCCAAGCCCATTTTAGAATATGGGCTAACGGATCGGGCCTAGGCCCATTTTATTTTCAAAAATTAGGCCCAAGCCCAAACCCGGCCCAAATAAAATGGGTCGGGTTCGGGTCGGGCCGGCCCAATTTAACACCTATGTATACGAATATCATGTCTTTCATTCTTCTTGCATTTGTGTGGTTGTTTCTTATGCATGTGTGCATGTTTAAAACTATAAAGCATGCTAACTAATTTGTGATTTTAACATTAGTTGTATGTTGGAAATACAAATGTGGTAAAAATATGGCGACTTAAACCACCATTCAATTCACCATTACATATTCTATTGTAGATGCGGGCACTATGACCCAATACAAATTGGTTACTTACAGTTGTACATGCTGTAACACTTGAGGACACAGATTCCATTATTGCATATTAATGTAATAATTTTGTATATTAATGTAATAATATCCTCAATCCACTAATGGATATGATTATTAATGTATCTAAGCATTTATTCTACACTTGAATAAGAATAGTAAAGTTAGAACATGGTATTT
The DNA here is from genome assembly GCA_037367405.1 of Ottelia alismoides. NCBI lineage: Eukaryota > Viridiplantae > Streptophyta > Magnoliopsida > Alismatales > Hydrocharitaceae > Ottelia > Ottelia alismoides. The sequence goes on along the minus strand of JAZKJV010007841.1, from coordinate 560,169 downwards.
GGAATGAACATGAATATAATTGATATAATTATACCGTACTAGATATAAATATACTTGCTTTAGAATGGATCGGGCTATCGGGCTAACGGGTTTGGGCCTTCTCAGGCCCAAACCCGGTCCGATAATCAATATAGGCTCATTTTAGGGCCCACGGCCCGCCCATTAAATTTCGGGTTCGGGTTTGGGTCGGGTTATACGGGTCGGGTTTTGGGCCGGGTCGGGCCGGCCCAGCCCAATGCCCAACCCTAGTAACATCTCAATCAATTTCCCCATCATGTTGCAAAATAGATCCCAAATATCTAAAAGAATCTCTCTTCTGAATGTTATCGTCACCAATCTTCACCTCGATTCCTTCACCATTGCTTCCATCAAAGGTGCACTCCATATATTCCATCGTAGCCCTACTTATACGAAATCCTTTAGTCTCCAACTCATATCTCCATACCTCAAGCTTCTCATTTACTCCATCTCTAGTCTCATCAATCAACACAATATCATCAGCAAATAACATACACTAAGGTAACTCATCCTGAATGTGACTTGTCAACTCATCCATAATCAAAGTAAAAAGAGATGGACTCAAAGCTGAACCTTGATGTAAACCAATGTTGATGTCAAAATAATTAGTCTTTCCAGACGGGGTCCTTACACAAGATAAAGTCCTATCATACATGTCCTTTATGTGGTTAATGTATATGACATGCACTTGTCTCTTCTCCAAAACTCTCTACAATATCTCTCGCGGGACAGAAGCATAAGCCTTCTCCAAATTAATAAAGATCATATGTAGGTTCTTCCTTTTAGCTCAATAAATCTCCATTGTTCTCCTCAGCAAATGGATGGCTTCAAAAGTTGAGCGACCTGGCATGAATCTAAATTGGTTTTCGTTTATGTTGGAAACTTGCCTCAACCTTCTTTCGATCACCTATTCCCGAATTTTCATAGTGTAACTCATCAGCTTGATACCTCTATAATTTGAACAATTTTGAATGTCTCCTTTATTCTTATAAAGAGGCACCACGATACTCCTCCAATCTTCAAGGATTTTCTTACTTCGCCAAATAACATTGAATAAATTCATAAGCCAAATCAAACCACGCTCACCTAAAATTCTCCATACTTCTACAGGGATGTCATCCACATGGAATCAAATTTCGCGATATTTCGACGAAATTTCGTCGAAATATCGGTTTCGACGGGTCTGGGCTTTCGAAATATCCACGGTTTCGAGTGAAATCTCGCGAGATCTCGGCGAGATATTGGCTCAACTCGAGATATCGTTCGACAGATAGAATCTTTCTTTAAAAAAATCACCGAGATGTCGATATATGTCGAAATTTCGGTCGAAAGCACCCAATTTCGATCGAGTTCAGGCATGCTTCTCTCCAACTTCTTCCAAGCTCTTCTTCCTTCGAGGTAAGCCAAATTAGGCTCATTCTTTATCAAATTCATAATTTTTTAGGGGTTTCACTCTTAGGATGTTGATATATCTTGGCATGGTGTTTATTTTGAGAGATTCCGAAATATAGCTTTAAATTTGGAGACGAAAGTTAGGGCTTTTGTGTTTTGATTGCACAATAGTGGTAGATATGAACATGGTATCTCGGATCTGAAGTTAACATGAATTAAAACATAGTTTGAGAACATTTTGTTAGATCTATGTAAGAGGAAATTGGGGCTTTTGAGGTTTAATGTGGAACGATAATGAGTTGGGTTATTATAAATTCAGATCTTAAGTTATGGAAGTAGAAATTATAATACATAATTTTTTTTATTAATAAAATTTAAAAAATAAGAAAATCCGAAAATAATATGTCAAATATTGAGGTTTTTGTACATATTTTGTGTCACTTAGGTAGTCTTTCTTGAAAATGATCCCCTAATTAGTAGATCTAAGACCCTAATGTATAGATTTAAGGTTGTTTTTCTGAAAATCGGAATATTAGACCTTAGAGAAATTAAATATATAATAACTCCAAAATTTAAAACATAAAATGATTTGCATATTCATAAGCGGTCGCATTGTATGCCTATTTAATGATTGTTCTTGAATTTCCTCGCAGATTTCGACGATCATCACCATGGCATATTCTGGTTCCGGATCTGGATCTGACAATTTTGATGATCAGAGGGACGATTTCAGTAGGGACATTGGCTGGAGGTATGCCTCCGCTCCTGATGGAAATAAGGCGAAGCCACAATGCAATTTCTATGGAAAGAAGTTGGGAGGAGGCAGGATCACAAGGATGAAGCAAGAATGTTGCCAAGTGCACGCGTTGTCCCCAAGATGTGAGGGACAAGGTGAAGGTCAGCTTGGACGGAAAGAAGGAAAGGGACACAGAGAGGGTAAGAAGGGAAGAACAAATGAAGGAGTTCATGTTCGAGAAAGAATTCAACGTCCTTTCTGATTCAGATGATGATGATTTTGTGTACCCCGCTGACATTCAAACTGCAGCGGAGAGGAGGGCATACAACAGGGCTACAAAAGATTCATTGAGGAGCGAGTTCGAGAGTAGATAACTCGGTGGTGCACGGGGTGACTTTTATGGTGCAGGTAGGAGTGGGAGTGGTTCTGGAGGGGCACCAATACCACCACCCACCAAGAAACACAAGGGGAAGGGAATTGAGCCCTTCTTGACGAGGAGCGGATCCATACAATACAAGGCAAGCAAGGATTTGAGGCAGAAAACGGTGAAGGGAATGTTCACTAATGTATGAGAAAGGGTGGGAAAAGCCATCAACAAGCTCTTCTTTGGAGAGAGTATTCCTGCCAACATTGCAGGCGGGCTATTTCTGCAGCATACCATTAATGAGATCGCTGCAACGGAAACGGGAGCGAAGGCTCCTACATCGTACGAGATCGTGAACAATCTGGGGATGGAGAAGGATGAGATGAATGAGTACATCACCGAGCTGAGGAGGAGATGGCCAGAGTAGGGGGTGACATTGATGTGCGATGGGTGGACGAGCTACACGAGGAAGTAGATTATCAACTTCCTTGTGTACTGCGATAGGAGACGATCTTTTTGAAATCGGTTGATGCATCCGAGCATGTGAAGGACCACAAGTACCTGCTGAAGCTGATGAAGAACGTTATAAAGGAGGTTGGAAAAGATCACATTGTGCAGATTGTGATGGATAATAGCAACAACTTCAAGAAGGCGGGTGAAACGATAATGAAGTCGAGCAGCAGTTACGGAATTTTTTTGGACACCTGTGCTGCGCATTGCATTGATTTGATCCTCAAGGATTTCAGCAAGAGGAAGCTCGTCTCAAGGGTGGTCGAGAAAGCACGAATGATCACCCCATTCATTTACAACCACGGCAAAGTGCTGGCACTGATGAGGCGGATGTGCAATGGGGAGCTGGTGAGGCCTGACATCATACGCTTTGCAACCAATTTTATAGCGTTGCAAAGCCTTAAACAACATAAGACCGGTTTGAAAACCATGTGTTGCCAAGGTGATTGGTTCGAGATATCTGAAGCTCGAACTGAAGGAGGACGGAAGGTGGAGATATTGATCAATGATATCTCCTTTTGGGATGACGTGACTCGGGTCACAAGGATCATGGATCCAGTTGTTTCTGCATTGCGGATCGCGGATGGCGATAAGAAGCCCACCATGGGAGTCATCTACGAGGCAATGCGCTGCATGAGAGAGAAGGACAGAGAAGCTGTTGGGAAGGGATCCAAAGCATGGTTGGACATCATAGACGAGCGATGGTCCAAGATGCTCTCACATCCTCTTCACAAGGCCGGTATGTATTATGTAAAAATCTAATTTCTTTTTCATAAATTTTTATAGATCTAATTCGTGACTTTGTGTTCAGCTTATTACTTCAATCCTAAGTACCAGTACAAGAGTGGACTTGGTACAAATGCTGATCTTCTAGCTACCGTACACATTGTTGTGGAGAAGCTCGTCAAGGATGAGAAGTTACAGATTTTGTGCATGAACGAGGTAATCCTCAATTTCTAGCTAAATTAGGGGTCACAAAAAATCGTTAAGAAGGATTACGACTTAAACCTATGTGTGCAGGTTAAGCATTTCCGGGATGCGTTGGGTTCCTTCCGTCGGATTACTATGGTAAATGGACGGGGCAATACTCTTCCTGGTAGGGACGGAGACAAATAAAATCATTGCTTGTGTGTTCATTTATTTCTACTATTGATTTCTCTCGTTGTATTTTTTGCAGCCGAGTGGTGGTTGTTATACGGGATGGAAGCTCCCAACCTTCGAAGTGTGGTAGTGAAAGTGTTGTCTCAAACTGCATCTGCTGGTGGTTGTGAGAGGAACTGGAGCACGTTCAATTTGATCCATTCCAAGAGACAGAACATGTTGGGAGAAAAGAAACTCAATGACCTTGTCTACGTGCATTACAACTTGAGGCTGAAGTTGAAACATTCAAGGGAGGGACAAGACAAAGAGGACTACACGGACCCTATTGATCTTGCATACATTTTCAAGATGCACGATGATGATGCTGATGAAGACGTTCTCCAGAGGTGGATGGATTCCAATGGTGCCCCCGTTCTCGATCAACCAGGTGGAAGACCAAATGAAAATATAAGCCAGCAAATGGGAGCAGACGTATGGGACTATTTGGCAAGATCCGGGCAGATTACAGACCCTGTTGGAGGGTTGGAGGGCGAGATTGATGCGGCTGTAGATGAAATTCTCTCCAGTAGCTCCAAATCCAAATCGAAGTCAAAAGATGACAGTTGAGATGATGATGATGATGATGTTGGTTGTGGTGGAGCTGGTGATGGTGGGGAACAAACTCAGGTGGATCAGGAGGGGGTGGTCGTGGACCACAAGATACCAGATTTGAGGAAGGGCTACAAGCAGGACGTGAATATATGGAGCGACAGAGGAACACATACGGACAGTTTGTTCAAAACTTCAAAGTCCGAGTCCACGACCTATGGATTACGAGTACGGTCGAGGCCATCGTCCAACCGACAACTACATGGACGATTTGATATCATCTATAGGTTCTTTGAGCTGCATGGACATTGACAGCCCATATCGCAGAGGAACACCAAGTCCTTTAGGCGGATATGGATCGTCGCACGATGAAAGATCATTTGGCGTCTTCCCGGAATACTTTCATGCTCCTCCTTCAGGACCTCCTCCTCCTCCTCCTCAGTATGCACCTCCATCATATTCATATGGTGACAGTGGGTATGGGGGATACAATAGCTACAACGGAGACAACTACCAAGGTAGCCAACCTGAGCAGAGCCAGGGCAACTTCTTTGGGGGTGACAGTTACGGTTTCTTCCCTGAGTATACGCTAGTTCCTCCTCCTCCTCCGCAGAGATCTTCTCCTACTCCGTCGTCGTCGTCCCGAAGATCTCAGGCTAGTAGTTCGCAGCAGCCTCGTCGTGCCACTCGTGATACCGGATCCAGTGCTGCTTATCCTCGTCTCGAGATACTCATAAGCATCGATGACCACCAATACATGCAGTATGTGATGGATTACAAGGCCATGTACTCGTACATGACATGAGAGAACTACCGCGAGTTCATTGAATCTGCGATGTGTTATGGGAGACAACAAGGAACGGGGGGCCATTCATATCCACCGCGGAACTCTTGGTTCTGAACCTAATATATCACCAGGTAATATATTTTAAATTTTTAATCTTTGATTGCATTGATCATTAATGTGCATGTTCTTAATAATTTTCACTTGTTTTAGCTTGTAAGACTATTACTCTGTTATTATGTATCAACTATTAACAAGTAACAACGATATGTTCGATATGATGTGTGACTGTGACATACCGTCATAGTCATACATGATAAGATGATTGATATGTATAATGTATGCTGTAAGCCTATAGGTGTACATCTATTGTTTGTTTCTTTGATTGAAGTCCATTTGCAATATCTAACAATGGTACAATATAGCCGATATGATCGATATGGCCGATATGACCGATATGTCTATATAAGGGGTATAGATGACCAAAATGTGTGAAATAATTGTGTATTTCTATGTTATTTATTGTTATAATAACTTGGAATATCGAAATTTACAATAAAATTGGGAAGAAATCGGATTTTTGAGCCTTTTCCGACTTTTCCACCGAAATCGTCGAAATTTCCCGAAATTTCGGCGAAATTTCGGTATTCCAGGTCATTGAAACGAGATCGAAATCGAGATTTCGAACCTTGGTCATCCAGTCCTACACCTTTCCCAGGTCTCATAACCTTCAACGTGTCCTCTACGTCCTTTCTTTGTATCCGTTTATAGCTTGCACGATTCAAGTAACTTTCGCTACTAGCTAGATCACCCAAAGTGATCTCTTTATTTCCCTCCCCATTGAAAAGGTTATGGAAGTACTGCTCCCATCTACTCTCTATATCCTTATGAGTAACATGCACGTGCATTCCTCGTCCTTAATGCATCTCACTTGAGAAAAGTCTTTGGTCTTTCTTTCTTTCTTTTTCTTTGGCCAACCTGAATATATCCTTCTGGCCTTCCTTAGAGTCGAGATTTTCATACAAAACTTCATAAGCTTTTGACTTAGCTTCGCTTACAGGCTTTTTTGTTTCCTTCTTTGCTATTTCGTAGTTTGTGACAGTTTCCTCTGTTCTATCATTAGACATAGATTTAAAGCATGCTCTTTTAAGTTTTAGCTTCTCCTGCACCCCTTCACTCCACCACCAAGCCTCCTTTTGACCTGGAGCTTTTCCCTTTGACTCTCCTAACATCTCTTTGACTACCTTTCGGATACAAGATGCCATTGCCTCCCACATTTCGTCTGCACTTCCGCTACAATCCCAAGATAAGTCTTCTAAAACCTTCTCCCTGAAGCTCGATTACTTCAGTGGAAGATTCCACCATCCAGTTCTAGTGATCTTAGGAACCCTCCTTTTCTTGACCAACCATTTTGTTTGTACATCCAATACTAACAAGCGATGTTGGGTTGTCAAACTCTCTATTGGGATTATTTTGTATCTTTACAACACAACTGACCTCTTCTCCTTAACCCAAAGTAATCTATATGTGAAATTATCTTAAGACCGATGGAATACTTCGTGGAGGGTGGGTGGGCTGTCGTTCGAAGGAGGCGATTAGTGAGCCAGGACAAGCTATCTTCCAAACCTAGTCTTCCTCCCAATCCTTTTGGGAGGGGCTGTTATCGTTGCGGCTCTTTGTCTCACTGGGCGTGGCAATGCCGGGAACCCGTTAGGTGCTATCGCTGCCGAGGCTTTGCGCATACAAGTCGATACTGTCCCTGGAGATCGATGTGGAAACGCCACACAAGCCGACGGAAATGAAGGATGTCACTTACCCAGCACAGGATGGCGACGTGCAATTGCTTGTTGGTGAAGGCGGGGGCACATAGGAGGCCCTCTTTCGTGGATTCTTCGACGTGGGTCTGCTCACAGGGGGTTTATTTGGAGGGGACATTACGAGACTCACTCCTTGGCGGGTCTTGGCCCGTGGCCTGAAAGAGATAGAGGCGGCAGAGCGGTCTAATGAGGGCTGGACAAAGTTGAGGTGGCGGCGTGCCGGGGCGGAGGATGGAACTCTACAATTGAAGCCCACGTCTCTGATTTCGATCAGGGGCATCCCCTACCCCAAGCGAGGGAGTGGTTGGCTGAGGCGGCTCCTGGGGGAATTCTTGGGCGATTTCCGCATCGTCTCTACGGGGTGTCATCCTGGGGAACCCCAGGACCCTATCGTTGAAGTGGTAGATCTTGTATCGGAGACGCTGGGGCCGAGATGGGTCTAGATTGGAAAAAGAAGATCCCTGGTGCTGTTCTTACGTCCCTGTCCCATCTCGGGTCGGGAGGTGGTCCTCCGGCGTCGGTATGGTTACCGTCAGGTTCGAAAGGGTCGTCGCTGGGCAGTCGAAGCGACGTTCAGGGAGGCGAAGCGGTGGGGGGCAGTCGAAGAGTCGCTGTGGGATACGAGGAGCCACAGGTGGCCCCTCAATCGAAGCTGTCGATCCGCTTCAGATCTTTCCCGAGTACGTCCATTGGTGGTCATAACACTTTCGCCTTTGGGAATTTAATAATGGGGGAACGGTCTGACATTCCTAACACGGACCCCACTTCTGTCTGCGTGGCGGCGGAATCTCGTGCCACTGAGGGCGTGGAAATTGTAGTGGTCACATCCGATCGTGTGCTCATGGAGGACCCGATTACATCGATTGAGTTTCGGGTCTGCTTGATGAAACCCTACACTTGCGGAACCCATTCGGACTGTGGACTTGGATATGGAGGTTCGACCCGGAGAATCGGACAACGAGGTGATACAGAGCTTGGACCCGGTTGTCAACTCGGAACCAGATATTATGGGTGGCGGTCTAGAGGCGATTCCTCTCGCTAGCGTAGACGCCTGGGATTGCCTGAATGAGGGGATCACACACGACAAAGGGGGGCCGGCGACCTGGCTCCTCTGTGCTGAAGATTCGCAACATCGGAGGGACCGACCGAGCGGTGAGAGAACGAGAGCGATGGAGGAAGAGCTGAACCAACATGCAGAGGTGCTCTCCTCAGGGCGAGGACATGAGTTCAACTGCCTATCCACTCGGGTGAGCTCTGTTAGATTTGGGACATGTTATTCGAGAAAGTCCCCCAATGGTAGACGAAGGAGAAGGGCGGTCCTGCTGGAGGAGGCGGCTCGATTGGAGAACGGAGTGGTGACAGCGGAGGCTCAGGGACCAGAACAGTAGTCAAAAATTCTTCAAGCTGCTAGACAGGACGGTGGCCGAACGTCTGGGCTTGGTCCCACCAAGGAGGTCAACCGGTTCTTCATGTCTTTAAAAGTTCTAACGTGGAACGTGAGGGGGATGGGTAGGCCGGAGAAGAGGAGGGGTGTTCTCAATCATATAAGAGCGGCGGAGATAGAACATTTGGGAAACGCGGGGACGAATGAGGCGTGGCTGATTGGTGGAGATCTCAACATCACCCTTTTGCAGGATGATCGACCCCAGGGGCGCGGGGGCCTGGATCCGGGCTCTTCAGTCTTCTGAGGGATGATCCATCGGCTCGGCCTTTCAATCGTGGATGCGGCCGATTGCGCTTTCACTTGGCGGAACAAGAACTTCAGGTCCTGTCTTGATCGGTTTCTGATGTCTCAGGGTTGGGCCGAACAATTCCCTCTCTCTCGGGCTTCGGCCCCAGCACGGGTGCTTTCGGACCATACTCCTATTATGTGGTCTTCTGGCGAGGAGAGGCGTGGAAGGTTCTTTTTTCGCTTCGAGAAGAGCTGGTTGCTGGAGCCGGGTTTCCGGGAGATGGTGGCGGAACGCTAGCGAGGGACGATTTCCGTGGGGTCCGCGGTTGTGTGCCTGGCGGACAAGCTTAGATCTTTGAAGGCTCTCCTCTCCTCATTCAGGAAGGAGGTGAGGGCACGTCATAGACTGAAGTGGGTGGAGGCTCTTAACGAGGTGGCTCGTCTCGACGGTTCGGATGACGAGGGAGGGCTTTCCGAGTCCGATTTTAGGACTCGGCTGGCCCTCCTGGAGGAACTTATTCTTGAAGATAGGAAGGAGGAGATGGAATGGAAGTAGAGGTCAAGGAAGAAATGGTTGAAGGATGGAGACGCCAACACTCGGTTCTTCCACTCGATGGCTTCTGGACGGCAGAGAAGAAATTACATACACGAACTCGAGGCGGGAGGCGTGCGGTTTTCGGGAGAAGCGACGATTGGGGGGGCATTGCGGGGACATTTTGTTGGGGCCACTAGAAGGGTTGGGTGCGGATGGGGTTGGCAGGGAACCAGGGTGGAATCCCTCTCGTCGTCTCAGGCGGACGGGTTGACACCGCCATTCACGGAAGAGGAGCTAAGGAGAGCGGTGTGGTCGCTGAATCGGAGGCCTCCCCATGCCCCGATTGATTTCCGGTTCTCTTCTACCGTGAGTTCTGGGACTTGCTGAAGGACGACGTTATGGCCGTGCTTGTTGAGTTTCGCGAAGACAATCATGGATTTGAGAAGAATAACCGCTCGCTAATTTTCCTGCTGCTGAAGAAAGACAATCCCTTGGGGGTGGATGATTATCGGCCCATCGCTATCTCCAATCCCATATACCTAATTATTGCCAAGGTGCTGGCTAACAGAATGAAAGGGGTCATGGAGATCGTGGTGATGCAGGGTCAATCCGCCTTTAATCCGGGGAGACAGATGGCAGATGGTCTCGTCATGGCATCTGAGATCTGCCTTGAGTGGAAGAGGAAACAAGCCAAGGCTGCGCTCTGGAAGATCGACTACTCCAAGGCATATGATTGCGTACGTTGGAAATTTCTCTGGCAATCTCTGGAGAAGAGATGCTTTCCTAGTGCTTGGGTGGCGTGGGTGAAGAGGTGCATTACTACGTCTTCTTACTCGGTTCTGGTTAACAGAAAACCGGAGGGGGCTTCTTTCAGCCGCAACGGAGTGTGAGACAAGGTTGCCCGTTGGCACCCTTATTATTTGTCATTGTGGCGGACACCTTGGGGGTCCTTTTCAAGCAGGCGGTCGAGGCGGAATGGTGCGAGGGGTTCCATGCTGAGGGGATCTCTATTCCCCTGCTACAATATGCTGACAACACGGTTATCTTCATGGTGGAGATTTTTGGCGACATCTCGGGCCTCGAGATCAACAGGCAAAAATCCTCTGTAGTTACTTTTGGGATGGAGGAGGCTGATCGTGTGGAGCTTGCTTCTATTTGCGGATGTGGGTTGGGAGACCTCCCAATCTCCTACCCGGGCCTGCCCTTAATCGGAGGGAAACTGAGGAACAGAGATTGGTACCACTTGGTGCGTCGAATCGAACAACGTCTGGCAGGTGGAAAGCTATCACGTTATCTAAAGGAGGAAAACTGGTTCTACTGAAACATGTTCTCTCTGTGATTCCGATCTTCTTCTACTCTACTAGAATCATGCCGACCAGAGTTAGGAAGAGAATTAAATCCATGATGAAGCAGTTCTTTTGGTCGGACGGGAAGCAGTTGAGGCACGACCTCCATCTGGTAAAATGGGAAGAAATCACGAGGGGATGCAGGGATGCAAATCATATCTCTTTGTGGGATTTCTTGTAAAATCTTATCCAGATCCTCCCAAAAATCTTGTTTAGTCCTTTCATCTAAACCAGTTTACGGTCATAAACTGAAATGATATTCAAAATTTCTTCTTCAAGCACTAATTTTAGTAAAATAATCCGATCCTCGAATCTTTGCACATCAACCATACAATCCTTCAAGTTCTTATGAACAACTACTCTAACAGACCAGGATTCAAATCCTTCTTTGTGGGGGTTGCGTTAGGTAGCTGACTCGTTAAGTAGTCCACAATCAGCGTAAAAAATAGTCGAATCTTTCAACATGGATTTGAGCAAGAATCCATGTATCGAGCCCTACTTATAGTGGGATAAGGCTTAGTACATTTTATTTGTCGGCTACCTAACACAACCCCCACAAAGAAGGATTTGAATCCTGGTCTTTTGGGTGGTAGATACATTGCACTATCACCGGATCATTTAACTGGGTTTATTTGGACTAACCCATTGTTTTTGAAAAATTGAGCGTAAGTGTGCTATGTATCCTCTCGTTGCCATGTTTCTTTGTGACATCATTCAATGGATTTTGAAGGTTTGTTGTGGATCTCTCAACTGTGGAGATCCTACTAATATATCAGGAGGCTATATGAGACAATCAGTCACATCTTACTATGGAGGGGGAGATGGCAACGCTCCAATCCCATGGCACATGGAGCTTTGTTGTTGCCCCTATAGGGGCATCTGTAGTTGGCTGGAAATGAGTGTTTACAATGAAGTACTGTGCAAATTACAACGTTGATCGCTATAAAGTTAGGTTTGTGGCTTGTGGGTTTACCTATACTTTGGGATGGGCTATCAAGACACGTTTTCTCTATGGTACGTCGTTCTACCCTTCAAATACTCCTCTCTATTGCAGTGGTACGAGACTAGAACTGGTCCATGTCTCAACTTCATGTGAAGATTGCTTTGTATATGGTGATGTGCAAGAGGTCTATATGCAGCAACCACCTAGGGTTTGCTGCCGAGTAGGAGTGTCAGAAGGTATGCAGACTTCATAAGGCTATCTATAGCCTTAAGCAGAGACCTATAACATGGTTTCATAAGCTCTCAGACTTGATAGAGCAGTAATGCTTCACGAGATCGACTGCAAATCATTCGTTGTTTATTTAGAGGACTCAACGAGGTATCGTTTTAATTCAGATTTATGTTGAAATATAATTGTTACAGGATATGACTTACATAGTATTAGTGGGGTCAAGGAGTTCCTTGGACAATAGTTTGTCACCAAAGACCTTTGTGAATTATGATACTTCTTAGGGCTTGAGTTCGCCAGGAATCAACGAGGTCTTGTGATGACCCAGGGGAAGTATGTTACGAATCTCCTTTTAGAGACTGGCATGGTAGATTGCAGACCTGCCACTACTCCCATAGATCCCATCATGAAGCTATATGATGACGATGCATAGAAGGTAGACAAGAAGAGATACAAGGAGCTTGTTGGGAAACTCCTCTACGTGATTATTACTAGGCAGATATCTCCTTTGTTGTGAGCAAAGTTATCCAGTTTATGAAGTAGCTGAGAAACACTCACATGGATGCAATTCACATGATCCTTAGGTATCTAAAGTCTTAACCATGTACATGATTGTTTTTTAGCACTGTTGTAGAAGTCGGCTGACTAGTCGGTCCGACTAGTCGAGTCGGGGGGGGGGGGGGTAGCTGACTTGACTAGGCCTAGTCGGCCATTAGTCGATCAACCCGACTAGTCGGCCGACTTTTACATAGAGGTTTTTTGTTTTTTTATTTTTTGCTTTTTTTAAAATCAAACTATTTCTAATATGCTTAATGTTATATTTAAAGTCAATTACTCCTTTTGTTTCATTATAATAATATAGAAAATGTTCAAATCTATGCAAATATATAAGAATATATGTACAAAAAATGATTTATATTGCAAATATATAAGAATATATGTATAAAAAGTGATTTATATATTAAAAATAAATAAAAAATTCAAAACCGACTAATCGCCGACTAAATCCGATTAATTGCCCGACTGCCAATTAATCCTTAGTCAGTGACCCCATCGACCGAGTGCCGACTACCGCTTTCTGCTACCTTGTTTTTTAGTAGAGGGACATCCGTTACTGTCACACCGTGTGCATATGCAGGATGCACGAGGACAAGAAATTTACCTCTGGTTTTGCAGTAATCATAGGGGGCTCTTTGGTATCATGAAGTAACAAAGATATACCGTGGTTGCTAGATTTAGTGTTGAATCAAGGTACAGAGCCATGGCATAGGGGAGCATTGAGATGATGTGGTTAGATCCACTCTAACAAACTTCGCCGTTGATGCACTTCTTCCCATGCAGTTACAATGCGATAACCAGGTGGTGTTTTTCATTGCCAACAACCCTGCATTCCATGAGAGGGCCAACCACATTGAGGTTGATTACCATTATATGTGTGACATGATTCAGAAGGGTTTTATCTCTACTTCCCACGTCAGCTTAGGGGAACAAACAATAGATGTTCTCACCAAGGCTCTAACTAGAGGTCCATTTCAGAGATGTTTCAAGGTAATCATGATCGACACCTATGCTCCATCTTTAGGGGGGTTGAGAGATATATTCATCTTTCCTTATTTATTATGTATTTTCTGTTTCTTTCGTCTCTATTATGTAATTTTCCATGTAGGGGTTCTCTTCTCTATATAAGAGAGCCCAATGATACCTTTCATAATTAAATCATATTTTTCTCTCCACTGATTCATATTCATAATTGATCCTTGTTCGATGATATTCGTATGCGAACTTTATTTGGTATGTATTCATGCATCTATTTATTCAATCCATATTCATATTCGATGAATATTCGATTCGAATTTAAATCCGATTATTTTAGGATATGGGTTCCTTAATTGATACCCGATTAATATTCGTACCCATTTTCGTATTCGATATAGATGAAGCGAACATGGATATAAAAATAGACATATTTGATCCATATCCTATCCGTTTTCTTTCCTAACTCTTGCTCTTGAATGTCAGAGCCAATTTTCTCTCTTCTCACCTCGCCCTCTTCTCACCTCCAAGAAATTCTTCATTATAATTCAGGTGGCAACCGTGGCATCACCTATTTTTGACTTGTTTTACACAATGTTGCAATAGTCAGTCTACTATACCGAATAGTCGATTCGAATACGCAGTGGGGGGTGGTCCCGATGGAACTATAATAGTCAGCCAATAGTTGGCTTGACCGAATAGTCGGTTCGACTATTCAGCCGACTGCTGAATTTATGTTAGTTTATTTTCATTTTTTTTAATTCCGAAGTCTTACCATTTATAGAAATATTACTAGAAATGCCAAAAATTCATATATGTATTTCGTTGATTGGTACCTTTTTCTTGGATTCTTGTTAAGTGATGATCATATATGTATAAATATATAAGAATATGTGTGGGCTTCAAAAAAATATAAGAATATATGTATTAGAATTAAATCTTATATTTAAAATAATAAAAAATACAAAACTGAATAATTGTGAAAAGTCGCCCGAATACGGATCATTCTCTATTCAGTCACCCCTCCCACTGAATATTGAACACCCACTTCTGCAACACTGGTTTTACATTGAGGTTGTAAAATTCTACTTTCCATACACATGGATTCATGGAATGAATTTTTAATTGATAAACCTATTTGGAACAAATAGGAAATGGAATATGGTTATTTGGCTATCCTCAACAAGACATGGTAATATAAGGTAAATTGGATTGATTTTTTGTTTTTTGTTATACTGTATTTCTTTTCTTTAATATGTTAATAGTCACTTCTAGTTTGATTTTTTTAAATTTCCATTTTCATTTGAATTATTTCTCAGAATTGATAAGCTGATGAGATACCCTTTTTTAAAAGGTATTGTGTTTCTTGATTAGCAGCATGAAGGAAGTTTTTTTGTTTATTTCGGTATCCATGTGACTATAAGATCTGACTTATGTTATAGTAGACTAAGTCTGACTTTATTGATGTGATGTTTTTATCTTTATTGCTTTAGCAATGAGAAAGGTTTATTTTATGCATTGGATCTTGGAGGAACAAATTTTCGTGTTTTGCGGGTTCAACTTGGGGGACGTGAAGGACGTGTTATCAAACAAGAATTTACAGAAGTATCCATTCCCCCTAATCTGATGGTTGGAACTTCTAACGTAAGTAGTATGCTATAAAATAACTTGTGTGAGTTTCCTCTTCAGTATGTACATCAATAGACATGGTCCTGAAACATGCAATATTCTTTGGAATTTCTGTTCAGGATCTTTTTGATTATATTGCCGAGGAGTTGGCCAAATTTGTAGCTTCAGAAGGGGAGGAGTTTCACCTACCTGAGGGTAGGCAGAGAGAGCTAGGCTTCACCTTTTCATTTCCGGTCAAACAAACTTCTATCTCTGCAGGATCACTTATCAGCTGGACAAAAGGATTCTCCATCGATGATGCGGTGAAATGTTTCTTCTTTCATATTTGCTGTTCTTAAGGAAAGTAGTGCAATCTAAATTAAAAATAGGTTATGCATAATGGAGCCCTCTAATCACATCTCATTTTTTAAGTAAGAACGAGCGATTCCATAATGTTTCCACTGCAGTTTTATAAAAATTTATCTGAAGGCCGTTGTCCTGTATCTTCATTAAAATTGGAAAAATTTTGCTCCGGGTATAAATGTATCAAGAAAAACATTAATAAGAAATTTTATTTTCTTTGAAGTGCATGTTGTCTCAGATATTGATATTAATACTGCAAAAAATCAATACCTAAGCTGTAAGTGGGTCATTGTTAGATGATGTTATAATACTACAAGCTGCAAAAGAGTCCTTATTAGGTGATGTTATAGAGCACCTGATTTATTTTGCACTGTTATTAGGTGATGTTATAGAACACCGGGTTTATTATAATACCACAAGCTGTAAGTGAATTTTCTTTCTCGTACCCATTTCAATGGTCTGGTGGTAGAGAAGTATGCCGACCACCCAAAAGATCAGGGTCCAAATCCCCCTTTGAGGAGGGTTGTGTCAGGTAGCCGACAATCAGCTGTAAGAAACAGTTGGATCTTTCAACATGGATTTGATAAGGGTCCAAGTAGTTGTCCCTACTTAAAAGTGGGAGAAGAAGGCTTGCCATTTTTTTATTATTCCTTTTTTTTCTTCTCGTGAATTCTTTACTTCGAAAATGAAAGAAACTCTTGGGGTTTGTTTGCATGATTCTGGATATCTCTCATCATTGTATTCTCAAGTTTATTATTCCTACGTGAGGAAAACAATGAAAGAAAGAAAGAGCATGTCTTATTCTAGAGGTCTAGGGGTCCTTATATATGACAAAATCTCAAAGAGCTCAAAACGGGAAAAAATACATAAGTGCCCCTGACAGGGTTACAAGAAATAGCTAAGAACCATAAGAATACTTTACTAACAGTCCCCCTCAAGTTGGAGCATATTTATCAGTCATGCCCAACTTGAAAATTATCCACAAAAGACACTTTTTGGGTAAGGCTTTTGTGAATACATCCGCAAGCTGAAGATCAGTGATAATGTGAGGAGTAGTAATCTTTCCAATCCTGATAGAATCACGAACAAAATGGCAGTCGATCTCTATATGCTTGGTTCGCTCATGGAACACATGATTCGTAGCAATGTATGTAGCAGATTTGTTATCGCAATATAGCGAAATAGGAGTGGTGACGACATTGCCGAGTTCTTGCAGAAAAGTTAATAGCCACGTGAACTCACAGGTAACTTGAGTCGTTGCCCTGTCCTCTACTTCTGCACTGGATCTGGATACAACAGCCTGTTTCTTACTTCTCCAAGTAATGAGGTTTCCTCCAACCATCGTAGCATAGCTTGTGGTGGAGCGTCGATCCTCTGGTGAACTTGCATAATCAGCATCAGCATATGCAATAACATCGGTGTACCCGTTAGCCTCATAAAAGAGGCCACACCCTGGTGATTCCTTCAAGTATCGTAGAATCTAGAGAAACATCATGCAGTGACTTTAACAAGGTTTCTCCATGTGTTTGCGAGCCCTTCTTACTGCATAAGAAATATCATGGAAGGCCGTATCGATATCGATTATCATTTCGATATCGTATCGATATGATATTTCGACGATATATCGACGATATATCGTTGAAATATCGCCCATATCGACGAGCCTTTGCGAAGAAAATGCCGGGAAATCGAGATATATCCCCATATCCATGCCCATATCGGTCACATGTCGATATCGATATATCGGCGATATATTGGCGATATATCGCCGATATTTTCTTCCATGAGAAATATCCGGTCTGGTGACAATAAGGTAAAGAAATTTGCCAACCAGGCTTCTGTATCGAGTAGCATCTTTGAAGACATGATCAGAGGACGTGGTGTGTTTCTTTGGATCTGCAGGAATAGCCGAGGGCTTGCATCCAAGTAATCCAACTTCAATAATGATGTCCAGACAGTATTTTCTCTGAGAGAGATGAAGGCCCTCTGTAGTGCATAGTACTTCTATCCCCAAGAAATAACGTAGTAGACCAAGGTCCTTGGTGACAAACACCTTTTGGAGAAAGGCCTTGGTTTCTAGCGCCTCTTTATCACCATCCCCTGTGACAACCGTATCATCCACGTAGATAGCCAGTGTAACAGTACTGGTTGTTCGTCTTCTGACAAACACATAATAGTCAGAGGTTGTTCTCTGAAAGTCAAGGGTGCTAATTTCTACAGTAAGTCCGTCGAACCATGCCCTTGGGCTTTGCTTCAGACCATATATTGCCTTGCGAAGTCAACATACATACTCCCCCTCGACTTCATATCCCAGGTTGCATCAAATATACTTCCTCATCAAGATCTCCTTATAGAAATGCATTTTTCACATCTAACTGAAAGATAGGCCATATGCCTTATTAGCTGCCACCGAAAGGATAACCTTTATAGAGCCCATCCGTGCAACCTGTGAGAATGTCTCAAAGTAATCCACTCCATATATCTGTGTAAAGCCTTTTACCACAAGACGAGCTTTTAATCTGTCAATGGACCCATCTGGTGAGTACTTTGTCGTAAAGATCCAAATGCACGCCACATGTCTAATCCCCTTGGAATATTGTACCAGATCCCATGTCTCCCTGGAAGTAATAGCATCCATCTCCTCATTCATGGTTTGTTGCCATCCTGAATCCTGCAAAACACTATGGTGGTTTCTCGGAATAGAACTAGACATGAGGGCATATGCATATCTTTTATCATTGGATGATAAACTAGCAGTAGAAGTGAAATGAGACATGTGATGAAAAGTACATTGCCTCTTAGTTCTACATAGGGCAATGGGAAGCTCCTGAGGATCATCCGAGACAACGGTGGAGGAGACACTTGTAGAAGATATATCATCCTGCAATAAAGAAATAGGTAAAGGAACATATGGAGGTGCAGATTTTTGTTTTAATTTATAGACAATGGGTGGAGGTGGGAGGTCAAGAGGAATATCTGTATCAGATTGAGTGAAGAAGCTGGTCTGCTAAAAAAATGTTACATCAACAGGGATATAATAGCGATGTGTAGTAGGATCGTAATACCTGTAACCTTTTTGAGTACGGGAATAACCTAGGAAAACACATTTGATTGCACGAGGAGAAAGTTTGTCCGTAGTGTGAAAATTATGAACAAAGGCTACACATCCAAAAATTCGCAGGGTAGAGGTAAAGGTGACTCGGTTGGGTAAAAGAAGGGAGAATGTGGTGGATCGATTTAGGGTTGGAGATGGAACTCTATTGATAAGATGGACAACGGTTAGAACAACATCACCCCAATAGGTTTTGGGAACTTTCATTTGGGTGAGGAGCAATTAGGCAATATTTAGAAGGTGTTTGAGTTTCCTTTCCGCTATCTCGTTTTGCTGAAAAGTGTATGGACATAAAGTTTGATGAATGGTGCCTTGGGATGCAAAGAAATTTGTTAGTTCATGTTGCGTAACTTCTAATGCATTATCAGATTGAAAAATTTGAACACCAGAGGGGAAAATATTCTTGACATAATGGAAGAAATTCTGAACAAAATTATTAATCTCTGAACATTCTTTTAACAAATAGATCCAAGATGATCGGCTATAGTCATCAACAAAAATGACAAAGTACTTATGTCCACTCAGAGTACGGACCGGATAGGGTCCCCGAATGTCATAATGGACTAATGAAAAGGGGGCTTCACGACGAGGTTCATAACGAGTAGGAAAAAATACTCGATGATGTTTCTCGAACTGACACGCCTCGCACTCAAAGAGCTTGAGCGTAGAAAGTTCGGGGAACATTAAAGAGAGCTTTGGCATATGGATGATCGAGGCGAATGTGCCAAAGAAGAGGATCATTGAGATAGATGCAACACCTGCAAAATCGGAATTAGAGGAGATATCAAGATAATAAAGCCCATTCTTCTCATGTCCGCCACAAAAAACTATCTCGTCCGGATGCCCTGAAAATAACAACAGAACTCATCAAAAATAACATGACAGTTAAGCTCCAAGCACAACTTGTGAACAACTAAGAAACTAAGTGGAAAATCAGGAGCACAGTGAACTCCAGTAGGTCGGAGCTTGGAGGGGAACTCCATAGTGCCAAATAGTAACAGGTGAATGAGCTCTATTGGCCGTACGAACAATCTTCACAAAGGAAGATGGCCGTGAAGAAGTGAAAAGACTACCTTCTCCCGTCAGATGAGTTGAGGCACCCGAATCAATGATTCATGCGGGGGTGGATGCAGAAGCAGAGGTGGCAATTGTACCAGAAGTAGTGGCCAGACTAGCAGTAGAAGCAGAAGCAGAAGCACTAGTGTTACTGTCAGAGTTCTGTAGCAGCTAACGAAGACAAGCGTACTCAGATGCAGTAAAAGATGTCTGACTATCACCAGAAGGTTGATCGTGTGAGGTTTCTGCAGTATTATATGAGCCTTCATATGGGGCTGTCTCATAGGCACTGTTGGCATTAGGAGGCATGCCAAACTTTGCCCAACAATGTTCTGACGGATGATTCCAGCGCCCACAATAAGTGCATGCTGGATAGAGGGCAGTGGCAGGATCACGTCCACGTCCAAAATCACATCCTCCACCAGCTGCACGGCCGCGACCACAACCAAAGTCACGCCCATGTCCTCCCTGTTAGTTGGGTCGTCCTCTAGCAAAATATGCTGTAGTCTCTGTAGATAGAGGATGTGACGGAGATTCAAGTTCCTGTAGCCAGCCATAAATGGTCTCAAGTGTGGGCAATGCGACAATCATCAGAAATTGGTCCTTCACTAGCTTATATCGCGGATGTAACCCGGATAAGAAGCGATACACTTGCCATTCTACGCGTTCTGCTATATGTCTATCACATCAAGCAAGCTGAAATATAAGAAGCTCCTCAAACAGGCATGTGAGGAGTCTGTAGTACGCGACCAAGGAAGTGTCTCCCTAATTAGCAGACCAAATCTGTGTGTAGATATCTGAAAGTCTGGACTTGGTTGTCTTTTGGGAGTAGGTATTCTCAAGGCTCTCCCACATTCCCTTTGCAGTCTCCTTGTAGAGAGGATTGGAGGCTATATTAGGATCTACACTGTTGGTCATTCAAGTAATCACCTGGCACCTGTCCACGTACCATGTATCATAGTCCTTATTCATTTCCTTGGATGGATCTTTAGTAAGAATATAGTTCTTTTGCTGACCACCAATAAACACTTTAGATGATCGAGACCATAATACATAGTTCTCAGTGCCCTTTAGTTTGATAGAAGTGCCCTGTACCATCACAAGAGAAGTCGGGGACACCGGCTTGTGCTTTATAGATGCCACGGTGGCCGCACAGGTCAAGAAAAAGTGACCTAGATAGTTCCTCAGTCTTAATTACGCATTACGGAGACCTAGCGATACATTCGATGAGTGAATCGGCAAAAGGAGAGAGATGCAACAACACTAGGGCTCCGCTAGAGTCTTGGGCAGAGGCGTAGGGATGTGAGGTGCCGCTGGGTGGAGGCACATGGAGCACTGGGCTCGACGTTGCAGGTGTCGCAGGGGCTGTGAGTGGCATGGAGCGCCTTTAGGGCGTCAAGCAGCGGCTTGGATGCCGTTGGGGCACCAAGCGACGATGCAAGGAGGGGGCACATGGAACTTCTGGAGCTCCGAGCAGTGGCATGGGGTGTCGCTGGGGCTTCGAGCGGCGGCACGGGGGTGCCGCTAGGGCGTAGGGTGTCACTGGGGATGGTGGGCGGCACAAGGAGGGATCGTTCCTTGAGCGGCGACTGGTTGGTGGCAGTAGGATTTAGGTCAGAATACCGATCTAGGACCACTGCTCTGATACCATGTGGAAAACAATGAAAGAATGAAAGAGCATGTCTTATTCCAGAGGTCTAGAGGTCCTTATACAGGACAAAACCCTATAGAGCTCAAATCGAGAAAAAAATAAATAAGTGCCCCTAACGGGGTTACAAGAAGTAGCTAAGAATTGTAAGAATACTTTACTAACACTAAGGATGATACGATGAAGGTGGTGGGGGATACGAATGCAATGGGCAGGAGCTCCATGAAAAATTGACCGATAGTGACAAGACGTTCATTTGTTGTGCTCACTTGCGAGATTTCACCACCTCTTTGTTACTTCAACACCTTTTTAAATTGAATTTTCAAGATTAATATCAGCTATAAAAGAATCAATTTAGGTGTTATTCCTCCCTTATCGATACCATAATATCTCTTCCTTTTAATGATCTGCATTTTTTTACTTGAAATCAGGTTGGGAAGGATGTGGTGGTTGAGTTGTCCCAGGCATTAGAACGACAGGGTCTTGATATGCAAGTATCAGCACTTGTGGGTTCCTTGTATTCGTTTGCATATGTTGTTCTTCCTCAGCTTGAAAACTAGTGTAAATGTCAATTTACCGACCTCTATCAGTGCAGGTGAATGACACGGTGGGTACATTGGCAGGGGGTAGATATAACGACAAAGACGTTATTGCTGCAGTGATATTGGGAACAGGGACAAATGCTGCGTATGTTGAGCGTGCAAATGCAATTCCCAAGTGGCATGGTCTCCTGCCTAATTCTGGAGAGATGGTAAGTAAACCATATGCAATTTTCTAGCATTTCCAGTTTCTTTTTTTTGTAGTATCCTGACAGTTATTTTTCCAGAATAGATGCTTCACTTGTTGATTTGTTTAACTTCAACGTTTTTCTGCAATCTTCTAGGTTATCAATATGGAATGGGGAAATTTCAGGTCTTCTCATCTTCCAATTACAGAATTTGACAGCGCCTTAGATTCTGAGAGCCTGAACCCTGGTGACCAGGTCTGCCTTGACTTCTCGTAGAGAATTTAGTCCAGGAATGAAATGCTTCTATTAATATCACAACTCAATGTAAACTCAGATATACGAGAAGTTAATTTCTGGGATGTACTTGGGAGAAATTGTCCGTAGAGTTTTGCTGAAGATGGCTGAGGAAACCTCTCTATTTGGGGATGTTGTCCCCCCCAAACTCAAGGAACCATTTGCTTTACGGTATGCAGTTACCTCTTGTTTTTTTACTGATTATTTTATTTTTTTACGGTTTTATTAAAATTTGCAACTTGACGATATGCTTGGGTCGTTAACTATAGACATGCATAGGGGAATATGAAAATGCTCTGTGACATACGAGCACAAAAAGGAATTGAATTTGAACGGGGGTCTTACAAAAAGTTGGTATGGCACCAACCGAAGAAGAGAGAGACTCTTTTAAGGTTTTTTTGATATACACACACACACACGAAGAAAGAAAGTTATATAGTGTCCCGGTTTAAAGGTGAGACACTAGAGGCATATCCTTGCAAAAGAGGATGGTGAAGGCTAAAGAAACGTTGGGAGGCAACTCTTTAAGATGGATATGAACCTGTTATATCCAATAACGGGTATAATCAAAACCATATATTTTGAAGCTAATATTACTTTAAATCATACAACTTGATTCCCACCCATGGCATGTTTATCATTGCATACACTAGGAACCACCTTTTATCCCAATTCTTGTTGTTCTCGTGGAGAGTTCGCTTCAGATGCTCCTTTGTCTATAAGTGATCCAATTGCTGGTTTGCCTAATGCTTTACACAAATCAGTGAAATTTTGTGCACTGTGTCCGATGCTGCATTATACTTGTATTGATAATCTCAGCTCCACTTGCAAAATTTCTCCATGGCACTAGTGATCATTAGATGGCTCAAAAAAACTAATGATCACTAGTTTCACTACTATTCCAAGGCATTATTAGGAGGCCTTGATGGACACAAGTTGAAGCTTGCGATGTATGAGGAGATGGGAGCTCTTAATTCTAAACGTAGGACCTTGTTTGAACATCTGAATGCTCACGTTAATGCTAAAGGCTTCACACAAGTATATGGGATGCACTACTTTGAGTCCTTTCGTGTAGCACGTCTAAGTTTTGTTCATGTCATTCTCTGTTGCAGTTAACAATAACATGTCTACATATCAATTCGATAAATAAAATGCATTTTTGATGAAAATCTTGTGGAGGAGGTCTTCGTGGCACAACCTTCTAGCTAGGAGGTTGTGCGGTACTATGCATGCAAACCAAGAAAAATTATACAGAGATTAAAATAAACCCTAAATTATGGTTTGACAGACTTAAGGTTGTGGAAACTGGAATTTCAGATATATTATTGACTTTTCTATCTTTGTCAAGAGTGGAATTGTGATGCTAACTGTTTATGTCGATTACATGTTTTTAAATAGTGATGAGAACATTGATATTCAAGAGACAAATAACTTCTTACAGAATATTTTTGTTATCAAATATATTTGCTAGCTTTGTTATTTTTTAGGCATCGAGGTTGCTAGGGTCTCAAAGGGTATGATTCTATCTCAAAGAAAATAAAAATGGTGAAGCCTTCGTCCACTTTAAGTAGGGTAGGCTAGATGGATTATTGTTCAAATCCATGTTGAAAGATCCAACTAATTTTTATACTAGCTGTCGGCTACCTAACGCCATCCCCCACATGGGGGTATTTGAACCTTTGTTTTTTGGATGATAGGCACATTGCACTACCATCGTACCACTGAAGTGGGTTTATCTCAAAGAAAATATGCCCTTAAAATATTGAAGGATGCTGTTATGCTATATTCCAAATTATTATCAATCCCGACTGACTCTACCATGAAGATAGTGCCAATTGATGGTCCTTCATTTGAAGTTCTTAGATGCTGGAAGAGTTATCAGAGAAATAGAAATAAACATTGAAGAACAACGGGATTTTACGTGGAACTCTACTCCCTAAGGAGCGGGATGAAACCACGGGAGAACGTCTCAAAGGGCTGATTTGTTCATTGAACTTTCTCATTTGTTACATGAGGTTTGGGGCTTCTTATATAGCCTCCACAGACCCTTTAAGTCCCACCACTGGTAGATGTGGGACTAAACACTAGATGTGGTAGATGGATCCTGGAGGGATTTATGGATACTGGAGGGATTTATTTACCTATCTATACAAAAGATGTATATACTCCACTCTCCCTCAAATTGAAGCATGCAATGCTCAGCGTGGACAAATAGAAAGAAATATCAAACTCACACTACAAGACAGTACAGACAATATCAACTCAATGCGTATACATTGTCGTTTGCTGTCGAGGATGTTGCTTCTCATGCCGTGCAGGTGAGGAACAAACGGGCTGGAGTGTGAGTCAAACTGAATCTCCTCGTCGAAGAGCATGTGCTATGTACTCCGCCTGTCAGAGTCGGAGTACTCTAGTCCGTCACAATCATGTGGACAACTGCTCCATCTTTGAAAGGCCGAACTGAAAAAGCCATGAAGACATCCTTGTTGGAGTCCACGGTCGTTGGAGAATGGAGTCTGAAAAATCTCCTCGTTGGAGAACTGAGTCTCTCCCATACTGGCTCAGAGAATGTGTTCTCTGCTCTAGAGTCCCTATGAAACCACGTAAAAACCCTCGCTCACATGGCATAGTGAATGAGATCTATACTCTGGAGTCCCTATGGAACACATGAAAACTCTGAGACTACAAAACAAAGATGGGGACCACACAAATAATGATCGCATACATGTGCATATGAAAATGAGTCTTTCTCTGGAGAACTCGAAGATATTGGGTCACTCAAATATGGAGTGCCTCAAACTTGGACTCTGAACCAATCCATAGAGTTTGAAACTGAATTGCAGAGTCTGAATAACTGGTTGGTCTGGAAAATTTGAATCCGACCTGTAACTATATACAATACTCTCCATTTCTCCCATACTTGTCATAACACAATGACATCGACAAGGTTGAGAGAAGGCAAGAAAATGGGGAGGAACAAATGAACATTCTCAAAATTTTTTCTTTTTTTTCGACTTTTCTTTTTTTACAAATTGTTTTCCCCCTGCATACGGTTTTTTTGTACGCACTTTTTTTTTGAATCATAGATGTCATATCGACATCGTATCGATCCATCCGTAAAAGGATATATCAAGATATATAGTCGATATATCGACTATATCGGTGGAAATGCCGGAAATGGCTCAAAAATGACATTTTTTGCTTTTTTCTTTCAGAAATTAAGATAATCCAAGATATTAAAACAACAAATAACCTACAAATACACACTTATATCACACATATCGGTCATTTATACCCCATATATCGTACATACTGGTCATTTCGAACATATCAATGTTAATGTTGATTCCTGACTTATAGATATTGGAAATGGATTTCATTCAAGTTTTTATAACATGAAATAACTTACAAATATACACTTAAATAATACATATAGTCAAGGTTCATGAAAGCGGTATGCGTATGCTTTCGGACATGTCACTGAATAGCGCTTAAGCGGTATGCAGGGGCATATGCGGGGTATATGCGGTTCTACGCGGTTTCCTAATTTTGTATTTAAAAATAAATAAGTATATACAAAAGTGACAACAACAGAACTAAATTTATGTATAATTGTGGTCCAACAAAAGATCTAAGAAAAATAACTTCCATATAGAGTTCAAAACAATCTCTATCAATGTAGTATATTGTAAATGGAGTTCGTCCAAGTTCTTAGAATACTAAATACTCTACAAATATATAACAATGTAGATCATTGGTACTGTTAATTGTTGACCTATGGATATTGTAAATGGAGTTTGTCCAAGTTCTTAGAATACTAAATACTCTACAAATATGTAACAACGTAGTATATGGTGACATTATGAAGATAAACACATGAAAAAAGGATATGCCAATGCCATAAACGTTTCTACTAAATTTCTACCAAATCAAAAGGAAATCATTGGATATAACTATCACTAAAATATTTATCAAAAAGGGATTGGCTGTAGTTGTCATTAAAGATATCCAGGTTGCTGATATGAATCATACGATTTGAATCCTATTCGTATGTTATGTTGAACCCAGATGCAGGGTCTAATGTCCCCCTGTGCCACCATACCCTACCAGTACGGTGTCTCGCAAGGTTGGCAGGGGGCAGCGCCCCCATCCCAATTTTTTTTCTTATATGTGTATTCGAATTCGCACATAGTTTCTTATATGCTTTAAGAGTTCACTGAAACCATGGTCACATTATACCCTACTAGGCCAGGAGTAGCAAAATAAGTAGTAAAATCAAGCTTACAAGGGTATTATTCATCAATATATAAATATCGACGATATCAGCCTATATCCAAGATTTTTTGTACTGAATCCAGTCATTTTTTAATGATATGGGTTGATATGGCGATATATCGTCGACATATCGGTCAGATATCACCGATATCCCTGTAAAAGGATATGCACCCTAATATTGATACCCCCTGCCTCTCGATATCGATATATCGTCGATAATTCGCGATACGTCCTTCTATGTTTTGAATATACAAACTTGTGGTTCAATTGGACCTTTAAAACTCAGCCCAAATAGGGCTTACAAAACTGTAAGTCTTCTCTCATCTTCTTTTTTTAGTTGATGCTACAACCCACTTTCTTTTTTGATACTCTCGGCTCAATTGGGCATGATCTTTCTCCTCCCCTTTTTGACAACTTTTGGCCTACTTGGGCCCACACATACGACTCCTCTCCCTTTTTTAAATGACCGACAACCTTCGTAGGAATCTTTTCTCGTGAGCTACCACCCTTATAGGGGATTCTGTACTTGATACCCCTGATAGGGCTCCTACTTGTATATCAGGGAGTCGCCTGAAGATGAAAGAAGTACCGCCTCGCAAGGAGGCTGCAGGCGATGAGGGAGCGGCATCGCTGCCGCAGCTCGGATCTGGGGCGTTGGAGCGCATGCTGTCACAAGAGGGGTCGTCTGGCTCAACCTGGACCTGTGTTGGGAGAGGTATCGCGAAGGACGGTAAGAATCGCACTGGTCTTGGCAGAAATAGGAGTGTCTCCGCTGGAGGGTTCCACCTGGGGTGCGTCTCCTGGAGAAGATCTGTATCGCAAGGAGAGGAGGTGCTGGGATCTGCGCTGCCACCCTGGAGATGAAAAGAAGATGTCTGTTGACGATATGATGGAGAGGGTTGGCGGCATTGCCTGGGTGGCCCATGGCTGGAGGCCGTGGCACTGCTGCCGCCTGTGCTGGAGAAGGTGCGACATCGATGATGGTGCTGTCGGTGGGTACAACTTGCAGCAAATTCGCTCGGGGGATGGCCTGGTCGTGCATCGTCGTCATCAAGAGGGCTCTTCTTCAAGCAAATTTAGGGCCTTCTGAAGAAACCCAAGAGGATGCGTGGAATCGATCCTTCCAAAATTAGGGCCAGAAACCTTAGTTTTTTAACTCGCAAAGACAATCTTCATTACTAGAACATGATCTTTAAAATAATATTCAAGAACATAATTAGGGTTTCAATAGAAAGTTAGAAACCCTAGAATCGAATCTCGAACAAAAACAACGAACATAAAATCCTCGAGAATCGAACCCACTCTGATACATGTTAGAAATTACGAATGCGGAAGCTAATATCAGAGAAATAGAAATAAACATTGAAGAACAATGTGATCTTATGTGAAACCTTACTCCCTAAAGAGCGGGATGTAACTACAAGAGAACGCCTCAAAGGGCTGATTTATTCATTGAACTTTCTCATTTACAACCAACTCACCACACCCAACTCAACACACCCCTATTCAAGATGTCGTACTCGCCACAATGCAATCAACACCTTAACATGCTCAACCACATTTTCAAAATAGAACCTCTGCCCCTTGAAGATGACATCATTTCTGACACATCAGATAGCCCACACCGTCGCAAAATAAAGAGTGACCTCGTCATATCCATTAGGCTAGTTATATTGAAGATAAAAGATATACAACGCTTTGCTGTCTTCTTAGTTGGTAACACAGTCTGATGGCATCATAATCCGCAAGAGACACTGTGGTTGCTCGTTCTAGAACTGAATTTGACTACCATGCTATGGGTCATTCTTCTCATGAGGTAACTTAAATTGTCTATCTTCTTAATGATTTGGGTAACTGAACTGTCATTCTTCTCATGAGGTAACTTAAATTGTCTAGCTTCTTAATGATTAATGATTTGGGTAACTGGACTACTACTCCTGTTTCCCTATAACGTGATAACAAATTTGGAACTTATATGGCTTGAAATCGTGTCTTTCATTAGAGGACGAAGCACATTTGATGCAGCTCACATGTTAAGAAGTGATATTGTAATTTATTTTTCGTTTTGGGCTCATTTGTAAAATTCAATGGTGACTTTTGGGTAGAAGCATCCACTCCCAAAGGATGCCTTTTATTTCATTTGTGAAGAGACGTGTCAAATCTCCTCTCTATCACCCCCTCCCTCCCTCAGATTCTCTCCGAATCCCTTCAAATTAACTCCCATTCTTTCTCCTCACCAGTTCTCTCTCCTCCCAATATCAAAAAACCCACCATAATCCCATCCCATTTCTTTTCTACTCCCAGCTACGCCACTACTGCTCTTCCTTTGCCCTTTTCATTAATTCTTCTTGTCTTTTGTCCTTGTCCACTTTCTTTATACCCTATTCCCCTTTCTTCTCCGATACATTTCTCCTCCTGTTCATCACCCTTCAGAGAAGAAACCATCTCCCTCAAACTCCACCATCCATGTAAACCTCCAACAGCAGCCCTAAAGCCCCACAATCGTGTTGTAATCACGGTCCGACCACTCCACCCCTCTATTGATGCTCTTAACGTTGCACCAACCCTTTTGGCTGCAACATCTCTCCCAACGCCTTCCCACTAGGTGATAATTGACGCAACTCATGTTTACAAGGGATATTGTAATTTATTTTTCATTTTGGGCTCATTTGTAATATTCAATGGTGTCTTTTGGATAGAAGCATCCACTCCTAAAGGATGTCTTTTATTTTATTTGTGAAGAGACATGTACTTTCCCTTATAAATAAATGCACCGATGTACTTGAAGATTGTGAAGTATTGTGTTGAAATCTCCATTCTATCATTCCCGTCCCCTCCTGCATTTTCTCTCTCAATCGTTTCAAATTAATTTTATTCCTTCCTCCCCACATGTTCTCTCTCTTCCTCCCAATTTCCACAATCCAGCATAACCCCATTCCATTTCTCTTCTACTCCCCACCTACCTCCACTAATCCTCTTTCTCTCCTCCCCATCTCATTAATTCTCATTGTCTTATGACCCTTATCATATGTCATAAGGAGAATTAATATTTTTTTAGTCAACAAATGGGGGAAATACACGATGGTGCCCGCCCTAACTTAGAGAATTAATATCGTGTTAAAACATTATACCCCTTCACTTAAATATTAACTTTTCTATATATTCTACCCCTTAACTTAAATATCCACTTCTCTATTTATTCAAATTTTGACTGCATTATTCGGTATCAGAGCATGGCATCCAAATCATTTTCCCTATTTAGCGATCCTGCAAAACACACAAAGAAAAATGAAGAAAGAAATTTCAGCTGAACTTCATCACTTCAACACAAGTTCAGGAGTTCAATATCTTATCATTTAAGAGGTTACAATTCTCGCTCGAAAATTCAAAGTTTATGTTAAGATATCCGTAAACTGGAATATTGGATGCATTACTGGACTTGCAAACACTGATACGAGAACGGAAAGAAGAGTACAAGGAAGAGAAAAAAATAGGAAAAATAACTCTCCACGAAATCGTCAGGTTCTCTAAAACCCATGACAACTGCACTCCGCCTAGAGTCCTTTTCAATCACGATGTTACTGTCAAGTTGCAAACAAGGAGTTGACTGCACCACCCACCACCAACTCCTGCATGTGATCCACATCCCTCACTCACACCTTTGTGACGTAGTCAAGCAATGCACATTCGTCAGGTGTGGCCCATGATGTGGGTTGTGAAAGTACCATGTGGAGCTGGAACAACTGATTACCAACATTCTTATGTGATGACCATCACTACCATGGTTCTCATTGCGGTGCCACCATCATTCGCTTCCCTCCAGTGCTGCAAAAGTTAGTATTTGATATTCACTTGGAGGGGTCACTGAATAAAGAATATTTGGTATTTGAGTGAATATTCAGAATTATTTAGTTTTGCATTTTTAATGGTCCAGTGGTAGTACAGTGTGTCTACTATACAAAAGACCAGGGTTCAAATCCC
The DNA here is from genome assembly GCA_037367405.1 of Ottelia alismoides. Classification (NCBI taxonomy): domain Eukaryota; kingdom Viridiplantae; phylum Streptophyta; class Magnoliopsida; order Alismatales; family Hydrocharitaceae; genus Ottelia; species Ottelia alismoides. The sequence goes on along the minus strand of JAZKJV010007841.1, from coordinate 529,538 downwards.
ACTCTTGCAGTGGTTGCGTTAGGTAGTCGATGACCAGCGTAAAAAATAGTCGAACCTTTCAACATGGATTTGAGCAAGAATCCATGTAGCCGACCCTACTTATAGTAGGAGAAGGCTTAGTACATATAATATTTAGTTTTGCATTTTTAATTTTTTTAATTATAAAGATTATGTAAAATATACATGTTCTTATATATTTATATATATTGTCAATGATCAATCAGAGTTAAAGACAGAGTACTAATTAACAAATTACATATATGGAGCTGTAACATTTGTGGTGATATCGAGATAAACGGGACCTTTAAAAAATAAAAAAAATCAACAGTCTTGTGCAATAGTTGGCCGGATATTCAGTCGAATAGCCAAGTATTCAAATCGATTATCCATGAATATTCGGGTTGGATTGAATATCGACTGAATATCAATATTCTATTTAGGCACCCCACTAAATAAGAATATTCGGTCGAATATTCGATCCATTCGACGGAATATTGCAAGAGTGCTTCCCTCTGTAAGCGAAGGGACGAATCCATGATATCATCTCTCCCAATAGCCTGTTGTGGCTCTAATCATCATCGGAGTAAGTTAAATCGTCACCAAAGCGAGATGGCGTTGGGAGAGATGCTGTAGTAGGAGGGTTGGCATGGTGTTAGGAGCATCACCTGAGGGGTAGAGCGGTCATACAATGATCACAACACAACGACGGGGATTTAGGGCTATTGTTGGATGTTCACCGAGGTTGTTGAGTTTGAGGGAAATGAGTTTCTTTTCGAAAGAGTGATGGATAGAAGAGAAATGTATCGAGGGGAATATTGGGGAAATTGGGTATAAAGAAAGTGGACAAGGAGAAAAGACAGAGAATTAATGAGAAGGAAAAAGGGTGAGAGAGGATTAGTGGGGGTAGGTGGGTAGTAGAAGAGAACTGTAATGGGGTTATGGTGGATTGTTGGAAATTGGGAGGAGAGAGAACCACTGGGGAGAAAGAATGGGGATTGATGTGCAGGGTCTGGGAGAGAATTTGGGCGAGGAAAGGAGAATAATAGAAAGGAGATTTTAACACAATACTAAACTATCTTAAATACATCAGCGCCCCTTATTTATAGGGGAAGGTGCATGTTTTTTAACAAATAAAATAAAAGGCATATTTGTGAATGGATGCTTGTACCCAAAAGTCACCATTAATTTTTACAAATGAACTAGAATGAAAAGTAAATTACCATATTTCTTCTAAATATGTCATCGACATTGAGGCTGATTGTCTTCATTATTGTAAAAGTCGGTCGACTAAGCCGACTAGTCGGTCCGACTACTTGAGTCGAGGGGATAACTGACTCAACTAGGCCTAGTAGGCCATTAGTCAGTCAACCCGACTTATCAGACTGACTAGTCGTCTAGTCAGCCGACTACTTGACCGACTTTTACATAGATTTTTTTCTTTTTTTCCTTTTTAAAGCAAAGTTATTCCAATATGCTTAATGTTATATTTAAAGTCAATTACTTCTTTTGTTTCATTATGATAGTATAGAAAATATACAAATATATAAGAATATATGTATAAAAATGATTTATATATTTAAAATATTAAAAAAAATTCAACTTCGACTGATGATCGACTAAATCAGATTAGTCGTTTGATTGACGATTAATCCTTAGTCAATGATCCTGTCGGCCGAGTACCGACTATCGATTTCTGCAACCTTGATTGTCGTACATTTCATAATGCTATCGTTGAAGGGAAGATTATTGCACCTTACGTCTCATTCGGTCTACAACTTGCTGATATCTTCACTAATGGATTTCATAGGAAGCATCATGATTTTTTATGTAACAAGGTAGGTTGGACATCTATGCTCCAACTTGAGGAGTGTTACTTTATCTGTATTATCTCGTAATCTTTATAATTTCCTCTAAAGATCCTAGAAAATCTTGGGATCTTCTATTAGAAGTTCTTGAGTATTTATTATTCCATTTGATTTTTTACCGTATTTGTTCATTCTATTTTGACATCTTTATGCTTATAAATAGAGAGGTATAATATCAATGAAGAGTATGTCGTATCATTACTTTCTACAAGTTCCATTATTACAATTCTATCCATGCTAAAACTTAAGATATATATATAACTATTGCAATAACGTATTCTTTGTTCCATTGGGTATTGTGACATTGTTAGAAAACTCTACACATCAATTTGAATTGAGTCAAATATACCGATGAGTTTGTATCACAACTTAAGAAAGATTAGTTTTGGTCATACAGTTAAAAAATAACATAATTTTCTCGAGCCCAATTCCCATGTTATATATGGTTCCATTCATGGGAAATTTCGATCATAATTATAGTATATTGGATTTCATGTAATTCATCAATTGTGGCAAGTTCTTTTATACGTAGTCTAATTCCATGCATTTTTTTGCTCTTAATTACTCCATTGTACAACAACAAAACCTTTTTCTACGTTTAGTAGGGTTGGCAATATGGATTCTTTGCCTTCATTTAGATCTATCTTGGGTCAATCTCGATCTTAGATCCAAAAAACTAAGATCCCTTAGTATAGTCTCATTTCAACACTTCTTGAGCCTTCCTTGCCTTCTCTTTGCCGGCTTAACATCCCAAAACTCGCATATCCTAACTGGTGCATTAGCCGACCTCCTTTGCAAATGGCCAAACCACCTTAAGCAGTTTTCTCGCATCTTATCCTCAATCAGAGCACCAACTTTCCTTTTGATTGCATCATTCCGAATTCGATCAGAGTTATTCCGTTGTCTTGCATAAATTTTCTTTATGAATTTTTGTAGAACAAATAAATAAATATCCAATTTTGAGAGCATGTTCCATGACATTAATGGCAAGTAAATGCCAATGATTCATTTTTTCAATTCATTCTTGTATGATAACTGATATAACTTGATATGGTTTAGTTACCGGTAGTCCATTCTTGCTAGCTTTTTGATATTCTATATCATTATGTTTTCCATTACTGGTACTTGAAATCCATGACATGATATGACAATGCAGCTATACTATGTCCTATCTTCAACCTTTCACGATACGTTTTGGAAGGACTTATCCTTTCTTGATCTATGAAACTCGTTCGAGTCAAAACATGTGACCTATAAGCCGTTGACTCAAATCCTTGTTAGCAGTTTTAGCATAGTTTCTTTTGTTTTGTGATTTAGGTCATCTTATCCATGCTCTTTACCAATCCGTCATATGGTATCTATTAACCAACATTGATTAAATCCATTATTATATAACCAATATGTTAATTTAATCCATATTAATGGGTTTCTTAATCACCCAATTTTTGTGATATTATGAACTCTTATGGATATTCATGCCTTTAGTTTTCAATTATTGGTACTTGAAATCCTTAACATGATATGACAATGTAGCTATACTATGTGAACCTATCTTCAACCTTTCACCATACATTTTGGAAGGACTTATCCTTTCTTGATCTATGAAACTCTTTCGAGTCAAAACATGTGACGTATGAGTCGTTGACTCAAATCCTTGTTACCAGTTTTGTCATAGATTCTTTTGTTTTGTGATTTAGGTTATCTTATTCATGCTCTTTATCAATCCATCATATGGTATCTGTTGGGAAAAATAAGAGAGATGTTTATTCCATGAACCTTAGGCTCTCTTATATAGAGGAGAAACCTATGGGTAAATTACATAAGATAAACATAAGAAGTAGAATATTAAGAAAACAATATAGAAACACAAATATAACTCTACACTCCCCCTCAAGATGGAGCACAGATGTCAATTATGCTCAGCTTGGATGTACATTTCTGAAAGGAGGCTCTGAGCAACGTCTTAGTGAAAATATCTGTAGTTTAATCCCCAGAGCTAACATGAGAGGTAGAGATAAAATCTTTCTGAATCATATCCCTTGTATAGTGACAATCTACTTCAATATGTTTGGTTCGCTCATGGAATGCAGGATTGTTTACAATAAACATGGCTGCCTAGTTATCACATTGTAGCTGCATAGGAATAGGTACATCTATGTATAAATCTGCTAGAACTACTCGGACCCACATTGTTTTCATAGTGGCTTGTGCCATAGCCCTATATTCATACTCAACACTGAACCTGGCAACTACAGTTTGCTTCTTACTCTTCCAGGAGACAAGAGAGTTACCTACAAAGACTGCATAACATGAAGTAGACTTTCTATCTTTTGGACATCCTGCATAGTCAGCATCAGCACATGCAGAGACCGTAAGTGTTGCGCCTTTTCTGAATAATAGTCCTGCATTTGTAGAAGACTTTAGGTACCTCAATATCATATATACAACATCCATGCGTACTTGCCGGGGTTGTTCCATAAATTGACTCAATCGTCTAACTGCAAATGAGACATCTGGCCTGATTATAGTAACATAAAGGAGCTTCCCAACTATTTCTCTGAATCTTCTTTTGTCCACTTCCCCTGTATCATCATCATATAGCCTCATACTAGGATCCATATGAGTGGTAGAAGGTAGACATCCAATCATTCCTGTCTCAGCCAACATATTTGTCACATACTTCCGTTGGGTCATTACAAGAACCTGCTGATTTCTGGCAAACTCTAAGCCTAAGAAATACCGTAAGGTACCAAGATCCTTGGTAACAAACTGTTAGCCTAGAAATTCCGTAGCCCTTTGTATCCCCTACATGCAATCACCTGTAACAAGTATGTCGTCAACATATACCATAATGGCTACCGTGCCTCTAGGTGTTTGCTGTACAAATAATGAATGATCTGCATTTGACCTTTTAAACCCCTGCTTCTCAGTTAAGCCCAAGAGAATCTGAAACCATGCCCTAGGACTCTATTTAAGGCCATATATTGCCTTATGAAGTCTACAAACTTGCGGATACTCCCCCTCTGCAGCAAACCCTAGAGGCTATTGCATGTAGACTTCTTCCTGCAGGTCTTCGTACAAAAGAGCATTTTTAACACCAAGTTGGAAGAGAGGCCAATCACGTACTATAGAAAAAGGAAGAAGAATTCGTAGAGTAGAATGGCGAGCCACTGGGGAGAATGTGTCTATGTAATCTACTCCATACGTTTGAGTAAATCCACAAGCAACCAGTCTGGCTTTGTACCAATCCAGATCCCCATCTGCACGGTGTTTAACAATAAACATCCACTTGTAACTGACGACAGAAGCTCCCTCAGGGGGTGCAACCAAGCTCCAAGTACTACGTGGCTGTAAGGCAGCCATCTCTTCTTCCGTAGCTAATCGCCACCAACTATCTTTCAAAGACTCCTGATAATTATGTGGAATGTCCATCGCAGACAATGCAACTGTAAATTTCTTGAAATCCCCAGACAAGCGCCCATAACATATCATGGATATTAATAGATATGATGCACAACTTCGCTTTTGCTTCCGAATCGCAATCGGTAAGTACAGATCATCAACCTCCACTTCCGTCTCCTGTAAAGGACCCTGCTCAAGCAGGCCATCAGATCCATCGTTAGAAACTATGTATTCGGATTATACCTCATGCGTGCGAGATGACGAGCGATGACCATGAGTAAAAGCAGGTCGGCGGGTATAGTAATGCGACAACGGTGAGACAAGGACAATGGGGGCTGAGGGAATAGGAGGAGGTGACGCTGGTCAGGTGGTGGTGATGATGGTGGTGGCAGTGAAGGAGTTGGTGATGGTGGCACGTAGATTTCATCATTGTGGTCTGAAGAAGTCAACCTATCACATATAGGAGAAAAGTACATCATGGACTCGAAAATGCTGACATGAGCACTAACATAATACTTCCTGCGCATTGGATCATTAACATCTATATTCTTTTTGTGTCCTGAAGTACCTGACAAAAACATAATTGACTGCTCTAGGAGAGAGTTTGTCAAACCCTGGAGACAACTAATGGACAAAGGCAACCGAGCCAAACATGCGAGTAAGCGAGAACTATTCTTTCTCAGGAAATGTGAAAGGAATTTTCTCATCCAAGACCGACAAGGGCATGCGATTAATAAGATAACATACCGTAAGAACAACATCACCCCTAAAAAGAGTGCTGAGCACGGCTCTCAATGAGAAGAGTTTTCATAACATCAAGCAAATGACGATGCTTCCTCTCTGCAACGCTGTTTTGCTGGGAAGTATAGGCACATGATGTTTGATGAATGATACCAAGATTTGGAAAATAATTGAAAAGGGTATGAGTACAGAACTCCAAAGCATTATCAGTTCTCCATATTTCATAAACAAAAAAAACACATTCTGTACTTCGCTGATAAAGTTCTTGATAACATTTCCAGCTTCAGATTTATTCTTTAATAAAAAGACCCATGATATATGAGAGAAATCATCAACAACAAGATAAAACATGTGATCATGAAAACGACTGGGACCCTAAATATCTATATGAAATAACTAAAAATGGAGCTACTACTCTGAGTCTGGCGACTAGGGAAGGCAGACCAATGATTGCTTTCCCAACTGACAGGATTGAAAGGACGAATAAGGAGAAATCTGAGGTAGAATACGGCACATTTTCTAGAGCGGGAGATGATCAAATTTCAGGTGCCACGTAAAGGGTGAAATGGGTCCAGTAGAATGGGAGGAAATGCCAACATAAGGAGATCGAACCCAACGATAGGGACCGCCCTACTCACTGTCAGTGCCAATCACCTTGTCCGTAAGGATGTCCTGAAATACAAGAGAAGATTGATCAAAAGTAGCTCGACAATGTAGATCCTTTATAATTTGACTAAGATAATAAATTCATAGAAAATTCAGGTGTATGCAATACATTCTGCAGATACATAGATGGTGTCAAGCTAATCTCCCCCTGTCCGGTGATGGGGATGAGTCCCATCTGCTATAACCACAGTCCATCCTGGAGGGACCTGTCTGTACGCTGTAAGTTGGCCTCTGTCTCCACACAAGTGATGTGTAGCACCGGAGTCCATGATCCATTCAATAATGTCAGATCCACTACAGCTAGTAAATGCATAAGTACTACCTGAAGTACTAGAAGATGCTGACACAACGACATATCAGTGACTCCCGAAGCCGATGGAGAAGCAGTTGGACTAGCATGAGGTATAATTCCCCTCAATCGTGCCACGAGGTCATCAAATCTCTGATCCAAGGTGGCAGTAGCTGGGGGCTCAATCTGCTCAGCCACTCGAGCTGAGGCAGGAAAGCCATGCTTGGAATAGCATGTATCCTCTTTATGTCCAGACCGATGGCAGTAAGTACATGGATGACGAATACGACCTCCCCTTCCACGAGGTCCGCATCTAAGATGCCTGAATGCCTAGGAATGGTAGCATCTGCTAGGATCTGTGATCGAGTTGCTTCATATTCGGGGTCTAGCGTTGCAAGAAAGACACCAACCATAGTAGCATTCCGATATATCTTTTGTTGCTAAGGAGTAGATGTGAGGGGCATAAAACTGTGTAGCTTCTCAAACATCCCACGCAGGGATGTATGCGGAGAATGTAGTGGCCTTCCATTCTGCTTGATAGTAAAAATATTATGTTGAAACTGGAGTATCTTTGTCTCATTCCTCGCCTGCGAATAAGTTGCGGCGAGCAGAGTTGTAAAAGTCTCATAACTGGCCCGATTAGTATGTCCGACTAGTCTTGTCAGTAGGTTAACCGACCGAGTGCTGACTAATTTCGACTAAGCACACTAGTCGACCGATTTTTGCTTGGAGATACCATTTGTTTTATTTTTTGCTATTTTTAAAAGTAAACTTATTATAATACACCTAATGTTTTATTTAAATTCAATTACTTCTTTTATTTCATTATTATAGTATAAAAATGGACAAAGTCTATGTAAATATATGTATAAAAATGATTTACATATTCAAAATAGTAAAACATTTCTAAGCTGAGTAGATCCCGACTAAATCCGATTAGTTGCCCGACTGTCGATTAATCCTTAGTCAGTGACCCGACCGACCGAGCACCGACTACCGACTTTTGCAACTTTGACGGTAAGGATATCCCACATCGCCTTGGCGGTGGGTTGATGTAGCACATCATTGACAATCTTAATTGTCAAAGTACCAGACAACAAGACTTTTCCATATGCATCATCTGCCTCCCATGAGGCGTTAATCCCAATCTTCTCTCTCCTCTTCGGTAAGACTGTTTCTTACCATTAGACTTCATGAGGCTCATGAACTGCATAGCCTAGAGCTTATAGTCATAGTTAGTACCGTCCATTTTGACAATAGGCGTTGGACCTCTGAAAGTGCATGTGGTAGGTACGTTGACCTTATTCTCAGACATATTACCGGATGTAGAAGACTAGGTTTTTGTAGACCAAAGTGTGAATGTCTACACAACCATATGTGGATTTGAATGCATATGTAGACTTATGTACCCAAATCCATCAAATAGACCGAGGAACCAATCCAGGAAAAATGGATGGCTAGAAGACGAGCGGCACACAGATGCACTATACGCAAGGATGTAGTGTTGCGCACTCGCGGGACTGCTAGACACGTAGGTCGACGTGCAGGGATGCACGGGATTGCGCGCACAAAGGTGCTGGCGGCGCGCAGGGCAACGTGCAGGGATGTGCTGGCTACGCACGAGGCGGCACACAAGGTGGCGCACAGGGACGCGCAGGTTGCGAGAGGCGGCGCTAGGGCGGTTGCACACAGATGGTGGCACACGGAGATGGGGAGGCGAGAGTGTGGCTAGGGTTAAGGCTTTTGGGTACGAGAGAGCTCCGGTCTAGGACCACCTCTCTGATACTATGTTGGTAAAAATAAGAGAGATGTTTATTCCATGAACCCTATGCTCTCTTGTGTAAATGAGAGACATGTGTAAATTACGTAAGATAGACAGAAGAAGTAGAATATTAAGAAAATAATATAGAAACACAAATATAACTCTACATTATCTATTAGCCAACATTGATTAAATTCATTATTATATAACCAATATGCCAATTTTACATTTTTTACCATGAATCCATATTAATGGGCTTCTTAATCACCCAAAATTTTTGATATTATGAAACCCTTATGGATATTCAGGCATTTAGTTATTTCTAACATGTGGAAATCGAATTAGCTATTACGTAGTCTATGATCCTCTATATACAGTAGATTGGAAACAATGGAGACATAATAAAGTTGCCATGTTGGGCTACAAAGATGCCCTATTGGGGCTTACATGGAAAAGAAAGAAATATTGTAGTATAATACTATTATAATGCTCCCCTCAAGCTTGCACATAGATGTCTATCATGCTTATCTTGGATGTACACTTCTGTAAAGGCTCCCTTTGAGAGTGCTTTAGTTAGGATGCCAACTGTTTGTTCTGTTGAATTGACAGGAGAAGTAACCATGAAGCATATTTGGATTATGTCTTTGGAGTAATGACATTCGAGCTTAACATGCTTCGTATTCACGGAACATTTGATTTTTGACAATTAGCAAGGTTGCTTGGTTGTCACACATGAACTGCATAGAAAGAAACACCTCCATAGTTAGGTCAGTCAAGACAGACTTGAAGCACATCATCTCGATACTGACTTAAGCCTTGCTCCGTACTCTAATTATCCAATCGATCTAGCAATTACCATCTGCTTTTGCTTTTCTTTGTGATAAAATAATGAAACCTATGGTGGTCTTTCTATCATTTGGACAATTAATGTAGTCAGCATCAACACAACCTGATATGGTTGTACCCTTGTTGAAGAGCAGTCCAATTCTAGTGAGGACTTCACGTACCTAAAAATCATTGTGATTGCATCCATGTGGGCCTAGCATGGCTACTCCATAAATTGATCGACTTCACTCACACCAAAAGAAACATGAGATCTAGTGAATGTTACATAGAGGAGCTTCCTAACTAGCTCTTTGTAGTTTGTACTTCCTCTTGTTAACTTTTTCTTTGTCGTCAACATAGATCTTCATATTGGGTTCATAGGAGCAATTGTAAGTCTGCAATCTACAATCCTAGTTTTTGAGAAATTAGTCACATACTTTCTTTGACTCGCCTTAAACCCTATGTGGTTTCTGACAAACTCTATATCAAAGAAGTAGTGAAGCTTCCCAAGATCCTTGATGACAAACTTCTTCCCAAGCAATTCTTTTGCTTTAATAATGGCATGTATGCCATCTAATAATGATATCATCCATGTACACTAAAATGACGATTAGTGCATCTCATTGTCTTGTGTAAGGACAATGAGCGATTAATAGTTTTTAGAAATACGAAATGCGGAAGCTAATATCATTATGATAGTGATCCACAGAGATATCTGATCAACAAAATGAGTCTCCCTCATGGAGTACTATTGCCCGCAACATGTCTTCACCGAAGACTACTCCATCACTCTTAAGGGCATACAAGAACATCGTGGGAATATCCATACATAGTAAAGTTCACTTCTGTGAAAACATGTCATGGGAATATCCACAAATAGTGGAGTTCACGATCGTTGGAGGATGGAGCCAACAATGAGTCTCCCATTGGAGAACTCCACAAAAATAGGTACTCAAATAGAGTGCCTCAACCAATGGTAGGGCTTGAAAACCACTACCCAATAATTCAAACTATGGTTTGGCTTTACACCACTACTCAACAATAGTAGAGCATGAAATACTCTGCCCATCGCTCCCCCATTCGTCGAAAATGACAAGTTGGGAGAACAAACAAGAAACTCTTTCCTTTTTATTTCTCAGTCCCAACACATTTTTTTTGGACTGTATTTTTTTCACAAATATTGCTCTTTCTCTCTGTCTCATTTTTTCACATCTTTTCCCTCATCGTGTTGTTTGCAAAGAGTTCGTCCCCAGATGTGCTCGATTAGATCTTAAAGAAATGAGGGCTAAGGGCCCATACAACCAATGCAATAGCAGAGAACAAACATATCCCACAAGCTGTTTTTCTCATTTTTATTTATTTTTTCTCATGTGAGGCCATTCCTTCACTCCCCTTTTTTGCCATTAACTTTTTTTTTCATTGAGAACAGAACACTCACCATCATTCCCTTCTTTTCACAACAAATTCCTTTTTTTTTCACAACTTTTTTGCACTGCTCTGAAAAACAGTGGCTGTTGTCCCGTTTTTTCACAGATTTCAGTCCCCTTTTTTTAATCGATATATGGTTCTTGCCTCTTGGGCCCTCCACCTACTTTTGAATGGAGCAAATAAGCCCTATTTTGCACTTTAGAAAAAGTCATAAGTGGGCCAAAAAAACCCATAAAGTGGCTTGCTGTCCTCCATCTTCTTTTTTTCACTTCTTTTCTTTTCTTTTTTAAATAGCAGCTGCATCTTCTCTCCCCCGTTTTTAATCTCTTCATCATCTTTTTTTCGTAAAGATATAGCGACAACTCTATTTAAAGATAATGGGCCCATTGGGCCCGAATAAAAAAGGAAGTGGAAACCCAGTAGAGAACCGTGCACCTTTGTAGGGTTTCCAATGGGTAGAGGTGAAACCCACCCATCGAAGTGTTGCAGCCGCTGCCGTCACTGCAGCTCATATCCATCGTCACAACCAAACAATCTCCTTCGAGAAATAGAGTTGGAAGCACCCATGCCTTCCATGATAATAAAACATCATTTCCGCCATGGCAAATGCGCTGGTGTGCCCCCTTCCCTTGATCTCCATGGCTACTGGAGAAGATTAGGATTTCACAATCAGGATATGCGAATGTGCTAGCGCTATCTCATAATCGTCGTTGGATATGCGAAAATGCCACTGCTGGGGAGGGCATCGTCGTTGGAGGCTCTGTGGTCCACCTTATGATCAAAACTTGAGGCATCGTCGTTGGGAATATCGCTAGGGTCCTCCAACGCTTCTGCGTGTACATCATCTTTAGGAAACGAAACATCAGAAAAGATGACCGTAACACATGACTTTGAGATTATATTCCAAATTCATGATAAAATAGATTTCAACGACGAATCCCAAAAATGATATTGCTTTGATACCATGTTAGAAATACGGAAGCTAATATCAGAGAAAAAGAAATACACATTGATGAACACCAGGAATTTGCTTGGAACCCTACTCCCTAAGGAACACGATGAAACCACATGAGAATACTTCAAAGGGCTGATTGTTGCATTCATCTTTCTCAAAGGTTACAATGGGTGTGGGACCCTTTATATAGCCCCACCAATATGACCAAAAGGCATTACTCCAAGATGTGGACTAAACACAACCCACACACGACCATTCTTCAACAATATTATATTTGGACCATTTGGTGAAGCCCTATTGCTTTCTCATGTCTGATAGCTTCTGGAATCTCGCTCTCGAGTTCTTCTTAAGGCCTTAAATAGCCTTATGAAGCATGCATACCTTTTAATACTCCCCACAACAGTAAACCTTGATGATTGCTGCATGTACACTTCCTCGTGTACTCCAGGGAGGAAGGCCTTCTTGACATCAAGCTGGAGTAAATGCCACTCTTCAGTAACCACAACAGAGAGAAGGATCCGAAGGGTAGAATGATATGGCACAGAAGAGAAAGTATCCTGCTAATCCACACCATATTTTTGAGGGACCCTTTTGCCACTAGTCAGACTTTATAGCGATCCATGCTATCAACTGCTTGGTGCTTCACTACGAGTACCTGTTGCACCCAACAATCAATGTATCAATGGGAACAATGGATAAGGTACAAGTGCTTCTAGATTGTAATGCTGCCATCTCCTCTTCCGTAGTGAGTCGCCAATGGATATCTTGTAACGCCTCTTGATGTGTATCGGGATAGTAAGACTAGACAATCCCTCCACAACTTCTTGTAGTCATTCCAGAGATGCTCAAGTGAGGTAACATGAAAGAGAGTATCTCGTACACGTGCTTTGACCCTTCCGAAGAGCAATGGGCAAGTTGATATCCTTAGTGGAATCATAGGTCACATCCAGTTGAACTATATCATCCAGATACATCACCTTGTTGGACTGTATGACCATGCTGAACAGAAACATCAAAAATGCAATTATCAAAACAAGTGCTTAGTGTCTACCTGGAACGTGATGGACGATAGGGAAGGCATTGAAGCAAGGGGATTCTGGAACAGTAACTTTTAGTCTTTGAGGCTACATGTGGGAAAAGGTCTTGGCCACATCCCTCCTAACAACAAACGACACTTGCAACCGAATCTAGTGTAGATTAAGAGTATAGAGTCACGGTGCAAGCTACTATAGAGGTCATGCGGGTCAAGTTAGTTATGAACGATCTTCTAGTGGAGGTGACTTTCTCAATGCAATTAAGATGTTATAACCAAGCAACACAATTTATTGCAAATAATCACTTTTTTCTTGAGAGAACCAGGCATGTAGAAGTACATTGCTACTATACTACGGATATTATACAAAAAATGCGACCACTTCTCATATTTGTTATATGCAGTAGACTTCTAATATTTTATATAGTCGCTTGCCCTTGTTGCCTTGAGATATATAATCCTGAGTTGGCCATGATGGATCTTTATGCTGCAACTTAAGATGGAGTCGTCATTAATGAGCAAGGTTTTAAAAATCAAACCAGGTATCAAACCAGGAAGGTGTCAGTTTTGGGTTTTTATGGTAGGACTAATGGGACGAACCAGTCGAATCGATGATGATGCCATCAATTCATACAAATCGAAAAAAAAAATCAAATTGCTGTATTGTTGGTTTGGGTTGTATGGTCCAACCAGGCCAAACTGAGTTAGACTAGTATTTCATACAATAAAAATGAATAATGCTTTCCAAGTTTTTTAAATAACACGTGTCTTTCCAAGATTTTTCAAGAACACTTAATTTATACCCCTATTTTCACAATTACATGTATACCTTATATTTTTATAAAATCATAGTAGTGGCCTTCTATTAGTACATTTGTGCTCCTATCCCAACATTAGGACTATTGTTAATTTTTTTTAACAATATAAGGGTACAAGTGTAATTGCCAAAAAAGTGAAGGGTATAAATGTTATTAGAAAAACTCGAAAGGACAAAATAAATATATTTGATCAAATTCATATAAATGCATAACTATGATGGACACAATTAACAACTTTAATACTATTCAAAGTCTAATTGATACCGCTTCTCATAGTATAACTATGACAACTTCTTCTCTATGTGGAGCCATCATTTGTTGCTATCGAAAGGGGCAGCTTCACACACAATGTGGTAAGAAAGATGCAATGCTCGTAAAGCATGAAGCAATATTGAGTCATTGGCACATATGGAAAGAGAAGAGATAAAGGGGTGTCATACACTAGGTTAGAATGAAACTAGATATGAATAGTTTCTAAAAAATATAATTTATTAAATAATTATGAATTATTTTTGTAAAATAAATAGATGGTTGAACATATGGTTTGGTTTAATTAGTTCAACCGGGTTAATGTGGTCCAATCGGGTTTTGACTAATATTTATTTTTTGATAAAAACTGGTGGTTGGACCATTTTTCTTCCGATTTTTGATTTAACCTATTGAACCGGCAAGTTCGGTTCGATTTTTAAAACCTTGGTCGTGAGAGTTGTATAATTCTAAGACATTTCTCTAGTCCTTGTTCCTTGGTTCTCTATGAAATTGTCTTCTTGGTCTCTACTATATAAGAGATCATAGTGTGTCTATTCTCATCATATCTATATAATCATGTTGGAGAATGACCTAGAGATAATCTCACGTCATCTATTGGTGGGACTTTGGAGAGTCAGTGGAGCTATATAAAGGGCCCCACACAACTGTACTCATTGAGAAAATAAAATAGAATTCGCTTTGATATTTTCTCACTTGGTTTCTTCCTGCTCCTCATGGAATAGAGTTCCATGTAAAATCTTTCATGTTCTACGCGTTTATCGTGCTTGTTCTTGTTTATCGCTTCCACTTATTATTTTTCACATGGTATCAGAGCAAGTCGGTTTTCGAGAAATTTGATTGTATCTTTAAGTTCGATTATTATCCATGTTCTTATGAATCAATGATTATTGTTATGTTACTTGATATTCGAAGATTTGATCTAATTTTCAAAGTTTTATGGAGATTATTTATTTTTGTTTATCATGTTCGTGCTGTTAGGGTTCTTTATGAAACCCTAGACTAGATTGCTAGGGTAGGTAAGATCATCTACATCCATGCTGTCAGCATCATCTGATTTGGGTTTGACAAACCCTAGCTACAACTCTTCAACTCCAGAGTCCAAATTACCTCTCCATGCATGCACGCGACGTAAAGGATATGGACACCCCTCCACGCAAGTTCAACACCTCCAGGTGCGCAACACTCCATCCTCGCGCTCCTGTCTCTCCTTCCAGGAACCACGACAAAAACACTCACTCCACGCAGTGGCTCCCAATCGCACACAGTTTCAAATCAAAACCCCCATGCTGCTGCTCCATCTCAGACCATCCTCGCTACGTCGATCATCACCAAACAAGCAACAAAGGTGGCACTGTCCTATCCTACATCATCTCGCTTGGAGGTGGTACACACAAGGCTCCCATCACCAACAATCACATCGAGGACCAACACCTCTTTCCCGCATGTAGATGATGCCACACCTCTAGCCTTGCTGCACCTCCTATCCCAAGTGGCGACACAAGGAGGCGAAGCCCTACTGGGGGGCGCATCGCACCTACCATGCATGGAGGCGACCTCCTCATGCTCCTTCTCCTCCGCATTTAATTCAAATAAAAATTGTAATGATGAAAAATATTTTTTAGCGGTGGAAATATTTGGTGGAGAAGAAATTGGAGGGAGGAAGAAGAGAAAGCAAGCCGGTTGTGCGAGATTCGGAAAAGAATCGTGGATATCGCTTAGAAAGAGAAGAGAGAGGGAGAAAGAAAGAGATAAGATAAATCTCAATTTTAATCGACTCCGAATTTAAATGAATAAAACATTGGACTATCGTGTGTCTACCACACAAAAGACCAGGGTTCAAATCCCATTCTTGCCGGGGTTGCGTTGGGTAGTCGACGACCAACGTAAAAAATAGTCGAATCTTTCAACATGGATTTGAGCAAGAATCCATGTAGCCGCCCCTACTTATAGTGGGAGAAGGCTTAATACATTTTTTTTTAAATTGTACTACCATCCCCTTTATATAGGAGGGGTGGTGTTACTGATGAATATGTGATTCATCACTCTAAAGGCTGAAAATAAAGCTTTGTTCCCAAAGTGATTTATTGCATTTAATCATTTAGATTACATTCTTAGCATTCATGCATGTGTAAATAAGATCCATATTTTATCATTCATTATTATATTTATAAGAAACCATAACTTCTGTGAAATAAACACCTATATATTCTCATAACTTCCCCTACTTTTATTTATTTTTCACTAATTCCAAATCAAATAAAAACAACTCCATTGTATACATAATACTAAAATTAATAAAGAAAAATATCAAAAAATGCTAACTTATATAATGGTCAAATAAACCCAAACCCTAGTTTTGAGACGAAAAAGCTGCAAAGTCCAATATCTCTCACATACAGTATCATATGAACATTGACTCCCTTTAAATTAATGTTCATTCAATTATCTACAAAATAAGATCAAATTCAAAAGAATCAGAGTTTATATGTGAAACTTGGATTTTGAGACCTTATTGTACACTGTATATATGGATAAATTTGACCCTATTATTTTGTGTACGAAATTAACTCTTTTTGATTTATTTCTTGTTCTTTTATTTTATTGGATTTATGTTTTAATAAAGTATGCAAAAATCCAATCAACTTAAAATCAAAGAAAATGAATCACCCCGAGTCTGTATTTATAGTATGTATATAAGTCCCTTTTATTTTTTATTTATTCTATTAATAGTAAAAATATTAAAAAATAGATTAATGTGTAATTATTTATTTTATCTTTTATTTGACTTTATTGAATTTGATCTAATTTACAAATTTGAAAATTGCAAAACCCAAAAATGAGGTATTTTATGTACGTAGAAGATCACCAAGAAAACAATTTGTACATATGATTTCGTTTGGTTTTTGATTCTTCACAAAAGTTGTAGATATCATTGAGAAGAACAACTTTCATGAAGACAACTTTTTGATTTGAGGTCTTTTACTATTTTATTTTGATTTTATCTGATTTTTAATATCAGATTTTCTGGGAGCGACTCGTGACAGCTCCGGGAGCCTCTATGTGCCACCCCTTAGGCCCCGTTCGGTTGGGGGTTTACCCCCCACTTTGGGTGGGTAAACCCCCAAAACCCACACTTCTAACCCACTTGTGGGGCCCACTCCCTTCCCATCAAAAAAAATATATATTATACCATCATATCATCTAAAAATCATAAAATACTCAACTTCTACTCACTATTCCAAACTTCAATACAATCACATCACAACAACTACCCACTTTTTCAAATTTCAATACAATCATACAATAATAACTACCAACTTTTTCAAATTCCAATACAATCACATCACACAAACCCTCACAACCCTTAACCCACCAACCAAACACACAAACTCAAATCCGGGTTATCCACCCCTGGATAACCCGGCAGCCGAACACCACCTTAATCTTTTAATCCGCCCCTGATTTGGGCCATTAGATGAAGGGAGCTTCATCCAATGGCCCACATCTTTTCGTTTTGTTATTTATTTATTTTATTTTCTTTTATTTAGTTTATAAAATCTGCATGTCACGTTCTCAACTATTCGATTTCAGTCGATCAAACGACGAAGAACTAGTCCTCTTCCTCCCGACTTCTCCGACCTCCCAATGACCCTCAACCGCCTCTTCGCTCCTCCGCCCACGATCGACCTCCTCGACGCATTGCCTTCTCTCTCTCTCTCCCTCGACCACCATGTAACCACCCAATCGCTCCACCTCCCTGCAGTCATCGATCGATCCCTAACCAACTCCTCAAACCCCCCCTCACACCACCTTGCTCTGATGATCCACATTTTCTCCTCTAGAGCTCAGAGCGGATGAGGATCCGTGACGAGCTCTCTTCTCCATCGTTGAGCAAAGTTGAGGTCGAGGTTCAGCGCGATCCATCACTTGTGTCGAGGCTTTCCTTTGCCATGATCAACATCTCAACCGCCATGGTTGAAGCCATCATCACGAAGCTCTGTAGAGCTCTGTTCCCAGGCGACATCCTTCATGATTCCAGCTTAGATTTCAGTTCCTTCTCCTTGATTTCTCCTTCTCTCTCCTCTTACACTTCCTCTTCATCGACCCATCTTTATTCCTTTTCGACTTGATTTTTACCTGATCTGCCTTCGATCATCACATTCCGATACAACTCTGCTTCTCTACTCTCGATTTGCATCCTGATCCTCCTTCAACCACGTAGGTGATCAGAGGTTTATGACTCCAAATCCTCACTATCGCAGGAGTCCCCCGTTCATTCCCTTGTGTAATGATTGGCCGAGGATTAAAACCCTCGAGTTTTCTCTAAATCTACGTACATGTATAAGTGCATCATCTGGAGTCTGATCGTTAATCGATCCATTTAAGAAGACAATACACCTAAAGGATTTCGAAGCACCTCTACTAATAATCCTTCCTGGACATCGAGGCACATCCACACCTTCTGGTATCAATATGAGATTGCCTGAGCATCTGCCCGTTAACTCTTTTGAGCATCAGACCAGAATTGAGTTGCGAACCATGCCTAAAGTCGAAATCAACTACGATCGAAACCCGCATCGCATCTGGAATTATCATCTGGAGCTTTTGTTGAAGACAAGTCCCACTTGGAGCATCGTGCCTCTGAATCACCTCGACACGAAGCTCCGGTCGAATCCCTCTATTGCAGCCATCGCCTTGAGAATGAAACTTGATGTTCCTGGCGAGGATTTGGGGAAGAACAACCTTCCGCCCCAGATCGAACCACATCCGTAGATCCTTTCCAATCCGACGCTCCAGAATCATGCCGCCCGCCTCTTAAGCCAGGACATGCGACCTGCACATGCGTAAGGAGATATTTTTGGAGAATTTGCAACAAAGCCCCCACACCTCCTGCTAATCACACAAAGGCCCCGCCATTGCACGTGCACGACACGTGCCCACTTGGAATAATTGCAAGGAATCCTTTGGGTTCTGGTAATCCCTTTTTAGCCCTTTCAGCTCTCATTTCAGTTATTTAATTGTGTTATTTTGCATAGAGACCCATGTGTTTGTATCTTTATTTGAACCCTCGTTTGTCATCATATTGTAATTACAAATATTGCATATTGTAGAAAATTTAATTCTCTATCTCGTGAATGTTTAATGGCATTTTCCTGAGCTTGAATTAATTTTATAAAATTGTTTTGGTGTGAAATTGTATATTTCACCCATATGTGAGTAATTAATTCCTATTAAATTGGTCTTTGCTCTAAAAATTCTTTAAAAATCACATTTGGTAGTGTTTTTTTGTTCTCTGTAATGTGCCAAAAAATCAAATCATTTACATGCATAGTTTCCTTAAAATAAATTATATAGTGGTTTTTGTAATCTAATTTTAATTGAATGTAAACTTAATATTTTTAAGATTTTGGAATTTTTCCTTTGTGCCTACCGATTAGGCATATTTATGAAAATTTTATTTCGGGAAAACAAATAGGTTAAATATTTATTAAAATTAATTTGTTGGAAATCGCACGATTTATTTATTTAATTTATAGGAAATTCAAATTGCATCCAAATTTTTTTAAAAAAGTACAATAGGTTAATTTAATCATTTTTATCTTATTGTACAATTTTAATAATTTCTGCATTCCATTTGCACAAAAATTTACATAAAAGTCCATAAAAAGTGTTGATTTTTCATCCATGCATATTTTGCCATAAAATTATAAAAAATATGTCCTGTATTTGTCATTGCATAAATAATTTTGGAAAAATAACATTCTGGATTTTTGAGCCCTTTTTATATTAATTTGGATTTTCCATTCTAGTCTAGTTTGACTTTAACATTGTCATTCTGCGTGTGCATCTCAATCATTATTCACATAAGAAAATTCTAAAATAACCCTTGAAAACCTAGCACCTAAATGATCTGAAAATTACTCTAAGGAGACAATAGTCTCTCCGAGTTCGACCTTGGGCTTGTCGAAGTAAAATAAATATAACTGCTTTAAATTGAATTGAATATAAATTATTTAGCGATTTTTGATGGGTACTCATGCTACAATCAAGTAGCCATCGCTCCTAAGGAGCAGGAAAAGATCACATTTACATGTCCATTCTGTACTTACATATTCAGGTACATGGCCTTTGGGCTATGCAATGCATCAGAGACTTTCCAACGATGCATAATTGCAGTATTTACTGAGATGGTGGGCTACTTTGTGGAGGTCTTTATTGATGACTTCTCGGTCCACTATGATTCATTTGACTCTTGTCTATCTCATTTGGATCGAGTTCTCAAAAAGTATATTGAAGTGAATCTGATGCTCTCTTGGGAGAAGAACCATTTCATGATCCAAGAGGGCATTGTGTTGGGGCACGCCATCTCCAAGAGAGGAATGGAGGTTGACCCAACCAATGTGGATGTAATTAAGAAACTTCAACCACCAACCAACATCAAACAAGTGCGGCCATTCCTCGGACATGTTGGTTTTTACCGAAGATTTATAAAGGACTTTTCAAAGATTGCCCGACTACTAACATAGCTCTTAGAAAAAGATACTGAGTTCCTTGTAGATCACATGTGTCTTGAGGCAAGATTAATCTCTACCCTTTGAGATCAAGACTGACGCTCCTGACTTTGTAGTTGGGGCCTTATTAGTACAGAGAAGAGAATGGATTTCGTATGCAGCCCACTACGCAAGCAAAGTACTAGACCATGTTCAAAGGAATTACACTAACACAAAGAAGGAAATGCTTGCTGTAGTGTTTGCCTTAGATAAATTTAGTCACATCTTTTAGGATCCATGGTTATCGTGTTCACATACCACACAACCATCAAGTACCTCATGGAAAAGGACGCGAAGGTGCGTCTTCGTAGGTAGATTCTACTACTCGTAAGAGTTTGATTTACAGATCAAGGATAAACATGGAGTGAAAAATGTGATGATTGATCATCTCTCCTGCATCGAGTCACATAGTTCCCCGAAAACCACATATGATAACAACGCGATCTATAAGGAAAAAAAGCAAGTGTTGGCATGATCAACATATCGGATGCAAGAATTTTGTCCCAGGATAGAAGGTATGGTTATTCGATGCCAAGTTGAAGATTTTTTAAGGCGAGTTGAAGTCCAAGTGGATGAGACCCTCCATTGTCAGAGAGATGCACACGGACAACAACATAGAGATTTTAAACCTTACAGATGGTGCATGATCGTTCCTCATAAACGGACAACTGCTTAAGCATTTCATAGGATCAGATGAGCAATTGATCCATGTAGAAGAGATCTCCTTCATGCGTATTCCATAATCTCATGATCCACTCGTAGGGAACACATGGATCTTCACTACTCCCAGCACCCTCAAGCATCTCCTTTCTCACTCCCATTTCTATGTATATTCCCCAACCTAATCGGTTCTCACACTTACTTCAATACTTGGGCTAACCAGAGCCTAAGTATAGGAGGGGACCGATGCCTGCCTTGTATATTCATTTATTCATCCTCCTCTTGACCTCGATCGTTCCATTTTTGCTCTTCTTCTATACTTAAGCTGACCAAAGCCTAAGTATATGGGGGGCATGTCGACTTCTATACTTCTTTTCTTTTCACTTTCCTGCGCTTAGCATGTGCTATGTCTCTTCCTTGCTTTTTATGCTCTGAGGACATAACACACGCTAGGTATATGGGAATGTTTATACATTGCATATATATGTTACCCATAGCTCGTACTTTCATATATTTTATGTATACAGAATTCAATAAATACATGATGGATAACATTTGTAAAAATATCCAAAAAGTTGTGTAAAATATGTTTAATATGTAAAGTTCTTATTAAATTGTATAATGTATATATTGTATACAAGTTGTAAAATGAGTATAGTTTGTAAGTTTGTGTAAATACTACTCTTTTTGTAAAATTATTGCAAAACTCTTGTAATAATATTTGTGTTGCAAATTGTTGAAATAAGTGTATAACAAAAAAATGCCAAATAAAAATGCATTATCATTCGTTTCCGTCTAAAAAAACTTGCACTTCATTCATTTGCACTTGTATTTCATTAGCATATTATGTATATGCAAAGTGGAAAGTCAGCGGGTTATAAATCGAGTCATCAGTGAAACCGAGGGAGGACTTCACCTGATCTTAATCCACTTAATTTTCAGAGGAACTTCATTGATGAGTAGGATTTCTGAAACTTCAGGTCATATACTTAATTCTCCAAGTTCACAAGAATATGTCTAGACTTTGACTCTTAGTGTCTAACCTGGTCGCCTCATTCTGAGTAGACTCTTGGATAGGGAACTAATTTGTACTCTACACCGCATACTTAGCTCAACTTAGACGAGGTGTTGAAAGACTGTGCGTCTTTTTCTTTGGTAGCGTGGACATCTAAAGACTGGAGTAACTTGAAATAAAGCTTCGGATGCAGGATGGACTTCTAGCACAATTTTTTCCAACCCCAAAATATAGGTGGAACAACAGATTCTATATCCGTCGGGGTACAAAAGATCAATGCAGAGCAACCACAAATCCTACCAAAAAGAAGCCAATTCCAAAAAGAACATCATTTGACCACAATGGTCCAGGCTTCAGATAACCTACAGATCTTGATGGAGACTTAGCTATACTGGCCAAGCTTCAAAGAAGAGTTGACTACACTGGTCACCATCCAGTTCTTTTCCCCTTCTTCTAGACTACTTCTATATTCGTTGTGGACTAGCACCTACCTGAACTTAGAAGGAAATACCTGACTTCTCGAGGATGACTTACTGGAGGAGGGGATTGCATGGTAATTCGGCATCTTGGATGGGAAGAGCTAAGACCCTTCACACACCAGAGGCAATTATTCAATGTTCATGTGAGATGCTTTGGGGGTCGATCTAAGATGACTTCTGAGTCGGGTCTAGATAATGATTGTACAACTTGGAGACTGTTATTCTTAAAACCTTAATTCTCATACGGAGTTCCGCCACATTATTAATCCAAAGGTTGAGTCGCGCTTCATTTTCACCTTTTGTTCATGATCTTGATATGGAACCCAATCTCATTTCACTTATGCATTAATTTTAGTTGCTCGGGGACAAGCAAAGGTTTAAGTATTGGGATTGATGAATCTGTGATTCATTACTCTAAAAGCTGAAAATAGAGCTCTGTTCTCATCTCATGTAATTAATTGCATTTAATCATTTAAATTACATTATTAGCATTCATGCATGTGTAAATAAGATCCATATTTTATCATTCATAATTGCATTTATAAGAAACCATAAATTATGTGTAAATAAACACATGTATATTCTCACAACATCCCCCATTTTTATTTATTTTTCACTAATTCCAAAGCAAATAAAATCAACTTCATTGTGTACATAATACTAACATTAATAAAGGAAAAATATCAGAAAATACTAACTTGTATAATGGTTAAATAATCCTAAACCCTATTTTTGAGACGAAAAAACCGCAGAGTCCATTATCTCGCATATACAATCTCCTATGAACCTTTACCATCTTTGAATTAATGTGCATTCAATTATCTATAAAACAAGACCAAATTCAAAACAATCAGAGTTCATATGTGAAAGTTGGGTTTTGGGACCTTATTATACATTGTATATATTGACAAAATATCCGTATTATTTTATGTACACAATTAACTTTTTTGATTTATTTCTTTTCATTTATTTTCTTTGATTTATTTTTAATAACAAAAACAACAACAAGGCCTTTTCCCACAATTAAGTAGGGTCGACTACGTGGATTCTTCGCCTCCATTCAGATCTATCGTGGGTCAATCTCGGGTTTATACCCACAAAACTAAGATCCCTTCGTATGGTCTCTTTCCAACACTTCTTGGGCCGTCCTCGCCCTCTCTTAGCTGGCTCAGCATCCCAACACTCGCTCTCCTAACTGATGCATCAACTGATCTTCTTTGCAAATGTCCAAACCATCTTAAGCGGTTTTCTCGCATCTTATCCTCGATCGGAGCTACACCAACTTTCTTTCTGATTGCATCATTCCGAATCCGATCTTTACGTGTGTGTCCACACATCCACCTTAGCATTTTCATTTCTGCTACATTCATTCTCTGCACATGTCTATGGTTCACATGACAACATTCAGATCCATAAAACATAGCAGGTCTCATGGCTGCTTTGTAAAATTTTTCTTTAATTTTTAAAGGAATTTTCTTATCACAGAGAACGGTAGAGGTTCCTCTCCACTTTACCAGCTTGCATTTATTTTATTAGTAACATCCCCATCAATTTCCCCATCATGTTGCAGAATAGATCCCAGATATCTAAAGGAATCTCTCTTCTGAATGTTATCGTCACCAATCTTTACCTCGATTCCTTCACCATTACTTCCATCAAAGGTGCACTCCATATATTCCGTCTTAGCCCTACTTATATGAAATCCTTTAGTCTCCAACTCATGTCTCCAGACCTCAAGCTTCTCATTTACTCCATCTCAATTCTCGTCAATTAACATAATATCATCAACAAATAACATACATCAAGTTAACTTATCCTGAATAAGACTTGTCCATAATTAAAGTAAAAAGAAATGGTCTCAAAGCAAAATCTTGATGTAAACCAATGTTGATGTCAAAATATCCAGTCTTCCCAGACAGGGGCCTTACACAAGATAAAGCCCTATCATACATGTCCTTTATGAGGTTAATGTATACGACATGTACTTGTCTCTTCTCAAACACTCTCCACAATATCTCTCGTGGGACATAATCATAAGCCTTCTCCAAATCAATAAAGATCATATGGAGGTTCTTCCTTTTAGCTCTATAAATCTCCATTGTTCTCCACAGCAAATGGATGGCTTCAATTGTTGAGCGACCTGGCATGAATCCGAATTGGTTTTCTTTTACGTAGAAAATTGCCTCAACCTTTTTTCGATCACACGTTCCTAAATTTTCATAGTATGACTCATCAGCTTGATACCTCTATAATTTGAACAATTTTGAATGTTTCCTTTATTCTTATAGAGAGGCACCACGATACTCCTCCAATCTTCAGGCATTTTCTTGCTTCGCCAAATAACATTGAATAGATTCGTAAGCCAAGTCAAATCACGCTCACCTAAAACTCTAGGTACAAAAATGCAAAACCAAACAATGAAGTATTCTAGGTACAAAACCATGCTCACCTAAAACTCTCCATACTTGTACAGGTACGTCATCCGAACCTACACCTTTCCCGGGGCTAATAACCTTCAAAGCCTCCTCTACTTCCTTTCTTTGTATCCGTCTATAGCTTGCACGATTCAAGTAACTTTCACTACAAGCTAGATCACCCAAAGTGATCTCTCTATTTCCTTCCCCAATGAAAAGTTTATGGAAGTACTGCTCTCATCTAGTCTTTATATCCGTCTGAGTAACAAGCACATGACCTTTTTCGTCCTTAATGCATCTCACTTGAGAAAGGTCTTTGGTCTTTCTTTCTCTTGCTTTGGCCAACCTGAATATATCCTTCTATCCCTCCTTAGATTCGAGATTTTTATACAAAACTTCATATGCTTTTGACTTAGCTTTGCTTACGGCCTTCTTTGCTTCCTTCTTTGCTATTTTGTAGTTTGTGACAATTTCCTCTGTTCTATCCTTAGACATAGCTTTAAAGCAAGCTCTTTTTATTTTTAGCTTCTCTTGCACCCCTTCACTCCACCACCAAGCCTCCTTTTGACCTGGAGCTCCTCCCTTTGACTCGCCTAGCATCTCTTTGGCTACCTTTCGGATAAAAGATGCTACTGCCTCCCACATCTCGTTTGCACTACCGCTACAATCCCAAGATAAGTCTTCTAAAACCTTCTCTCTGAAGCTCGCTTGCTTCAGTGGAGGATTCCACTATCTAGTTCTAGTTATCTTAGAAACCCTCCTTTTCTTTACCAGCCCTTTCATTTGTATATCCAAGACTTACAAACGGTGTTGGGTTGTCAAACTCTCTCCTGGGATTACTTTGCAGTCTTTACAACACAACCGATCTCTTCTCTTCAACGCAAAGTAATCTATCTGTGTTCTAGTTGGCTCACTCTTATAAGTAATTAAATGTTCCTCCCTCTTCTTGAAGAGAGTGCTTGCTATGAAAAGATCATATGCCATTGCAAAATCCAGGATGACTTTTTCCTCTTCATTTCTATCCCTAAAACCATGTCCTCCATGAACACTAGCATACCCTGAAGCATCTTTTCCCACATGTCCATTAAGATCTCCACCGATGCAAATCATCTTTCTTTGTGGGATTCCTTGTAGACTCTTATCCAAATCCTTCCAAAAAGTTTGTTTAGTCCTTTCATCTAAACCAATTTGTGGTGCATAAGCTGAGATGATAGTCAGAATTTCTTTTTCAAGCATCAATTTTAGCAAAAATAATTCGATCCCCGAATATTTTCACCCCAACCACACAATCCTTCAAATCCTTATGAACAACCACTCCAACACCGTTTACCTGAATACCAAAGTTTAAAGCCTGTCTTCGCAATCTCCCTTGCTTTCTCCCCAACCTATTTAGTCTCTTGAAGACATAGTATATGAATCTTCCTTCTTTCCATCGTATCCGCTATCTCCATCAACTTTCCAGTTAAAGTGCCAATATTCCAACTACCAATCCGCAACTTCCGTTGCAATCTCTTTTGGACTAACTTCTTTACTCATATGCGTCCTTTATACGAGAACCCTTGTAAATTTTGGACTGCATCCAAGCGGTGATGCAACGGAACTAGCTTAATTACCCGCATGCCTTCCTCATGCGAGAACCCTTGCAAATTTTGAACTACATCCAAGCTGCGATGTAGCGGCCCTTGCCAATTTTTCATTGCATTCGGGCAATGCAACGCGTCGCAAGTAAGGAACGCCCCAACGAAATCTGTATGTTTGCTTAAATCCATGTTGAAAATTTCGACTGTCATGAGGCAACTTCTTAAATAGTATTTTTTTTAGAAAAAGTATTATTTAGGAAGTTGTCTATGACGGTTTTACGCTGGTTGTCGGCTACCTAACACAACCCTCCTCATTTACCCGGGCTTGGGACCGACCATGGCTGAGTTTGATTTATTTTTAATAAAGTGTATAGAAATCCAAATCAAAATTGAACTTAAAATCAAATAAAACGAGTTGCCCTCTGTATATATATTCTGTATATAAGTCCCTTTTATTTTATTTCTTTATTCTCTTAATTAGTATAAATACCAAAAAATTAGATTAATGTTTAAATATTTACTTTATATTTTATTTGATTTTATTTTGAATTTTATCTAATTTAAAAATCACAAAAATGTAAAACCTAAAAATGAAGTATTTTAGGTACATGAAGACCACCAAAAATACACTTTGTACAAATGATTTCTTCTGGTTTTAGGTTATTCACGAAAGTTGTAGATCTTATCGAGGCGAACGAATTTCACGAAGACCACTTTTTGATTTGAGGTCTTCTACTATTTTATTTTGATTTTTGTCTGATTTTTACTTTCGGATTTTCTAGGAGCGGCATGTGGCCGATCCTGGAGTCGCCACGTGTCACCCACTTAATATTTTAATCCGCCCTTGATTTGGACGTTGGATGAAGGACCTTCATCCAACGACCCCCATCTTTTCATTTTATTATTTTATTTTATATTTGTTTTATTTATTTTATAAACTAGCCATGTGTCACGTTCTCGATTGCTCAATCTCGACCGCTCGGAGAACCGATCCTCTTCTTCCTGACTTCTCCAGCTTCCCAGCGACCCTCAACCACCACTCACTACTTCGTCCATGATCGAGCTCCTCACACGCACCACCTTCTTTCTCTCTCTCTCGACCACCACATAACCACCCATTTGCTCCACCTTCATGCAGTCCTCGATCGATCCCTAACTGACTCCTCAAAACCCCCCTCACGCTGCCTTACTCCGATGATCCACCATTTTCTACTTCTGAGATCCAAGCAGGCGAGGGTTTGTGACAAGGTCTCTTCTCCATCATTGAGCAAAGTTGAGGTCGAGGTTCGGCGTGATCCATCGTTGGTGTTCAGGCTTTCCTTTGTCGCAATCAGCCTCCCAACCGCCGTGGTTGAGGCCATCGTCACGGAGCTCCTCCGAGCTCTGTTCCCAGGTGACATCCTTCATGATTCCAGGTTAGATTTTAGTTCCTTCTCCTTGATTTCCCCTTCTCTCTCCTCCTTTTACACTTTCTCATCCTCGATGTCTCTCTCGTTTCCAACTTGATTCTTACTCGATCTGCCTTCGATTATCCCATTTCGATACAACTCCGCTTCTCCGCTCTCGATTTGCATCCTATCCTCCTCTGATCACGCATGGTGATCGAAGGTTTAGGACTCCAAATCCCTACCATCGGGACAGTCCACCATTCATTACCTTGTGTAATGACTGACCAAGGATCAAAATCCTCGACTTTTCTCTAAATCAATGTGTAGGTATAGGTGCGTCATCTGGAGTCTGGTCGTTAATCGATTCATTTGAGAAGACGATATACCTGTCAGCCTTCCTAGACATCAAGGTGCATCCACATCTTTTGATGTCAATATGAGATTGCCTGGAGCATCTGACAAGATCTGAGTTGAGAACCGTGCCTGAAATCGAAAATAACTGTGATCGAAACTCGCATCGAATCTGGAATCATCATCTGGAACTTTTGTTGAAGACAAGTACCACCTGGAGCATCATGCCTCTGAATCATCTGCACATAAAGCTCCGGTCGAATCCTTCCACTGCAACCATTGCCTCGGGTTCGAAACTTAAAGTTCTAGGTGAGGATTTGGGGAAGAACAACCTTCTGCCCTAGATTGAACCACAATCGTAGATCTTTTCCAATCTGTTTCTCCAGAATCAAGCTGTCCACCGTTTAAGCCAAGACACGTGATCTGCACGTGCGCAAGGAGATATTTTTGAAAAATTTGCAGCAAAGCCCCCACACCTCTTGCTAATCACACAAAGGCCCCCACCACTGCACGTGCATCACTTGGAATAATTGTAAAGGACCCCCTCTAGGTTCTGGTTATCCCACTTTAGCCCATTCTGCTCTTATTTCAATTATTTAATTGCATTATTTTGTATAGAGACCCTTGTACGTTTATTTGAACCCTCATTTGTCTTCATATTTTAATTACAAAAACTTCATATTATAGAGCATTTAATTCTCTATCTTATGAATGTTTAATGACAATTTTCCGAGCTTGAATTAATGTCTAAAATTCTTTTGGTGTGGAATTGTATATTTTGCCCACATGTGTGTAATTAATTCCTATTAAATTGGTCTTTGCTCTAAAAATTCTTTAAAAATCACATCTGGTAGAGTTTTTTGTTCTCTGCAATGTGCCAAAAAATCACATCATTTGCATGTATATTTTCCGTAAAATAAATTGTATAGTGATTTTTATAATCTAATTTTAATTGAATGTAAACTTAATATTTTAAGATTTGGAAATTTTCCTTCGTGCATATTGATGAGGCATATTTAGGAAAATTTTATTTCAGGAAAATAATTAGGTTTGCTAATTATTAAAATTAATTTATACGGTCTGTTTATTTAGTTCATAGGAAATTCAAATTGCATCAAAAAATTCTAATTCATGAAAAATGTTATTTTTCATGCATACATATGCCATATTTTTTTTAACAATATGTTCTGGATTTATTATTACATAAATAATTCATAAAAAATAGTCTTCTGGATTTTTTGAACCTTTTTTTATACTAATTTGGATTTTCCATTTTAGGTTAGTTTGACTTTAACATTGTCATTCTGCATGTGCATCTCAATCATTATTCGCATATCTTTTCTAAAAAATCCCCTTGAAAATCAATCACCTAAATGATCTGAAAATTAACCTAAGATACAAAGGCCTCCCTGTGTCTGACTTTAAACTTGTCCAAGTAAAATAAATACGACCGCTTTAAATTTAATTGAATATAAACAATTCAACAGTTTTTTATCAATCCTAAAGTGCCCGACTACAACACGTTATTTCCACATTCGTAGCAAGGATATTTCATGATTTTTCAGTTACCAAAATAGAAAAGGATAAATTTATATAAAATAAAATCCTAATTTGGAATCTAAATATCTTTACCCGACTAAATGTTAAATATAACCGACTAACTAATTTGATTTGAGATCACATGCATTCTCTTTATTTAAAATAAAATTGTAACGGACTCAATTAATCGTAAAAATAAATTAGCCCTAAATAGACTCTAATTAATAGATGGAAAATTTAACCCTATTTATTCATTTTACGTTGCATCAACTATCTACCACTTCGAAAAACTCATCTCCCGATGAGTGGCTTTGTTTTCTATTGCGGTATTAGAGAATCCTTGTTGAATTCGTTGAACAACTGGCTTCAATTTCATGCCTTTATTCCTTAGTTCAACATTACATGCAATTTTTCTACCCCTTCACTTAGAGGACTTATTTCCCTTAACTTGACCTTTTGAGTAAATATCTTTGAATTGAGGACTTGGACATAATTTCTCCAAGCCTCTTTTGGAGGTCTTGAATTACGAGATTTGGATCTCATTTGAGAGAAACCCCTAGCTGCAGCTAGGGTTTCGATCCTCCTAGACAAGCGACGGCGGAGGTTGTAGAGCCTGCAACAATGGCATCGACTTCGGCTGTGGTGGTGGTGGTCTCTCCAACACTGGCGGTGGCAATGACTTCGTTGGATGCACGCAAGGCTGTAGGGGGGCCCACACAAGCGATGCAAGGGGTTAGCATCGAGGTTCGATGCCTGCGAGGAGACGGTGGCTGGAGTGTGTGGCATTGATGGGGTGAAGTATGCGGTAATGATGAATGGATGGAGGTGTGGAGATGACGCGAAGGAGTCTGCGACCCGAGGGAAGGGGTTGTATGGTCGGTGGTAGGGTGGAGCGAGGTTGGGAGGGGGGCTGCAGAAAAGGTGGTTGTGGTTGTGGGGTTGGTGGCGTTGGTAGAGTTGCGAAGGCCACCGAAGGGGGTGACAATGGGGCTATGGTGGGGAAGATGGTTGTTGGAGGTGGTATTAGTGGAGGAAGGGACTGCAGGGGTGATGATGTGGTTGGTAGGGGGGTTGAAGGTGCTGGAAACACGTTCAGAAGTGGCAGATGCAAGTCTGAAGCTGCTTGGGAAGGCTTCAGAGGTGTGGCGTTGGTAGGATGGCTGACCTGTATCATCGAGGAAGGGGTTGGAGGCTCGTGATACTTCTGGACAATGATTCTGGGAGACTGGACAACAGTTTGGAAGGGTTCGGATTTGGTAACCGATCTGGAGTTGGGATTGACATCGGTGGCAACAACGTTGGGGAAGGGAGAGCAAGTTTGAGAACCTCCTGGATAACGACTTCGAGTGGTTGTAGTGTTACAGATGGTGGTGGGATCGACCCGATGGCGCTCAGGATCCGAAAATCTGCAGCTTACTCCCGTAGACTCGACTGAAATTCGAGCAATATGGACATCAACTCTTTGTTGTAGGCATCTTTAGCTCGCCGTTTACGTTCCGCCGAACGAGAGTCTTTCGTGGTGTCTTTGCGTGAATGCTTGTATGGATCCTCAGATCATGAGGACGATATGTAGGCCATGGTCCAATACCAATGGATGCAAATTAAAAATTACAACAATGAAAAATATTATTTAGGAAATATTTGGTGGACAAGAAATTGGATGGAGGAAGAAGAGAAATCAGATAAGTTGTGTGAGATTCGGGAAAGAATCACAGAGATCGCGTGGAGGGAGAAGAGAGAGGGAGAGAGATAAGATAAATCTCGATTTTAATTGACTCTGAATTTCAATGAATAAAACATTGGACTACCATGTCCTTCATATAGGAGGGGTGTGGTTACAAAAATAGAATGGGTAAAATAAAATAAAATAAAATCCTAATGGGACTCTAAATATCTTTAGCCGACTAATTGCTAAATATAACCGACTACCTAATTTGATCTGAGATCATATGCGATCTCTTTATTTAAAATAAATGCAACGGACTCAATTGACCGTAAAAATAATTTGATCCTAATTAATTAGAATCTAATTAATAGATGGAAAATTCAGCCATATTTATTTATTTCACACTGCATCAACATTTCAGACAATCCTATATTCCTGTGCATCTTCAACGGGAGCCAATGCCCCTTTTTTAAAAAAGGAAATTAGGGAGAAAGATGTGCTACAACATAATGTATTAAACATTAAAAGGAGAAAGTAGAGAAAAAAGAAAGAGGGAATGGTATGCTATTGTATCACGAAGGGGGTGGTAATTGGCCCAACGGGCTGCATAAAAAAAGAAAGGAATCTAAAGATAAAGAGGATGATTGAGCCCAATCGGGCTGCACTACTACTCACTGCTACTTGTTAATATTTTTTTCCTGTCTCCATAAAGAAAGGAATCAAAAGATAAAGAGGATGATTGAGCCCAATCGGGCTGCACTACTACTCACTGCTACTTGTTAATATTTTTTTCCTGTCTCCATAAAGAAAGGAATCAAAAGATAAAGAGGATGATTGAGCCCAATCGGGCTGCACTACTACTCACTGCTACTTGTTAATATTTTTTTCCTGTCTCCATTTTCACTTTCTACATTGACTTTATGTGTTGGATCTCCATCAATTCCTCCGCCACCTTGAAATATGATCTGACATATTTAAAAGATATGTTTCTTGGGAATGTGATGCATTCCGATCTTCCATTTATTGTAGGTTGCCACAGTGATATATCTCAAATATTGTCATTGGAAGGCCTTGATTCATTGCATAGATTCTGTTAGGCATGCATATTTGTACCTATGCAAAATATTTGATTCAGTAAAAGTAAATGTTTTCCTTATTTTATCGCGCAGGACTCCAGCGATGTCTGCCATGCATCATGATTCATCCTCAGATCTCAAAATTGTTGGAACTACACTAAAGGACATCTTAGCTGTATGTTTCTTGGAACCTTTGCTCTCGGCATTTCTTATAAGTATCTTTGTGCCTCATAATGCCTGGTTTGTCTAATGATAAAGTATTATTTGACGGGTAATTTTATAGCTGGGATATACATTGTGGTAAGTTTCTCAAAGGGAATCATCAAGTTTCTCGAAGGGAATCATCCTTTCTCGATGTGTTTTTTTGGTGCAGGGTAAGTAATTATTGGAGTTGAAGAATAACTTTCTTATAGTTGGATTTATGTGTACGATTAGATTAAAAAAATGCATGCACAACTTTGCCAAAGTGCATTATCACTATAATTAACATAATAACTACAAGAGGTATCTTATCACAATCGACAGGCTTATTGCTGTACGCTATAAGCTGTACGCTAGATCGTTTAACAGGAAATCTTTAACTTTAGCAATGAAAAATGAGTCCGATTATTTGAACTTGTTTGTTATCTAGATTCACGTTTCTTTGAAAAGGTACGAATTACTGACTTTCATATGATAATACAGCTGTTATTATTTCGGGTCAAAACAGGTGGGTCACCAATATAAAACTAATAAACCATTACTGCTTATTGGATGAGGTTTGCCGGAACCTTCAAACTTGTCTTTGAATGGATCATTTTGGAAATATCTTGTTGAAGATCTGTGAGAGTTGTATATGGAAATTGCACCTCGTGGTCTTAGTGGGGAATTTTAAAAAAAGATGGTCTAATGAATAAGCTCGTGCTATGCGCTATCCACGGTCAGACTACGGATTTTGTATGCAACCTCACCTTACCTTTTTGCAAGAGGTTCCAGTGGGGGAATTCCAGAAACAGTTGAATTAATGGAGTCGTCCCACCTCGCTTTTGAAGGTGGCCTAAATCAAGGTCTTTGATGCATTTCAAAGCACTACTAACTTAGTGGTATTAGTGCATTACTTTTAACTTATATGACATGCCTAATTTGAAGCTTGTAAACCTCTTGCAACGAATTATGAGTTTGATGTGCGTCTACAATATACCTATATGCTGAATCACAATCGTGTAGCTTCATTTTTTGAGTTATTTTTGAGATGACGAGGATGTTAACCAATCCTGAATCCTGTAAGATGCCACTGGGATGGTTTGCACCCTGTCACCTCTCTTGGTGGCATTTTCCACCCTCTCCCCATATCTCCTGCTGATATCCTAAAGTTTCTCTTTGGAGATATTTAAAGGAATTCTTAAGTAGGCAAGTTGTCATTTACGTTCTTTTATGTTTGTACTTCTATCAATTTCAAAGCCATTGGATCAAGTTGATATTATTCTTTTTAATTTCAGATTTCAAGTTCAACACTGAAGACAAGAAAGCTTGTGGTCGAGGTGTGCGACATTGTTGCCAAACGAGGCGCTCGCTTGGCCGCAGCTGGAATTGTTGGTGTTCTGAAGAAATTGGGCAGGGACACTTTTGCCGGGAAGGATAGTAGTGAGAGGCCCAGGACGGTCATTGCAATGGATGGGGGTTTGTTTGAACACTATGCCCTTTTTAACGAATGCTTGAGTGAAACCTTAAAAGAGATACTAGGAGAGGATGTTTCTAGCTCAATCGACATCATCCATGCTAATGATGGATCCGGCATTGGAGCTGCCCTTCTTGCTGCATCTCATTCGCAGTACCCTGCTCTCAGCGAATCGTAATCATGCCCGCTCTAACCCCTATTCTTTTGGATATCATGTTGTTTATCTTATCTGCACTGCCGTACCCGGCTAGGTGCTCTATTTATGCTGGTAACCGCACTGTTCTATGTCTGTGAGAGGTAAACATCTGGAGCTGTTCTACATACTCCAGTCTACCATTCTTTCCTGTTTTGTGCATCTCATGTCCCTTGTAATCTGTTCATACCATCGGAGAATAAAACAAGGGAAATTAAATAAGTTCTCTGGTTGATATCTTGAACTCGATTGCAGACTTTTACTAGAGTTAAGAAATATTATTGAAGCCTAGATACACTTAAGACTGATGCTTCATGTAGCAAGTGGCTCACTACTGCCTCAACGACACACAACCATGATCTTTCATATTTCTTGTAATTATTTTACTTTTTTTAAGTTCGTCAGTTCTCTATCCATATTTTGTTGCCAGCTGTTGCCTTTGCTATTCCAGAAACATAGAGGCAGCCTTCACTTGGATTACATTACAAGGTTGGGGTGCCCATCATGCTATCGCAGCGAGGAAGCTTGAGAAAGGCAAATTTTAAGTATAGTCTACTAGCTGTTTGCATTTCTCTGATAGTCTGAATGGTTTTAGAGTTTGTTTGGCAGAAAATCTAAACTTCATGATTTCCTGCTGGGGCTTCGAATCACGGCGCTTGAATAAAATCAAGAAAACACATGGAGAGGGCGAAGTTCCGTGCTTAAAGAGTTGACAATTTTGGTTCTTTCACTGCCTTCGCGAGATGACCAGCAGGTATGATTATGAGCTTGCTGTGGATATTTGGCATTAGAACAGGTAATTCTTCTCCCTAATCATGTATATCTAGTAATCGGTTTTCTAACTTGCAAAAATTTCGATACCGTATGGTCATTACTTTTTGTCCTCCATGGGTTAAGAATCTAACTCTAGTATAGATCATTTTATCCTCAAAAAGTGAGGCAGGGTTAGGGGTGCAAAGAAAGATGGAATTTGAAGTTTTTGATTTCGAAGTTTATAGTTAACCCTTCATAGAAAAATTGTTTTTTCTTAGAAAAGGGTCGAATTTCTTCATCATTGGCAAAACACCAAGAAAAGAGCCTAGTTAGCAACAAAAAAACTCGAAAAGAATGGAATTGGCTATGCATGTTAGATCTAAAAAAGATGCATTTCTCAATGTTGGAATGGCTTATCTCACTTTCTACATGAGCCACTAAGTGGTGTAGTCGCACTTTTCTTTACGAATGAAAACGAATATGGATGGAATATAGGTTTTATCGTATCATTATCTTTTTTAAAATCCGAATACCAAAATGATTATCATAGGGATGTGTAAAGTGGAGAATCTTATCTTCAAAATATGAATGCAAATGCAAAACATATATTCGAAAAGCGAATTAATTTACGAATGTTAGACATGTTCAAATTTACTTAAAATTTGTATGCAATTCAGTTTCAAAACAATATGCAATACATAAAAAGTAAATCGAATATTATAGTAATGAATGCATGCATGAATAGCTAAATAATAAAAGAAAGCACTCATACTTATTTGTATGTTTATCATATTAATATCTGCATCCTTCAAAATTTGAACATTGGTATTCATATTCGTATTTGTGTTCTTCGAAAACGAATATTCATGCTTGTATTCATTAAAATTTGGACATTACTATTCATATTCGTATTGGTCAAAATTAAGGATATTGAATTCATATTCGTTGAATGTTGAATTTTTGTATTCGTATTCGTTAGACATGGGAAAATGATGTTCATATCTTATATTTGATGCATGCGGATACCATCGAATATAAATTTATTTGTATTTATTTTTATCCGTACTTTCCATGGACTCAAGACTTTTCCAATCATTCTCACATACAAAATGCACTTCTTAGCATGTGAAATACCAAGTTAATGCCCCTAAGTCTTGGATAGCAATCTTGTTCCTGCAAAATCGTAAAAAGAAGCTAAATTGGCGTGGAATCGTTTAGTTTAGGCCTATTCATACCTGAAAAGTCATGATTAAAAAAATTCTATATAGAGGTTTAATGTGTAATATCGGACACTTTTAATACTATTCGAGTAAGTATCATTCCTAAGGAAAAAATTCACAGTAGAGGGACAATGCCTAATGTGAAATGCCTAAAGAGAGACGGGAGGAGTTCTACACGTGAGCTTGCAGTTTAGGATCGTTTTGCAAATACAAATAAATTCGGGGAAGTTTAAGCAATTTACTCAAAATCAGGCAATGTCGGGGGCCTTTACCCTATTTTCCCCAAAAAAAATTAGGTCTTCCATTGTTCCTATTCTTTATTCCAAGCTAAAGTAACGTTAGAGGACAAACTCTGCCTTGTTTGTGGGAAGTTGGACTTAATGGAGGGAAAGAGCGTTTTACCAAAATACCGCTATAAAGTTTTTCAGTTAACAAAAACACCAACAATAACTTACGATGTCAAGTCCAACATTTTCTAAACAAAGAAGATGAAATATGTTCACACACACACACACATCTTCCTTTGATCCCTCGCATTTTTATCCCTCTCATATTTCCTCTGCTTTCCGCACTCAACCTCCTCCTCTTTGGCCATGGCTATTGTAGTAGTCCCCTCCCAAATCTCACTAACGGCTCTTGATATCTACACATACCATGACCCTCACATCAACCCTAAGGCCCCGTTCGGTAGGAGAATAAGCAGGAATAAGGATGGGGAATAAGGGGAATAAAGGTCTATTCTCCGTTCGGCTGTAGGATAATAATAAGGAGAATAAGGTGAAATAATGGTAGGTAAGGTGGGATAAAGATAGGAATAAGAGTGAAATAAGATGAAATAATGGGGAATAGTCGTACCACGGGAAACCGTGTTGGAGGAAAATGGGGACTTATTCCCCTTATTCCATTCCCCCTTAACCTCCTACCGAACACGGCCTAAGGGCCCGTTCGGTAGGAGAATAAGCAGGAATAAGGATGAGGAATAAGGGGAATAAGAGTCTATTCTCCGTTCGGCTGGAGGATAAGAATAAGAAGAATAAGGTGAAATAAAGATAGGTAAGGTGGGATAAAGATAGGAATAAGAGTGAAATAAGATGAAATAATGGGGAATAGTCGTACCGCGGGGAAGCGTGTTGGGGGCTTATTCCCCTTATTCCATTCCTCCTTATCCTCCAAACGAACACCCCCTAAGGGCCTGTTTGGTAGGAGAATATGCCCCGGAATAAGGGGCCAATTCTCCTCCCGATACGATTCCCAGTGGTACGACTATTCCCCATTATTACATCTTATTTCACTCTTATTCCTATCTTTATCCCACCTTACCTACCTTTATTTCCCCTTACTCTCCTTATTCCTATCCTTCAGCCGAACGGAGAATAGACCTTTATTCCCCTTATTCTCAATCCTTATTCCTGCTTATTCTCCTACCGAACGGGCCCTAAGGTTCAACAAGAAAGTTTGAAGTTTGAGTTCGATGCGATGAAGGTTCAGTAACATATACTCAATTTTGAGTTTGTTTAGAGTTTAGTTCGGTAATAGTTTTAACTCAAAACAGATTTATTGAGGAGCAAGTCCAAATTAGTTTGAAAGTAGAGTCCGATGAAGTTCAATATGCACTTATAGAAATAGGAAATGATTTAACTTGGAAAGAAGGTTCATCCTCCATACAATTAGTATATCAGAGTTGGGCGTAAGCATAGCTCTGTTTCTTATTTTGGCTTATAAAAATGCAATTTCAATACATTTGTATTCAATATTAAATGTATTCACTATGTTGAAGTTTATTACAAAACAAACTAATATTTTACAAATTATTACCAAATGAATGCTAATTGAACGCTAATGTTTCATCTTGAATAACAACCCTAGTTGGGGGACACCATCTAGGAATTCTTCTTGACTACAATGTATGCAGACTTCCTCTCAACGGTAAGTCAATCTTCATAGTGGATTTGAGGTCGTGCTTAATGATGAAATGAGGAAAAGGAAAGAAAAAGTGGAGGATGTGACAACAAAGGAGAAAAGGATTATTATGGTGAGATTCTATAAGCAGAGTTTCGATGAATGAGTAGTGTCAAGGAACGAGGTACATCATCGACTTCTTGCTTTGAGAGAACGAGATGGTGGGGATGGAAGAGGGATCCCTCAGTGAAAGTTGTTTTCAGATGATGCAGCTCCTCCAAGCGGAGGTTGACCTTTATAGGGAGTGCAAGGCCTCCTCGCAAAGTCTGCCCTCTTCCCCACACCAACGATTAGATCTTCCGAGAGACCGACCTCTGTATTTGTCGGTTGCGTAACCACCGACAACGGTTCTTGACCGTGTAATCACCAGACTATTCTACATTTCCCACTTGACCACTGTGGTCAAATCAATTGCACTCCCACTATTCGTGTTGTGTGTGGAGATGTTTACATTTAGGTTTATTATTCATGAAAACATCTTCCTTGACTCATGCATTTCTGAGTCTTACTAAACCAACATGTTTAATGTAGCTGCTAGCTACTATTGTCTTGGTTAGAGAATCAACTAATATATCACTTTAGGTGTATAGATTACCATAATTTCTTATTTTCCACTATATATTGTATGTAGTGATATTGAATTTCAATGTGATTTCCTTTAGAACTATTAGCCCCATGATTGATCAAACTTATTGTACCTTGATTATCATAATACATTTCGACCAATCCTTTAAACAATTCCAGGCTTAAGATTTTCAGAAAGCATTTGATCCAAATCGCATGAGTGGTGGCCATGCTACATGAAATGTGTTTTACCTCCAGTATATGTCTAGATACACATTCTTGTTTCTTACTACCCCAAGAAACGTCAGCTCCACCAAACATGAGAAAGTAACCCGATGTAGATTTCTTATCATCCGCCTCCCTCCAAAATCCGTGTCGAAGTATTACACTACTTCAAGTGATTCAACTTGATATAGCACTTTCAGATGTACAATTCCTTTTAGATACTGAAAAATCCTCTTAACAACTTCCCAATGTGCTGCTTCGGGATTACTTTGATATCTATCAACCAAGCTAACTAGATAAGCCAAGTCAAGTCGAGTGCACATCATTGCATACATCAGACTTCCTACCGCTTATGCATATGGAACTTCAAAACGTTTCTACCCTTTTCCAGAACATTGGCTCTTACCGAATATCTTTCCAATTACAAGTGGTATAGGAGCTGGAGTGCTATTCTGCATTGCAAATCTCTTCAATAAAGTATGCAAGTATTTCTCTTGACTAAGGCTTAATGTCTTAGAATCTCCCTTCTTGTAATCTGAATTCCTAGAACATATTCACCCATATCCTTCATCTCAAATTCATTGATCAAATTCTCTTTGATTTCATTGAGCATTGCTATATCATTACCTGCAAGTAAAATGCCATCCACATAAAATGACAAGATAACACACTTGCTCCTACTCTTCGTGACATATACACAACTATCCAACTTATTTGTAAGAAATCTAAATTGGATAATTTTCTAATGAAACCTGAGATACCATTTACGTGAAGACTGATTCAAGCCATATAATGACTTTCATAAACCTTTTTCTCTTGACCATCCACATGAAAAACATCATCCACATGAAGACCATTAGGTTAATGCATATATACCTCCTCTCTTAATTCTCCATTAAGGAAAGACGTCTTCACATCTATTGGAATAATTCCAAATCCATATATTTGACTATATCTAAGATCACACGTACCGATGCAAACTTAGAAATCGGAGAGTAGATTTTCAGGAAATCTATTGCAACTTGCTGAGTATAATCATTGGCAACAAATCTTGATTTGTATTTATCAATAATACCATCAACTCGGTGCTTTTTTGAATACCCACTTGCATCCTATGGATTGCTTACCTTTTGGCCTATCACATAACTCCCATACACCGCTTTGTTCAAAGAGTCTAACTCATCCATCATGGCGTTCATCCATGATTTTGACTCATTCGAAGTCATTTCTTCATGAAAAGATATGGGATATGTACAATCATCTATATCCTCATCTATGATGTAACATGACATTTCATATCCACAGAAATGATAATATTCCAACCATGCGAGCTGTGTTCTGGGTCTCTTATTGCTGATTATACTTGTGGATTGTGTGGGTACACCCACTTCCTTTAAAGGATCATTATATCTAATAGGTTCATTCTCTAAATGTGTATGATAAATATCATCTCCCAATTCATGTCTTATCTCTAAGTTGTCTTTATTTTCTAGTAAGACAATTAGGGGATCTGATTCATCTACTTCATGCTCCTTTTCTTGATGATTTTCAGGGAAGATTGCATCACATCTTTTGATTAGACCTTTAGATTCATAAAAGAACTTATACCCTTTAGAATGTTCACTATATCCAATAAACTTGCACTTTAATATCTTGAAGTCATGCTTGTCTCTAAATTGACTCAGTACTAAGACATGTGTAGCTGATGAACCGACAATTCATCATTTTTATTCATCTATTTTGGCTTAAAATCCCTTATAAAACAAATGTGAATATAATTAATTTTCATTTCTTAACAATCTAACATCATCGACTAATATTGTATTATTATCATTATTTCAATTCAAAATATAAATAAAGAAGAAAATAAAAAGACAGAAAATAAGGTTTTATATATAAAATAAATACATGCTGATCCTGACCCCGAGAGTAGGTCAAGTATTGTCCTAATCGACAAGGAATAAAGTAGCGGAGTAGAATCGTTAATCTATAAAACATCTCAGAAAACCAAATTCACAATGCACATATTCATCGCATTCATTATGTACATATATTGTACTATTTTTTATCATTAATATGATCTGAAATAAAATATTTTCTGCATGGAATGTGTATGCAAAAATGCATTCTAAATAATAAAAATAATTACATAAATAAACCATGTACAACATAAAAGGTACAATACTCAGAAAAAGATGTGAAATCAGAGTTGAAAACTCAATATCTTCTCCATATAAATACAAAATTAATCAAACTCACTTTCATTACGTTCAAAATAAAATAATCTTTAAAATAAAATGGTTTCATAAAATCTGGAATTAAGATGTGAAAGTCAACTTTTTGAGGATGTTATTTTACATGTACAACTTTATATTACATGTATATATTTTATTCTTGATATTTTTGTACATATTGCATTTTTTATGTATTGTATATAAT
The DNA here is from genome assembly GCA_037367405.1 of Ottelia alismoides. Taxonomy (NCBI): domain Eukaryota; kingdom Viridiplantae; phylum Streptophyta; class Magnoliopsida; order Alismatales; family Hydrocharitaceae; genus Ottelia; species Ottelia alismoides. The sequence continues at coordinate 487,755 of JAZKJV010007841.1, read as the reverse complement.
CTTTATTAATTATATAAAATGAAAATAAAAATTATAAAAGCTAAAACGAATAAATAAATACATAAATATATTTACTTAATATGTATAATGTACATATATTTGTGTATATCACTATTTATTTATACATGTAAACAAATTCTTATAAATAAACCAGGAATGCCTTTAAAACTCTTTTAATGTATTTTAATAAACAAAATTAAAACTCATAAAAATATTCATACAAACCATTAATAAAATTACTTATCTATTGTATATAGATAAATTATACCTATCATATGAATATCATGAATTATTTATCACAATTAAACCTAGAAAAATAAAACAAAAATGCATTCAGGACCCTTAAGTTATTATTTAAATAATTAAAATATAAAGTAAGGTATCATTTATAAAAGTAAATAATAAAAATATGTATATTATTTATATAGGTATTTTATATATGTAATTATATGTATTTTATTATTTTAACTATTTAAATTAACCAATTTAATTTAATAAAAATCACCAAATTAGTTTATAAATTTATAAATAAGTTTTATTTTAAGAAACTTTTAATTTAAAGCTCTTTTCTAATATATTTTAACTATTTTCTATTTAATTTAATCTAAATTTGTCATTTTCTTCTTATCTTATTCGGGATAAAAGCCCATTGGCAAGAATAGGGTTTGTTGACCCGAGTGATCAACACCCCCTCCTCCCTTCTTAACCCGTTCGACCCGCCAAATCCTTCCATTTCAACCAATTTCCAGATCTATTCCTACACCCATTCTACCTGATTTTTCAGCCCAATCAACTACATAATATTTGTAATTCATGCCCGAATAATTCCTCCCCCTATTGCCCTCGGTTTGCGCGCCTTCCCACATTTCGAATTTCACATTTCTCTCTCCTATAAAAGCTTCTCCAAGTGCCCATTTCAGATATGATCCATCTTTGAGCCGCTCTTCACCCCAAGATTGATTCCAGGAAAAAGTAGCTTGTGACATGAGTCATTTCTCACGATTAGGAGTGCATGAAGAAGATCAGAGGTGTGATCCAAAATGCTGGCATCGAAGCTCTTCTAGCCATCAAGATGAGCTTCCAGGAAACTATGAGGCGATAACCTTCATCTCTATTCATCATAGGTAATCGTAGTGTAGATCTAGATTACAATACAATCTAATTTTGTACAACTTCATTAAAATTCAGTAAATTTCAGTTCGTAGTAGTATCACCTCAGAAATACCTCCGATCTGCTCGATCGAAGGTATTCTCCTTTATTTTGCCTCAGATCTGATTGCTCCTTCATCTCACGATCACCATATGCTTCTACACATACTCTATTAGAACCTCATACCTCAAATATTTCGATATGAGTTTTGATCTCCATCCTCCATTATTGCAGGAGATCCCACCCCCATTCTCCTTCACTTTTGTTAATCTAATAACTATTAGCCAAATTGTTGTAGATTTGAACATTAGGAACACATGTAGGTACACTAAGAATTACCTGGAGCTCAGATCAAGACACTTGGGAATCTTCAGCAGCACATACTTGAGCATCAATGTACTAGATCTCATATCAGTGAGATCTGGAGCATTTGATCATTTGTAGTGGATGCAAAATCCATTTTGGAGTTGATTAAGACTCGTGCAACTGATTTTAGAGCCAAATCAAGCTAGATCTAGGTGATTGAAGTTCGCTGAAGACATTCTTATTTGGTGTTATTCCAAAGCCATTCATAGTCGTCCCATCAGAGTGAAGGCATCCATATCAGATCCCAGTAGGTGGTTTGCACCAAAATCCCAGCCGAGCGATCTAATTAAGATGCTTCAATCCCAACCCTCCATCCAACACGTGGCTCGCACGCAAAACTGGGTGAAATTGCTTCTTCTTCTTCTTGCAAGTTTCTTATAATTACAAATAAGTCATTCTATTGTGTATAAAACTCTGCAATAATAGCTTCTCTGCCCTTATAAATATTTTTAATTGCATTTTGATCCTTTCGAACTATGCTCACTTGTTTAGACACTTGATTTGTTGGTAAAATTGCAATATAAATCCTGAACTTTCACTAGATAATAGTCAATATGTAGTTTTGCTTAATTGTTTTTAGTCCCTCAGTGCAGATCATGTGCATATACACGTGGTTTTCTAGAATAATTGCAATATTTATCCTAGACTATTTTATTTGTTAATAAATGCATAATTATTTTCTATAAGTTGCATTTAGGTCCCTACTAGTAATTAATTATTTTATTCTTTGATTGCTTAGAATAATTAGTACATATCCTTCAAAAATTTCACAAAAATCACCTTAGGTTCTTAATAATAACTTTGATAATTTTGGTTTTAAAAATTAGTTTCATTTTCTATTAGTAAAAATTCAAAAATAATGAATTTTTCACTATTTATACTTTAAAAAAATCATAAAATTTGAATATGGCTGGGAAATTCTAAAAAAATTAACGTAGCACATTTTCACTATAGTTTATCAGCTGTAAAAAATAAAACAAAAGTATACAAAAAAACCTAAAAATTCAAATATTTTAAAAATATTATAAAATTATATAAAATCACTGAAAAGTTAGAACAAAATATGTTCTTGGACTTGTTTTGAAGCTAAATAAAATCTCTTTTATATAAAATTGATTTAGAGTTTATTTGATTTCATTTTCTATTTTAAAAACCATAAAAATAGTAGATTGTTTTACCTTAAAATATTTTTCAATTTTAAATTAGTAAAAAATCTATAAAAATATAAAAATACCACAAAACTAACAAAAATATTTAAAAAGCATAAAGCATAGAAATACTTTGTTTTCTCATTTTTGAATTTATTTTACCTATTTTAGAAAGCTAAAAAGACTTTTATTTCACTTTTGTATATAACATATTCATACCTTGATTTTTAAAATTAGAAAGGTATAACAATTTGCAATATTAAAATTAGCTAAAAAGTAAAAATCAATTAATATGAAAATATTTAATGTTTAAAAATTAATTAAAAATACAAAATGCGTAAAAATCCATAAAAATCATTAAATAAGACAAATATTAGGAAAAGAACAGAAACTAACTTTTTTTATTAATTATACATATATAGCCCTCAATTATTTGTAGTCTCCCCGAGTTCAACCCTAGATGTTATATGGGGTTAAATAAAAGGTACATCATATTCTTTAATAAATTTTGTTTAAATCAGTTTTGGGTTGTAATGACACTTCAATTTCACATTCATTATACTCTTAATTAAAAGCCTGAAAATCATATCACAACATCAACACATCCCCATTTATGGATATGTGCCAACTAAGATTTCTTGCCTTTCCAAATTTCATATGGTGTTGATTCTATGGACTTGGTGGGAATCCTATTCCGTATGTAGTTAGCGATCAACACCACTTCTCCCTAAAATTTCTATGAGAATTCTGAATGTAACAATATATACCTTACTTCATTCATTAGTGTTCTATTCTTTCTTTTTTTTCAGTTACACCATGTTGTTGTGGTGTATAAGGTGCCATAGTTTGCTTACAAATGCCTGCTTGAATACATTAATCTTCAAACTCCTTTGAGGTTTATTTTCTATGTCTTTTAGTCTCAAGGGTCTTAATTGGTTTGCCCAATTTTGTCTCTACTTCTATCTTGTATATCTTAAATGTTTCACAGGCTTTTGCCTTACTTCCTAAGATATAGACATAAGAGAACTTAGAGTAGTCGTCAATGAATGTTATTTACTATTCCTTGTTTCTACATGTACTGACACTCAATGGTCCACATATCTCTAAATGGATCAAGCCTAATCATTTCTTTAACCGAATTCTTGTCGAGAGGGGTTTTCTCATCATTTTATCGATTAGACAATTCTCATAGGGCTATGTTTTTGCACCCATAATCTTAGAAAAATAATCAAATTTAATCATTAGATTTATTTTAGAACTTCCTGAATGATCCGGTATCATGAACATAAATCATATAATCCGATAAATAACACAAAGAGTACTTAGAAGTAACATTCCTCGATTCACAAGAACTTATTACATGAAGATAGAATATGTCATGCTCGGGTACAAACTTTCCCATGGCCTAGGCCTTTTTATTCTTTCTTATGGATATATTCTTATTATAAAAATAAACGTCAAAATCTTTCTTTAGCAGAACTAAAATAGATACGAGGTTCTGACCTATTTCTGGAGCGTATAGTACATCCTGAAGTTTATTACCTTTGACATCCAAGTAGGTGTTGTTGTTCCCCATGAAGATCCTATATTCTCCTTTATTTAGATCCTTAAAGACCACTAGCCCCTCCTTCGTATTGACAATGTGGCAGGTTGCACTAGAGTCAATCTATTACCCATCACAGTCCGTGACTACAGAGTTGCACTCCACGATAACCACAAATTTAATTTTCTTCTTGCCTTTGTTTCCAGGTGCCTTCGAATTTTCAGGCTTCTTCTTGTTGGGACAATTGACCTTGAAATGACCATATTTTCTACAACCATAGATGGAGCAACGTGGGTATTTCCCACATTTTCCCTTGAAATTCATTTTGGAGAGTCCTAGTATTCTCTTAGCATGCACCACATTTGCTTCTTCTTCTTCTTCCTCGACCTCAAAGATCTCGACTTTTGATCTTTATTTCGAGAGATCCTGCTCAATTACTAGTTGTATGAGTAGGTCCATCACACTCTTGATGTTGTTAATCCTTAAGGATGTCGTAACCATGCTAAATGATGAAGGGAGATTTCATATGATGGTTGCTATTTGCATTCCCTTCGGGATTGTGCATTCAACAACTGTTAGGTCCTTTACCATACGATCATATTCTTCACGTACTCGAGGATGCTTTCAAGTTCCGTCATTCTACACTAGTTGTACTTATGTAGAAGAAGCTAGATGCTTATTTCCGACTTGGAGTGATATTTCTCCTTAATCGTAGTCCAAAGCTCGTACGTTGATTTGCATGTTTTTAAGATCTGAGTCAGATTAAATTGAATTCTCAGATATGGTACGACGAGGTTTGTCTGTTATGAAGTGTATGATACTGTATAACATGACAAAATAGATCTTTCTACTCCACAGTTCTAATAGGGACGGGTTTGTCTATTATGAATTCTCAGATGCACTTTGGTGTAGGCGACGATGACTGGATCTTGGTGTAGGAAATATTGTTGATGAAGATGACAATTGAGGGATGGATCGTGAATGTGAGCTCTAATACCATTCAAGGATCGAGGTACGTCATCGACTTCATACTTCGAGAGAGAACAGATGGTGCAGATGGAAGAGGGTTCCCTTAGCGATGGTTGTTCTCGAAGAATGTATCTTCTATTGGCAGAGTAAACCTTTATAGGGCGTGCAAAGCCCCGTAGCCAAGTCCACCCTTTCTCCTACACCTACATTTAGGTCTTTATAGAGATCCCACCTCTGTAATCGTTAGTTGTGTAATTGCGGACACCGATTTTTTACCACGTGGTCACCGGATGGTTCTACAAGGAGGGAGGGTGAGAGATCTCGTATGATCAGGAAATGAGCAATCAAGTGGATTGAAGGTGGATGTGATGAGAGGTGATGGATTTGAAGAATTTAAGGAAGGTGGATAATGTAAGGATGTATGTTCCAAATGGTGAGTTTTATTTGAAGATGTCAAACTTAACATTGATACTAATGCCAAAATAATGGAGGGGTATTCTTATCAATAAAAGGGTAAATTACAATTTGGGTCCCCATTTATGGGTCAGATCCCAGAATGGGTCCCCATCTTTAAATTGTAACGATTTGGGTCCTCAGACTGTTTTCGAAACCGAAATTTTGAGGCTCATGATGAAAATGCCCTTGTCGGGTAGGAGAGAAGAAGGGAATGGATGTTAGGTTCCAACTTTTAAACAAGGGCTTATTCGTCATCAACAGTAAAAAGTTCATTATATTAATGACTCAGGGATCTGAATCGTTACAATTTAAAGATGGGGACCTATTTTGGGATCTGACCCATAGATGGGGACCCATATTGTAATTTACCCTTAATAACAAACATTTTTGTTCATTATGAAATTTGTAAGGGTATTTTTGGTAATTCAAAATTTAGAGGGTATTTAAGTGAAAAGCCAAAAAATATGTAGGGCTACTTAAGCAAAAAATTTAGGACTATACGTGTAATATTAAATTTTTTTATAAGATGTTAAATGAAAAAGTTCCGCATAGAGGATCATATGTGCAATATGGAATATTTCTTACGATCATTTGAGTAAAAAATACTATATACAATAATATAGGTATACTTTGAAAAGTTTATAAAAGATTATATAGTTTGATCTTTTATTTTTAAGAAGATGGTCCAAGTGAATCTAGAGTAGTCATCTATTATTACACGATGATATCTACAGTCACTAAGAATTTCTACTCTTGTTAATCGAAACAGTTTAAGTGAAGTAGTTCTAGGGACCTAGATGTCGAAACTAAGTTCATTCTTTTGAATGAGCTTTTGTGAAGTTTTCCTGCGAGCAAGCATCACATGGTGTTTTGAGGTTTATCCTATTGATAGATTGTCCACTTAATAGGGTATTCTTTATCAACTTGTTTAAGTACTTAGGATGCACGTGATCTAGTCTTCTGTGCGAAAGATTAACTTTATTATTACTAGGAACTAAGCAATCATAAACATTATCTTTGTTGAACTCAACAATATAATATCTTTAAACCTTTTCCAATTAGCAAGGGTTCATTGCTAGATTCATCAGGAATTTTAAAGCAGTTTGATGAAAACAAAACATTAAAATCCTTATCACAAACTTGACTTACCTCAAGTAAGTTATACTTAAAACCATTAACTAAAGAAATATGATCAAAAGTATCTTTACCCTTACCAATTTGATCAATACTTATGATACATCTCTTGTGTTTGTTCCCAAACGTGACCAGACCTCCTTTGCATTCCGTGGTGGTATACAACTTCTTGTCTCTAGTCATATGCTTGGAACATCCTGAATCAATGAGCCATCAACTTCTTTCATATTTTTCCTACAACAGTTAAGGTTGGCATCATTCTTGATCCAATAGGCTTTGTGATTTTTAATCAAGCTTGAGATAGTGTACACATCCACTTTTTGTGATCTACATTCTCTCCACCTACAAAACAAGTTTTAAGAAGATCTTTTGGTACCCATCTTTTTTATCCATGGAGTTGGACTTTTTCTCACCAATTTGACTAAGCAACTTCTTATGAAATGATGAACTACAAATAAATTTTATGCCATCTTTATTACCAGAATTTATTTTAGAGCCAAATAATTTATCTAAATCCTCCTTTCCTTTAGTAAACCTAGCAAGATCATTTACAAGCTTATCACTGTTTAGTTGAAGACGGTTAATTTCTTTTTCAAGAAAGGTAATATTCTCTTTTAAGCAGGATAATTCTTTACTAAAGGTCTCTTTTTCAAGTTATTTATTTTTTTAACTAACTTTTGATTTTCTAATTATGCAAAGACTTCATGAAAAGCATCTAAATGTTTAGCCTATGTTTCTTGAGTTACCTCATCTTTAAGAGCCATCGATCCATGGCATGCTAATTTCTCGTCATGTGAGTTTGAGTCGGAGTCGCTTAAGTCCGAGTCACTCTACGTGGCTTGCAATGCTCTCTACTTATCAAACTTCTTGAAATTCTTATTGTATATCTCCTTCTTGTTTTCTTTATCATGCTTTAATAGTGGGAAAACTTTTCGCAGATGTCCCTTTTCTTGGACTCATAGACGTAAGGGCATCTTCATTGTCTTCTCTCTTTGACTTGAAGCTCATCCTATTTCCCATAAACTCCTTAAATTTATTGGAGTAGAAAAAGATCCTTGTCATTTATTTCTTCATCGGATGACTCTTGTGAGATTTCTTCTTTACCTCCCCAATCGGTTTCTTGATCTTCTTCTTGATTTCATTGGCCATCATATTTCCTATGAGGTCATCCATCTCGGTATCTTTCACTGCATTCTTTTTCTATAGCTGTCACCTTATGTTCCCATTCACTTGAGAGTGAGTCGATGGCTTTCCTTTCTAGCTCTCCTTTGATGAAGTTATTTTCTAGAGCTTTGATGTTGTTCATGATGGTGATGAACCTCGTATATATATCTTTGATGGATTCTCCTTCCTTCATCTCGACATTCTCATACTCTCTGGTAAGAATCGTAATTTAAGAGCTCTTGACATTGCATGTACCTTCAAACAAAACCTAAAGTATCTTCAAGATATCATGTGTTGTCTTAGATTGAGAAACGTGATTGTAATCATTAGCGGAAAGAGCACAATACGACACATTCATAGCTTTTGCATTTCACTCAAGATATTTGATTTATGCAATAATGAACTCCTCTACACCTTCTTTCATGATTTGCTTTACGAAGATTGTTATCGTGCATATCCACATCTTCTAGTCTATCGACTGCACTTAGATATCTGTACGTTTCATCCAGTAGGAGTAGTTGATGTTATCAAAGTAGGATGGCTTGGTAGTAGAATAAGAATACCTACTAGAGCTAGTAGATATGCTTCTTTGTGCCATTGAGGACCTACAAATAGGTAGTTACACCTACAAAACTTGATCTGCTCTAATACCAAATGTGAGTCCAACACAAGACGGGGGGATTGTAAAATATACATTTATCACAATAATAATATTTAATGTAAAAATAATTCACAAATCACAGAGATAGAAAAATATCAAACCACAAATTGCATAGTAATTTTTACTTGGAAATACAAGTAGGTGAAAATCACAATCCAAAACCATATTCTAACATTTCTCCTTTGCTCTCTCGGTGAAGCATGTTTCTACTAATACAAAGATACTTTAACTCGAGGGTAACACAACCTCTCGTACAATATGTACCCTTCATTGAACAACTCCCAAAGGAAGATTTTATCATTCTCTCTCTCTCTCAGAGAAAGGAGTCCACAACTTAGATATCTATATAGAAAATACTAAACAAAATATAGTTAAGCACTGGAACTTGAATTCACAATCGTACAGACTTTAAGCACAAAATATGTTGGAAAATGAAGACAATGATCACCATAGAGCACAGAGAGCAATAAAAACTCTAGTAGCTAAAAGCTTTGAATTGAAGAGAGCTCGAGAGCACATAAATGCTGTAGGAACTCAAATATCACACAAAAAGATCACTCTTTCTTTTCTTTTGAGACTAGATGTTTCTCTTGGTTGCTTGTCTCTAACAATGAGTCATATGGACCCTTATATAAGGTTGGCCTTAAAAGAGCCATTGGTGGCCAAAAATAGAAAGTCCAGTGTTTTAATTTCCAAAATATATGAAGTGACCAATCATATATTCAAGGTGATCATCAATCATGTCACAAAAGTAATCGAGCATATTTGAAGGTTGGTCTGAATTTCAAAAAAGTGATTGATCATGTTAAATAGAATGGTCGATCATGATTGATAGATCACGAAGAGCAAAATGGTCGATCATAAGTGATCGATCAGAGATGTCAAGGTGATTGATCATGTCACAAAAGTGATCGAGCATATTTGACTGTTGGTCTAAATTTGAAAAGTGATCATTCATGTTAAAAAACAATGGTCGATCATGATTGATCGACCATGAAGAACAAAATGGTCAATCATAGGTGATAGATTAGAGGTGTCCAGGTGATCGATCATATGTCTAAAATGGAAAATGTGATATTAATGATTTTGCCTTAAGTTTGCTTGTTGATCATGGATATGCAAAAACTATAAGTCAATTTTTAGCATAAAATGAAAACTATGTAATATGTCACATCAGTCTTTAAAGTCTTAAAAACTCGGGCTTTGGAATTGAGTCTTTCTTTGATTCGTTCATCAATCCGATTCTAAATCTTGAACCTTCAAGTAGAGTCTTTCAGAGTCACTTTAAGCTTTTAGTCGAGTTATAGCTTTTCTACACTTTTCATCAAATAGATTCTACGAGCTTCTACTTGAAAAGTTAACCAAGTTACAAAACAAATATACGACAGGATCATCAGTAAAGCCTATGTCACTAACATCATGGTTACCTTAGTTAGAGATTTATAATCAACATATAACCTAAGGGATCCATCTTTAATTCTTCTTCACAAAGAGGACATATGCTCCCGATTGTATTATACTGAAATGAAAAATTCCTTATCAAACTGTTCTTGTAATTGCTTCTTTAATTCTTGAAATTATGTGGGTATCGTTTGTAAGGATGTTTCAAATCTATATCATTTCTGGAATAACATCAATGATGAAATCAACCTCTCCATAAGGAGGTAACCCCGGAAGATCGTCTAAAAAGACATTGACAATTTTGGTATGACATCCAAACATTTAAGACATGTTTGATTTGGTCCCATTCTAACTATGCTTGTAGTTGGCTTGCTTGTAAAGTTCATGAGTTGATATACTAAGGATTGCATTCTTATATCTACAATAGATCATTGCACAGTACTCTCATAACCAATTCATGCCCAATATAATGTCATACATTGTAATTGATAGTAGGATCGAATTGACTATGAGGATGCCTTTTCCTACTATAGTTAGTATGCCTTTTAAGTACATTCCAATGGCAATAACATCACACATTGGTTAAGAAACTGGATGTGTGTAGGGAAGCTGAACACCTTCCAAGCTCATCTTACTTGCAAATGCATTTGAAATGAAAGAATGCATAACTCTTGGATCTAAAGAAAATGAGGCAAATGGTTCACAATTAAAAGGGTACCTTCCACTATCATATCGGTGTCCCATTTGCTTGAGCAAAATCCATTCCGGTCTTCTTGGCATTTCCTGCCATGCGACGTGTCGTATCGTTGTCACTTGGTTTATGGGGACACTTTCGAGGATTCTACTGTTGAAGCCTCCGACAACCTGCATTAAGCTTCCAGCTGCTTAAACCGCCTCAGATAAGATTGTGGGATCCCTTGTGAGCACTCTAATGCTAAAGCTGATATTTAAGCCCCATGCATGCAACACTATAATAAGAAGAGTATGCATTTAGGGGAGTGGATTGTCTGCTGCGCAGCAGACTCTGCTGCAGTGTCCGAGCCGCTCGATCAAGATCGAGCGGTTCGCATGAATTTGCATGGTCGGGCCCACAAAAAGGTGTGAATTCATGAGCGGCTCCAGACACTGCAACAAAGTCTGCTGGCCAGCAGATGATCCACGCTCTGCATTTAGCAACCATTTGTCCACAAATGTTGTGGTCGACGAACCAGCGGTATTCAGCACGACATTACTATGTATTCTTTTTTGCAAAGCGTGAGGGAATCGGATTCTTATTTCATGCCTCCTATCCTTTTCTTACTTTGGTTATATTGATTGATGTACTTTGTGTCTCGTGTTGGTCTGACTAATCAATGAATGGGAGTGGGAGATGCTTTGGAGGATAACATCGGATTCGACTTTTTTAGTGTTATCAGACATAGATGATTATGATCATAGATTCGTGTGAATCAGTAACACTCCAGTGATTGCCATTGTAAATTGGAAAAGATCATCTCGAGGAAGTCAGATCCGTACTCAGCTTGGTGTATGCTCTGTGATCCCGGCTTGGATATTTAATAAGACGTCGAGTTAAGGTTGAATTTCACTCAACTCTCTAACTCGACTCGATAACTCGATTTTAGATGTGAAAGATACTTGTGCATGGGTGCGCGTGGGGTTTTAAGTAAAAATGTAATAGTGTGCGGGGATCAATTTGAATCGTTCGTCTAAAATACACAGTACCACAAGCTAGCTCACTTTCTCCGGTTTCCCATCTACCCTTGTCGCGGTCTTGCCACCAAACAACCCGCGCCTGTTTGATTTTGCAAGAACAAGAAAATAGTTCAGTCGTTATGCGTATGATTTTCTTGTAGTTCCTTACATAACAAACATATGGACTTGCGATTTGGTATCACATACAAGGTTGGGAAATACGAGTTTGAGAGGATATGAATACAAGTGCATAGTTTTGTGAAGTATGATGGAATGCATGCTCTTTGTATACAGTAAAGTAGTCGACTTTAGTATCTATACGATAATGAGAATGATTAATATGCCAAAAACTGTAGAACCTTTTCGAAAGTCTTGCATGACTCATTGAATTTATAAAAGACAGGTCCAAATTAAAATCACAAGTGCTCATGACGGTCACTATGTGGTTGAGCATTAAGAGATAACGGTGGGTGATTTCAAACTCGGTTTCCGAATATTTTGAGATGGAAGAACAATATATTCTTGTACTTCACTGTGCGAAAGGGAGAGCATTGGAATGTAGTCAAGATTGAGACAGATGGGATATAGGAGAATCCAGAGAAAGAAAATGAACGTGGGCTACCCAGTCCTTTATGCTTAGGATCTGGTCATCTAAAATACAATCTCAAATAGTAATGAGATGAAACCAAGGTGAATCACACAAGAATCAAAATAGAATGAACAAAAATAAAAACTTATACAAGACAAAAATAGAATGCACATACTCAAGAAGATTTACGACAAATATTCTTACAGTATTAGGGTTGGAGTGTATGGACATCAATATAATCTGCAGAATAGTAGGAGTCAGAATCATAAGACTCTCGATCAGAGTCGGCACACTAATGCTTACCTAGGTGTGGATTTAAGAACATCGAGTTGACCTTAGACATATAGATCATAGACTCTGAATTAGATATACTCAAGTCGGAATCATCAGAATTAGTTGAAGAAGATGACTTCTTTTTGATCGATGTTAGAGGCTTCAGGGTTCTTACATTTAGGGAGGAGGCTAAGGAAGAATTGTCAACCAATTTACCAAAACCTGAATCAAGTACGAAAATTAGTTTGGAGTAAGAGGTTCAGAGGAACTTCTCAAGGAACCAACACATTTTCCCTCTTCACTAGATAACTGATTGTGGGTGTAGGTCGGCTTACTAAGATCGTCTAATGTACTGTAAAAGCTCCTCTTAGATCCAGTTCCATGTGATGGTCTACACCTAGGACCAATTGATCTTTGGCGTGAGTGCAGGAGGTCAAGAAAATAAAAAATGACGGTGTTTGATACAATGAGGGCTTCTTTGTATGAATCATCCACAAAAGAGCGACATAAATGAACTTCATGAAGGATTTACGACAACCAATGTATGGGAATATTTTCCTTCTTGATGGTGAATGAAGTTCTTGTCTTAGGAGATCTTCAACACCAGAGATCTTCTTGACGACTGTATCATCATGGAGTTCTCCTAAAGTCATGCCCGAAGAAAGAAAGGCATCTCCTAATGAGTTATTAATATGAAAAACTTGGAAAAAACATGGAGACAACTATCGATGTGATGAACCCGTGCAGAATTATGATCATCAAAATCGGGTGCCCTAGTGTGGAGTGTGATACCATTGGGCACAAGAAGTCTAAGCTCATCTTGGTCTATGCGCATAATTACCGTGTCTCACAATCAATCACTTCCTTAGACGAGGATAAGAACAACTTCCCACATATAATGGGAGACAATGAAAACTCTCCAAGGTGCTCAATGTACATGACAACAAAGTCTGCTATGTGTTGTACACCTTGGAAAGTCAATATGATATCTTTCAATATTGTTACAACTTTTTGATGGATCGATCAGTTGAGCAATCACTCTAGATTTTCTAAGGAATCCAAGTTTGAGTTTGTCAAACATGGAGATCGAGATGATGTTTATTTTGAGGTATCATCTGCACAAGCATGGGTGAATGAAAGCTCCTTAATAGTGCATTTTGTTGGAGTATTTGTTATGTGTGCCTATTGTGTTGTAGGAGGGTAAATGGATCCTGGAGAAGATCAATTTACCCCATCCATATCTTTAATCCCACATTGTCCAGTGGTGGGACTTGGAGGCTCTGTGGAGGCTATATAAGGAGCCCCAGACCTCCTGTATCCATTGAGAAAAGCAGTAGAAGCATATGCCCCTTTGAAGGATTTTCCCATGGTTTCATCCCGCTCCTCACAGAGCAGGGTTCCATGTTAAATCCCGCTGTTCTTGTTCTTCTTTATCTTTTTTCCATATTATTCTTCCGTATGTTTATTTCTGAACATGGTATCAGAGCGGGTTCGATTCTCAAGGATTTCGTGTTCTTTATTTATTTGAGATTCGATAGTTATTTATTTTTGAAGATTATTTTATTGAAGTTTATTGTCGGTCAAAAGTTCTTGCTTTAGGATTTTCTGAAACCCTAGATTTATCCGTGAAGATCCACTTTCCAGGCCATACATCCCATCCTTGCATGCATTCATCCTTCTGCTATCCAGCAGCCACGACAAGCCCTCCAGGCTGCACGATGAATCCTCACTCATAATCGCACGACAGAATAACTATTGGCCATGCATGCCAGCACGCCCAAGCGATTCACAATAGATCAGACCATCAACACCATCGCGTGCCCTTCCCCTATGCAACATCGACAACATATCGATCTCCAATCATCATATTCTTCATCTCGGCTTCAGCAGCTTCGACAGTGGCATCTCCCTCGATCTCGCACCACGAGCGCACCCTCCCCTGCGCGGGCAAGAGCACCCTCAACACAAGATCACGAGACCCCAGCCACAATCCTACTGGCTGCCTCACGCGTGTGCCCTGGATCTCTAGGCGCACAAACGATTGCACGAGCATCTCCCAGGCCTCCCACACACTTCTCCTCCCCGACTCATCGACGTGCGACGCACGAGGGCTCCTAGCGCCACCATGTCCTCATGTGGCTTCTCCAGCCGCTAAGTCTTGGAGCCCTAGCCGAAGCATAGGAGGCCCCCTCTCTCCCATCTGCTCTAGGCATTGGAGCTCCACCGTGCAGCCCCAGGCCGAAACCCATCAGATGCAGGGCTCCAGAAGGAGCAATGCCGCTCCCGCCTTCCTCCTAGAGGCAACGTCTTCTTTTTAGAAGAGGGGTTCCCATCGTGGGAACCCTAGGATTGAGGGCTTGGTTAAAAAAATATTGGGGGGGGGGGGTTACTTTGATTAGGCCCAAGTGAGCATGTTTAGGCTCGGTCAGTTTTTAAAGGATGGGTTTCTGTTTAATGTAAGGGCTGAGGGGGTCTGTCAAAAAAAAAGAAAAAAAAAACAAAGCCAAAAAAAAGGATGGCTTATTGAAAAAATGATGAAGAAAAGCTGCAAGGAATATTTTTCCTGAGAATAATAATGTTTTCTCCATCTTTGTTGTCTTCTCCCAACTTTGTCGGCGTCCATGTTTTCCGACAAGTATGGGAGAAAGGGGGAGTATATATGTAGAGTCACAGGTCTTCTCTAGATTTCAGAGATATCAGATTCGTCAGACCAGACCAATTTCCAGACTCAACAGTTTATCAGATTCGACATTCAGATTTCAGACTCGATATTAAAATTGGTCAGAGTCCAAGTTCGATGCACTCCATGTTGAAAGACCCATGTTTTCGAGTTCTCCAGAGTGATACTCAGTTTCAGACACACGCATGTATGCGATCTTCTTTCAGATGTGCACATGTTTGCCATCACTTATTCGTGGTCCCCATCATTATTCTTATTTTGTCGGCCAGAGTTTTCATGTGAGCTATAAGGACTCCATAGTAGAGGACCATTCCCTATGCCATGTTGGCAAGGGTTTTCATATGGTATCATAGGTACTTCAGAGCAGTGTAGCATTCTCTGTGCCAGATGGGAGAGACCCAGTTCTCCGATGAGGAGACTTCTTTCAGACTCCATTCTCCAGCAACCGTGGACTCCGACAAGGATTGCACTTCCACGACCTTTTTTAGTTCGGCCCTTTTTTGAGATAGAGCAGTGTCCACATGTTGTGGTAGGTCAGAATACTCCGACGAGGAGACTCATTCAGTTGCAGTGACTCTGGCAGACGCAATTCAGAGCACATGCTCTCTGACGAGGAGATTCAACAGACTCATACTCTAGCCCGTCCGTCCTCCTTACCTGCACGGCATGAGAAGCAACATCCTCGACTGCAGCAGTTGTGCGCGTTGGGTTGATATTGTCCATAGTGTCCTGTAGCATGAGTTGAGTTTCTTTCTGTTTGTTTGTCAAAGCTGAGCATTGCATGCTCCAGCTTCAGGGGGAGTGTTGGAGTATTTGTTATATGCGTCTATTGTGTTGTAGGAGGGTAAATGGATCCTGGAGAAGATCCATTTATCCTATCCATATGTTTAGTCCCATATTGTCTAGTGGTGGGACTTGGAGGCTCTGTGGATGCTATATAAGGAGCCCCAGAACTCCTGTATCCATTGAGAAAAGCAATAGAAGCATATGCCCCTTTGAGGGATTCTCCTGTGGTTTAATCCCGCTCCTCGTTGAGTAGGGTTCCATGTTAAATCCCGTTGTTCTTGTTCTTATTTATCTTTTTCCATATTACTCTTCTGCATGTTTATTTCCTAACACATTTCATAATTAGCCATTTTTTCTAATCCAACTCATATTTTTTGTTTTTGTTGGAAGAAAAAGAAGGAACTGGAATGGAGAGTCAAGATTTAGTTAAAGAGGGAGGTATAATGGTAGACTATAGTTGTACATCGCTTGTAGTCTCAATCATGGCTTCCACGGGTTCAAGATATGATATGCAATCTTGACTATCTTATCCCTCCTGGTTAGCTGCATAAAAATACATCTTTTGACTCACTTCCATCAATTTGTCCTTGAGGACATGAAAGTAGTCTTTTAGAGCTGAAATGTCATCACAAGAGATGGATACTTCAAAGTGGTACTATAGGTTACTGTTGAGTTGGTAAATTAGCATTATGTACACTTAATGAATATGGCATGCATTCTCTAGGTGAGTAATGGTTGTTCCATTAGTCAACACTAGTCGGAGCCCCATATCTTTGTTGGACATGCGAGCCCAAGACGAGCCATTATGCAATAAATGTTATTGCACATATCATTCTCAGATCTGAAATGAAGAATAACTAATTTGCATAATAGGTACCTTAGTACAATTAGGGTTATGTACCATGGCTATCTTAATGATCATACAGCTGTTGATTCAATTTTTGAATCATAGAGGCTGGTGCTTGGATGAATATCTAAAGAGTTAGATTGAGGACTCATCAAGCACCGTCAAATGATTGTTAAGATGTGATCTCCAGCCTGAGTAGGAGATGGAAATCCTTTCTCACATAGGCTGGTATCTGACCAACCTCTTGATGCAAGTCCTCTGCATAGGAATAGAGTTTCGGAGGTGTCAGATTAGTTAGGTCAAAAAGTTGACTCAACGAGATCGAGATAACGAAAGTCCTATATCGTATGCTATCACGATACAGGCACACATCCTCTGACCAAAGACAGATGTGTTACTATATGTCTGAGTATGTACATTTGGCAGACCAATAGATTGATGACCTAAGCAAGGTCTATACATCAGCGCGCTGGTGTGCATATAAGGGCATATGAGTAGTACGATCTCTCAAAGGGATCATACAGGTTCACTACTGAACCGGAATACATGAGCTCACTCATGAGATATTGGGAAGAATCAAATTCCGTGCACGGTCGTCTCACTTTGGAAGCTTGATCGAATTTGTAGGTTTGATATATACTTTTGGAAAGTATATGATCAAGACCTAGGTATGATATAATATTTTGCAAAGTATATGATCGATACCAAATCCCAATAATCAAATGAGAAACTTACCGATAAATCCCTGAAGTAGACACTATAAAGTTGATCCAATACTTCGGGTTTATTCTGGATCTTCTAGTATGCAGGATGTACAAGTATTGGGAATACCTGAGGGTGATGTGATCATAAACGATTGTATAATCATGACGCTTCCATTCCTAGGGAGTGATGAAACGGGTTTGGATTTTAGTGACTCCTCTCGGCAAAGAAGTAATCTGATCTCGGTCCAGATGTTGGACATTGATCTGAATGTGATTCAGATGCAATGAGAAGATTAGATTTGCGGTCTTGATTTAATCAAGCATCTATGGGAGGCCCGAGATCTGGATTTGAGATGTGATCTCAATATCCAAGTCACTATACAAGGAACAATACAATCGCCCTATCCTTATCTCCAAGTATCCGCAGAGAAAGCGCATTATCCTTGAAAGAGTTCATGGATAATTTCGTTGTTGATATAAGTATCGAAGCATCAAGAAAATTGATAATTAAATGTGATTTAATTATCATGGATAATATGAATTTGATTCATATTATAAGGAGAGATATCTAAGATAATTAAATGTGATTTAATTATCAAAGATATGAATAATGTGAATGTGATTCATGTTATTTGGGCACATGAGAAAAGAGATCCAAGATGATTAGATGTGATTTAATTATCATGGATATGAACAATATATAGCACTGTCCATATTAATCATATATATTATAAATGTGATTTATAATATATTAGAGAGAGCATATTGTGTTTTCTATTTGTTGATTAATTGTTAATGTGAATGGGATTCACATTGAATGATTAATTGAAAATATAATTACATTTAGTTTTGGGTTGTGAATATGATTCACATAATTTCAATGGCATGATTGATATTTTCCATAAGATAATTTGGAATTATTTTTTGTGAAAATATTGTCAACAAGAGATGATGATATATATCATGAGATAATGAGATCTCATGATAATTTGAAGAGATTGACCAAGTCCACCAAAGAGGAGTGGACGGCTACAACTCTCCATGGGGAGAAGAGTAACCGTCCCCTCTTATGTGGAAATTGGTTTGTCCTCTTCATTATTTTTTATCTTATCAAAGATGATTTAATTCCGAATTAATTTTGTTGATTTATCAATGAAAATTAATTTAAATTAAATCACTAGTTGTTGTGTTTTACCAACAAGAATCCTAGCCAATGAAAGAAACACAAATCAATCTCAACCATTGATTGTGTGTTGTCCATGGATTGGGATCCATGGACTCCCAAAACCCTATATAAGGAGAGGCATGCCTTGCTCTTCAACTTGCACCGACTCGACGAGTCTCTCTCTCTCTCTCTCTTATTCTCTATACACGTCCTCTCTCTTCCTCTCTCATGGTCGTCCACCATGGACGCCCTAGAGGGGTTCGTCATCGACGCAGCATCGTCGTTATGCTACCGGATCATCTACTCGTGGATCTCCATCTCCTTCGGCGTGTCTCGCTCGTGAAGAATATAGGAGATCCACCAGTTGGATCATCAACATGAATTGCGAGGAGCACACGATTCATCCCTGCGCTCACAAGCGTCTCCTCCGACGGATCAGACTTGAGATAGGAGGTCTATTCATTTAGAGACTCGATCGCAACCATGCTTCAAGAGGTAATCCTATTACTTGTTTGTGGTTTAGATGAAACGATCCGAGAAGTGTTCTAGGATCATGTGGTTTCGTCACATAAAAAATTTAATTTCCGCTGCCCGGAGCAACTAGTGCGAATAGTCGCTCCCGATCGCATTCGATGCGATCCTCACGCTTTCGTAATGCGCTTGAGGATTTTTCTCATATCCTTCAAGTGGTATCAGAGCCAGGTTGATGAAGATTTTGGATTAGATCCATGAACCTACGAAGATTTGGGCTCGTTTGGGTTCGTGAAAATTATAGCATTTCAACTTTCGCAGCCTGTCTTGTGATAAAATTTCGGCTCTGTTTAAAATGTTTAAACATGAAATTTTAAATTGTATAATATTCCCCATTAATCAAGGAAATAGCAAGATTTAAGTTTGCGTAATTTGGATTCCGTTTGTTCAAGATATGGCCGTTTTATTAACCATATATCCATTGTTTCGGGGATGGCGATTAGAGACGTAATTAAGATGTTAATTACTATTTTAAAGCTCCTGGAAATGCATGTTTATCACATGGTTTCATTTTTAAATCAAGTTATCAATCTTTAATATTTGATTTTGCATAATTTGGATTTAAAATGAATGAGATATGCTATTTTTAGTTAGTGAGGGCCACTGTTGAAAATTGCATGATTATCCAAAACTTTGTGATTGTCATTCAAATAAATTGATGAAAATTAATTGTTAATTTTCTGAAATTATTATTGATAAATATTTGT
This sequence comes from Ottelia alismoides, assembly GCA_037367405.1. Lineage (NCBI taxonomy): Eukaryota > Viridiplantae > Streptophyta > Magnoliopsida > Alismatales > Hydrocharitaceae > Ottelia > Ottelia alismoides. The sequence continues at coordinate 467,789 of JAZKJV010007841.1, read as the reverse complement.
GAAATATTTAAAGATGATAATCAATTCCTTGAATGATATTTCACTAACAAAAATGATAAGATATTGATCTTGATCATAATTGATTGATATGAAATCATCAACAAACATTGTTTTCATACAAAACCCTAGTTTATCCTACAATAGTTGTAGGACAACTTTTACATGCAAAACCCTATTGCTTGAATAGGATTGGGGGATTTGTTTAGCAAATCTCTTTATAATATTATCAGAATGGTTTTGATGAATATTATATGGTATAATTTCGGTTGAAAAACTGATGAGCATCTCAAAGTACATAATGATCTATCTGGCATTTTCCTTTCTTGAGGTGGATATGGTGTCTAGTCGGAGAGCATTGGGGTAGCGGGTTGCAACGTATGTGGTCCGTCCCACTCTCGTCGGTACTGGCCATGACAACGGGTAGGGACTCGATAATGCCGGAGAAGTCAAAGTGTATTTTTTTAATTATTAAAAATCGAATAATACGTACTTTGAGATTATACCTACTATTCAAGTAATAATCAAGTTTGTTGATTGAAATTGAATTGATAATTAATTTAATGTGATTAAATTGATTATATCCAATTAAAAGCACTCTATTATGAATAGATGTGTATTTCCCTTGGAAGAATTGATTATAATTAATGTGATTTATAATGATTAATTAGAATTTGAATATGATATGGAGCATCACATAAGTGACATCCATGGTCTCCCGTCAAGGCGAAGGGTTCCGTCGCCATAGATTGTATGTCGAAGACGCCTGTCCGAAGTGACGGCTCCTATATACAAGCCATTTGGATCGGGCTCTTCGCTTCTCGAAAGAGTAAGGCCGTATACGTAGTGACCCCAATATCAGGTCCTCATATTATTGGGGCGATATTAGATTGCGTATAGCGAGTATTAATCCTGTTGATAGTTGGTTCAATTAATGACGGGCCAACATCACCTTAGGGGTGGTAGGCCCGGGTATTAAAGACCGAATTGGGAGATGCAAGTTGAATTTGCAAGGCGGAATGTGTTCCCGCTTCTTTTTATTGGAGTCACAAATTCTCATATTATTGGGATGTGACAAAGATAAGGAAGGAGATCCCAGATCTTTCTTGAGATATAATGTTAAGTATATCTCTTACATTGAAAGTGATTAAGGGAATGAACTTTCAGTGTTGACAAGGCAAGACAACTTTGATATAAAAATTCCTAAATCAAACTAATATATATATACACTTATGCAAATTTCTTATTTCAGATAATCCTTCCTTAAACCCACTCATTGTTATACTCAATAATAACCAGTAAAATATCATGGATTAGACTCATGATCCACCAGATATTGTACTTGCAGTTGGAGACATAATGTATGTGGTTGCATTGTGCAAGTTTCCTCAACATAATGAGGAATGACAATTAAATAAACAATAAGACATCACCTTAGGGTTCGTATGTCTCTATAGTCTTGATCCTTCAGCGAATGTACTTTGGAAGTGACATGTCCATGATGATCATAATTGTCGAATAATCCTTATAAAATCAAAGAAGATATTTTGGCATACATATGTGTTCTAGACATTTAATCATGAATGGCATGGTTCTCTGCATTATGCAGAATGGTAGCTCGAAAGAGATGATGTATTCAAAATTTTTGAATACCTATCTGAACCAATGTTTTAAGAGTCTAGATGGATGTAGACATGATGAGTGTCATCATTCTACTGTCTATACTCTAGTCATTCATGAAGCTTCACAATATTCATACTGTATGAATTTAATGAAGCATTTATAAATGTTGAAATGCTCTTACATTGAATTCTTTTGAATTTAACATAAGGGATCCTCAGTCTTAAGCAAAGGTTGTTTATAGATGAAGAGAGCACAATGGAAGCATGGGTCAGACCCAAGATGAGAAGGATAGTCAAAGAGTTGACCTACTTCTATGACTTCCACATGACATCCTAAGAGTTGGATGAATGCCAATACTGCAATAAGTCGGTGTGTTGATAGTATGACTATCAAGTCTATCTAGAATCCTTAGAGAAGGACTCAGATAGAGCATCAGAATAATCTACATAAATCATTGATATAGACTTTCTTATTGAATAAGATAAAGTCTTATAATTGTATCTCAATCTTCTAACAACACTTGCAATGGGTTGCATATATTTTAGAAGACTGAAAATTTTGAACTTAAGATTTATAATTATCCACATGGATATTGGTGTAATTGTTGCAACAATCTCTGTTGGATTGATAGACTTCAAAGTTTCAGTGGGAGAGCCTTAGTCTTAGAGAATGTCTCTATAACCTAGATATTAGAATACACTCATTGTTTGTTTCTAAATGTTGGAAATAAACATGAATTCTGAGATAGAATTATCATAAAAGGTTATGATGGATATATTTCAGACAGTGATCTAACATCTAGTGGACTCCACAAAATTAGAAAATTAATGAATGGTTCATTAAGATTTCTAATACTGAAAATTAAACCTTAACGGATAAATAGGAGGATGAAGATCATTTGACAATGATCCGTCATCGAGTCTTGGACTTATATCTATTGACATGATCAATAGACTAGTGAGATATTGAACTTTAGATTGTCTGAAGGTTCAAATCTTACATACTTGTGAATATTGAATTCAAAGTAAATATGTCCAATACACTCTTCTCTGGGAATAGTGTAAGATGCCAGGTATTCATGATCTTATACATATTAATGTATGTGGATCACCTGTATCATAATAAACATTGATGATATGAGATTTCTTTTCTTCACCTAAGAAACCTTTGAAATGTTCAAAGATTTCATAATTTTGGTTTAGAACCAAAGTTTGAAGAAAGATGAAATGAATTTGATCTAACCTAGGTAGCTTGGACCTGTTAGATAAAATTCAAAGAATACCTTATGAAGATATGAATATCATTTCTATCTCACTCCTCCTGATAAACCTGAACTCAATAGAGTTGTAGGGAGATACAATTGGATCATGTGTGACATGATTTGATCAATGGTGTTTTTTTAGCATAATTACCTCTTAGTTTCCAGGTATATATGTAGTAGAGACTACACTATATATCCTTAATAAGATTCCATGCAAGTAAGCTGGAATTAAGCACTAGAGAGTGCTACTTCATTAGGAAAATAAAGGATGGTATGGGATACCTACTTTATGACCTTGAGATTCTTAAAATATCTCATCTCTGAGAATGTGATTCTTAGAGGCTGAGACTCTTGAGAATCAAGAAGAAAATGAAGTAAAGGAAGTCAATTAATCAAGATGATAATGAGGCTTCTGAAATCAGAAACTATTGGATAATTAAAGATGAAACATTAATACCTCTTCAAATGAGTTTGAGGATGTATTCCATGTGTCGATTAAGTCTGACAATGATCGGACTTCATGTGATGAAGCTCCTAAGGATCATAACATGGAAGGATGGATATTAGCAATAAAGTCTAAAGTAAACTTCATATACAAGTGTTGTATATGGATCCTCGAGGATCCACCTATATGGGTAAGACCCATAAAGGTATAAATGGATCTTCAAGAGAAAGGGAATCTGATGATAAGGTAGAGACCTTAAAAGCTCGGTTAGTAGCCATGAGCTACACACTAGAAGAGAAGACATTGCTTGCGATGAGACTTGCTCTTCAGTAACCATGCTTAAACCTATCGGATTATTGCTAACTATAGCTACACAACTTGACTTTGACATCTTCGAGATGGAAGTCAAGATTGCATTCCTCTATGAATGCCTCTTTGAGGATATTCACATGAAGTAGCCCCATGGCTTCATGATTGGGGAAAGTAAGGTGTGAAAAGCTAAAGAAATCCATCTATGGACTCAAAAAGCTTCTTGTTGGAACATAAGATTTGATGAAATTATAAATGTTATGATTTCAGATAGAATCTTGATGAACCATATGAAGCTTAGTGGGAGTGCCTTTGTGTTCATCGTGCTAAAAGTAGTTAATATCCTAATCATTTGGAATGATATAAGGATGATAATAAGTGTCTTAGACTGGCTATTCCATACCTTGAGATTTGATCTCGAGAATACCTCTTAGATCTTAGTTCTGAAGTTGTTCAGAAGCAAAGAAAAGATGGTATTGGGACTGTACATTCTTGGAAAACCCCAAGGAAGGCTTCCTTTCCTTAAGATATGGTACTGACCTATCTAACAGGATAGCACCTCAATGAGTAGAGGAAGTGAATGTTAGAACTGCTTGCACTTGTGCATTAGTTACGAGAAGCTAAGTGTATACAAAAGCCAGATATCTGCCATGCAGTGGGAGTAGTAAAGTGTTGGTAATCTTACTACAGAGAGAAAACACTTGATTGCAGTAATAACAAAATCTTCAAAGATGACAAGACTTAGTCATAATGATCTCAAAGTCTCATCATCAAGAACCTAAGACTTTATAGATAGTGGTCTAAAAGGTCTCAACTGTAGATGCCTTGGGAGACAGAGATCTTCAGGAATAGAGGTATTCTGATAAGGATTATGGAAATATTGGTTATAATAATTACTGAGCAATAGTGTCAAGGAAACTATAATTGCTTTATCATGATTGAGTATTGGTTGCAAAAGATGCAACATTTGCATTGGATGCGAGCACTGTTACCTAGGGATATACAAGTACCGTAAAAGGACTTGGCATAGTCTTTTGGGAACAGAGTGACTGATCAGCTTACCTAGCTATTTCTAAATAGCCTATGATTGTCACGTGAGTGTGGGTTTAAATGATTAGCCCATTAATGGCTCTTTGGGCTAATGGGAGATTGTTGGACATGCGACCCCACGGCGAGTCATTATGCAATAAATGTTATTGCACATATCATTCCCAGATCTGAAATGAAGAATAACTAATTTGCATAATAGGTCCCTTAGCACAATTAGGGCTATGTACCATGGTCATCTTAATGATCATACAGCTGTTGATTCAATTATTGAATCATAGAGGCTGGTGCTTGAATGAATATCTAAAGAGTTAGATTGATGACTCATCAAGCACCATCAAATGATTGTTAAGATGTGATCGCTAGCCTGAGTAGGAGATGGCAATGCTTTCTCACATAGGCTGATATCTGATCGACCTCTTGATGCAGGTCCTTTGCATAGGAATAGAGATTCGTAGGTGTCAGATTAGTTAGGTCAAAGAGTTGACTCAACGAGATCGAGATAACCAAAGTCCTATATTGTATGCTGTCACGATACAGGCACGCATCCTCTGACCGGAGACAAATGTGTTACTATATGTCTGAGTATGTACATTTGGCAGACCAATAGGTTGATGACCTAACCAAGGTCTATACACTGGTACGTTGGTGTGCATATAAGGGCATATGAGTAATACGATCTCTCAAAGGGATCATACAGATTCACTACTGAACCGGAGGACATGAGCTCACTCTTGAGATATTAGGAAGAATCAAATTTCGTGCACGGTCGTCTCGTTTTGGAAGCTTGACTGAATTTGTAGGTTTGATATATACTTTTGGAAAGTATATGATCAAGACCTAGGTATGATATATGCTTTTGGAAAGTATATGATCGATACCAAATCCCAATGATCAAATGAGAAACTTATTGATAAAACCCTGAAGTACACAGTATAAAGTTGATCTAATACTTCGGGTTTATTTTAGATCTTCCAGTATGCAGGATGTACAGGTATTGGGAATACCTGAGGGTGATGTGATCATAAACGATTGTATAACCATGACGCTTCCATTCCTAGGGAGTGATGAAACGGGTCTAGATTTTAGTGACTCCTCTCAGCAGAGAAGTAATCTAATCTTGGTCCATATGTTGGACATTGATCTGAATGTGATTCAGATGCAATGAGAAGATTAGATTTGCGATCTTGATTTAATCAAACATCTATGGGAGACCCGAGATCTGGATTTGAGATGTGATCTCAATATCCAAGTCACTATACATGGAACAATACAATCACCCTGTCCTTATCTCCAAGTATCCGCGGATAAAGCACATTATCCTTGAAAGAGTTCATGGATAATTTCATTGTTGATACAAGTATCCAAGCATCAAGAAAACTGATAATTAAATGTGATTTAATTATCATGGATAATATGAATTTGATTCATATTATAAGGGGAGATATTTAAGATAATTAAATGTGATTTAATTATCAAAGATATGAATAATGTGAATGTGATTCATGTTATTTGAGCACATGAGAAAAGAGATCCAAGATGATTAAATGTGACTTAATTATCGTGGATATGAATAATGTGGATAGCACTGTCCATATTAATAATATATATTATAAATGTGATTTATAATATATTAAAGAGAGCGTATTATGTTTTATATTTGTTGATTAATTGTTAATGTGAATGGGATTCACATTGAATGATTAATTGAAAATATAATTACATTTAGTTTTGGGTTGTGAATAAGATTCACATAATTTCGATGGCATGATTGATATTTTCCATAAGATAATTTGGAATTATTTTTTGTGAAAATATTGTCAACAAGAGATGATGATATACATCATGAGATAATGAGATCTCATGATAATTTGAAGAGTTAGACCAAGTCCACCAAAGAGGAGTGGACAACTACAACTCTCCATGAGGAGAAGAGTAGTCGTCCCCTCTTATGGGGAAATTAGTTTATCCTCTTCATTATTTTTTCTCTTATCAAAGATGATTTAATTTCAAATTAATTTTATTGATTTATCACTGGAAATTAATTTAAATTAAATCACTAATTGTTGTGTTTTACCAACAAGAATCCTAGCCATTGAAAGAAACACAAATCAATCTCAACCATTGATTGTGTGTTGTCCATGGATTGAGATCCATGGACTCCCAAGGCATGCCTTGCTCTTCAACTTGCACCGACTCGACGAGTCTCTCTCTCTCTCTCATTCTCTATACTCATCCTCTCTGTTCTTCTCTCATGGCCGTCCACCATGGATGCCCTAGAGGGGTTCGTCATCGATGCAACATCGTCCTTATGCTGCCGGATCATCTGCTCGTGGATCTCCATCTCCTTCGGTGTGTCTCGCTCGTGAAGAAGAAGTTGGATCTCGTGTGACGAGATCAGGAGATCCGCCGCTTGGATCATCAACATGAATTGCGAGGAGCACGCGATTCATCCTCGTGCTCGCAAGCGTCTCCTCCGACGGATCGGACTTGAGACAGGAGGTCTCTTCGTTTAGATACTCGATCGCAACCACGCTTCAATAGGTAATCCTATTACTTATTTGTGGTTTAGACGAAACGATTTGAGAAGTGTTCTTGGATCATGTGGTTTCGTCATATAAAAATTTTAATTTCCGCTGCCCGGAGCAACTAGTGCGAATAGTCGCTCCCGATCGCATTCGATGCGATCATCACGCTTCCGTGATGCGCTTGAGGATTTTTCTGGTATCCTTCAATCTTTGTAAAAATGAATAGGGGAATTGTGGGATGCACTCCTGGGTCCATTCTTCTATAGTGGTTCATGACCTCCAGGTCTCCATCAGATATATATTGTCTTCCCTAACCAGTTCTGATCTTGGACGGCCAAGCAGGATTAATATGTTGAAAGTAATCATGGTCTTCCTTTGTAATTGGTGATTGTATTTCTTGTTGTTTCTTTGACTCGGTTATGTTTTTCTCATCTCAACATTTTATTTCTCAAATTTGTCCACATATTTTTTGTCATCTTAATATCTGCAAGCTCTTTTTTTTCTTTGTTGTAATAGAAGAAGCTGAAAGGGAGTGAAAGGAAGATGGAGTAGGTATAAAGGACAAAGAAGCGAAGAATTTAGATAAGGTTCCAACCTCAAATTGTGAATATCGAAGAGCCGACTCAAAGCAAGGTTCACTTCTAATCAGTGGATGAGACGTGGATAGGGGAGAAATTGAAGAATGGTTGATACATTGTAAAGAAGGCCATGCCTATGGAGTCTGTATATGGATACCAATATTCCGACATCTTTCAAAGCGGAGGGTGGGAACGGGTTGGAATCAAGACAAAAGAAAGCACATGCAAAAGAAAACGTAGGTCAAACCCAAATTTGGCATAGTGAAAGCTGTAAAGGTTCATCTTACTTAGGTCTTTTAAATTTTAGTGAGAAGTTTTAAATGTTGTTTGTTAAACAAACTCACATATGAGGCCCCATTGATGAAAAGTTTTCATGTGTATTTGATTAAGTCTTTCAAGGCTACCCCTCTTCCTAGATCTACCAAGTTAAGAAGTCTCTCATATTAGGACCTTGAGCGTCCACAAACATTGACAACACTTAAATCACCATTCAGAATAGAGGATTAGGCGCCTTCAATATATGCACAAGAAGGTTAGGCTATACACATCTAGAACACAAGTCTAGGATTTTGGGCTCTAACCTTATGGCTCATGCCTCATTAAATGTGGATTGTACTTGCAAATAAGACCGAATTTTCTCTCTATCGTACAATGAAATCATGTTAATTTGTTTTTTACTTAGTCTAAACATTTGGTAGTTCCATATATTTGAAATTATGTTATCACTTGAACTTGAACGACTTAGAGATGTCTACGGTTATTCCAAATCTCTTTAGATCTTTGATGAATCTATGATTCATCACTCTAAAAGTTGAAAATAGAGCGTTGTTCCCGAGTAAATGGCAACATATTTCTACTTATATTGCATAAATAGCATTCATGCATACATAACTAATATCAATATTTTAGCATTCATATTGCATTATATAAGAAGCCAATTTCACTTGTAAATATTCACCTATATATTAGATAAAATACCTTATTTGTATATATTTTATACTAACTCCGAATCTAATAAAACCAACTCTATTGTGTATATATGACTAACACTAATTAAAGAAAAATATCAAAAACCTGTTGAAGACCTTAGACCTTAAAATGCACATATCTCTCTCATACAACCTCCGAATTAGTTTAAAGTAATATACATTCAAAGACCTTTGAAACAACATTAGTTTCATTAAAATCGAAGCTCGTATGCAAAACTTGGGTTTTGGGCCGCTTTTGTATATTATACATATTGATCGTTTTACCCCTGTATTTTATCCTTTTATTTTCTTCATTATTAAAAATCCAAAAAAAATAGATTAAGTTGCAAATTTTCCTTTCATATTTTTATTAACTTTATTTTGATTTTTCTCTCTCTTAAAAATGACAAAAAATTACAAGATAAAATGCGGTATTTTATATCTATAAGGTACCACCCAAAAATACATTTTTGTACAGATGATTTTCTTTGATTTTCGACCCTTCACGAAAGTTGTAGATCTCGTCGAGACGAGCAACTTTTGTGTTGACCACTTTTTTATTTAATCCCTTTTGTTATTTCTTTTTGAGTTGTCTTTATATTTAATTTTTTAATTTTCTAGGAGCGACATGTGGCAGATCCTGGAGGCGCCACATGTCACCCCATATTCTTTATTTTCGAATTTATATTATTATTTTTGGATTTATTTTTTATTATTTTCGGATTTTATTATTTTAATTATTAATATTTTAATTATTGTTATTTTTAATAGACTACTTATTTTACTTATATTATATATTATTTTCCCCCTTTTACTCCTTCCTTTCTTCTTCCCCACTCCAAGTCACCACTCCCTCCACCATCCTTCCATCTTCGCCACCTTCTTCAACTTCCCTTTCCTCCTCTTTTTATTCCCATCTCCTCCTCCATTGATCTTCATCCGCCATTTTTGAGAGAAAAGAGAGAGCTCTAACTATCTGTTGGTGATAGCTACCGAGAATCACCGTCGAGCGACGACCTCCGACCATGGCAAGATCCGAGGTGGTCTCAACCACTTCGTCGTAGCATCCCTCGCAGGAAGCTACTCCAGCTTCGAAGGACTCCACCACCCTTCTCGAGGCCACGGCGGAAGCCGCACATCGTGACTCCACAATCCGATGAACCACAGGTAAATTCTCTATCTTTACTTTGTCATTTTTTCCTAACATTATCTTCTTCTTGTTGATCACCATTACTATCACCATATTATTTTGAAATCAACATCAAACCACTCCACAACCATCATCATATCCCACCACAATACCACAATCATCATCATCATCACATATCCATTATTCTACCATCATCACTATCACCAAATTACTACATACACCACATATTAATTTCTACATTTATTTTCCTGTTTACAAAAAAATACAATACAAAAAAAAGGAAAAAAACAAAGTTGCAGGTTCCACGACCGTCCATCAACAATGCCAGCCCTCAAGGCCTCCGCCTCCGCGCGACGCGTGGCCGCCGGCCTCGTCAAGCCGCCGTACGCCGCCGTCAACCGCCCCGTGCCTGCCCCACGGTTGGCCGCCCGACGGTTGACCTCCTGGTGCGCCGCCCTCGCATGACCAGCATCGCCCTCCGCGGCCGTCCCCGCAAGCCCCCTCCGCACTCAGGCCACCGACCTTCACGCCCCAGCTCTACCGCTTCGAGCGACGTCGATCGCGCCTCCAAGCGCGTCGCTGCGGCGGCCGCACCTCAGCTCCACCGCAAGCCCGCCACACAAGCACCACAACCCTCTCTGCCACGAGCGCGCTGCCCACGCCCTTGTGCTCCAAGCGCCACCGCTGGCTCAAAGCGCCGCCTCCAGTCCGCCTTGCGTCCCGCCCCTCGTGCGCAAGCGTGCCCTAGCCGCCCCCTAACTTGCAGGAGAAGAAAAATAAAAGGTTCATTTTCCATTATTTTAATATTTGTGAAAATTGCATATTTTACCCTTCAAGTATTCGAAATTCCGGAAGTGCCCCTGTGCACAGAAGTTTGTTTATTATTTCAATTTCAATTTTGCAAAGATACCCCTAACTTTGAGCGTTAATTTGGACATTAGTTTCATCTCAATTTCTAATCAAAAAATAACATTTTGTAGAGCATCTAATTGTTTTCCTTGTGGCTAGTTATTTACATTTTTGTGAGCATTAGATTATTTTTTTAAAAATCAGAGATTGAAATTGAGTGATACTTACCCATTTACGCTCTGAAATTCACACAGGCCTATTTATTGATCCAAAAATTGCGAAAAAATGTGTAAATGATGCCTCTAAGTGTGCTTTAATTACTGTCCAAATTTCGTCCAATCAAGAGTTGTTTTGTGCATAATATAAATTTTAAAGTGATTTCTATAATTGATTTTAATTAATTCCACGAGTAATATTTTTAAGAAATTTCAAAGCTCTCCTTATTAAAACATCTATCTGAGATAATTTATTCTTTGGATAATTTAACTTCGTGGATTTATTAGGAATTAATTACCCACAGTCGCTCTATTTTCAGTAAAAAATTCATAAAAAACTCATAAAGTGTCAGAAAATTCCAAAACATTAGTAGCTTTATTTCATCATATTTATCTTCCAGTAAATTTTTCATATTTTTTGCATACCATTTGCACGAAAAATTGCATAAAAACCCCAAAAAAGTTTGCATTTTTCACGTGTGCATTTTAAACCCAAAAATTTCAAAAAAATACATTTTGCATTCGTTGTTGGATTAAGTTCTTAGAAAAAATATAACTTGGCTTATTTGAATTAATTTCACATTAAATTTAAATTTGGCTAAGTTAGGTATTTTCCTTCTAACTTAATTCAACCGTATTGTGCATTCGACATTTTTATAGCATAAAAAAATTATAAAAAAATCCCACTTGAAAACCGCAATCTAATTCATCTAACTTGATCCCGAGTTGTTCCTTTGCCTCCTTGAGTCGACCTTGGGGCTTGCTCAGGTTAAATAAACTTAAAACCACGCGTTAATTCATTCGACGATTTAATCGATTTGTGCGGTTAATTTTTGATCGACCCGGATCTATCCGACTGCAACGCACTCGTCAATCTGACGCATTAAAAAGTGTAGGTCCGCGGCTCGTCAAAATGGTGTCGTTGCTAGGGAGGTAAACGCCTTAGGATCATTTTAGAAAAATTTAATTTACGTTTTCCATTCACTCGGTTAGTCTAACCTCGGAACCGCATTGTAATTGTCCATTTCTTCTTTAATTATTTTTCTGACCATTTCTGTATATATCTCTCTCTAATATTATTTTTATATTTTTGTGCGAGGGCCTGGTGGACTTGGAGCGGCTTTCTTGAAGTCGACACATCTCGAAGTGCATCGGAGACCGGCGATTCGTGGATCAAGTCAGCTGTTGGACGTCAAAAAGATTTTTGTAACTTAAAAAAGTGTCTTCATTTACAACGGTTCCCATTTGGGTTCTCGCGCGTGTAAACATAGTGGAACCGTGTCCCTGTTTGCTGTGTGGATTGAATTTCTAGACTAGGCTTGCACTAGCGGCTCCTCGAGCCACTCTAGGATTTTCTTGTGCTCCTAATTTACTAGGACCATACATCACTTAAAAGATGCACTTAGACCGCAGATCTAGTCAAATTGAACTTGTGCTTCACTCGCTAATAGAACTGCCAGTCTAGGAGCGGCTTTTCATCGCTTGCATTGCATTTAATGTAAAATTTCAATTCAGTACTGCATCCCGCATTGTATTTGGAGGCACTGTAAGTCTTCTTACTCAAGTATTCATCATCGTTTTCTCGATTGCATCGGCTTTTTCCGATTCTCTCTCTCTCTCTCGATTTTCTAATCTAGGATAAAGGAATTGGGACTGGACGGTAGACGTGATTGCTTGTGTAGATTAATATCAGTGATAACTAATCTCTAAAATCAGGACTGCTAATTGAATTGGACCAAAAAAATTAACTAAAATTAACCTTTGTTTGCGGGAGAGTAACCCCGACCTTGTTTTTAGGCTGAGTGAGGGTACTTGAGTGTGTGTGAATACCTTAAGGCAGATCCCAAATCCCTGCCTTCCATATCACGTTCCAACTAATCCTAGCAAATATAACGAGTTGAATATTTTTAGATTCATTGACTAGTACCAAGTAGCCTCCGCTTGTTCACAGGTAGTCAGGGGTGAACCAGCGTTACTCCGTGACAAGCTGCTAGTAACCTTTCGAGGCGAAGTTCCAGCCTTGACAGCCTCCGTCTGCTTGCAGGTAGATAGGGGCATGGTCTTTGAATCCATCAACTTGGGATAGGAGCGAAGAAAGGAAGGGCATTGGTATCTAAGGCGACAGGTTAAACATGGGAGACGCATCCGGCTTTTTAGCCGACTCCCCTATAGGCCACGTAACCTTTGCTACTTGTCTGAAAATTCACACTTAAAATCAACCAGACTAATCGGAATCGGTTTCGGGTCCTTCACCGTGTTGAGTGTGAACTCAGGGTTTGCTATTGCGTTTGTCGTTGTGTCTGTCCATGTATGTTGTCCTACGTAATTGCGTATTTTCTATCTCGTTCTGCTTACACCCTTTCCTCCTCAAGATGTCGATATTGATTCCCATACACCTCTGGCCATTCCTCCTCAACCATATACCATTCATCTTCGCCTTCACCTTTTTCCATATATCCTCTGCCATCCACGGGAGATCCTTACCCGTGGTCGGTTCCACATCAACCCGATGATGAAGCCAGGACTTCGACTGACTTCTCCACTTCTTCGCATTTCTCACCTATTCCATATTCCAATACTCCGGATCCACTTCCACCTTGGGCTGACTGTCCTTACTCTCGAGAGCTTGCAGGAATCAAAGAATCAAATGAAGAGCAAGCCACTGCTGAGATAGATGATTGGCAAAATTATATGCCCCCACATACTTCATTCTTACCTCAAGTAGGGACCATACCACAATTTACATATACACATTCCGACTTGACCTTAGGGCATAACTTGGTCGATCGAACAACCCGAATGGAGAGGCCTATACATCATGATTTCCCAGACTTGATTGACTTTAGTGATCAAGCTCCCATTAACCAGCCTTCATTTGACGAGCCTATACACTCACAAGAGTGGACTCATGAGCAAGACTTATTAGTCCCCGTTTCATCATATGAGTCTCCGACCAATATTTGCCATCTAGATGGTCCATACTCGACCCATCATTACATGCTAGAGTCTAGGTATGTTGAGTATGAGACCTCAATATCTCAGCAATATCCTTCACTTAAGCAGAACTCTCCCATGATTTGTCATGGGAATTTTGTGGAGGACGACATCTCTAGACTTATTAAGAAAAATGAATCATTTGGTAACGAGTTGAAAGATGTCATGAATATATTGCACTCAATTTCTGCCAGCCTCGTTATGAAAGTGGAAAAAGAAGTAAGTAGATTTGATGTTGAAAACCGAGCGAGCATCAGGGAACCCACACCGTTTGTACAGCCAGAGTCCATTCTACCTCCCTCTTCTACTAACCACTAGCCCTCTAATCCAGAGTCTGATCAATCATCCATCAAAAACACCAAAAAAATGAAAAATCAGAAAAATCCCTAAAAATTAAAAATAAAAAAGACTTAAAAACATTGGATCCTACCCTAAGGGAAGCACTCGATGAAGAATTGATTTTCAAACTTCCCTTAATAAAGGCCATAGATCACTTCCCCAAACTCAAGAGATTTGTAAAGAGTAAATTGATGCCCAAAAGGTCGGGTACTAAGAGAACCAGGACTGAAAGACACATAGTGTCTATGGCCACCTCCTTGGTGATGGGGAGAAAGACCAAGAGCCGTAGAGTGAAGCGATTGCCTAGGGTGGAATGTGAAATCAAAGGCACCATCTTTACCCATGCGAGAATCGATGATGACTCACCGATAAATATCCTCCCGACCTCTGTGTTTGACAAGCTCAAACTCAGGCCAATCAGGAAGTCGAGAGAGATCGGTCAACTGGCTGATCGATCCATCAAACGGTCTAGAGGAAATATTTCAGTCATCGTTACTTTTCAAGGTGCTCTACTCCAGGTGGACTTCACGATCATTGACATCGAGCACCGAGGAGAATTTACCCAGTCTCCGATTATTCTCGGGTTGCCATTCTCAGCCTCAGCTAAAGAGACTAAAGATTACGAGACTCGGGAGATCGATTTTTCAGCATTGGGAGCACTCCGACCTCACCCATTCTTTGATGCACTTTACTCTAAGGTGACCCGCACATCCTTGACAGTCGTAACCATCGAGAGGTAGATGAGTCCCACCTCTCTGCTACACCTGAGAGACCGACTGCCCTAACGACCGTTGGTTCTGAGACTCCCCACATGTTCACTTCATCAACTGCTTGCACCACCACCGGGATTGTAAGGAGGACTCACGATCAGAAGCTATCATTAAGTCGGACATGACCTTTGTTGATTGCCTTGACCATTTTGATGATCCGACACAACAGCCCAATAATGCCAAGCCAACTGAGACCACTAGAACCTTCCCGAGACATGTGCTGACCCTTCAGGAATATTATAATCTATGTGGTGACTCATCTGATGAGGAACCCATGGTCAGCACCACACCATGTCCTGGACCTTCAAAGGAAACAACCAAGACTAAATTGACTCCACATAAAAGTAAGGTTGCTCCCTCTTCTAGTCGGCTATCTAGCGAGAGAAAGTCAAGAATTGATTCCTCGAGGAGTTCCCCAGAACCTCTCAAGGCGCGTTGCTCTCATCTCCCTCTCAACGATTCAGGTTCTAGAAAATCGACTATGAAAGTTTCCTTCAACACACCGGAGAAGGAATTTTCGGAAGAGTCCTCATCTGGGGTCTGGATAAGGTGATTTACATGAGTGAGCTCAGTTCGGCTGTTCTTAAGCCGTATCTAAGCAAGCAGCCGTGTATCGACCCTTGTTGAACGATCCCTACACCTCACTACTATTCATCTGAGGATGATTCCGATAGCGACACATATGTATATTATCCACCTCCTCGCGTCCGCAAGAAGGTTCGTCACAAATCTTCTTAATCCTTGTATATTCTCACTCTTTTCTTGTATATACTTTCTCTCCCACCCTCCCTAGTGATTCGATTAACTCACCCCAGTTCCATATCGTTTCATTTTATGCCTATACTTAGGATAACCAGATCCTAAGTTTTGGGGGGAGAGTGACCCACGTCCATTCACTGTACATCCTCCAGATCACATCAGTTCTCATACTCACTCCTTTCCTATACTTAGGCTGACCAGAGCCTAAGTATATGGGGGATCGATGCCCGCCATGTATATACTCATCCATTTCCCCTCTTGCTGTCGTCCACCCCATTTTTGATCTTCTTCTACACTTAGGCTACCAGAGCCTAAGTATAGGGGGGCGGACCGACTTCTATACATTTTGTAATTTTAGCTCTCATGCGCTTAGCACGAGCTTTGTCTTTTTCATCGCTTTTTGTGCTCTAAGGACATAGCACACGCTAAGTATAGGGGGATGTGTATATATTACATATATACTTTACCCATAGCTCGTACTTTCGCGTATTTTCGTGTATTTTTGTATATGTTATGCAATAATTATGGAGTGGGTAAATTTTGAAAAAAACATTCTTGTATAATTTTGTACTATATGTATAATACTTGTATAAAAAGTTGTAAAAATCTTGTAAAACAAACTTTTGTAAAATTTGTTGAAAATAGGATGTATACCAAAAAAAAACTTGTATATTATGTATATTATTACAAACTAAAAATTATTGTATAAATGTTAAAAATAAAGGCTTCTTATTTTCTCTTGCATAACATCCTTGAAAAAAAGAGTCTTGCATTTCATTCTTAGCATGTCATCTACACCTCATCTGCATATCATGCATATGCAAGATGAAATGCTAGTGGGTTCGGAACCAAGTTATGACTAGATATTGAGGATGGAATTGATTTGACCTTAATCCACCTAATTTCAGAGGAACCTTATAGGAACTAGAGTTCAGATTTTTTAGGTCAGGTGACTTAATTCTTTGAGTCCACAAGTCTATGTTCACATGTCATCTTGATTAGTCTAAGTAGAATATCTCGTGCACACACATGATTCTTTTAGACAGTGACCTAACTTGGACAAGCACAATGCACGTAGCTTTTCATTGATGAGGTGGTGAGGAGGTAGAATCCTTTAGCTTGGAGTAGCACACGGGTGGAAATATCCGTCCTCCTCTAGGGAGGGTAGTGCATCTCAACCTAGTCTGGTGATGTTGACGTCTGAGGACAAGATGTTGTGGGTTGCAATAATGCTTCAAAAGAGGGATAGTCTACTAGATCAAGAGGAAAAACTCTTGTTGTCCATGTTTCACCTTGTATATAGTTCCAAAAAAAAGGAAAAAAAAAAGAGAAAAATGCAAGCTCCAAAAAAAAAAATAGACAGGCAAAAAAAAATGCCTGTCGGAGTATGTAAATTAGCAAGAAGTCTGCAGCTGTATGACTTAGCTACACTGATCAGGCATCCCGGGATAGGTAGCTACACTGGCTACGTCCATTCTTTCTCCACCCCTCCTCTAGAGCTGGTCGCACTTGAACTTAGAAGGGAATACCCCGCTCCTCAAGGAAAGAGTTATTGGACCGGGTAATTAGAGTTACCTTGTTAGAGGAGGCTGTTTCTGAGCCATTTCTGATGTGGAGAGCTATTTATCACTTACACAGTACAAGTAAGAATCATAGTCATCAAAAATTTGCGTTTGAGGATTTGTTATGACCTGACTGTTGAGGTGTCTTGAAGAAGACTTGTGGAACTTGAAGTCTGTTAGGTCTTAAGTTCAGATCCCAACAAGGTTCCGCCACACAATTAATCCAAAGGTCGAGTTAAGCTCCATTTTCAACTTTTGTTCATGACCTAGGTATTGAACCCAAAATCATTTCACTCTTGCATTTCATTTTAGTTGCTCGGGGACGAGCAAGGATTAAGTATAGGGGGTTGCTGAATCTGCGATTCATCACTCTAAAAGTTGAAAATAGAGCGTTGTTCCCGAGTAAATAGCAGCATATTTCTACTTATATTGCATAAATAGCATTCATGCATAGATAACTAATATCCGCATTTTAGCATTCATATTGCATAAAATAAGAAGCCAATTTCACTTGAAAATATTCACTTGTATATTAGATAAAATACCTTATTTGTATATATTTTATACTAACTCCGAATCTAATAAAACCAACTCTATTGTGTATATATGACTAATACTAATTAAGAAAAATATCAAAAAATACTAACTTGTAAAATTACCCAATAAAACCCTAAACCCAGTTGAAGACCTTAGACCTTAAAATGCACATATCTCTCTCATACAACCTCTGAATTAGATCTACTCATTTTAAAGTAATATACATTCAAAGACATTCGAAACAAGATCAATTTCAATAAAATCGGAGCTCGTATGCAAAACTTGGGTTTTGGGCCCCTTTTGTATATTGTACATATTGACCATTTTACCCCTGTATTTTATCCTTTTATTTTCTTCATTATTAAAAATTCAAAAAAATAGATTAAGTTGCAAATATTGCTTTCATATTTTTCCTAACTTTATTTTGATTTTTCTCGCTCTTAAAAATGATAAAAAAATTACAAAAGATAAAATGCGGTATTTTATATCTATAAGGTACCACCCAAAAATACATTTTTGTACAGAAGATTTCCTTTGATTTTCGACCCTTCATGAAAGTTGTAGATCTCATCGAGAAGAGAAACTTTCTTGTTGACCACTTTTTGATTTAATCCCTTTTGTTATTTCTTTTTGATTTGTCTTTACATTTAATTTTTGAATTTTTTAGGAGCGACACGTGGCAGCTCCTGGAACCGCCACATGTCACCCCATTTTCTTTATTTTCGAATTTATTTTACTTTTTTCGGATTTATTTTTTTATTTTTGGATTTTATTGTTTTAATTATTAATATTTTAATTATTGTTATTTTTAATAGCCTACTTATTTTACTTATATTATATATTATTTTCCCCTTTTACTCCTTCCTTTCTTCTTCCCCACTCCAAGTCACCACTCCCTCCACCATCCCTCCATCTTCTCCACCTTCTTCAATTTCCCTTTCCTCCTCTTTATATTCCCATCCCCTCCTCCATTGTTCTTCATCCGCCATTTTCGAGAGAAAAGAGAGAGAGAGCTCCGGCTATCTGTAGGTGACAGCTACCGAGAATCACCGTCGAGCGACGACCTCCGACCACGGCGAGATCCGAGGTGTTCTCAACCACTTCATCGTAGCATCCCTCGCAAGAAGCTACTCCAGCTTCAAAGGACTCCGCCACCCTTCTCGAGGACACGACGGAAGACGCACACCGTAGCTCCACAATCCGACGAACTGTAGGTAAATTCTCTATCTCTACTATGTCATTATTTTCCTAACATTATCTTCTTGTTGATCACCATTACTATCACCATATCATTTTGAAATCAACATCAAATCACACCACAACCATGATCATATCCCACCACAATATCACAATCATCATCATCACATATCCATTATTCTACCATCATCACACCACCACCATCATCACTATCACCAAATCACTACATACACCACATATTAATTTCTACATTTATTTTTCTGTTTACAAAAAATTACAAAAAAACAAAAAAAAGGAAAAGAAAAACAAAGTTGCAGGTTCCATGCCCGTCCAGCAACAACGCCAGCCCTCAAGGCCTCCGCCTCTGCGCGACGCGTGGCCGTCGACCTTGTTAAGTCGTCACGTGTCGCCATCAACCGCCTCGCGCCTGCCCCGTGATTGGCCGCCCGGCGACCGACCTCCTGGTGCACCACCCTCACGCGACCAACAGCGCCCTCCACGACCGTCCTCGCAAGCCCCCTCCGCACTCAGGACACTGACCTTCACGCCCCAGCTCCGTCGCTTCGAGCGGCACCGTTCGTGCCTCCAAGCGCGTCACCGCAGCGCGTGTGGCTGCCGCCGCTCCAGCAGCTCCACCGCGAGCCCACCACGCATGCGCCGCAGCCTTCTCCGCCGTGAGCGCGCCACCCATGCCCCTGTGCTCCAAGCACCATCGTCGGCCCAAGCGCCGCCTCCAGTCCGCCTTGCGTCCCGCCCCTCGTGTGCAAGCGTGCCCTAGCCGCCCCCCTAACTTGCAGGAGAAGAAAAATAAAAGGTTCATTTGCCTTTATTTTAATATTTGTGAAAATTGCATGTTTTACTCTTCAAGTATTCGAAATTTCAGAAGTGCCCCTGTGCACAGAAGTTTGTTTGTTATTTCAATTTCAGTTTTGCAAAGATACCCCTAACTTAGAGCGTTAATTTGGACATTAGTTTTGTCTCAATTTTTAATAAAAAAATAGCATTTTGTAGAGCATCTAATTGTTTACCTTGTGGCTATTTATTTACATTTTCGTGAGCATTCGATTATTTTTTAAAAATCAGAGATTGAAATTGAGTGATATTTTACCCATTTACACTCTGAAATTATCACAGGCCTATTTATTGATCCAAAAATTATGAAAAATTTGTAAATGATGTCTCTAAGTGTGCTTTAATTACTTTCCAAATTTCGTCCAATCAGGAGTTGTTTTGTGCATAAAATAAATTATAAAGTGGTTTTTGTAATTGATTTTTAATTAATTTCACGAATAATATTTTTGAGAAATTTCAATGCTCTTGGATTCCTTATTTAAATATCTATCTGAGATAATTTATTCTTTGGAAAATTTAACTTCGTAGATTTATTAGGAATTAATTACCCACAGTCGCTCTATTTTCAATAAAAAATTCTTAAAAACATCATAACTGTCAGAAAATTCCAAAAACATTAGTGTAGATTTATTTCATCATATTTATCTTCCAGTAATTTTTTCATTATTGGTGCATACCATTTGCACAAAAAATTGCATAAAAACCCCAAAAAAGTTTGCATTTTTCATGTGTGCATTTTAAACCCAAAAATTCAAAAAAATACATTTTGCATTCGTTGTTGGATTAGGTTCTTATAAAAAAATATAACTTGGCTTATTTGAATTAATTTCACATTAAAATTAAATTTGGCTAAGTTAGGTATTTTCCTTCTAACTTAATTCAACCGTATTGTGCATTCGGTATTTTTATTGCATATAAAAATTATAAAAAATTCCACTTGGAAAACCGCAATCTAATTCATCTAACTTGATCCCGAGTTGTTCCTTTCCCTCCTTGAGTCGACCCTGGGGCTTGCCCAGGCTAAATAAACATAAAAACGCGCGTTACTTCATTCGACGATTTAATCAATTTGTGCGGTTAATTTTTGATCGACGCGGATCTATCCGACTGCAACACACTCGTCAATCTGACACATTCAAAAGGATAGGTCCACGGCTCGTCAATCTTATGTGAATGTAAATAGGAGAATTGGAAATCTTGTGTAATGAGAAAACGGTGATGAATGTTGAGTTAGAGATTTTGTAATGCTTCCTAGAAATCTCCATGTGGGATGCTAGACAAAATTCGCCAACCTACATGGTAAAATTCATACCTAAGCAGAAATTTCTGTTCTCAAGGGATGGGACAATTTGTTTATCTAAGTGAAATTCGATCTAAAGTGTATGAGCATGTGTGACCCTAGTATTATGAGCATAGATAAAAATTTTGTTAAGCTCTAATAGTCATAGTGCAATCCTAGAACTACATCATTCATCGCAAAATTGGGCCCCAAACACTTCACTTTGGTCAAAACAGACGAAGTCAAAGTCCAATTATATTCACGCGAGGCTATTAACAAAGTTTGCTATAAATGTACAAGAATCTGAAATAAAATGTAATGCTGAAAATAAAAACATATACTTTAATAACTATCTATCTCTCTTTCACTAACTCTACCAAAAAGCAAATGAAGTTCCTTCTTGTCATCTACAACAAATTGGTCTAATCAATACTCGATTTTGATGCATATAACTTGTATTGGTTCGAAAGAAACCACTAAACTCCACCGAGCCTTATCTAAATAGAGAATGCGTATTAAGTCATGAGAAAAATAAAATGAAAAGACATACGATATACAGTAATGAAAATGAAACAAAAAAAGTGGTATGGCACACAATAAAGTTGTATAGAATAAAAAATTCATAGTCACTAAAATGACATAAGTTCTAAAAGGTGTGTGATGAATTTCTAAATGAATGTTAATAATCACTCATTGTAATATGACCGATTAACGAGTCAATAGAACTAAGCTGAGTATCTTTGTGAAGAGAGCTTGGATTAATTTATCCTGGATAAGTCCAGCAACGAATGCAAGGAAATGATATATTAGTTAAGTTAATTAAAGCTTAAACACCTATATTAAGTGACAATATAGTGAAATCTAGGTCAATGATGCACAACAAGATGAATGAATGCTTCTTGTTGTGATTCTGAATGCAAGTCAGATTATGAGGTGCTACAAAATGAAAATATAGTACATGGCAACAATACACAAGTGAACAATAAGTATAGTCCCCTGAATTAGATTTGTTTCAAGATATTCAATTAAGGAAATTAATTTGATAAAAGCTCCGGTATAACTTCACATTAAGGATGTACCTGAATTACTAAATTCACCAAAAGATACTTAATGATTTAAATTTCCTAAATTAGAGAACAAGATGTTAAGGGTGATATATATGAATTAAGTTTTACAAGAGATTATTAAACAATCAGTTTAAGGGCATGGATGTAAAGAAACATAATTTAAAATATATAAAATATAACAATTAGCTCCAAAATGCATGAAAATGAAATTAAGCCAACATGCTTATCTTGATATTTACCCTAAGTGTGGGGGTATTTCTCAAAATAATAAAACTCGATGGGGGCATGGCACAAAAATCTCCATAAGAATACGCACAGGGCACGTACGGATGTAGGCTAGGAAGGCACCTTAGCTTTGAGACACATGGGACTTGGTAGACCCTCGGGACTGGCTTGGGTGGATCCAAGGCTGTGCAGCTCATATATGAGGCTGAGGTGGATCACAACCATCAGATAAAAATGATTAGATGACAACGGTACGCTAAGGTCTCCCCCATTCTCCACGAATGGTGGCAATGAAGATGCTTTTCAACAGGTTTGTAGCTCCTCCTCTGCGGTTCTGATGTAATCAACTGTCAAGGGAGGTGTGAAAAACGAGAATGCGAGAGTCGTTAAATAATGGTCTGACAAATCAGACTCACTATCGCTGGGGGGACTACTCAAGCCTTCACGTTCGTCAACAATTAACCCACACAATTAATCAAGCAATCAAGAGCAAGGATTACAATTTATTTTACCCTACTAAAA
Organism: Ottelia alismoides; assembly: GCA_037367405.1. Taxonomy (NCBI): domain Eukaryota; kingdom Viridiplantae; phylum Streptophyta; class Magnoliopsida; order Alismatales; family Hydrocharitaceae; genus Ottelia; species Ottelia alismoides. The sequence goes on along the minus strand of JAZKJV010007841.1, from coordinate 444,716 downwards.
ATGTATAACGGCAAGCAAGTAGGGGTCGAACACAGGAAACAAGGGTGTAGAGTGAGCAAACAAGAGGTCAAGGCCTATGTCTAATGAATTACTTAGCCAACATGAATTTTTGTGGGTTTTTAATTTTTATATTTTTTATTTAATTTTTAATTTTATATTTTTGTATTTTGATTTTTAATCTACTGATTTTATTTTTTCTTTTTGCAATTTTATATTTTTATATTTTCTTTTTCAATAATAGTATATATATGCAATTTAAGAGAAAGAGGAATAGAGGACTTATAAAAATAGGTAAAGATATTCAAAAATCAAGAAATAAAATGTTTTCGGGCCTTTTATACTTTTCTAATGTTTTTGTGATTTTTCTGGATTTTCCTAATTTTTTGGTATTTTTAAAGTAAAAAATACTACAAATAGTGAATAAAATGAAGATCTGAAACTAAAATGGGAATGAAAAATAGTAAACAGTAACAAAAATTTCCCAAATTAATTTTAAAACAAAGATAATAAAATACAGAAATTATAGAAACTGAGTTTGCATTTTTTAAAATTTTCTAAGATTTTTTAGATTTTTATGAAGATTTTTAGGGTTTTCTAATTTTTAAAGTTTTTGTTTTGATTTTTTAGTGGTTTTTGGATAGACGCTAAAAGATGTTGAAATAAGAAAATATAATTTTTTTGGAATTTTTCAAAACGTTTCATATTGTTTATGGATTTTCTAATGCAAACAGTGTTGAAAATGCATGTTTTTTATTTTTAATAAATATGAAAAGGAGCATGCGTGATGAGTTCTTTCAACTGATGAAAGGCAAGGAGCACACGATCATCTACAATGAATTCATTCTCCTTGCCAAGCAATTCAGTCAACGGTCTGGCCAATTTGGTAAAATCTTTGATGAATCGTCGGTAAAAACCGACATGGCCCAAGAATGACCTGACTTGTTTAACTGTTGTAGGTGGCTCAAGTTTGGAAATTACCTCCACCTTGGCTGGGTCAACCTCCATACCACGTTTAGAAACAACGTGACCCAGCACGATTCCTTCGGTCACCATGAAGTTGCTCTTCTCCCACGAGAGCACAAGATTGACTTCGCAGCACCTCCGCAGGACTCGGTCTAAATAATCCAGACATTGATCGAATGAATCCCCGTAGACCGAAAAGTCGTCCATAAAGACTTCGAGAAAGTTACCCACCATATCGGCAAAAACTGCAAGCATACACCTCTGAAATGTGGCTGGGGCGTTGCAAAGCCCGAACGGCATCCGTCTAAAGGCGTATGTACCAAAAGGACATGTGAACATGGTCTTCTCTTGATCTTCAAGATCAATAGCTACTTGATCGTATCCAGAGTAGCCATCCAAGAAGCAGAAGTATTCCTTCGCGGCCAATCTCTCCAAGATCTGGTCGATGAAGGGTAAAGGGAAGTGGTCCTTCTTGGTTGCGAGGTTAAGTCTTCTGTAGTCCACGCACACTTGCCAAGAAGTGGGTACTCTGGTTGCAATCTCCTCTCCTTTGTCATTTTTCACAATTGTGATCCCTGATTTCTTTGGCACAACATGGAGAGGGCTCACCCATTTGCTATTGGAGATGGGATAAATGAATCCCGCATCATACCATTTCTGAATTTCTTTCATAACAACCTCCCGCAAATTAGGATTTAGTCTTCTCTGAACTTCTCGAGAGGGCCTGCAATCTTCTTCTAGAAAAATACGATGCGAGCACAGTGACGGATTGATCCCATGGAGATCCGAAGTTCGCCAGCCTATCGCCTTGCAGTTGCGTTCAAGAACCTCCATCAGACGAGATTCTTGGTCTTCGGTCAGGTGTGCATTGATAATGACCGAATACATGTTCGGTTCTCCCGCAAGGAAGGCATATTTCATGTTGGAGGGCAAGGGTTTCAACTCTGGCAGGGTATGAGCTGCTTCAGAAGTGACCTCAGCGATTAATGCAGGTGGAGATTCTTTCCTCTATTCAGTGTCCACCATACTCTGTTCTACCTCTTCTCTCAAATCTTGACAGAATGTATCGATGATTTACTCTTCATCACAAGATTCTTCAACAATTTGCTCTTGGTCCTAAAGGCACATCACCTCCACAACAGTCTCACTCAACACATCAGCGAGTTCCTTATCCTGATCGTTAAGGGGAAATTCGACTACGGTCTCCACTCCCTCCTAGGGGTAGAGGAGTTCACGAATCTCATTGTCATCCAAGAATAAGTTGGTGTCTTGAATTTCTGCTAGAAAGTCGCAGTCGTCAGAATACTCAATCATCCTTGCACATGCTGCAGATGTTCGTTTGACTGGTGTTCCCTCAGGCAGGGTCTCCACTCTGATTGTTTCATTGCCAACGCCAAAAGTGATTTCTCCCATCCCATAGTTCACTACTGCGTTTGACTTCCGCAGGAATGGTCTTACAAGTATGATTGGGGTAAGGAGTATTGGAGTGGGGACGTCCATGTCTAGTACCACAAAATCGGCTGGGAACTGCTTTCCCTGAATCGTCACTATCACATTCTCCAACAAGCCCCTAGGCGCTTAACTGACTTGTCTGCTAACTGCAGAATCATCTTTGTAGGCTTGAGCGGTCCTAACCTCAACTCTGTAAGTAGCAAAGCTGGCATTAAGTTGACAGAAGACCCACTGTCGAGAAGCGTTCGTTCAAACTCCTGATTGAACATCTGACAATGCACAAGAGGTGCTCCCATATCTGGCTTTTTATCCGAGAGGTTGCTGATGGCATTAACTGTGGCCATTGTGAGGATATGCTTTTCGGATTTGCCACCCTTGCTTCTGGAGTTGTGAGGGTGAGGCCTACGCTTGGTTGTACATGCCTCCTTCAATCCTTTCTTAACAGCTGGCATGTACTCAAGAGCTTTCATCAATGGCATATTCAATACCAAATTCTGGATGATTTCTATGATGGCAGGATCAGACAAAGCATTTTTCAAATTTTTCATTTTTTGTGTTTTTTCATTGATTCTAGAAAAGGAATATTTACAAACTCTTCACCAATGTCATTCAAAATATTGTCCATATTGTTGTTTACAGGTAGATGGCAAAAAGGAATATAATCATCTACAAGAGGTGGACCAAAAATAGCTGCCTTGGCTTCAGGTGCTGGCGTTGGACTCGCTGCAGGTGCAAAATCCCTTCTATCGATGGTTGGATCTTTAGCAGGTGCAGACGTCTCCAATGCTGGCCTATCTCTACCGAGGCTGCTGCTATCTTTTTGTGTTTTGTTGTTTTCTTTTTTTTTGTGATTTTCCGGGTGACGGTGTTGCTCCAAAAATGCTCCGTGGCCCTGGAGTTGGCTTGGCTGACGACTCCCCGTCAGATGCAAGATGTTTCCCCTTCACGGTTGCTGATGGCTTGAGTGTCCTACCGCTCCTGAGAGTAACAACATTAGATAAAAAACAATTTAATTCACCTGATTTTGGTTGGACACTACCGGCTACCTGCTCCTTGCATCGGAAATTGTTCGGGTTTGCCTCGACTTAAGTAGGAATGGTTGTTTTCGCAGCCGTCAAGTCGTCGATCTTCTGGTTCATCTCAGCCATATTCTTCATTAATTGTTCCAAGCATGCCAGGGCCGGATTAACCGTCACAATCTCAGAAGAATCCCACTGCTGGGGCCTAGAGTGCTGGTATGACAACTGAGACTGCGACTGACAACCCTGAGAGAATTGGTGAGGAGTAGGGTTGGAGGAGTACTATAGGTTCTGATGATATGTAGCAGCCGGCTGCTGATGATACCCTTGTCCACGATATCCGGACTGCTAAGGACCATGCTGATAGTTCTGCCTCCAGGTGTTTCCCTGGGATGGAGGCTTATACTAGTATGAAGGCTGGAAGGGTCTTCCACCCTGCTGCTGCTGGTGATAGGGCCTGTTGCCCATGTCCTGACCCTAAGGGTGTCCCTGAGGACGGGTCAGTTGCACTTCATTACTCTATACACCGTTGATTTCCTGGATCATCGACGGGGGTGGAGAGAACTGCTCGGAGTAGGATGGCTGGGACTCAGGTTGATATACAACCATCTGTGTCTGAGGCTGCGGAGGCTGCTCTGGAACCTGCACGTAATACACATGCTGGACAGATTGGGGCTACGGTGGAGTCGGCTGAGGGTTTTGCTGCATTGTAGGCTCCTTCTTCTCAGCACTCGGCTCGACAGAAGTAGACACAACATTCCACATGTTGGCATTCAACGCATGAACGAGCTGCTCCAGCTGCTGGGAAATCATATCGAGCTTTTTCATGCCCTGGGTCCTCTTCTCAATGACAGATAATTTTTCGAGGTCCTGCGACCTCTTCTCAATGATATCCACCTTAGACAGGTGGCTCCCAATGATGCTCAGGTTGGAGCTTTCATCCCTGTCTTCGGTGTGAGAAGCCATGTTCACTGGCTTGCTGACAGCAGTTGACACCTTCATGTAGATTCGGGATGGGGATTTAGCGGCTTCTTCTTCAGCCATTTCTTCGAAGACGTTCCATACTACGTCCTCGTCCTTATTGAAATGCGAACCACCACAAGTGACATCTACGAGCTTTTGGCTTTCAAGTGTAAGCCCACCAAAGAAGTGCTACACAAGGCTGGTCTTTGGGATTTCGTTGTGGGGACACTTCTCCTGCAGGTCCTTGAATCTCTCCCACGCTTCATGTTCAGTCTCATAGGGTTGCTGGCAAAAACTAGAAATACGGGCACGCATCTGATTCAATCGCCCGAGAGGATAGAACTTATGGAGAAATGTAGACTTCAGCTCCTCCCAGGTCATGACTACCTTCCCTAAATGGTCGACCCAATATAGGGCCTTATCTTGCAGGCTGAAGGGGAATGCGGTCATCTTGACTACCCCCAGAGGAATACCGGGGTAGTGAGCAGTAGCACATATGCGGCCAAACTTCTTGAGAAAGATATATGGTTCTTCAGTGGGGTTCCCATGGAATGTGGGAAGCAAGGATAGAAACTGTGGCTTCAGCTCGAAGTGGGCATGGATTCGTGGAACTTGAATCCACTTTGTGATGCGACCCACTCCTGGGTTGTATGTCTCCTTCAGCATAGGCTTTGGCTGCGGTGGGTCTGCATCTGCTCTATCATACTTGGGACCTCGCACTGAAAACCCATCTTCATCTGGCTGGAACTCCTGCTCTGGCTCATCCTCTTGTCGACCATCTCTTGCATCGGCCCTCCTCCTCAGATCATTCAACATATCTTGGAAGGCGATTTGGTCCAGGGCTTAATTAGTCAATTGCTGCTGAATGGCTTGGATGGAAGCCAACAACTGACTGTTAACCTCATTCTGCGTGGTATACTACCCTTCCCCCTGATTGGCATCAGCTTCTGGTTGGGGTTGTGGTCCCTTTCCTCTTCCACCGGCCATCTCAGATTCTGCTTGATTTGTTGGCTCGGGATTGGGCTCTAGAACTGCACATGGAAGAATGCCCCGATCAGTCTGAATTGCAGCACCATATGTAGAGAAGAATTCTGCATTAAGGTCAACACAGAATTTTGTTAAGGATGGAGATGTGTAAGGATGAAATCAATGGCCATCCAAAACGGACAGAATTCGGGACAAGAGTGATCCCGGTTTATTAAAGAAGACGGGGAGTCTGGAGATCGGTTCACGAAGTTTGAACCAGGTTCTCGGGAATCGCCCCGAATTATTAGAGAGGGCGAGCGAATGGAACCGATGTGGGTGTCGACGGAGTCTCGACTAAACTGTCTATTCATCGTCATCTCGAAGATAAAGAGGAAGATCAATGTGAATGAAAAATACGGGGGCCAACGAGAAACAAAAGGAGTGCAAAACAGTAGAAGGCTCACAATGAGAAAGGGTCAACTGGAAGGGGAGCAAAAATGGTGCAAAGGCGCGGTGTTTTTGATCTTGACCTTAATTCGACTAATCAATCAAACCTCAAAACAATGGATTCACCAACTCGACCTGTGAAGCCGTGAAGGTTCGGCAATTATCTTTGTGAGTTTTAGAGTTGTTTTTCCAGGCAATTATCTTGTCACGAGTCCTTAGAGCGCTACGCCTATAGGAGAGAGAGTACTGCCAGAAAAGTATCCCGTACTTGTCCTCCTCCTGTGTAACCTGTAGTCTGCACTTTTTAAGATCCTTGTAACCCTTCCTGGATCCCTATTCAGCCAAAGAAATAGAGAGAGGAAGCCAATAGGCGAAATCGATACTTCGGAACTCGCTCGTAACGGAATCACCCGTGAGCGTGCAAGAACCTACTCGGACGCAAGACGATGAGGCAGACACCCCCGTGAAGGCGTGGCCTATGCTCGATACTTCGAACAAGGTCAGTGCTCTACATAATAGAAAGTCACTATTGTTGACCAAGCCCTACTCGTCTACATACAATAGAAGCGCCAATACTTCGGAAATCCATGCGATACACAAGGCAACCACAGACTGGGTTTTGGGCTCCAATCCTTACGACGTCGCTCACCTCACTTGGAAGGAAACCTTATCATGCAACCTGAAAACAAATGAGGGCTCTCACCCCAAGGAAATGAGTCCAATTAATCAATTTTATTAAGGTCAAGTATTTTTAGCAGTCCCTTTTTAATTTTTTTGTGTTATCACTTATTTTGAGTGAATTCAATACAAGCGCCTAACGTTTTTGTATTTTCTTTTATTCCTATTTGTTCCAAAAACAGAGGGAAAAGAGTCGGAAAAGCCAATGCAAGTTGGCACTAAGATGGAAATCTCACCTTAGTGTCTAAATGATGAATGCCCAGTTTGAAGACTTACAGTGCTTCCCAGCTCTCTCCATGCGGGATGCAAAATAGGAATTTATAAACCTAAACTATATGCCGATATGCACATGGAAATCGTCCTAAGCAGGCAATTGCTAGCATGAAGAACCACAAGTCGGTTACTGATGAACGGGATTCTGCCGAGATCGTATCTTTCTACAAGGCGGAGAGACAGTCGCTGAGTTGACCTCAGACAGAATCCCGAATCGATCAACAATTAACCCACAATAAATATATGCAATGAATATCAAAAATGTGGAGTTAAAATTTATTATAACTCTACATGTAAAATGTGTATAGGTGTAAGCACAAGTAGAGGTCGAACACTGGGAGGCGAAGGGAATGTATGTGATGTTGTGTAATTTATTCAATCCAATGATCATGTCCAGTTATTGTTTTAGTGGGTTTTGGGTTTTATAGTTTTTTTTTATACATTTTTGTTTTTGTCATTTTTATTTTCTTTTTCATTTTCTGGACTCAATATATATATGATTATACCACATATATTTTTTGGAATTTTTCAAAATCATTTTCTAATTTTTTGTATTTTATAATTTAAACAGTACAAACATGGCTTCTTTTTCATTTTTAATAATTAGGAAAAATGCAAAAAATGCAAAATAAAATATGAGCGTGAACAAGCATGGCATAGAGCACCTATCCTAATTTTTGTGGATTTTTAGAAGCCATCTAGGTATTTTTAATAAATAGATAAAGAGACAAAAATGAAACAGCCTGGCAGGGGTATTTTTGCAAATAAAATAAGTTACAGGGACACAGGTGCAAAAATACCAGAAAGTTATAACGTTTTCTGCGATTTTATGGATTAAAATTAAATATGCAAACCCGCCAGGGCCCCCTTGAAATTTACCCACCACGTGGGACTGCACGTGGTCCGCACCCACAGGGACCAAAATGTAATTACAGAAAAGTTAAGGGTCCTGGTTGTAATTCTTCATAAAAATATAACACTGGAAATTTTATTTCATGGACTAAAATTATATTTACAAACATACAGGGGGTCTTATGCAAAATACCCACCTCACGTGGGACGACACGTGAGGTGACGTGGAATGGACCCAAAAGTAATATCAAAGCAGTACCGGGGGTTCCATGCAAAAATTCCACTTTATTTACAACGTTAAACTTTAGTTACGGGACTAAAAAATAAAATACAAAAAGGCGGGGGTCAGATGTGAAAATTACCCCCAAAAGTGCGCGCTGGCGAACGGTTAAGATTTCTTCACTTGCCACGTGTCGCTCATCCAACGGCTGGTACCGCTTCGTCGATGGGCGCTTGAGATTAGATCTCGCGTGAGATCTGACGGTCGCTGCTTCGCTCCATCGGATGGCTGTGATCAAAACTGGGGCCTTCATCTCCATCCAACGGCGGAGAGCTGGCATGGAAGAACAGGGAAGAAGCCTCGCCGGGGCGAGCTTCCTCCTCCTCGATCTCGCTCTCCGACCGACCATCGCTGCTCCTGAAGGTCCACAAAGCTTCCTGGCAGGGTGCTCTGACTGCTGGAGGTGTTGGATCGGTCGGAGATACCCCGGAGCGCCACCACGAGCTCGGTGAAGAAATGGGGCTCCAGGTACCTCCGCCCGCTTGAAACTCGACTCCTGGTGCTTTATTACGCACCTATCCTGCACAGAAAGAAAGAGGGGCTCGAGGGCGTCTCCCTCGACCCGGGGTTTGAAGCTGAAAGCACAGGGATGAAGGTGGGCGAAGAAGCTCCGGCGAAGGGTGGTGGATGAGCTTTGATTCGCGGATTCAGAAGAGAATCCGGTTGGACAAGGTGGCTACCAACATGGAGAAGGCGTAGGGGAATGAAATGGCAGTGGAAGGGTGGTCGGTGAACATCGGGGTCACAGTGGAGAAGTCGCCGGAGCGGAGCTCCGGCGAACTTCGAATCGCCTAACTAAGCTACAACTAAGTGCTACTGACTAATCTAATGGCAGAAATGAAATGCTGAAATAAAATCCTAACTAAAGTAAGTAAAAGCGCAGCTCTTATACCTGGGGGCCGCCAGGGAGCAGGGTGGCCGCCGGAGCGCCACCGCGACAAAATTGTCCACCATCTCCGGCCGATCGAGGTGCTGGGACGCGCCTCCTGTCACGAGGGCTTCGCCAGGAACTGAATCGAGCACAGAAAGGGGATAGAAATTGGCCAAATTCGGCGGAGAAGGTGGAAGGAGTTATTTATTTACAGTCCAAGGGACCCCCATTGACCGGCGATTATTAAGGAATCGGGGCTATGTACAAGGGATCTAAGTGGACGACGAGCATCTTGGATGATCAGAGAACAAATCTCGTGAAGGGACTGAGGGCGATGGATCACTGAGCCACGCGGGAAAAATGGAGGAAAAAGGGGGAAAAGATGGTTCGCGTCAACTCAGGCGCCTGGGGGCGCAGTTGACCGACCGGTCAATAAACGCAGGCGCCTGATTGGTCCACGTCAACAAGAAGTTGACCGATTTATTTATCGTATTAAATGAATTAATTAGGATTTACTTATAAAATAAAAAATGTTTATAATTTAATGTAGTATTTATTTATGATTTTTATTTAATTTTTTGAAGTATTTTATTACGGTTTTATTAAGATAATATGTATATGTATGTATTTACATGTATTTTTGTGTATTTTATTTTTAATTTGTTTATTTTCTTTTACTATTTTATTGGCTTATTTTATAAATTTATAATTTATTTTTGTGAGTATAAAGGTATTTTTGTTTAATTTTTATGAGTTTATTTACATTTTAAATAAATGTGTTTGTGTATATGTAAGTATACTTATAGGTATTTTACCTATATAATATATATTTTATTTATTTAATGGATTTTATGTGGATTTGTATTTTTGATAAGATATATATAATATATACATTATTAGAAAAAATATAAAGGAATAAAGAATTAAAGAATGTTTTCCTCTTTTATTTATGTACATACTCCTCATAGGTATTTTGCCTATATATTACATAGACTTATTTTATTTACAAATTCTTTTGGGTTTTATTCTAAGGCTAATATGTATATGAATTATATACATTATTTACAAGATTCTAAAAATATGAGTTTATAAAAATAATGAATATTGAATAAAATGAATATTTTAATCAGGTAGTATGTACAAGATAGGCCAAAAACCTAACTTCCACAGGTGGACTCCAAAAATTATGAAACCAATTTTATAAAATAGTTCATGGAATGCTATATACAATTAAAGGTGAGTTTGGGTGATTTGGAGTTTTTATTTGCAAGATATGGGTCTGTGAAGTTGAGATTTTTGCTTTTTATTTTGTGTATTCAATGTACACTGTGTATTATTTTTACACAAACTCAATTTTGTATTTTTATTTATATTATTATCTACAACTTTTATGAACAAAGTTTCTTTATTTGATGAATAAATAATTATGTACAAAATAGGTGCCAAAAATGCATAAATGAATGAATTAATAAATGAGATATTTATTGTATAATTGGCCCTTATCTCCCCCTACTTTATTCCTTGTCGACCAATTCCATGCTGGCCTTGGTCTCGGGGTTAGGGTCATAAAATATTTGCAATATTTTATTCCTTTTTCTTTTCTTCTCTTTATTCTATAATTTTGGCATTAAAAACCTTATTCTATGTACAGTAAATACAATAAATAATGAATGCTATTTTATACAAATTAATGCTATTTACATGCATTTGCTGGGGTTTTTAAGGCCAAAATGATAGAATAAAGGTGATGAAATGGAGATTCATCACCCCCCTATACTTGCCTTTGCTAGTCCCTAGCAAATACTTATGCAATAAGTACAAAAAGAACAAAGAATAAGAAGAAAAGAAAAAGTAAAAGTAAAGAATTTAAAGAATAAATTGAATTGGTCATGATTATTAAACTCATCTGTACAAAATCAAGGTTTGGAGCTCAGGTTAGACCTTGGTGTGAGCATGTGTGTGGAACCTAGTCGGGAACCAAATTTAAAATACAACAGCCTTCGATAGTCACAGAACTTGGTTCAAATCACCTCAATAGCCAGGTCAGAACTAGCCTACATCATACGCAAACCCTTATGACTATGAAGCTGACTTGTACGGTGTAAGTGATAGTGGCTCTCCCCAACTGAAATGACAAAGGAGACTGACTTCTCCAGAATGACAACCCAATGATTCCCCAATCCAGCCCTCTACCGTCAAGGAGCGGGGTATTCCCTTCTAAGTTCAAGTGGCATCCAACTCAAGAGGAGGGGGGTGAAGAAAAGAAAAATGGACAGTAGCCAGTGTAGCTACCAATCCTGGGGATGCAAGACCAGTGTAGTCGAGTCATCCAGCTGCAGGCTCACATGGTGTAACTTTGATGCTCAAGCTTGCTTATTTTCTATACAACAAATATACATTCTCTTGCAGGCACTTTTATTTTTATTTACAAGCCTGTCCACTTTTTTTGGATTTTTTTAACATACTATGTACAGCAGCATTTACATAAGGACTTTTTCCTCTTGAGCCAAAAGACTATCCCTCTTTTGAAGCTTTATTGCAACCCACACTCTCCTGTCATTCGACTTCATTGAAACTGGACCAGGTTGGGGTGCATAGGTCCTCCTAGGAGGTCCTCCGTCGCTTGGCGGTCCCTCGCATTAAAGACAAAAAGAAAGAGATGGTCAGAGCAGTCCATGAATAATATCAAATAAAATTCACTCAAATAAATAAATGAAGGACATGGACAAAGGATCAAATAAATGAACAAATAACCACACAAAATCATACAAAATCCGTTGCCTCCCCGGCAACGGCGCCATTTGATGAACGGGATTCTGCCGAGATCGTATCTTTCCACAAGGCGGAGAGACAGTCGCTGAGTTGACCTCAGACAGAATCCCGAATCGATCAACAATTAACCCACAATAAATATATGCAATGAATATCAAAAATGTGGAGTTAAAATTTATTATAACTCTACATGTAAAATGTGTATAGGTGTAAGCACAAGTAGAGGTCGAACACTGGGAGGCGAAGGGAATGTATGTGATGTTGTGTAATTTATTCAATCCAATGATCATGTCCAGTTATTGTTTTAGTGGGTTTTGGGTTTTATAGTTTTTTTTTATACATTTTTGTTTTTGTCATTTTTATTTTCTTTTTCATTTTCTGGACTCAATATATATATGATTATACCACATATATTTTTTGGAATTTTTCAAAATCATTTTCTAATTTTTTGTATTTTATAATTTAAACAGTACAAACATGGCTTCTTTTTCATTTTTAATAATTAGGAAAAATGCAAAAAATGCAAAATAAAATATGAGCGTGAACAAGCATGGCATAGAGCACCTATCCTAATTTTTGTGGATTTTTAGAAGCCATCTAGGTATTTTTAATAAATAGATAAAGAGACAAAAATGAAACAACCTGACAGGGGTATTTTTGCAAATAAAATAAGTTACAGGGACACAGGTGCAAAAATACCAGAAAGTTATAACGTTTTCTGCGATTTTATGGATTAAAATTAAATATGCAAACCCGCCAGGGCCCCCTTGAAATTTACCCACCACGTGGGACTGCACGTGGTCCGCACCCACAGGGACCAAAATGTAATTACAGAAAAGTTAAGGGTCCTGGTTGTAATTCTTCATAAAAATATAACACTGGAAATTTTATTTCATGGACTAAAATTATATTTACAAACATACAGGGGGTCTTATGCAAAATACCCACCTCACGTGGGACGACACGTGAGGTGACGTGGAATGGACTCAAAAGTAATATCAAAGCAGTACCGGGGGTTCCATGCAAAAATTCCACTTTATTTACAACGTTAAACTTTAGTTACAGGACTAAAAAATAAAATACAAAAAGGCGGGGGTCAGATGTGAAAATTACCCCCAAAAGTGCGCGCTGGCGAACGGTTAAGATTTCTTCACTTGCCACGTGTCGCTCATCCAACGGCTGGTACCGCTTCGTCGATGGGCGCTTGAGATTAGATCTCGCGTGAGATCTGACGGTCGCTGCTTCGCTCCATCGGACGGCTGTGATCAAAACTGGGGCCTTCATCTCCATCCAACGGCGGAGAGCTGGCATGGAAGAACAAGGAAGAAGCCTCGCCGGGGCGAGCTTCCTCCTCCTCGATCTCGCTCTCCGGCCGACCATCGCTGCTCCTGAAGTTCCACAAAGCTTCCTGGCAGGGTGCTCTGACTGCTGGAGGTGTTGGATCTGCCGGAGATACCCCGGAGCGCCACCACGAGCTCGGTGAAGAAATGGGGCTCCAGGTACCTCCGCCCGCTTGAAACTCGACTCCTGGTGCTTTATTACGCACCTATCCTGCACAGAAAGAAAGAGGGGCTCGAGGGCGTCTCCCTCGACCCGGGGTTTGAAGCTGAAAGCACAGGGATGAAGGTGGGCGAAGAAGCTCCGGCGAAGGGTGGTGGATGAGCTTTGATTCGCGGATTCAGAAGCGAATCCGGTTGGACAAGGTGGCTACCAACATGGAGAAGGCGTAGGGGAATGAAATGGCAGTGGAAGGGTGGTCGGTGAACATCGGGGTCACAGTGGAGAAGTCGCCGGAGCGAAGCTCCGGCGAACTTCGAATCGCCTAACTAAGCTACAACTAAGTGCTACTGACTAATCTAATGGCAGAAATGAAATGCTGAAATAAAATCCTAACTAAAGTAAGTAAAAGCGCAGCTCTTATACCTGGGGGCCGCCAGGGAGCAGGGTGGCCGCCGGAGCGCCACCGCGACAAAATTGTCCACCATCTCCGGCCGATCGAGGTGCTGGGACGCGCCTCCTGTCACGAGGGCTTCGCCAGGAACTGAATCGAGCACAGAAAGGGGATAGAAATTGGCCAAATTCGGCGGAGAAGGTGGAAGGAGTTATTTATTTACAGTCCAAGGGACCCCCATTGACCGGCGATTATTAAGGAATCGGGGCTATGTACAAGGGATCTAAGTGGACGACGAGCATCTTGGATGATCAGAGAACAAATCTCGTGAAGGGACTGAGGGCGATGGATCACTGAGCCACGCGGGAAAAATGGAGGAAAAAGGGGGAAAAGATGGTTCGCGTCAACTCAGGCGCCTGGGGGCGCAGTTGACCGACCGTTCAATAAACGCAGGCGCCTGATTGGTCCACGTCAACAAGAAGTTGACCGATTTATTTATCGTATTAAATGAATTAATTAGGATTTACTTATAAAATAAAAAATGTTTATAATTTAATGTAGTATTTATTTATGATTTTTATTTAATTTTTTGAAGTATTTTATTACGGTTTTATTAAGATAATGTGTATATGTATGTATTTACATGTATTTTTGTGTATTTTATTTTTAATTTGTTTATTTTCTTTTACTATTTTATTGGCTTATTTTATAAATTTATAATTTATTTTTGTGAGTATAAAGGTATTTTTGTTTAATTTTTATGAGTTTATTTACATTTTAAATAAATGTGTTTGTGTATATGTAAGTATACTTATAGGTATTTTACCTATATAATATATATTTTATTTATTTAATGGATTTTATGTGGATTTGTATTTTTGATAAGATATATATAATATATACATTATTAGAAAAAATATAAAGGAATAAAGAATTAAAGAATGTTTCCTCTTTTATTTATGTACATACTCCTCATAGGTATTTTGCCTATATATTACATAGACTTATTTTATTTACAAATTCTTTTGGGTTTTAATCTAAGGCTAATATGTATATGAATTATATACATTATTTACAAGATTCTAAAAATATGAGTTTATAAAAATAATGAATATTGAATAAAATGAATATTTTAATCAGGTAGTATGTACAAGATAGGCCAAAAACCTAACTTCCACAGGTGGACTCCAAAAATTATGAAACCAATTTTATAAAATAGTTCATGGAATGCTATATACAATTAAAGGTGAGTTTGGGTGATTTGGAGTTTTTATTTGCAAGATATGGGTCTGTGAAGTTGAGATTTTTGCTTTTTATTTTGTGTATTCAATGTACACTGTGTATTATTTTTACACAAACTCAATTTTGTATTTTTATTTATATTATTATCTACAACTTTTATGAACAAAGTTTCTTTATTTGATGAATAAATAATTATGTACAAAATAGGTGCCAAAAATGCATAAATGAATGAATTAATAAATGAGATATTTATTGTATAATTGGCCCTTATCTCCCCCTACTTTATTCCTTGTCGACCAATTCCATGCTGGCCTTGGTCTCGGGGTTAGGGTCATAAAATATTTGCAATATTTTATTCCTTTTTCTTTTCTTCTCTTTATTCTATAATTTTGGCATTAAAAACCTTATTCTATGTACAGTAAATACAATAAATAATGAATGCTATTTTATACAAATTAATGCTATTTACATGCATTTGCTGGGGTTTTTAAGGCCAAAATGATAGAATAAAGGTGATGAAATGGAGATTCATCAGTTACCGATCTTCAATCCAAGAGTCCGATCTAGGCTCACCCCTCCTCTTCTCGACGCATCGAGTTCAGGAGCAGCGCTTGACAGGGTGGGCTCGTGGCAAGGAGGCTTGAAGATGATGAGGCGACTGTTTAATTTAAAATAAGTCCAAAATGCACTATAGGTACATGCAATGGTTATTAGGGTGTTTGGACCTAATTTACTTGATCAAGCAAGCCTAAAAGCTAAGGGCTCATTCCACAAAAGAAAGGAAAAATAAAACAAAATCGGAAAATGACAGGCGGTAAAAACGCATCAAAACTGTGGTGAGCCCCCAAGTGAACGAACACTTGGAAATTGGGCCCGAGTGTCCAAAGTCCAGGGTACCTGTATTATTACAATTAAATCAAATGTCTCTCTCTCTCTCTCACAAAAGACTAAGAAAACTAACTATCCTCTCTCTCTCTCTCAAGTTCTCCCGCTCTCTCCTACCGGCTAGGGTAGAATAGCCGGCTCCTCCTCCCAAGGCTGCTTAGGATCCCCTAGGTGATCCTCCTCGGTCAGTGGTCCCTCGTAAGAAAACAAGAAAGGGATGTCAGACAGTTCAAAACAAATTATGCAATAGAAACAGATAATAAAAAATGGCTAAGCAGATAAAGAGATACAAGTCTACTCTACAAGCCGATGCTCCCCGGCAACGACGCCATTTGAAAAATGAGAATGCGAGAGTCGCTAAATAGTAGTCTGACAAATCAGACTCATTGTCGCTGGGGTGACTACTCAAGCCTTCACGTTCGTCAACAATTAACCCACATAATTAATCAAGCAATCAAGAGCAAGGATTAAAATTTATTTTTCCCTACTAAAAATGTATATATGGCAAGCAAGTAGGGGTCGAACACAGGAAACAAGGGTGTAGAGTGAGCAAACAAGATGTCAAGGCTTGTGTCTAATGAACTACTTAGCCAACATGAATTTTTGTGGATTTTTAATTTTTATATTTTTTATTATATTTTTTATTTTATATTTTTGTATTTTGATTTTTAATTTACTGATTTTATTTTTTATTTTTGCAATTTTATATTTTTATATTTTCTTTTTCAATAATAGTATATATATACAATTTAAGAGAAAGAGGAATAGAAGATTTATAAAAATAGGTAATGATATTCAAAAATCAGGAAATAAAATGTTATTGGGCTTTTTATACTTTTCTAATGTTTTTGTGATTTTTCTGGATTTTTCCTAATTTTTTGGTATTTTTTAAAAATACTACAAACAGTGAATAAAATGAATCTCTGAAACTAAAATGGGAATGAAAAATAGTAAACAGTAACAAAAAATTCCCAAATTAATTTTAAAATAAAGACAATAAAATAGAGAAACTACAAGAACTGAGTTTGCATTTTTAGGAATTTTCTAAGATTTTTTAGATTTTTATGAAAAATTTTAGGATTTTCTAATTTTTAAGGTTTTTGTTTTGAATTTTTTAGTGATTTTTGGACCGACGCTAAAAGATGATGAAACAAGCAAAATATAATTTTTTGGAATTTTTCAAAACATTTTTATAATTTTTATGGATTTTCTAATGCAAATAGTGCTAAAAATGCATGTTTTTGATTTTTAATAAATATGAAAATGAAAAAAGTGCAATACCAAAAATATGGCGGAATGAGCAACTAAACATGAGCTTACACTATTTTTTGGTAATTTTTCGAGTTTTAGAAATGCACGAAATAAATAGGGAAAGCACACAAAAATTACAAGGCCTGGTAGGGGTATATATGCATATAACAGAAAATCCAAGTGCCTGAGTGCAATTCATCAAAAATTCACGTGCGAAGCACGTGGTCTGCTGTTCATAGGGGTATAATTGCAAATAGCAAAAACCGGCAGGACAGGAGTGCAAATAACCCAAAAATATCTTTAAATCACTACGCACATGGCTATAAATGCAACTACATAAAAGTTTGAGGTGCTTAGTGCAAAATACCCAAAATCACGTGTCCCCGTCACGTGAGGTGACGTGGACAGGGGATAACATGCAAATAAAAGAAGTTAAGGGTCCTAGTTGCAATTATTACAAATATTTTTGAACTGGAAATTGAAACTTTTAGACTAAAGCATGAACACAAAAGGTTCTTGGGTTGAAGTGCAAAATACCCAAGATAAAGATCGTGCGGCCGAGTGCGATCCACTAATCCACGTGGTGCATCCAGCGGCTGAAGCGAAGGCGTGGGAGGACGGCTGCGATGCGCGGCGATGAAGATCCAACGGAGGCGACCGAGGCTCGATCCAACGGTGGCTGAATCACCTGGGATGAGCCTTCGATCGGACGGTCCTCGAGGATGGTGGGAGAACACGGCTGCAGGCGACTTAGATGGATGACTCTGGCTGACACACAGCCTCTCCCAGCCCAGGACCAAGGGCAAAAGGATCTTGGGAGTGTCCCGCGTCGAATGAAGGCCTCGGGCGAGCCTGAGACGGCGTGACGATGTCGGACGGCGGAGATGACCTGGGGGCTTCATCCCTGGACTATCGAGGTTCGATAGAGCCTCCTCTTTGGCTCTGACCTGTAGGGTTAGAAGCACAAAAACCAGGCGGGGCTATAGGGGTCCTCGGATGAAGCAATGGAGGCGATTCGTGGCTCGGGCGTGGAGCTCCGGCGAAGGGCGAAGAAGGTAGCTCTAATAGCTCGATCTGAGCCAGATCAAGGTGGATGGAAGGGTGGAGCAGAGCGACAGAGTGAGGAGAAAGAAAATGGAGGTGAAAGCATCGACTGTGAATGACGGAGGTGGCCGGAAAGTAGAGGCGGAACTAAGCTCCACCGTGAACTTCGAAGGTGATTCACGACGAACGGCGAGTCGAGAAATCAAAATGTTGCTATTCTACGCTACACTAAGGCTACGCTACAAGAAAATGCAAGAAGAAAGGAGGAAGGTGTTGGAAATGCGAGCCCACGGTGAGCCATTATGCAATAAATGTTATTGCAATTCACTCCTTAATCTAAAATGAAGAATGAATAATTTGCATAATAGGTCCCTTAGTACAATTAGGGTTATGTACCATGGCCATCTTGATGATCATACAGCTGTTGATTCAACTATTGAATCATAGAGGCTGGTGCTTGGATGAATATCTAAAGAGTTAGATTGAGGACTCATCAAGCACCGTCAAATGATTGTTAAGAGACGATCTCCAGCCTGAGTAGGAGATGGCAATCCTTATCTCTAAAGGCTGATGTCTGACCGACCTCTTGATGCAGGTCCTCTGCATAGGAATAGAGATTCGGAGGTGTCAGATTAGTTAGGTCAAAGAGTTGACTTAACGAGATCGAGATAACCAAAGTCCTATATCGTATGCTGTCATGATATAGGCACGCATCCTCTGACCGGAGACAGATGTGTTGCTATATGGCTAAGTATGTACATTTGGCAGACCAATAGGTTGATGACCTAATCAAGGTCTATACATCGGCACGCTGGTGTGCATATAAGGGCATATGAGTAATAGATCTCTCAAAGGGATCATACAGGTTCAGTTACTGAACCGGAAGACATGAGCTCACTCATGAGATATTGGGAAGAATCAAATTCCGTGCGCACGGTCGTCTCTCTTTGGAAGCTTGACTGAATTTGTAGGTTTGATATATACTTTTGGAAAGTATATGATCAATACCTAGGTATGATATACGCTTTTGGAAAGTGTATGATTGATACCAACTTCCAATGATCGAATGAGAAACGTACTGATAAAACCATGAAGTAGACAGTATAAAGTTGATCCAATACTTCGGGTTTAGTCTGAGTCTTCCAGTATGCAGGATGTACAGGTATTGGGAATACCTGAGGGTGATGTGATCGTAAACGATTGTATAACCATGACGCTTCCATTCCTAGGGAGTGATGAAACGGGTCTGGATTTTAGTGACTCCTCTCAGTAGAGAAGTGATCTGATCTTGGTCCAAGTGTTGGACATTGATCTGAATGTGATTCATATACAACGAGAAGATTAGATTTACGGTCTTGATTTAATCAAGCATCTATGGGAGGCCCGCTATCTGGATTTGAGATACGATCTCAATATCCATGTCACTATACGTGGAACAATACAATCGTCCTGTGCTTATCTCTAAGTATCTGCGGAGAAAGCGCATTATCCTTGAAGGAGTTCATGGATAATTCTATTGTTGATTTATGTAATCCGAGCATTGAGAAAATGGATAATTAAATGTGATTTAATTATCATGAGTAATATGAATTTGATTCATATTATAAAGAGAGTTATCTGAGATAATTAAATGTGATTTGATTATCAAAGATGTGAATAATGTGAATGTGATTCATATTATTTGAGAACAAGAGAATAAAGATCCAAGATGATTAAATGTGATTTAATTATCATGGATATGAATAATGTGGGTAGCAATATCCATATTAGTCATATATATTATAAATGTGATTTATAATATATAAGAGAGAGCTATTTGTGATTTACATTTGTTAATTAAAAGTTAATGTGAATTGGATTCACATTGGACATTGAATTGAAAATGTAATTTACATTTTGTTTTGGGTTGTGAATATGATTCATAAATTTCCAATGGCATGATTGCAATGTTCACAAAATAAATTGGATTTATTTTTGTGAAATAATTTGCAACAAATGTTGTTGCAAATATTGGAGAGAATCATGAGATAATGTATTCTCATGTAATAGGAAAAAGGAAGCTCCCTTCCTAATAAGGAGAGGGGACGGCCACAATTCCATAAGGAATGTGGTGGCCGTCCACCCTCCTTATGGAAGGAGGCTTGCCTCCTTTCCTATCTCTCCAATGGAGATTGATTTGATATAAATCAAATTATATTTAATATATATTTGATTTTTATTAAATTAATTGTTGTTGTGTTTTTAGCAACAAATCATGGCCATTGAAAGAAACACAAATTAATGTGGACCATTGGATTTGTGTTGATACATGGATTGAGATCCATGGATCCCAAAACCCTATAAAAGGAGAGGCACCCCATTGCTCTTCTTGCCACATAAGTGAGACAACAAGTCTCTCTCTCTCTCTCTCTCTCTCTCTCTCTCTCTCTTTCTCTCTTTCTCTCTCTCCCTCTCATGGCCGTCCACCATGGATGCCCTAGAGAGGCTCTCCATCGCCGCGGCACCGTCGTTATGCTGCCCGATGTTTTGCTCGTGGAACTCCGTCTACTTCGGCATGCCTTGCTCGTGAAGAAGACGTCGGATCTCGTGTGTCGAGATCAGGAGATCCACCGCTTGGATCATCAACATGGATTGCGAGAAGCACGCGGTTCATCCCCGCGCTCGCAAGCGTCTCCTCCGACGGATCGGACTTGAGACAGGAGGTCTCTTCGTTTAGAGACTCGATTGCAACCACGCTTCAAGAGGTAAACCTAATACTTGGTTGTGGTTTAGACGAAACGATCCGAGAAGTGTTCTTGGATCATGTGGTTTCGTCATATGAAAATTTTAATTTCCGCTGCATAGAACAACTAGTGCGACTAGTCGTTCCTCGTCGTATTCGATGCGACGATCACGCTTCTGTGATGCGCTTGAGGATCTAACCATATCCTTCAAGTGGTATCAGAGCCTTAGGTCAGTGGTTTTGGATACGATCCATAAACCGAGGACGACTTGGGTTCATTAGGGTTTGCGAAAGTTTTCTTGCATTTCATTTTCGCATCTCTGTTTTGATATTATTTTCGGCACAGTTTAAATTGTTTAAACACGAAAATAATATTTGGATTTTATTCCCCATTAAATAAGGAAACCGTAGGATCTGAGTTTGCGTGATTTCGATTCCGTTTGCTCTAGATATGCTCATTTTAGTGAACATGTATCCACTGTTTCGGGGACTGCGGATCATGACGTAATTAAGATGTTAATTGCGGATTTGAAATGCCTTGAAATGCGTGCAAATCACTTGGGTTCTGTTGTAAATCAAGTTAGCAAACTTCAAAAATTTACTTTGCTTAATTTGGATTTAAATTGATTGAGATATGGTATTTTTAGTAAGTGAGGGTCACTGCTGAAAATACTTTCCTAATCAAGAACCTAGTGATTGTCATTTAATTAATTAGTGAGATTAAATTGTTTAATTTCCTGAAATAATTATGCATAAATATTTGTGAAATATTTAATGATAATTATGTCCTTAAATGACTTTGCCCTAACCAACAAATGATTAGATGTGATCTAGATCAAGATTGGTTACATGATCTACATGATCAACATTCCAACAAACATGTTGCTTGAATAGAACTTGGGATTTGTTTAGCGAATCTCATTATAATGTTAATCAAAATTGTTTTGATTATTACTATATGGTATAATTTCGGTTGAAGAACCGATGATCATCTCAAGTACAAAATGATCTATTTTGCATTATCCTTTCCCGAGGTGGATATGGTGTCTAGTCGGAGAGCATTGGGGTTGCGGGTTGCAACGTATGTGGTCCGTCCCACTCTCGTCGGTACTGGCCATGACAGCGGGTAGGGTTAGTATAATGCTTAAGAAATCATGATGTATTTCTAATTATTAAAATTCGAAATAATACGTATTTGAGATAATACCATAATTCAAGTAACTATTAAAATATTTGTTGGATATTAATTGGATCATTAATTTAATATGATTAGATTAATTGGAATCCAATTAAAATTAAAACACTCTATTATGAATAGAGTTGTTATTTCCCTTGGAAGAATTAATCATAATGAATATGATTCATAATGATTAATTAGAATTTGAATATGATATGGAGGATCACATAAGTGACATCCATGGTCTCCCATCAAGGCGAAGGGTTCCGTCGCCAGATATTGTATGTAGGAGACGCCTGTCCGAAGTGACAGCTCCTGCATACGATCCATTTGGATCGGGCTCTTTGCTTCTCGAAAGAGTAAGGACGTATGCGTAGTGACCCCAATATCGGGTCCTCATATTATTGGGGCGATATTGGATTGCGCATAGCGAGTTGTATTCCTGTTGACGGTTGGTTCAATTAATGACGGGTCAACATTACCTTAGGGGTGGTGGGCTCGGGTGTTAAAGACCGAATTGGGAGATGCAAGTTGGACTTGCAAGGCGGAATGTGTTCCCGCTTCTTTTTATCCGAGTTGTAGTTTCTCATATTATTGGGATGCAACAAAGATAAGGAAGGAGATCCCAGATCTTGTTGAGATATAATGGTAAGTATATCTCTTACATTGAAAGTGATTAAGGGAATGAACTTTCAGTGTTGACAAGACAAGACAAGACAACTTTGATATAAAAATCCTAAATCAAAGTAAAATATATATATTTATATATTTATGCAAATTTCTTATTTCAGATAATCCTTCGTTAAAACCCACTCAATGATATACTCAATAATAACCAGTAAAATATCATGGATTGGACTCATGATCCAGATATTGTACTTGCAATTGGACACATAATGTATGTGGTTGCAATATGCAAGTTTCCTCATAATATTGAGGAATGACAATTAAATAGATAATGGGACTACAACCCTAGGGTTTGTATGTCTCTATAGTCTTGATCTCTCATCGGATGTACTTTGGAAGTGACATGTCGATGATGATCGCAATTGTCAAATAATCCTTATAAAATTAATGAAGATATTCTGGCATACATATGTGCTCTTGACATTTAACATGAATGAGATGGTTCACTGCATCATGCAGAATGGTGGCTCTATAAGAGATGATGTATTTAAATTGTTTGAGTACCTACCTGAACCTATGTTTTAAGAGTTTAGATGAATGTAGATGATGAGTGTCATCATTCTACTATCTATACTCTGGTCATTCATGAAGCTTCATAATATTCATATTGTATGAATTTAATGAAGCATGCATAAATGTTGAAATGCTCTTACATAAGAGATCCTTAGTCTTAATCAATGGTTGCTTATAGATAAAGGGAGCGCAGTGGAAGCATGGGTTGGACCCGAGTAAGAAGTATGATCAAAGAGTTGACTATACATCTATGACTTCCATATGTCATCCGAAGAGTTGGATGAATGCCAATACTGCAATAAGTTGATGTGTTGATAGTATGACTATCAAGTCTATCTAGAATCCTTAGAGAAGGACTCGGATGAAGCATCGGATTAATATACATAAATCATTGATAAAATAAAATCAAATAATTGTATCTCAATATTCTGATGACATTTGCAATAGGTTGCATATGTTTTAGAAGACTGGAAAATTTGATCTTAAAGGTTTATAGTTATCCACATGGATATTGATGCAATTGTTGCAACAATCTCTGTTGGATTGATAGACTTGTTAATTTCAGTGGGAGAGTCCTTAGTCTTAGAGAATGTCTCTGTGACCTAGATATAAGAATACACTAACTGTTTGTTTCTAAATGTTGGAAATAAACATGAATTCTGAGGTAGAACTATCATAAAGAGTTATGATGGAGATATTTCAGATAGTAATCTAAAATCTAGTGGACTCCACTAAATTAGAAATGGCTTATTAACATTTCTAAATGCTGAAATTAAAACTTAAGATCAATATGAGGATGAAGATCATTTGACAATGATCTAGCATCAAGCTTTGGACATTTGTTTATTTTTTGATCAATAGACTAGTAAGATATGAAACTTTAGAATGTCTAAAATTTCAAAAACTTACATACTTATGAATATTGTATTCAAAGTAAAATGTCCAATACACCCTTCTTAGAGAAAGGTGTAAGATGCCAAGGTATTCAGGATCTCATGCATATTGATGTATGTAGATCATCTATATCATAGTAAACATTATAGATATGTGATATCTGTTGATGATTATGTATGATATGAGATTTCTTCTCTTTACCTAAGAAACCTTTGAAATGTTCAAAGATTTCATTATTTTTGATTTAGAACCAAAGTTTGAAGGAAGATAAAATGAATTTGATCTAATCTAGGTAGCAAGTACCTACTAGATAAATTCAAAGAATACCTTATAGAGATATGAATATCACTTCTATCTCAATCCTCCTAACACACCTAAACTCAATAGAGTTATAGGTAGATACAATTGGATCATGTGTGACATGATCTTATCAATGATGAATTTTAGCATAATTATCCCTTAGTTTCCAGGTATATATGTGTAGAAGAAACTACAATATATATGCTTAATATGATTCCATGCATGCAAGCTGGAATCTAGCACTTGAGAGTGCTACTTCATTAGAAAAATAAAGGATGGTATTGGATACCTACTTTATGACCTTGAGATTCTTAAAATATCTCATCTCTGAGAATGTGATTCTTAGAGGTTGAGACTCTTGAGAATCAAGATAAAAATGAAGTGTAGGAACTCATTTAATCTTGAGAAGATAATGAGGCTCCTGAAATTGGAAACTAAGAGGACAATTAAAAATGAAACACTAATACCTCTTCAAATGAGTTTGAGGATGGATTCCATGTGTCAGAGAAATCTGACGATGATTGAACTTCATGTGATGAAGCTTCTGAAGATCATAGCATGGATAGATGGATGTTAGCAATAAAAGTCTAATATAGACTTCATATGCAAGTGTTGTATATGGACCCTCGTGGATCCACCTATATGGGTAAAACTGTAAAGGTGTAAATGGATCTTCAAGAGAAAGGGAACCTGATGAGAAGGTAGAAACCTTCAAAGCACGGTCTGTAGTCATGAGCTACACATTGGAAGAGAAGACATTGCTTGCAATGAGACTTGTTCTTCGGTGACCATGCTTAAAATCGTCAGAATATTGCTAACCTTAGCTACACAAATTGACTATTGCATCTTCAAGATGTAAGTCAATATTGCATTCCTCTACGAATACCTCTTTGAGGATATTCACATGAAGTAGCCCCAGGGCTTCATGATTGAGGAAAGCAAGGTGTGCAAGCTAAGGAATCCATCTAAGGACTCAAATAAGCTTCTTTGAGATGGACCATAAGATTTGATGAAATTATAAATGTTATGATTTCAAATGGAATCTTGATGAGCCATGCGAAGCTTAGTAGGAGTGCCTATGTGTTCATTGCGCTAAATGTAGATGATATCCTGATCATTTAAAATGATATAAGGATAATAATAAGTGTTTTATAATCTGATTGTTCCGTAACTTGAGATATGATCTCAAGGATACCTCTTGGATCTTAGTTCTGAAGGTGTTCAGGAGCAAAGAGAAGAGGGTATTGGGACTGTCACATTAGTAGTACACCTTGGACATATTCTATTGTAAGGAAAATCCCAAGAAAGGCTTCCATCCCTTAAGATATGGTTCTGACCTATCTGAAGGGATAGCACCTCAAAGAGTTGAGGAAGTAAATGCTAGAACTACTTGCACTTGTGCATTAGTTACGAGAAGCTGAGTGTATGCTAGATGTGTACAAAAGCTAGATATCTGCCATGCAGTGGGAGTAGTAAAATGTTACTAATCCTACTATGGAAATAAAACACTTAATTGCAGTAATAATAATATCTTCAAAGATGATGAAACTTAGAGATAGTGATATCAAAGTCTTATATTCAAAAGTTTAAGACCATGTAGATAGTGATCTATAAGGGTCTAAACTTTAGATACCTTAGGAGATAGAGATCTCCGGGAATGAAGGTATTCTAATAAGGATTATGGGGATACTGGTTATGATTTCAGGGACACTCTAACCAACTAGATTGAGTATTGGTTGCATGAGATGCAACATTCGCATTAGATGCGAGCACTGTTACTGGGGATATGCAAGTGCCGTAAAAGGACTTGGCATAGTCTCGCGGGAACAGAGTGACTGATCAACTTACCTAGCTATTTTCTAAATAGCCTATGATTGTCACATGAGTGTGGGTTTAAATGATTAGCCCATTAATGGCTCTTTGGGCTAGTGGGAGATTGTTGGAAATGCGAGCCCACGGTGAGCCATTATGCAATAAATGTTATTGCAATTCACTCCTTAATCTGAAATGAAGAATGAATAATTTGCATAATAGGTCCCTTAGTACAATTAGGGTTATGTACCATGGCCATCTTGATGATCATACAACTGTTGATTCAACTATTGAATCATAGAGGCTGGTGCTTGGATGAATATCTAAAGAGTTAGATTGAGGACTCATCAAGCACCGTCAAATGATTGTTAAGAGACGATCTCCAGCGTGAGTAGGAGATGGCAATCCTTATCTCTAAAGGCTGATGTCTGACCGACCTCTTGATGCAGGTCCTCTGCATAGGAATAGAGATTCGGAGGTGTTAGATTAGTTAGGTCAAAGAGTTGACTTAATGAGATCGAGATAACCAAAGTCCTATATCGTATGCTGTCATGATATAGGCACGCATCCTCTGACCGGAGACAGATGTGTTGCTATATGTCTAAGTATGTACATTTGGCAGATCAATAGATTGATGACCTAATCAAGGTCTATACATCGACGTGCTGGTGTGCATATAAGGGCATATGAGTAATATGATCTCTCAAAGGGATCATACAGGTTCAGTTACTGAACCGGAAGGCATGAGCTCACTCATGAGATATTGGGAAGAATCAAATTCCGTGCGCACGGTCGTCTCGCTTTGGAAGCTTGACTGAATTTGTAGGTTTGATATATACTTTTGGAAAGTATATGATCAATACCTAGGTATGATATACTCTTTTGGAAAGTGTATGATTGATACCAAATCCCAATGATCGAATGAGAAACTTACTAATAAAACCATGAAGTAGACAGTATAAAGTTGATCCAATACTTCGGGTTTAGTCTGTCTTCCAGTATGCAGGATGTACAGGTATTGGGAATACTTGAGGGTGATGTGATCATAAACGATTGTATAACCATGACGCTTCCATTCCTAGGGAGTGATGAAACGGGTCTGGATTTTAGTGACCTCTCATTACAGAAGTGATCTGATCTTGGTCCAAGTGTTGGACATTGATCTGAATGTGATTCAGATACAATGAGAAGATTAGATTTACGGTCTTGATTTAATCAAGCATCTATGGGAGGCCCGCGATCTGGATTTGAGACACGATCTCAATATCCATGTCACTATACGTGGAACAATACAATCGCCCTATCCTTATCTCCAAGTATCTGCGGAGAAAGCGCATTATCCTTGAAGGAGTTCATGGATAATTCTATTGTTGATTTATGTAATCCGAGCATTGAGAAAATGGATAATTAAATGTGATTTAATTATCATGAGTAATATGAATTTGATTCATATTATAAAGAGAGTTATCTGAGATAATTAAATGTGATTTGATTATCAAAGATGTGAATAATGTGAATGTGATTCATATTATTTGAGAACACGAGAATAAAGATCCAAGATGATTAAATGTGATTTAATTATCATGGATATGAATAATGTGGGTAGCAATATCCATATTAGTCATATATATTATAAATGTGATTTATAATATATAAGAGAGAGCTATTTGTGATTTACATTTGTTAATTAAAAGTTAGTGTAAATTGGATTCACATTGGACATTGAATTGAAAATGTAATTTACATTTTGTTTTGGGTTGTGAATATGATTCATAAATTTCCAATGGCATGATTGCAATGTTCACAAAATAAATTGGATTTATTTTTGTGAAATAATTTGCAACAAATGTTGTTGCAAATATTGGAGAGAATCATGAGATAATGTAATCTCATGTAATAGGAAAAAGGAAGCTCCTTTCCTAATGAGGAGAGGGTACGACCACAATTCCATAAGGAATGTGGTGGCCGTCCACCCTCCTTATGGAAGGAGGCTTGCCTCCTTTCCTATCTCTCCAATGGAGATTGATTTGATATAAATCAAATTATATTTAATATATATTTGATTTTTATTAAATTAATTGTTGTTGTGTTTTTAGCAACAAATCATGGCCATTGAAAGAAACACAAATTAATGTGGACCATTGGATTTGTGTTGACACATGGATTGAGATCCATGGATCCCAAAACCCTTTAAAAGGAGAGGCACCCCATTGCTCTTCTTGGCACATAAGTAAGACAACAAGTCTCTCTCTCTCTCTCTCTCTCTCTCTCTCTCTCTCTCTCTTTCTCTCTTTCTCTCTCTCCCTCTCATGGCCGTCCACCATGGATGCCCTAGAGAGGCTCTCCATCGCCGCGGCACCGTCGTTATGCTGCCCGATGTTTTGCTCGTGGAACTCCGTCTACTTCGGCATGCCTTGCTCGTGAAGAAGACGTCGGATCTCGTGTGTCGAGATCAGGAGATCCACCGCTTGGATCATCAACATGGATTGCGAGAAGCACGCGGTTCATCCCCGCGCTCGCAAGCGTCTCCTCCGACGGATCGGACTTGAGACAGGAGGTCTCTTCGTTTAGAGACTCGATTGCAACCACGCTTCAAGAGGTAAACCTAATACTTGGTTGTGGTTTAGACGAAACGATCCGAGAAGTGTTCTTGGATCATGTGGTTTCGTCATATGAAAATTTTAATTTCCGCTGCATAGAACAACTAGTGCGACTAGTCGTTCCTCGTCGTATTCGATGCGACGATCACGCTTCCGTGATGCGCTTGAGGATCTAACCATATCCTTCAGAAGGCTCACCGGGGACGAAGATGGCAACTTCGGGCGGCGCTCTGGCGAGGGGTTGGATCGACCTCGATTTGACACCAAATGTCGCGAGCCCAAGCTCAAATCGCTTCCTGCTGTCACCAGGATTGCAATGGACTAGGGGTTTACGGGCGAAAATGGAGGAAGAGGGATCAAGTTTGAAAACTGGAGGTTGGGGCGGTTTTCTACAGATGGTCGAGTGGCGTCAAAAATCGAGGAGTAGCACGCGTTGCGATGATCCAAAGCCCAAGATGAGACGAGGGCGTGAAAGACAATATATCGAGGAGCAAAAGTCATGAAGGTTGCATCGCCAAATGGTGAAAGATGCTCCTTCGAACAATGGGAGAAAAATGGTCAAAACGCATCTCTGACACAGCCCAGGCATTGGGCAGAGAGTTGACCGAAGGTCAACTCTTGCTTCCCCCTGGTTGGTCCACGTGGACCAACCAGGAAAAAGCCTAAGGAAAAATCTTAGAAATTCAATTAAAAATATAAAATGATTTTATTAATTTTTAGTTATAAAAAAATGTTTATTGTTTTATAAATTAGTTTATGGTGATTTTTAATTATTTTATGAGATATAATTTTACAAGTTCTCTTTTACACCCTTTATAGGTATATTATCTATATATTTTATTTTTTTATTTTTATTTTGTGTTTTTAATTTATTTATTTTTGTTTATTATTTTATAAATTTATAAAATACTTTTATACACTAAAAAATATTTTTATTTTATTTTTCTGATGTATTTTGTACGTTTAATAAAATATAAGTATGGTTTATATAGGTATAAGTATAGGTATTGTACCTATGTACTATAAATATACAAGTATTTTATTTTGTGTTTCTTTTATGTTTTTATTCTAATTTTTATGTACAAATATATTATAAGTAATACGTACAAAATTATAAAATTATAAAATTATAAAAATAATGAATAATAATAAATTGAATATTTTAATCTGTACAAGTATACAATAGGGGTCCAAAACTCAACTTTCAAACCGTAGCTCCGCCAACTGCGAAACCATTGCCATTAAATAGCTTATTTTAAATTATATACAATTAAAGGTGTGTTTATTGCATTTGGAGTTTTTATTTGGGAGATACAGGTCTGGGAAGTTGGGATTCTGGATTTTTATTCAGACCATAACCTTTTATCTGTATATTAGTTTTGAGTAAAATCAATTTTGTATTTTTCTTTATTTAATTATCTACAACTTTCATGGACAAAGTTTCTTTATTTGAGATGTAAAAAGTGGAACCAAAAATAGGCCCCAAAATGAATAAAGAATGAATTGAATAAAAGGTATTTTGATTGGTGTTTTGGCCCTTATCGCCCCCTACTTTATTCCTTATCGACCTAATCATCGAGATGCCTAGGTCTCGGGGTTTCGGGTCATAAATATTTACAATATTTTATTCTTTTTCTTTTCTTTTCTTTATTCTATAATTTTGGCTTTAAAACCGCATTTTATACACTATTTACATACACATGCATGGATGCTAAGATGCAGGAATTAAGGGTCTTTACACGCACTTGCTAGGGTTTTTGAGGCCAAAATGATAGAATAAAGATGATGAAATGTGAATTCATCAAGGTGTCTGAGGGTCTGGAGAAGGTGGTGATCCGAGGAAGGGTTGTATAAGGTTCAAACAGATGGTCGAGAAGAGCCAAGTACAAAGCTCTAACAGATCTCAGTTAGAGATCCCCATACCACTCCTACCTGGGGGGGAGGGGGTAAGGGCTACAGTGGATTCTTCCTACATTAACATCATTGCAGATAAATTGACAATCATAGAGAGGATCGACAAGATGATGGATGAGTTGGACAACAACTTATCCAAAATGCCAAATCAGATGGCAAAGCTTTCTGAGAAGGTATCCAAGATCAGGATACCTGTTGTGACTACATTTGCTGCTCCTATGTACCGTGTTCACAACATTCAGGAGCAGCATATGTCAAGGTCACTCCAGCCATGGTAGAGGAACAACCTCTCGCCCATTCTTGTTAGCAGAAACCACCATCTATAGAGACAGTTACTGAGGAGCCTTCCCAGATGTGGGAGGTAAATGGTGTGTGGTACACTCACTATCAGGAAGTGGAGTTCAAGGGACCGCTTCTCTTACCAACGTCTCCCACCTTTATACACCACATCATTTACTCTTACATTTCTTTCAGCACCACAAAGCTCCGAGGCCTACCCTTACCACGCACCAAGATAGTAGAAGTAATAGTACGTCTGCCAACATACGTACCAATAAGGCTAGGAGGATGAAGATCATTTGATAATGATATGGCATCGAGTCTTGGACATATGTCTATTGATATGATCGATAGACTAATGAGATATTGAACTTTAAATTGTCTAAAGGTTCAAATCTTACATAGTTGTTAATACTCTATTCAAAGTAAATATGTCCAATACACTCTTCTCTGAGAATTGTGTAAGATGCCAAGGTATTCAATATCTTATATGTATTGATGTATGTTGATCGTCTGTATCGTAATAAACATTGATGATAAGTGATATCATTCTATGATTATTTGTGATATGAGATTCCTTCCTTTCACCTTAGAAACCTTTGAAATGTTCAATGATTTCACAATTTTGGTTTAGAACCAAAGTTTGAAGGAAGATGAAATGATTTGATCTAACCTAGGTAGCAAATACCTATTAGATGAATTCAAGGAATACCTTATGGAGATAGGAATATCATTCCTTTCTCACTTCTCCTAATACACCTAAACTCAATGGAGTTGTAGGGAGATACAATTAAATCATGTGTGACATGATTTAATAAATGGTTAATCTTAGCGTAAGTTTCCAAAGGTATATATGTAGTAGAAACTACAATATATATCCTTAAAAAGGTTCCATGATACATGGAATCATGCATCGGAGAGTGCTACTTTATTAAGAAAATAAAGAATGGTATTGGATGCCTACTTTATGACCTTTAGATTCTTAAAGAATTTCATATCAAAGAATATGATTCTAAGATAATTACTTTCTTGAGAATCAAGATGAAAATGAAGTGAAGGAACTCATTGAATCTTAAGAAGATAATGAGGCTCCTTAAGTCAGAAACTAAAAGGACAACTAAAGATGAAACACTAATACCTCTTCAAATGAGTTTGAAGATGAATTCCATGTGTCAGATAAATCTGACAATGATCTGACTTCATGTGATGAAGCTTCTGAAGATTATGACATGGAGAGATGGATGTTAGCAGTAATGTCTAAATGTAGACTTCATATACAAGTGTTGTATATGGACACTCGAGGATCCACCTATAAGGTTAAGACCCGTTAAGATGTAAATGGATCTTCAAGAGAAAGAGGGAACCTGATGAGAAGGTAAAGACCTTCAAAGCACGACTCGTATCCATAAAATACACACGAAGAGAAGACATCACTTGCGATGATACTTATTCTTCAGTGACCATGCTTAAACCCATCAGAATATTGCTAACTATAGCTGCACAACTTGACTTTGACATCTTTGAGATGGAAGTCAAGATTGCATTCCTCTATGAATACCCCTCCGAGGATATTCATAAGTAGTAGCCCCATGGCTTCATGGTTGAGGAATGAAAGGTGTGCAAGTTGAATAACTCCATCTATGGACTCAAATAAGCTTCTTGTATTTGGAACATAAGATTTGATGAAATTATTAATGTTATGATTTCAAATAGAATCTTGATGAACCATGTGAAGCTAATGGGAGTACCAATGTGTTCATCGTGCTAAATGTAGATAATATCCTAATCATTTAGAATGATATAAGGATGATAATAAGTGTTTTATGATCTGGCTATTTCATACCTTGAGATATGATCTCAAGGATACCTCTTAGGTTTTAGTTTTGAAGTTGTTCAGAAGCAAAGAGAAGAGAGAGAATTGTGATTGTCACATTATGGGTATATTCTGGATATATTATATCCAAGGAAGGATCCTTTCCCTTAAGATTTGGTACTGACCAATCTGAAGGTATAGCATATCAAGTGTTGATGATGCTAAAACTACTTGCCCATGGGCATCGGTTGGTAGAAGCCTGGTATGTGTTAGATATGTACGAAAAGCAAGATGTCTGCCATGCAGTGGGAGTAGTAAACTGTTGCTAATCCTACTATGGAGATAAAACACTTGGTTGCGGTAATAAAACAATATCTTCAAAGATGACAAGACTTAGAGATAATGATCTCAAAGTCTCATCATCAAGAACCTAAGACATTATAGATAGTAATCTAGAAGGTCTTAACTGCAAATACCTTGAGAGATAGAGATCTCTTGGAATAAGGGTATTCTGATAAGGATAATTGAAATTACACACTGGTTATAACGATTGTTGAGTTGCAGTATCAAAGACATTATGACTGCCTTAATATTGAGTATTGGTTGCATAAGATGCAACATTCGCATTAGATACGAGCACTGTTGCTGAGGGATATGCAAGTGCCGTAAAAGGACTCGGCATAGTCTCTCAGGAACAGAGTGACTGATCAGCTTACTTGGCTATATTAAATAGCCTATGGTTATCACATGAGAGTGAGTTTAAATGATTAGCCCATTAATGGCTCTTTGGGCTAATGGGAGATTGTTGGACATGCGAGCCCACCATGAGCCATTATGCAATAAATGTTATTGCAATTCACTCCTCAATCTGAAATAAAGAATAACTAATTTGCATAATAGATCTCTCAGTACAATTAGGGTTATGTACTATGGACATCTTAATGATCATACAGCTATTGATTCAATTATTGAATCATAGAGGCTGGTGCTTGGATGAATATCTAAAGAGTTAGATTGAGGACTTGTCAAGAACCATCAAATGATTGTTAAGATGTGATCTCCAGCCTGAGTAGGAGATGGCAATCCCTGTCTCTAAAGGACGGCATCTGACCGACCTCTTGATGCAGGTCCTTTGCATAGGAATAAAGATTCAGAGGTGTCAGATTAGTTAGGTCAAAGTGTTGACTTAACGAGAACGAGATAATCAAAGTCCTATGTCGTATGCTGTCACGATATAGGCACGCATCCTCTGACCGGAGACAGATGTGTTACTTTATGTCTGAGTATGTACATTTGGTAGACCAATAGGTTGATGACCTAATCAAGGTCTATACACCGGTGAGCTGGTGTGCATATAAGGGCATATGAGTAATACGATCTCTCAAAGGGATCATACAGGTTCATTTACTGAACCGGAAGACATGAGCTCACTCATGAGATATTGGGAAGAATCAAATTCCATGCACGGTTATCTCGCTTTGGAAGCTTGACTGAATTTGTAGGTTTAATATATACTTTTGGAAAGTATATGA
Organism: Ottelia alismoides; assembly: GCA_037367405.1. Taxonomy (NCBI): domain Eukaryota; kingdom Viridiplantae; phylum Streptophyta; class Magnoliopsida; order Alismatales; family Hydrocharitaceae; genus Ottelia; species Ottelia alismoides. Next base: position 410,624 of record JAZKJV010007841.1, on the reverse strand, counting down.
TCAACACCTGGGTATGATATATGCTTTTGGAAAGTATATGATCGATACCGACTCCCAATGATCGAATGAGAAACTTAATGAAAAAACCCTGAAAGAGACAGTCTAAACAGAGATCTAAAACTTCGGGTTTAATCTAGGTCTTCCAGTATGCAGGATGTACATGTATTAGGAATACCTGAGGGTGATGTGATAATAAACGATTGTATAACCATGATGCTTTCATTCCTAGGGAGTGATGAAACGGGTCTGGATTTTAGTGACTCCTCTCATAGAGAAGTGATCTAATCTTAGTCCAAATGTTAGACCTTGATATGAATATGATTTGGATACAATGAGAAGATTAGATCTACGGCTTTGATTTAATCAAACATCTATGGGAGATCCACAAGATATGGATTTGAGATGTGATCTCAATATCCAAGTCACTATACGTGGAACAATACAATCGCCCTGTCCTTATCTCCAAGTATCCGCGGAGAAAGCGCATTATCCTTGAAAGAGTTCGTGGATAATTTCATTGTTGATATATGTAACCAAGCATCGAGAAAATTGATAATTAAATGTGATTTAATTATCATGGATAATATGAATTTGATTCATACTATAGGGAGAGATATCTAAGATAATTAAATGTGATTTAATTATGAAAGGTGTGAATAATGTGAATGTGATTCATGTTATTTGAACACATGAGAAAAGGGATCCAAGATGATTTAATGTGATTTAATTATCGTGGATATGAATAATGTGGATAGCACTACCCATATTAATCGTATATATTATAAATGTGATTTATAATATATTAGAGAGATCATATTGTGATTTATATTTGTTAATTAAATATTGATGTGAATTGGATTCACATTGGATGATTAATTAAAATATAATTTTAATTTTATTTTAGGTTGTGAATAAGATTCACATAATTTCAAAGGAAAACTGATATTTTTCATAAGATAATTTGGAATTATTTTTGTTGAAAATATTGTCGGCAAGAGATGATGATATATATCACGAGATAATGAGATCTCATGATAATTAGAAGAGATGGACCAAGTCCACCAAAGACAAGTGGACGGCTACAACTCTCCATGAGGAAAAGAGTAGCCGTCCCCTCTTTTTTAGGGGATTGCTTTGTTCTCTTCATTATCTTTTCTCTTATCAAAGATGATTTAATTTGAAATTAATTTTGTTGATTTATCTATGAAAATTAATTTAATTTAAATAATTAGTTGTTGTGTTTTTACAACAACATTTTAGCCATTGAAAGAAATACAAATCAATCTCATCCATTGATTTTGTGTTGTCCATGGATTGAGATCCGTGGATCCCAAAACCCTATATAAGAAGAGGCACCCCTTGCTCTTCGTGATATGTTTTTACGACAACAACGAATGCTCTCTCCCTCTCTCTCTACACGTCATGTGCCTCTCTCCCTCTCTCTCTTATGCATGTCCACCATGGAACCTTTGAGAGAGTCGACATCGTTGCAGCATCATCATTATGCTGCTGGAGTACTTGCTCGTGGATCTTCATCTCCTTTGGTGCACCTCGCTCATGAAGAAGACGTTTGATCTCTTATGACGAGATCAAGATTTTCGTTGCTTGGATCATCAACTTGGATTGTGAGAAGGATGTGTCTCATCAACGCGCTCGCAAGTGTCTCCTTCGTCGGATCGGACTTGAGACATGAGGTCTCTTCGTTTAGAGACTTGATCGCAACCACACTTCATAAGGTAAACCTTATATATGTTTGTGGTTAAGATGAAATGATCTAAGAAGTGTTCTTGGATCATGTGGTTTCATCATGTTTAAAATTTTTAAATTCCACTGCATCGAGCAACTAGTGAGACTAGTCGCTTCTGATCACATACGATGCAATCCACACGCTTCTGTGATGCACTTGCGGATACTCCCATATCCTTCAGCGCCTTTGCTTGAGGAAAATGCATATTCAGCAGACATTCCCCAACCTGAAGTAGATGATGTTATTTCTGATTCCAAATTATTTGTAGAAGATTCAATTGTGAAGAACTCCGTTTCAAAGAATCAAAAGCATGTTTCTGTACATGATTCAGATTCTTCACATTCATCTATTGCTAGTTCAATCCCTTTCTCCCATGCTCTTACATCAAGAAAACATAATGTCAAAAAGATTCAGAAAGTTGATCATGAAATAACATGATATTGTAAAGATAATATTATGGTGAAAGTGACCTTTGATGAGTATGTGTAGAGTCATCTTGTTTTTTAGAAATACTAGAAGATTCATTGTACACCTAGCAGGGTTACTAAGAGGAAAACGAATAGTTATGTCAAGACTCGTGTTGTCGGTTGTGACTAATTATTGTCTCAAGAACCAACAATTACCAAAAAGAAGAGAGATTTAGGCGTACATTATGTGGTGAGTCATATTGATGACATTGTTTTTACACGCACTCTCCTAATTAATGGTTCTTTAATCAATTTACTTCCTTTTGCCTTGTATGAGAAACTAGAGTTGGGTCCAGTTAGAAAATCAAGAGCATTACTCCAGTTTGAAGATAAATTTATGGAGAAGGCAAAGGGAGATGTCAAAGACGTTATCATATCATTTGAGGGACAAGACTATAGAGTGGACTTCACTGTCCTTGAAATGGAAATCCCTATTCATGGGAGAGATTCGCATATCATCATTGGGAGGGCTTTCCTTAGGACTGCTAGAGCTTCATTTGACTATCAAATAGGGATGATGAAGTTCCGTTCTTCAGGAGGGAAAGTGGAACTCAAGATGAAGCAGACAAAATGGTAGAGACCCAACTTCGAGTCAAGTACAGTTTTCTTTTCATCATCAGAGGCAGATTGTAGATGGGTTAGCACAATTGGGATTTCAAAACAGAACCCAACAGAATCGAGCAAAACCCTCTCAGTGCGTGATACAGTTTGTGAGGTTTTGCAGGTTTCTTGAGAGATGGATCATCTATCTATTCCTTTGATGACTCAAAGATCTATGATATGTCTGTTCCTACTCCTTGGGAATAATCAAATGAATTAGATTTAGAATCGAACACGCCTTTGGTCGAATTAATGCTTTTCTTTGGAGATCCTACTCCTTGTTCTGTTTAGTTGGTGGCCAGAACTACAGAGTTAGCTCCACTTCATGTAGCACAGAATCAGATTCAACATCAGTTCAGCTAGATTTGATAGATGATACATCTTTGCCACAACTGAAGTCATTACCTCCTACACTGAAGTATTCTTTTCTTACGAGACCTAAGAATAGATATCCTATCATCATTATTTCTAAGTTGACTATAAAACAAGAGTCTAGATTGCTATAAGTCTTAGAGAGGAATCACAAGGCTATAGGATGGACTGTGTCGGATCTCGTCGATATAAACCCCACACTTTATCCACATCACAATTATGTTAAGGATAATACTAGACCTTCCCATGAGTTCTAGAGGAGATTTAATCCAAATATCTGAGAAGTAGTTAAGAAAGAGATATAGAAGTGGTGTGGAGCGGGATTTATTTACCTGATCTCTGACTACAAGTGGGTTCCTGATGAAGCCACATTTCATCATCATTATTCTATCATTTTGGCATCAAAAACCCTAGCAAATGCGTGTAAATAGCATTAAATCCATAATCTTAGCATTCATGCACGTGCATCCACATAGTGTATAAAATACTGTATTTAAAGCCAAAATTATAGAATCAATAAAAGAAAAGAAAAGGAATAAAATATTGCAAATATTTTATGACCCGAACCCCCGAGACCTAGGCATCTTGATGAATAGGTCGACAAGGAATAAAGTAGGGGGAGATAAGGGTCAAAAGACAGTATAAATACCTATTCATTCCATTCATTCTTTATTCATTTTGGGACCTATTTTTGGTTCCACTTTTTATACATCAAATAAAGAAACTTTGTATATGAAAGTTGTAGATAATTTTATATAAAAAATATAAAATTGATTTCATTCAAAAATAATGTACAGATAAAAAGTTATAGTCTGAATAAAATTCCAGAATCCCAACTTCCTAGACCCGTATCTCACAAATAAAAACTCCAAATGCATCAAACTCACCTTTAATTGTATATAATTTAAAATAAGCTATTTAATGGCGGTGGTTTCGCATTTGGTGGAGCTACGGTTTGAAAGTTGAGTTTTGGACCCATATTGTAAACTTGTACCGATTAAAATATTCATTTTATTATTTATTAATTATTTTTATAATTCTGTATTTTTATAATTTTGTAAATATTACTTATAATAAATATGTATATTAAAATCGGAATAAAAACACAAAAGAAATACAAAATAAAGACATTTGTATATTATACATAGGTAAAATACCTATATACAAACCTATATAATTTACACTTTATTTTATTAAGAGTACAAATTATATGAGAAAAATTAAATAAAAATATAATTAAGTGTATAAAAGTACTCTATAATTTTATAAATAATAAATAAAAATAAAGAAATTAAAATACACAAAATAAAAATAAAAGAATAAAATATATAGATATTATACGTATAAAGGGTATAAAAGTAAACTTGTAAAAATATACCTCATAAAAATAATTAGAAATCAGAATAAAATACTATATAAAATAATAAATATTTTTTTATTAAATAACCTAAATTTAATTACATCATTTATTATTTTTAATAGAATTTAAAAGGTATTTATTTTAGTTTTTGCCTTTTTGCGGATGACGTGGCCCAATCAGGCCATGCCATCCGTTGACCGGGGGTCAACTCCATGACCCCAGGCCACAGCCCGTCAGATATTAGTCTGCCCTCCTCTTCTCGACATTCTCCACGCCGATTCTTTCACCAAATGAGAGAACTTCCTTATGCAAACATGTGCATTGACAATCCAGCATCCACGCCCTTATGTTTTTTTCGATCCTCGAATCGTTGAATCGCCAGATATCCCTCATTTTTATCGCCGCCAGAGCCACCTTGTTCAAAAGGGTCCTTTCCTCCATTCTTCAAGTTTGAACCCCTTTGACTGAGTCTTTCGCCCGTGCCTAGTGTGAGTAAGAGGTTGAGGAAGGTGACAGGTTTCTCCCTAGACCCCTGGCGGCGGGGTTTGACGAAGAAAAGGGCGGTTCCACCCATCACCGGAGCTCAGCTCCCGGCGGTCCCATCTCGTTGGTTTTCAAGCCAACTCGAGGTTGTTTCCTCTTTACTTTCTTTTTCTCGTAGTTAGCAGTAGGTTTAGTCTTAGCCTTGCACTTTTTATTGCGATTTTTAGTAGCCGTTGTAGCATAGATTCTCCGCCGGACATCCTTGTCGGGCCCCAAGCTCCGACCTCCACCTCCACCTATTTATCCACCGTACACCTTTACCAATAAGGCCTCGGAGCCTATTCTGTCGTGCCCGTGTTTTATTGCAGGGTCTGGAGGCCAAAGGAATGCTATTTGGCGTCGATTTTTGCGAGGCGGAAGGCACCTAGAGCTACCCTCCCTGGTCGTTCCTGCGACGGTGTGCTGGCTGCGCCCCAGCCATTTTGGCACCGCTGATCATTGGAGGAGCCTCCCAGGAGCCTGTCCGTGGTGTTCGTGGGGGAAGAAGGGTGTCGGAATAGAAGCATCGTCGATTTCCAACTCACAACGGGCGAGTTCTTCAGCTGTTCTTCCGATCGACCCAACCGCCGTTGGATCTTCCTCTGATCTTGCAGAGCATCAGCGCCCGTCGGATCTGGAGTGCCCAGGACCGTCCATCCCACTCTGATCGTCTAATCCGGGCCGTCTGAGGCGAAGCGGTATAGTGGCGCCCTGCACTGACACGTGGCATAAGTGACGCGTTGCGAGCCGTTGGATAGCGCCCTTGAGTGGGTATTTTGCTCCTACGCCTGCTCCCTTTTTTGCATTTATTACTGAGTGCTGAAACATTCATCTGCCGTTAATACTTTTTCTAACATTTTCATAACAACCCCTCGCGAATTTGTTACTTACAAAACCGTCCTCCCCAGGCGCGCGTGCTCTCGCACGTGTCTCCTGGGAATTTTGCTGGAAAAATCCTCGCGGTTTTTGATATTGATGTTTAGTTCAGAAAGTTTTCAAATAAGTTAATATATTTCTCGTGATTTTGCGTGCAAGCCCCTCAACTTTGTCATATTCGCCCAAATACCCCTGGGTTGTATGTATTTTTCTTGCCGTTGTCTCTAATTTTTTTGCATGCATCCATAAAACTCCAAAAATCCTCCAAAAATCAATTTAAGCTCCTGCTACATTGAGTTTGCACGACATATTTTTATTTTTCATTTTTGTAGCATTTTCATATTTATTTAAAATCAAAAACATGCATTTTAGCTACTGTCTATCTTAGAAAATACCAAAAAAATATTAAAATACCTCGAAAAATTCTAAAAAAATCACATAATGTGTATTTTATTGTCTTTTAGTGTCAGTCCAAAAACCACTAAAAAATTCAAAACCAAAATGTTAAAAATTAGAAAATACCCAAAAACTTCCAAAAACTCTAAAAAATTATAGAAAACTCCAAAAAATTAAAACTTAATTTCTGTAAGTTCCCCATTTTGTTCGCTTTATTTTAAATTAAGTTGGGAAAATTTTATACTGTTTAGTATTTTTCATTCCCATTTTAAGTTCGGCCAGGATATTTATTCCCTGTTTTCCTTTATTTTGACTTTTAAAAATATCAAAAAGATTCTGAAAAATACCCAAAAATCACAAAAACAGTAAAAAATTATCAAAAGACCAAAAATATTTTATTTCTTAATTTTTGACTATTTTTACCTATTTTTATAAATACTCTATCCTTGTCTTATATTATGTATATATCCTATTATTGAAAAAGAAAATATAAAAATATAAAATATAAAAAGAAAATATATAATCAGAAAATCAAAAATCAAAATACAAAATTAAAAATTAAAAATTAAAATAAAAAAATATAAAATTAAAAACCCACAAAAACATTTGCATTGCATAGTGTAGACAATACATCCCATCACATTTTGCACTTAGCTTGATCTATCCTGCCTTGCTCCCTGTGTTCGAACTCTCTACATACTTGCTTCTATACATCTTTTATGTAGAGTTAAAAACAAATTTGACTCCACTCTTATTCTTCATTGCTTGACTTATATTGTGTGGGTTCATTGTTGATCAAATACGGGATTCATTGAGGGTCGCCATAGCGACACAGTTGTCTCTGCCTTGTCTGAAATAATTAGACCCCTTGAAATCCGTGTTTATCAAATGGTGTCATTGCCAGGGAGCAACATCGCATAGTTCGGCTTTTTGCTCGTGCCTGTGGTTGTTTGTCTACTTTTGTGGTTTTCTTCATTTGCCTCTTATTTGATATCTTTGTTTGACTTGTATAACCACTCTCCTTGTTTGGATTTTGTGCGAGATACACGGATCGAGGGAGGAGCTCCTCTTTAGAGCACCAGTGCACCCACGTGAGGCGGCGTTGACCTAGCACAAAGGAAGACTTGGAGTGTCCGAAGACAATTTTTGAGCATTTTATTTCATTGCATTTACTTATGTAATTTATGTGAGAGAGAGACTCTATTTATTGTAATAATACAGGTACATAGGACTTTGGACTTAGGGCCCAATTTCCAGGTGTTTGTACACTTGAGGGCTCACCGCAGATTTTACGGTTTTCATCGCATTTTTTTCCTTTTGTTTTCCGATTTTGTTTTCCTTCTTTTGTGTGATTGAGCCCCTAGTTTTAGGATTGCTTGCGATAGACTTAGGTCCAAACACAATAATAACCATTGCATGTACCTATAGACTCGTTTGGACTTAGTCAAATTTTTAAACAGTTGTTGCATCATCTTCGAGCCTCCGCGCCGCGAGCACACCATGTCAAGTGCTACTCCTTAACTCGATGTGTCGAGAAGAGGAGGTGTGAGCCTAGACCGGACTCTTGGATTGAGGATTCGGTGACCGACTTGTGGTTCTTCACGATAATAGAAATTTCTGAAACTTAGGGTGATTTCATCGGCTTTGCATTTGCATATAGATTAGGTTTCAATTCTGCTGAGCATCTTTGCATGTAGAGTGCTGGAGGCAAGGTGAGCATTTATGCTTTAGCATACATCATCGTTTTGCCGCTTGCATTGCTTTTCCGACTCCTCTACCTCTGATTTTGATCACTTAGGTGCTAAGTAAAATTGACCCCTCATTAGGCTCGTGCATTTTTTATTAAAAATCCAAAAAGTGATAATCAATACAATTGGGACTGTTAATATTACTTGACCCTAAAATCGACCAAAAAGAAAAAATTGTATTGGGGCGAGTAATCCTCTCATTGTCTTCGCTTTTACTTGCTCGTGCACACACTAAGGAGTAGTGCCCAAATCCCATTGAGCCCCTAAGTGTTTGTGCAACTTCTTGACTTCTCACCTAACTCTAAAACAGACAATATAAAAAGATCGATTTTTCGATCTCTACCGAGTTGAGTAGGTGAATTGCGGGTTTGATAGATTCATTTTTTCTTGTGATTGTTTTGTGTGCATACTCGATCACTCCGCGCATTTGCGCCTTTTTCTCACATCTCTTGACTTGACCGTCGTGCTCTCCCTATCATTTTTTTCTCTTGTTTCGAGACGGATCGCTGGAGCGATTTTTATCCGGATTTTGCGGATTCCTCGTACCCTCCAGCCGGTCCACCTCCCTTTTATCAGGAGGATCCTCCTCCTACTTTTTCTGACTTTTGTACATATCCTCCTTAGCCACAGTATAAGGACTCGGATTTCTACCCACCTATATATTACCCAACTCCACCTTCACATCCACCTGAGATTGATCTGTAGGAGTCACCTCTCACGGTCTCCATGAGTATAGTCATGAACCAAATGATAGAGCACATTGATTTGATGAGAGAGAATCTCGCCACTTTGAGAGAATATCGGACTAGTGCTCTTTTCGTCAAGGATACATATTTCCTTATGGGTGATCATGGGAGCTTGCAATCGCCAAAAATACAAAAAAATGAGAAAAACATAAAAACACAAAAAGATTTTGAGAGTCACATGATCGAGCCACGTTGTGAGGAGAGGGGCCAATTGCCCAATCATTTGACCACACATCCACTCACTTCTTGCCTCATCTCCAAACCCGAGGGTGCCTATGTACAGAGTGCTCTGGGCACTCCTCATGTACATGCTGATTCCAACTTCCTCCCTTGTATAGAGGAGGTCCGAAAATTCAAAAAAAAATGCCATCTGAACCCGAAGTGGTGGCTACTATTCATGAGACCATCCGTGCCCCACTTCAGCAGGCCATGACCCATTTATCTGCTCCTCTTCCCAAGAAGAGAAAGTGGAGGAGCAGATCTGAGCATCATATCTTGACCATGGCTACTACCCACGCCATCACACACCGCCCCATTCCCAGAAAGAAGAACACAACTACCCCTTTCATCACTTGCACCATCTCTGACCATACTTGTGATCACACTCTCCTAGACGGCGGTGCGTTTATTAGCATATTACCCTTCTCGCTGTTACAGTCTCTTCACTTAGGGCCTCTCAAGAAAACCAGGATGATCGTTCAGTTTGCTGATGGATCTATCAAGAGGCCGAAGGGTATCCTTGAAAACGCCGTCATTTCTATTCAGGGCACGAGCCATCACGTTGACTTGGTCGTGTTGCCCATGGAGACCTCCACAGGGGAGCCCTCTGAAAAACGAGATTGCGAGAGCCGCTAAATCGTGGTCTGACAAATCAGACTCACTGTCGCTGATGCGACTACTCAAGCCTTCCCATTTGTCAACAATTAACCCACACAATCAATCAATCAATCAAGAGCAAGGATTAAAAGTTATTATTCCCTACTAAAAATGTACAATGGCAAGCAAGTAGGGGTCGAACACAGGAAACAAAGGTGTAGAGTAGAGACAAAAAGTCACTCCTAGGTCTAAAGGACTACTTAGCCAATCTGGATTTTTTTTGTGGGTTTTTTATTTTTATTTTTTTATAATTTTTTTAATTTTATATTTTTGTATTTTGATTTTTAATTTTCTGATTTTATATTTTCTTTTTATATTTTATATATATTTATATTCTTTTTCAATATAGGAAAATATGAGCTATATAATAAAAGAGGTGCTAGGATATTTATAAAAAATGCAAAAATGCTCAAAAACTCGAAAATAAAATATTTTTGGTAATTTTATATTTTTCTACTGTTTTTGTGATTTTTGGGTATTTTTCAAAATATTTGTGGTATTTTTAAATATCAAAATACAAGAAAACATGGAATAAGCTACTGGCTGAAGGTAAAATAGGAATTAAAAATATCAAACAGCCACAAAATTTTTCCAAACTAATTTTAAAATAAAGATAAGAAAATAAGGAATCTACAACACCTTAGTTTGCAATTTTTGGAGTTTTCTAGAATTTTTTAGATTTTCTGAAGTTTTAAGATGTTTTCTAATTTTTAAGGTTTTCCTTTTGCAATTTTTAGTGATTTTTGGACTGACACTAAAATAGACTAAAATACACAATAGGTAATTTGTTTTGGAATTTTTCGAGGTATTTTATATTTTTTTGGTATTTTCTAAGTAGACTGTACCAAAATACCATGTTTTTGACTTTTAATAAATGCTAAAATGCGATAAAAATCAAATACGAAAATATGGCGTGAAAGGGCAAGTTAACAGGTGCCTACATGCATTTTTTGGTGATCTTTAGGATTAATATGATGCGTGGAATAAATAAGACAAACAAGCAAACATCTGTGGCCTAGCAGGGGTATATATGCAAATACACAATCCTTCAGGGACATACATGCAATTTTTCACAAAATTTAACACTAAATATTTAATTTAGTATACCTTTTACAAAAAGCTAAACCCCGAGGGCATGGTTGCAAATAACCCACCCACGCGCGTGCGACGCACGCGCCTGGGGATGACCTGCTTGCAAATACCAAAAACCTCGGGGCAGAAATGCAAAAAGACCAAGGCAACACGTGAGGGCTCACGTGCGCTACTGGCAGGGGTATAAGTTCGATATTACACAACACCAGGGGCACAGATATAAAAATTACAAAAGTTTAAAACTGCAACTGAATGTTTTAATACTAAGAAATAAATACAAAAAGGGCTGGGGTGTAAATAGCAAAATACCCAGGCAAGGGTTGATCCGACGGCTCTTGATGTGTCACTTAAGACCACGTGTCGGGCCAAGAAGCGCCGATACCCTTTCGCGTAGACGGCCTGGATTAGAAGATGCGTGGATGATCGAACGGTCGTGTGTGCCTTGATCCTGCGGTTGCTGCTTTCCTGGGCGATCGGCCTTGGATCGGACGGCGGGGAGAGGTGCTCCAAGAACACCCGAAGAACAACCCCCCGTCGAGTTTGAATCGATGAAGGGCGTCTCCTCCGTGCACCTGGGGGGTCCCTGACCACCTTCGTGTACTCCTGCAGGTTCTTCTGACGTCTGGGGGGTCCAAAATGCCCAGGCGAAGCCCAGGGCCCTCCCGTGGTGCGGGCGGAGCTTGGAGGTTCCAAGCTTTCTCCGGCGAGGCGCAAAATTCCCCCAGACGCGTGGTTGGCATCCAAACCTGCAAGGAAAGTTGGTGAAGAAGTCGGGGGCAAAATGCCCCGACTTCGTGGAGTATTTCACAGGGGAGTATGGCTACGTGGAAAGGTGACGTCGGCCGGCGAGAATCGATGCCTGCCGGGATTGAATCGGAGTGGGATGATGATGATTAGGCGATAGATCGTGACGAAGAAAACGCCACTGAGGGCTTTAACCACTTAAAACACTAGCTACCAGTAGAGAAAAAGGGGAAGAAGAGTCCTCACCAAGGTGCGCCCGAAGAGGCCTCCGACGAGAACTTCGGCGAGGGGACCAGACTCGATTCGACGCCGCCTTGACCCGACGAGAGGCCCGACGAGTTCCTGCTGTCACCAAGGGTAAAGTCAAGGGTCTAGGTTAGGGATTCGGTGATGGAAGAGTGATCAAAACGAGAAGGGAATTCGGGGGTTTCGTTTTGTAGGGTTTGACTGTCGAGTGGAGAGGGCTCTTTCAACGAGGTGTCGCGGATGTTTCGATGCTCCATAGCCCGAGGAAGCACCCTGGCGTGATTCATGGATAGATGGGCTACAAAGTCATGAAGACCGAATCATGAAAGGAGATACGAGGCGTCCTGGAAAAATCTGCGAAACAGGACAAAAACCACTTCCGACGCCCTGGCAGACCTCGGTCAGAGAGTTGACCGAGGTCAACCAACGATAGAATCTGGTTGGTCCACATGGACCAACAAGAAAAATCATTGGAAAAAATATTTAGAAATTCGATTAAAAATCAAGAATGATTTTATTAATTTTTGTGTATAAAATAAAAAATGTTTATTATTTTATGCAGTATTTTATTCTGATTTTTAATTATTTTTATGAAGTTTATTTTTACAAGTTACCTGTTATGCCCTTTATAGGTATAATACCTATATACTTTATTACTTTATTTTTAATTTGTGTTTTTTAATTTTATTATTTTTATTTAGTATTTTATAAAATCATAAAATACTTTTTTACACACAAATATATTTTTATTTTATTTTATTGATGTATTTTGTACATTTAATAAAATATAAGTAGGTACTGTATAAGTATGTATATAGGTATAATACATGTGTATTTTATATACATATATTTTTATTTTGAGTTTTATTTGGGTTTTTTTATTCCTGTTTTAATGTACATAATTATTATAAATATCAATTACAAAATTATAAAAATATAAAAATAAAAAAATAATGAATAAATAATAAATTGAATATTTTAATCTGTACAAGTAGACAATGGGGATCCAAAACTCAACTTTTAAACCGTAGCTCCGCCAAATGCGAAACCACCACCATTAAATAGCTTATTTTATTCTATATACAATTAAAGGTGAGTTGCTGCATTTGGAGTTTTCATTTGTGAGATACGGGTCTGGTAAGTTGGGATTCTGGATTTTTATTCAGATCATAACTTTTTATCTGTACATTATTTTTCAATGAAATCAATTTTGTATTTTTCTTTATTAAATTATTTACAACTTTCATGACAAAGTTTCTTTATTTGATGTATAAAAAGTGGAGCCAAAAATAGGTCCCAAAATGAATAAAGAATGAATAAAATAAATGGGATTTGTATTGTATTTTGGCCCCTATCTCCCCTACTTTATTCCTTGTCGACCTAGTCATCGAGATGCCTAGGTCTATGGGTTTCGGGTCATAAAATATTTATATTTTATTCTTTTTCTTTTCTTTTATTTATTCTATAATTTTGGATTTAATTACAGTAATTTATACACTATTTACAGGTACATGCATGAATGCTAATATGCTCTAATTTAGGGTATTTACAGGCGTTTACTAGGGTTTTTGAGGCCAAAATGATAGAATAAAGATGATGAAATGTGGATTCATCATCCCCCTATACTTTACCTTTGCTAGTCCCTAGCAAACACTTATGCAATAAGTGCAAAAAGAAAAAGAAAGAAAAGAAAAAGAAGAACTTGGATTTAGTTTAATTATCAAACTTGTCTTCACAAAATCAAAGTTTGGAGCTTAACTCGGACCTTTGGAATTTTAGTGCGGGTGGAACCTTAATGAGAACCAAATTTGAAATCCAACAGTCCTTGAGAATCCCAAAACTCTGCTCAAGTCTCCTCAATAGCCAGGTCAGAAATATCTCAATTCATACACAAACCCTTACGACTATGAATCTGACTTGTACAGGGTAAGTGATGGTGGCTCTCCCCAACTAGAATGGCAAAGAAACTGACTTCTCCAATACGACAACCCAATGATTCCCCAATCCAATAACTCCATCCTCGAGGAGCGGGGTATTCCCTTCTAAGTTCAAGTGGCAACCAGCCTAAGAGGAGGGGTGAAGAGAAGAATGGACGATAGCCAGTGTAGCTACCTATCCTCGGATGCAAGACCAGTGTAGTCAAGTCATCCAGCTACAGGCTCACATATTTGACTTTGGAACTCAAGCTTGCTTATTGACTTTACAACATATTCACATACTCTGCAGGCATTTTATTTTTTTGGTACAAGCCTGTCTCATTTTTTTCTTGCTTTCTTTCTTTTTTTTCGAAATACTATTCACAACAGCATTTACATAAGGAGTTTTTCCTCTTAAATCAGTAGACTATCCCTCTTTTGAAGCTTTATCGCAACCCACAACCTCCTGTCTTTAGACTTCCTCATTACTGGATGTGTTGGGGTGCACTTCCCTCCCTAGAGGAGGACAAATATTTCCACTTGTGTGCGTCTCATACCGGCAAATCTAATCCCCTCACCACTCCAACTGAGTTGAGCTATGTGAAAGGTGCAGATGTCCAAGTTAGGTCATTATCAACAAGAGTCGTGCGTGTGCTCCGAAAGATTCTACTTAGGCAGTCAAGAATCCATTGAACCAAGTCTCGTGATCCTCAAAGAATTAAGTCAACTAGACCTGAAGTACCTCAAACAGTTCCTATAAGGTTCTTGTTATTAGGTAGATTTTAAGGTCCAATCAAGCTCCAATCTCCGAATTTTGCTGAGACTTGTTCAACTATCAAACTCAAACCGAAAAATGCTCATGCTATGCAAATGTATTGCAGAAAATATTTTTGTGATGCAATTTTTCAAAGATTTTGAACTTTTTATGGATTTTTGAAAAAATGATGATGATGCATATGCATTTTTTGTATTTTTCACAAAGATTTTTCAAATGTTTTTGGATTTTAGTTTTGTAAATGTTTTTGGGATTTTTGAAAACAAAAATTTTTTTGGCTAAAAACTAGGTGAAAACTATGTACACGGGAATGCTTCTTATATAAGAAGTGGATTTTAAGAATTTACAAGGGTAAGTGATCAATTTTATAGGTACATAGTGGATTTTGGTGAGATGTTCATATATTCCTCAAACTTATTTGATACATGTTTTTCAAAGAATTTTTGAAAACTCTAGTCCAAAATAATTTTTACAAACATTTTAGAAACATGTACACACATTTGAAAATCATTTTGCAAAGGTTTTCCAAACAGTATTTATAGATTTTTCAAATATTTTTGCAACCATTTTTCAAACCATTTGCACATCATTTTTTCAATCATTTTATTTCACAAAAAGAAAAGAAATTTTTACAAACCCCACATTTTTACAAAGATTGAAAACATGTAACAAAACGTTTTCAAAATAGTTTTCAATAGATTTTCACAGAGATTTTCAAATTATTTTTCAAACATTTTGCAAAAAGCATTTTCACCTTATTTATTAATTAGTATATACAAAAAGAATTTGAGGAATGGTAACATCTTTTTATTAAGGATTTTAAAGAATTTTAAAGAATTATTAGCCATATTATTAAGAAAATATGAAAGTACGAGTTATGGCTAAAGTATATACGTAGTATATACGACCCCCCTATACTTAGCTTGAGCTATGTCCTCATAAATCGGAGAGAAAAGAGAAGACATAACTCGCACTAAGTACAGACAAGTTTAAAGAATAAATGAATGAACCAATAAGAAGTTGACCGTGCCCCTATACTTAGGATCAAATAATCCTAAGTATAACAGACTGTACACAACGCAGGGAGGGTCAAGGGTGGGAATGAACAGATCGTACTCAGATTGTCTCCCCCTATACTTGGGGTAAAATATCCCTAAGTATAGACAAGAAGAGGAGACAATGGAGAGGATCGAAATGAAACTGAAAGAACTCGGGGTGCAAACCCCCCTATACTTAGGACAAAGTACGTCCTAAGTACAGAAAACTGACAACAAGGGACGGCACCTTTTTGATAGATACAGAAAATAGAAAAGGAAAAGAAGAAAAGAAGAAAAGAGATTAAAGTGGATATGAACAACTCGGAATGTGCATCCCCCCTATACTTAGGATAAAGTACATCCTAAGTGTAGCAATGATGAAAGGGATGGCATCAAGTAGGTAGGAGAGGATAAAAAAATTGAAAAGAAGAAAAGTTATTCAAAAATGTTTTGTTGTACTTGGCCTTCCTCTGCCTCTTTGGAGATATCCAGCTCATCCTCGTAGATTGCTTGAATTAAGTCAATGACATCCTTGAATGTATCATGTTCAAGGTACGACTTCAGAAGCTGTCCATTAACTACGAATGGTTGTGCGTCAGCTGACAGATTGGATATCAACACACTTCCGTTGTCACGCACCTGCCTAACTATAAACGGCCCAGTCCATTTACTCTTCAATTTTCTTGGAAATATCTTTAATTTCGCATCGAACAACCACACCTTCTGACCTGGTTCAAAGGACTTGCGGCGGATATGCTTGTCATGCCATGTTTTGACCTTCTCCTTGTACATCAGGCTGTTGTCATATGCATAATCTCCGAATTCCAATAATCTGTTCAGATCCAGTTTTCTGTTCTTTCCTGCTTGCTTGGAGTCCAAATTACAGATGTTAATGGCCCATAAGGATTTGTGAATTAGTTCGACGGGCAAATGACATGGCTTGCCATACACAAGGCGGTAGGGAGACATTCCCAAGGGTGACTTGTACGCTGTTCTATAATCCCAAAGAATGGAATCAAGCAGCTGAGACCAGTTCTTACGATCCGGATGCACAAGCTTCTGTAAAATTGTCTTGATCTCCCTATTTGAACATTCAGCTAAGCCATTGGACTGCGGGTGGTAGGGTGAAGCAACACGATGTTCAATGCAGAATTCTTGGGTCAGCTTCTTCACCTCTTTGTTTATGAAATGACTGCCCCCGTCAGATATAAGAAACTTGGGAATCCCGAACCGTGCCATGATGTGATCTCTCAAGAATCGACAGACAGTCCTACTGTCGACGGTTCGGGTAGGAATAGCCTCCACCCATCGACTTACATAATCGACAGCCATCAGAATATATTCATAGCCCTGACTGTTGGGAAACGGGCCCTTAAAGTCGATGCCCCATGCGTCGAAGACGTCTGAGATCTGAATGTATTTCAGAGGCATCGTGTCTCTCATTCCTATGGTTCTGCCCATCTTCTGACAGTCAGTGCAGCCTTTGACATAATCATTTGCATCTTTGAATAATGAAGGCCACCAGAGGCCACTTTGAAGAACTTTTGCTACCGTACATTTTCTTGAATGATATCCTCCAGAATCTTGGTCATGACATAAAGCGAGGACACTTGGAACTTCCTCCTGAGGAATGCACCTTCTCCAGATACAATCTGCTCCCTCACGAAACAATACGGATCTTCCCACTGGTAGAAATGGATTTTAGACAAGAATATGTCTATTTTCAACTTAGGCTAGTCCTGTGGGAATTTCTTGGTCACCAGATAATTCACGATGTCCACATACCAAGGAAGCGAGGTGACAGACAGAATTTCCTCATCTGAAAAGGTCTCTGTGATCGGCTGCAGGTTCAGCTGAGGAGATTCCGGCTCAGGAAGTCTTGACAGATGATCAACCATCACATTCTCTACCCCAGGTTTATCTTTGATTTCCAAGTCAAATTCCTGGAGGAGAAGGATCCACCGGATGAGACATGGTTTGGCGTCCTTCTTTTGCTGTAAGTACCGAATGGCCGAATGATCAGTGTAAATGATTAATTTGGATTCAAGGAGGTAGGATCTGAACTTTTCCAGAGGAAAAACTACTGCTAGCAGCTCCTTTTCAGTGACAGTGTAGTTCCGCTGGGCTTCATCGAGCGTTCGACTAGCGTAGTGAATCGCAAATGGTATATTATCTTTCCTCTGTCCAAGGACAGCTCCAATGGCATAATCTGACGTGTCTGTCATTATCTCGAAAGGCTGAGCCCAAATCGGCGGTTGTAAGACAGGGGCCTGGGTGATGAGTTCTTTCAACTGAATAAAGGCAAGGAGCACACAGTCATGTACAATAAATTCATTCTCCATGCCGAGCAACTCAGTCAACGGTCTAGCCAGTTTGCTAAAGTCTTTGATGAATCGTCGGTAAAAACCGACATGGCCCAAGAATGACCTGACTTGCTTGATGGATGTAGGTGGCTCAAGTTTGGAAATCACGTCCACCTTGGCTGGGTCAACCTCCATACTACGTTTAGAAACAACGTGACCCAACACAATTCCTTCGGTCACCATGAAGTTGCTCTTTTCCCACGAGAGCACAAGATTGACTTCGCAGCACCTCCATAAGACTCGGTCTAAATAATCCAGACATTGGTCAAATGAATCCCCGTAGACCGAAAAATCATCCATAAAGACCTCGAGAAAGTTGCCCCCCATATCGGCAAAAACTGCAAGCATACACCTTTGAAATGTAGCTGGGGCGTTGCAAAGCCCGAACGGCATCCGTCTGAAGGCATATGTACCAAAAGGACAGATGAACGTGGTCTTCTTTTGTTCTTCAGGAGCAATAGCAACTTGATTGTATCCAGAGTAATCGTCTAAGAAGCAAAAATATTCCTTCGCGGCCAATCTCTCCAAGATCTGGTCGATGAAGGGTAAAGGAAAGTGGTCCTTCTTGGTAGCGAGGTTAGGTCTTCTGTAGTCCACACACACTCACCAAGAAGTGGGTACTCTGGTTGCGATCTCCTCTCCTTTGTCATTATTTACAATGGAAATCCCTGATTTCTTGGGCACAACATGCAGAGGGCTCACTCATTTGCTGTCGGAGATTGGATAGATGAATCCCGCATCACACCACTTCTGGATCTCCTCTATAACGACCTCCCGCAGATTGGGATTTAATCTTCTTTGAAGTTCTCGAGAGGGCCTGCAATCTTCTTCCAGAAAGATGCGATGTGAGCATAGTGACGGATTGATCCCATGGAGATCAGAAGTTCGCCAGCCTATCGCCTTGCGGTTGCGTTCAAGAACCTCCATCAGACGAGATTCTTGGTCTTCGGTCAGATGTGCATTGATGATGACTGGGTACATGTTCGGTTCTCCCACAAGGAAGGCTTATTTCATGTTGGAGGGCAAAGGTTTCAGCTCTGGCAGGGTCTGAGCTGCTTCAGAAGTTACCTCAGCTACTAATGCAGGTGGTGATTCTTTCATCTGTTCGGTGTCCACCATACTCTGTTCTGCTTCTTCTCTCAAATCTTGGCAAAAAGTCTCAATGATTTCCTCCTCATCAAAAGATTCTTCAAACATCTGCTCTTGGTTTTGAAGGCACATCACCCCCACGGTAGTCTCTTGCAGCACATCAGCACGTTCCTCATCCTGATCAATAAGGGGAAATTCGACTGCGGTCTCCACTTCCTCCTCGGGGTAGAGGAGTTCATGGATCTCATTGTCATCCAAAAATAAGTTGGTGTCTTGGATTTCTGCCAGGAAGTCGCAGTCGTCAGCATACTCAATCACCCTTGCACATGATGTAGATGTCTGTTCGGCTGGTGTTCCCTCGGACAGGGTCTCTACTCTGATTGTTTCATTGCCAGCGCCAAAAGTGATTTCTACCGTCCCATAATTCACTACTGCGTTTGATGTCCACAGAAATGGTCTTCCAAGTATGATTGGGGTAAGGAGCAATAAAGAGGGGACGTCCATATCTAAGACCACAAAATCGGCCGGGAATGACTTTCCTTGAACCGTGACGATTACGTCCTCCAACAGGCCCCTAGGACGCTTGACTGACTTGTCTGCGAACTGCAGAATCATCTTTGTAGGCTTGAGCGGTCCTAACTTGAATTCCGTGAGTAACGAGGATGGCATCAGGTTGATAGAAGTCCCGCTGTCGAGAAGTGTTCGTTCAAACTCCTGATTGAACATCTGACAACGCACAAGAGGTGCTCCCATGTCTGGCTTTTTATCCGGGAGGTTGCTGATGGCATTAACGGTGGCCATTGTGAGGATATGCTTTTCGGATTTGCCAGCCTTGCTTCTAGAGTTGTGGGGGTGCGGCCTGCGCTTGGTTGTACATGCCTCTTTCAATCCTTTCTTTACAGCCGGCATGTACTCGAGAGCTCTAGGACATTGAACTTAACATTGCCTAGGACATTGAACTTAACATTGCCTAAAAATTTCATGTCATTTGCACACATATTGAGGCCTGAATAAATTATTGAATGATTTTCTTATTTTAATTTTAATAAATTATTTCACATTGAAATTAGGGTTTGTCAATTTTCCTAGATTCCTTCTGATTAAATCTATCTAGGATAATTTTATTTCCTGAAAAAATATGATTTCTATTTATTAAAAATTAACTAGTGAAAATCACCCTATCTACATGTTTAATTCACAGAACATTCATTTAGTGTCTAAAAATTCCAAAAAAAATTAGGTTAGTTCATTTTTATCATAATTATTCATCTGGCCAACTTTCAGAATTTTTGGATTCCATTTGGTATCTTAATTGAATTAACTTCAAATTGGCTTGCCAGTTGCATGTGTCCTGCATAGAAATTGAAAAAGAACAAAAAAATAATTATCCGTAAATCCAACACTTGATCTTTGCTGAAATTGACCTAAGGAGACAGATGCCTCCCTGAGTTCGACCTTGGACTTCACCAAGTAAAAAAAGTTTACCGCTTGAAATTAACTCAAATCAATTAAAAGTGATTTTTGATTAGCCCTCTCGTATCCGACTGCAACGAACGACTTTAACTTAATTTGGACAATTAATTTGACCGAATTAACCAAGGGTGCGGGGGCGGTTATCAGTGGACCAATGAAATTTAAGAGAAATGAGAAAATCATGTATAATTACAAATAAAATAATAGTCGATTTAGAAAATGCAAAGACATGAAAGTTGTAGATCTCAATGAGATCTACAACTTTCATGTAGAAGTCAAAGAGAAATACAATCATCTATATATATAGATAATAATTAAACAAGTAATAAAAATGATGAAGTACACAATTTTTATTTTCATTTCTATTTTTTGAATTTTATTTTATAATTTAAGAAATTAATTATTTACAATAGTATTCTAATTTTTATTTAATTTTTAATAAGAGATAAATAATGAAATAATAACATAATAATAGGTTATATAATATAATATAATTAGGGATAATTTTTTACAACACACAAATAGAAGATATTTAGTGTTAATTATAGGATAATTTCATCTATTTTCTTAAGTAAAGAGGTAACTTAATTAATTAATTAATGCTGATAAATATGGGATTTATCATCCCCCCACAACCCATCCTCTTGAGAAACGACATCAAGTGCCTAGCCCTTCCTAGACCTAGGCGGCTAGGCCCTTAGCGTCGTCATTGCTCCCGCTGGTCGTGCCTAGCCATAGCCCTCCTCAGCCCCACACGACATCGTAATCATCAAAGAAGATATACATTCCTATCTTGATAAGCAACATCATCTATTTTATCCAATGTAATTGACGTTGGTTTGTTTATTTATGTGGTTTTAACTAAAACTTAGTGCCAAACTAGTGGTTGGTGTTGTTGAATGTATTATTTATATGTCAGAATGTCCAACCAATGAGTCATTATAGATGTTGTAGTTGCATATTGTAGTATTAATAATATTCGTCAAATGATAATAATTTGCCTTTAGATTTGTTGTATTTTTTTATTGGGTTGCAAAGCTAGAAAATTTTCACTTCTAGTTTTTTTTTAAATAGTGTACTAGCCTGACCCGGCCCAACATATGTACTAGCGGGTCGGGTTTAGGTTTAGACACGGCCAGAGGGCCCATTACGTGGAATCGGGCTTGAGCTGGGTTGGGTTGGGCCCAACCTGATGCTCATCCCTAGTTAAGGGTAGATATCCTTGAGGTAAAAATTTAACTGACCTTGACCTGAAGGGAGTTGACTTTTCTCAAATTTGGCGCCATGTTTCTTCTCTGTTGATAACTTGTGATACCTCTCTATTATCCTGATTAAAAGGAAAATTGTTCTAAGATATTTAGAGAAGAATTGTTCGACCTCTCGAGATAACCAATTTAGGTCAGGTTTGTGCCTTAAGTTTAAACAATTCCACATTTCTTGTGCCCTACAATGTAATGCCTTTAATTCTCTAGACTATACATTCAAATTCAACATCGTACACCTGATTTCAATTTCTTAACTGAACTTTAAAAATAATGTGGTTCCTGGTCTTTAAGATGTCTTAATGTGTTCCTTTACTATTGAAATTCAGTTGATCATTTCATCTCTCTAACCTTAAATCACAGCAACTCAAGACCACATTGAGGCAAATATTAAAGATTGTGTATCACATTATTACCTTTTAAAGTTCGGGTATGATATTGAAATCATGTGTATAATTTAGGGGCTTTTGTGTAATTTGCTTTTCTTTAAACATTGTACTAAAGCCTCTACACCTCATGATGACTATGGTGGGAGATAGATGGATCCCGATTATAATGTAGATGTTAAGATTGGATTGGTAGGAGAGAGAAGAAATGGGAGGAGGTGGAAGGAAGCAAGATAGGGGGGGTCGGGAAAGGCTCATATTTCAATATTGTGATATAAAAATAATATAAAAAATTTTATAATCGGGTTCAATAGGTTGGTCCGGTGCTCTTCAATCAAAGAAATTGACCAAAAATCCAAAGATATGGAAATCACTAACAGCAAAAAAAACCCCGAAATCCGGATTCAAAGTATTTGAACACAACATATTATTGTTATTATATAGAGAAAAAGGAGATTACTTCTTGAAGTAAGTAATCTTACCAATTTCATACTCATTTCTGGTACATTTTTTATTTTTTTGGAAAATACTATCACGGATTTTCATCAATATATCCCTCTAATATGTTATTCCAATTTTGTCAGAAACAGAGACTCATGTGTCCTTCATCTGGAACATGTAATGTATATGGTCTTAGATTTGTTGTAATCAACTTATTTTGGATGGAGGGAATAAGAGTACCTCTTTCTGACAAATTTTGAATGACATATTAGATGGATATATTTATGAAAACTCATAGCGGTATTTTCTAAAAAAAATAAAAATATAAAAATGGACATGAAGTAGGTAAAGTTACCTACTTCATGAAGTAAGCTTCCTTTCTTCTATTATATGTTACAATAGAATTTACTAGGTTTAGTAAACAAGTAACAATCTAAACTTATCTTTTCCCCTACCCAAATCCACGAATACCCTTGATCTCTGACAATCATTACATATCTTTGCCAAGATGACTTCATAGGAACCTAACATTATAAAGCCTCATGTAGGTTGCAAACCACAACAACTATATTTGCAGACTACCCCCTTGTAATTATAATCTTCACTGGCTAAACTTTTTTTATCATGACGTCTGTGTGTGTATTCTTTTTTGAATTACTTCGAACTCAATAATAATTAGATCCAAATTCATAATTATCTTTATTTAATCATATTCATATTTGGTGTTATTTCAATCCATATCCGTATTCGTTCTTTATTAGATCTAGATTTGCATATAATAACTATTTGACCTAAATTCTTATTCGTATTTGAGGATATGATTTCCTAAATCTATCCGATTTATATTCATATTAGTATTCGTTTTCGATATAGATGAAACGAATATGGATTTGAGAATAGACATATTTAATCGTTATCCATTCCATTTTCATCCCTACCCTGGGTGAATGCTCCATGCCACCACTATATCCTCCTCCTCCTCCTCCTTATCCTCTCATAATGGCCACTGTCAACTCTTCTCCTTCAATGCTGCTACCTTTGCCTCTCTTCTCTCCATCGTTGTCACCTCCTCTCATTGTTGTCTCTTCCATGGTAACATATTCATATATCATTTATCATTAATTTTTGACAATGCAAATGTACAAAATTTGACATGTATGACTAAGTTTATATGTTTCATAATAGTTGAGGCAAAATAGTAGAAAAGAAGCATAAAGAAGATGAGAAAAAATATAATACAATATTGTCAAATATGGTCAAGAGATTTCAAGATGACAATGTGAAAGGATATTAGCAGATAATGTGTCAAAATATCAATTGAGACATAAATAAAAACAAATGAGAAACTCAAGGTTAGACTATAATTTCTCAACTTGAATGTTACTATTATATTGACAATCATCCTCTCTTTTCTTGACACATCAAAATTCATCCGAATCACTCGACATAACCTCCATACTTGGATCATTTTTATGCCATCATCTCCATGTGACAGCTTAAACCCCTCCTTATCCTCGAAGTACAAGAATTTCATTGCAAATCTTCATCAATTCTGCATCTCTATCAATAAATCCTTCACCTGCAATTAACCCTAATTTCTATACAAAAATTAATACTTTTATTTTTCTTTATTTTTTCTGTGTTTTATTTCCTATTAAAAACCCACTAAAAATTAGAGTAATTATTGTAGATATTGTTTTGATGTTAAAAATAAATAAAAAAGATAAACAAATGGCATGCCCATTGAAAAGCGGTATTTTTATCTACTAAAAATACAAAAATATTTCTTTGTGTTTTGAGCTCATTTGACTTTCTGCCCAACATAAAACTTGTAGATCTCCTCAAGATCTGTAACTTTCATGTTTTGACTTTTTGTTAATTCTTCTTTTTTATTTCTATCTTATTTTCTATTCTTTTTCTCAATTATTTATAATTTGATTGGACCATGTGGCGTCTCTGAGCCCTGCGCCATCCACTTCACCCATTCCCTCATACCTGTAGGATGAAGCCCATCATCCCATCATGATCATTCCCTCACACCGCTTCTCTAGCCTTAGGATCGAGCAAATGATCTAATCTGTGCCATTTCTTCACGCCTTCATCACAACCGTTGGATCACAAGATCCAACGGTGGAGCTTCGTCTTCCACCTCCCGCCTCTCACACGCTGAGCTTTATGCCTCATGAACCTCTTTCCCCCTTCCTATTTTTGCATCCACCTCTGACATTCTTTCCAAAACTAAACCATCCTTTACATCTCCATCACTCCTTGCATTCATGTCTTACAATCACTCACTCAAGATCCGATCATCACGACCAATGCCAGTTGTTGCAAACACCCCCCCACTTACTGTAACTATGGAAATCCTCCTTTAAATACCCCACCATGCCTCCTCTCTGCTTCATCCACCATTCAACGGCCTAAACAGAGACCCTCTCCTCCATCCTATGACAAAGGGGTGGAGGATTGAGGGTCGACGATTCTTCTAGGATCCGGTGTCAACCCATGGTCAACTTGATCATGTTACGACCCTCAATCGACCATTGAGCACTGAGGCACGACTTCCTTAGTCGTGCAAAGATTGGAGCGCCTCCTGGCACTCACTCCAAGCCACCTCGTCCACTGAATCCTCTTCTCTGATCAGGTAAGTCCCTTCCTCTCTTTTCTTTTGTTTTCTCTAATTTTATTATGCACATACTTTGAGATTCACCTTCACTCAAACGCCCTCTGAGCTCCACCGAGCAGTCCTCACCTTCACGGGAGTCTCAGATCAATCGTTCCCTTTCTTCACAATCGGTTCGCCACAACCCCCTTCTTCTCAAGCTCGTCGGAGAAGAAACTGTCAAATCCTCTAGTCCTTCGTTTGTAGAGAACTCCGTATCATTCACATCATAAATTTGAACACGCTCAACTATATTCTAACAAATTGTAGGTCTAATTCTCTCAATGGCCAAGAGCTTCATCAGGCTCTATTCTAGAGCATGGACTCCGGTGAGAATGCATAGTCCCATTACTCCATGCATTTTCGCCAATCACGCACCACCCCAGGAACCTCGCCAAGATCATATGAAGGTTCCAGGACCTTCTACACGTTATATCAGAGCAGGCAGAGGGTGATGTAGATCGTTGTAGACCAACGGCGTCCTCAAAACTAAAGAACATGAGCTACATGTACCGTCGATCACCTTGATCGGACAGCTCCTGTGGCTCCCCCTATCTCAATACGAGACTTCACGCTTGGTGGGACCAAGCCTACCCGAAGCTACTTGGGCCACCTACATGGTCCGAGCCACCTGCCCCGAGCCAGTAGCCTCGTCCCTAACCTTAATGCACGCGCAGCATACACAAGGTGGAAATTTTGTAGCCGAAACCCCATCACTCCCAATAATTGTACCTAGGTCAATCCCAGGCCTGTGTCTCACTTGTTATACTTGGGAAAATAGCAAAAACGCCATGTCACCTTATTTAAATTACAATTATGCCCTTTGCAGGGACCTATTTGTAATATTTAGCCTTTTATTTTGCATATTTTTACTGCATTTATGCCCATGGACTAAAATGCTCATTCTTAAGCATGCGAACTCCATTTCAGTAAATTTCAATTTCATTTTGTTGCTCTTTTCATTGTCTATCTAATGATATCATTTATTCCCTATTTTGACACTTAATTAAACACGTTAAATTTTGAATATTGTCACTTGCTCTACATTTTAATGCTAATTCTTAAAATACTGATGTATTTTTGCACTTCAATTGTTAATGAAATTGAATCTCTTTTCTTATCAATTATTGAAATATTTTTTGGGCATATCTGTATATGCATACTCATATCATTTTGTTTTGTGTATTTTGCTAAAAAACCAAAAAAAATAGCGTATTGCATGTTTATCTTTGCATGAGTTTCATGAGCATTAATTACATGTATCTTGTCTGCATTATTCCGTGAAGTAGTTTGTATTTGCATATGAAGACCTAGATTAGAGAATTTAATTGCTCTTATGTAATCTTTATTTTCGATAAATAATGAGGAGGCTTATGTCCTTGTGTTTAATCTTGGTAGACTTGCCAAGTTAAATTCTCCACAACATTGAAAGATTGTGGTTTTTTATAGATTATTTTCTAACTTTCTACGCTACTATATATCATTTTTAAGTGAGATAAACAACACCTTCCTATAAAAATTTTACTAATTCCTTAATCCTCCCTTTGATGTTTCTGCCCCCTCTCACCTTTAACACCCTCCTATAAAAATTATATGATTACAAAGTAGTAATATTTACTAATTACATTATCGGTAAAGAGGAATTGACAATATCATCTTTAGCTCGAATGATGCAAGCAACAATCCAATTAATAATAAGAAGTTACTGCACCATGGGCTTTGAGTATATTGAATTTATGCTTGACGAGGCTGAATATTTTGATAAATAGATTACTATATTTCGTTCATAATTTTACATGAAGCAATGTTTTAACTTGTTTTATTGACGTTTATCAAAGGAATAGGTAAAATTGTAGACAAATCTGATAAATTTAAAATTCAGTCATAATAAGTTATTGACTAGATCATTATATTTCATTTATTATGTTACTACATAATTGTATCATTCAAAGAATTCAAAATTTTCTTAACAGGTACCCACATATTACTCGTGATCAATTACATACAATAAATATCCAATTCAATGGATTATCACTTTAATTGGAGCGGATCGATTTTACCTTGTAGCAGATCCGATTATTTGTAAATGGGATGGATATCTGCTTCATGAACATCATGTTGATAACTTGTGGTGTTCAATTATATTACAAGTTCATATATTATTCTTAGCAGAAATGTTAAATAATAAGTTTGCATGACTCTAGCTATATATATCAATCGCCAATGGTTCACTTATCCCTCAAGATTGAACTATTGTCGACAGAAAGATAATTATCTTGCAAGGGTGAACTTAGCAACCTCTTCATTCTATCCATCATCATCCACTAACAAGAATCTTTTTAGCCTAGTTCATTTTTAATGAAAACTAAACATTGATTTTTAGTTGGACTTTGATTAATTTCGTGGAAACTACCTAGGCAACATTCCAAGAAAGAAGCACAACTTTGGGGCACCAACACTTCCTATCTAGATAGTGATACTCTTGCATGCTTATTGTAAGGATTCCTAAATTATGTAAAAAAATATGGATTTATACATTTAAAACATCAATTGAACATTAGCGTGCATGCTAGTTTTTTTTATTTTCATAACCATTATTTGTTAAATAGCTCAATATATTCTCAACTACGATGACACTCCTACTACAGTTCTATTAACTTGACTTAGATGGCTAATTGAGAAGTGCCATAGAACAAGCTCGATTCGGATGTCTCAGAGAAGTCTTTCTTGATCTCACCGATTACTCTCATACCTCACTCCATATGCTACTCTCGCGCTAAGCAAGTCAGTTTGTCAAGCATGACCTCGTTATCGCTCATACTCATTGTGGAAGGAAGGAGCGTACTATTAGTTGCTACTTTACCTCAAATATTTCTACAAAAGAAGAGAAATTACCCTTTAAGCCCTTCGGAAGAAGGCTGGATACTGACCAAGCACACGAATGAGTCCAAAGCCCATCCCTTTCAAGCCACTCCCATGCATTGTACACTCAAGAGCATGTGAAGGTCGTGCAAGAAAAGGACGATAATGTAGAGGTAAAATGTATGTTTCCTCCTATTTCTCGCTTCTCTAGTGTAATCTTTACTCCGATGTAACGATAATCGTCTCTAGAGTGAATTAAATTATAATATGCAAAGAGGAAGGTTCAACGCTTTAAGATTGTACCTAGCACCATTTTTCCTTCACATCATGATCATATGCACATGTCTATAGCCAATTAAGTCCCCATAGCGAGTCGGAAAACGGGGCTAGGTTCAATTCGATGCGGTCCAATCAAATCCAACTTTTGACCGCAACCGCGCTCGACACGTGTCACCACACAACACCAGAACTCAGGCCTCTATTGGGCCTCCCGCTGGCCCACGTGCGCCACGTCACCAATTTCGTCCTCCCGCGGCCCTTCCCAACTGACATGGCCCCAGATTTTTTCCCGTTTTTTATTTTTTTTGATTCCATCATTTCCAAGAAAATGTATTAAATCCCCCGATTTTAGATTCCAACGATCATCGAGAGAGGCGCCACTTCATCCAACGGCAGATCTATTCTCAGCTCCAATAAAGAGATCTCCACCGTCCATCATCTCACCGCCGATCTATAAAGATTGGGAGGAGGGGTCGGCCTTTCCCAACTGGGTCTCCTCCCCCCTCAAGGATAGAGAGATGAAATTTCAGACGCTTCCCCTTTCAACGATTTGATCTTTTCGGTTCAATATTTGCGGCCTTCTCGTTGAGTAGGGGATGTCAAAGATTCCGTCCTTGGAGTTTATTGGGGTTTATGTCGTTCTTCCTGTGTGCAGTTGAGATTTTTCCTGAGGTTCTTATCAAGATTTTGGGGGCTTTTTTGTTCTTATCTTCATATTGGTTCTGCTTCCAATTCAATATCCCTTCATTCGTGGAGATCTGTTATGGGTTTTCTGTTCCTTTAATTTCGAAGGAGGAGCTCACAGTTCGATAGAGGTGTCTTCTTTACTCTTGCTTCGCTTTTGATGCGTTCGGGATAAGCCTTTGGTTGTTGCTTGTGGGGTTTCGGAGACGTTTGAGTCAAATCTTTCAATTCCTTTAGGTAGAAGTCACCGGAGATCCCAAAGAAAGATAGCAACTTTTGCTTTCCATCCTTTTTTTTTGCAGAAAGTTGGGATTCTTTTGTTTACATTCTTGACAGACCCAGAAACCAAAGATTTCTTTTTTGGAAACAGAATCTGATATTTGGGTTGCCAATTCTTTCCATTGGATCGTCCAAACCATCATGGCTGTCGCTTTCACTCGGATTTCTTGGTGGCTATGGGGTGCTGCAGCCAAAGACGGGGAGGCATCTACTTCCGGTGGCTCTGCGGTGCCGCTTAGCTCCTCCTTCGACTTTGCCTTGGGCTTTCGGGAGCCGGAGACGGTCAAATTCTCGACTTCGAAGGGATCAAGGATCCGTGGGCCCTCGTCGAGGAGGGCCGGCAAGAGGAAGTGGCAGAGCAGGGAACAGAGGAGGGTGGACAGGGAGTTCGATGTGGTTGTAGTGCCATCGGATGGTGGGTGCTTGTCGGGATCAGAATCGGAGGATTCCGACTGGTCTATAGGATGGCTGGAGCCGCACGCACCTGATTTTCCGAGTGACGGAGAGGGAGAGAGCAGCTTTGCGGTTATCGTCCCTTGTTATGGGAGAGGGCGTGCAGAGAGAGTCGAGGGGAGGACAAAGAATCACGTCTTGGGGCTGGATCTCGCGGATTCCTCCGGTGAGTACTTGGATCTCTGTTATCTGTATATGTTAATCTCTGTTCGGCATCAATTGCTTTCTTGTGCTGTGGAATTGTTCATTTGCTTCCAAGAACTCGGGTTGCATGGTGCTTGTTCGCTGATCGCAAAGGTTGTGCTTTCCTGTGTTTTTTTGATACTGTTTGAGCAATCTAGTCAAAGCAAGTTGATGTTTTGTCAGTGATTGCCTTCACGATAGTTACTCTTCTTGTGTAGTCACTGTAATTGGGTTTTGATTGTAGTTGGTCAATTCTTGAGATCAAGATTTTCTCGCAGAGCCTAGTGGTTGACCATGATTACAACTGACATAAAATTGGCTGTTTTTCATCAGTTTCTCTCATCTGATGCTCATACTTTTCATGTCAATAATTCCCTTAATGTTTCTTATTATTGGCAAAATCAAGCGCACGATTGCTTGATCTGGAAACTCCATTACTAAATAAACTCTGATTACTTTTATTATGTATGGGAATGGCTATAAAGACCGTGGCTGATGAATTCCCCTTCTGCAGATGGCAAGAAATATATGGAAGAGCTTCTATCCACTCTCCAGAGCGGTTGATCTCCCTCGTTGAGACCGTTCTTTTAGCGTGTATGATTGGCGTAATGATCTCAGTATTTCCTGAAGAACGAACGAACACCGTTGTTCGTTTAACTGTCAGTACCCACTGGTTTGTATATAACCCTCCTCTTCTTTCTCTGATGTACATACCCATGATTTATCTTTTTTAATACTGGTGTGAGTGCCCGCAAAAGTGTGGACGCTAATTTTTAGCTGTAAATGATTGGTGTACATATTTTCGACCTCATATCTTTCTTATTATAGATATAATATGATCTGGAGTAACATGCCAAAAATGTCTCGTATGGGGCCTGCCATGTGCTGCTGTTTATTGGACTATAGCACCAATTGGTTGAGAAGTATAATCTGAATCTTTAAACTATCACACTGAATGTTTTAAATAAATTATTGGGATTCCTGTACTTGTAACATGATCGTCCATGGAGGAATATATTGGTTTATATTGGTTTATTGGGACTATTGATTGGGTTGTTTGTTTAACTTGATCTTACCAGTTTGGTTTGGATTTCTAGTTTCTGTTTGATTAGATGGACCAAACTTCATAGAGATGCGAGAACAAGAAAAAGGAAGGAATCCATTTGCAGGTAGCAAGCAAAAGGGGGTGAATGATTGGAGCAAATGGGTGATGGAGGAGGTGGGTACTTTGGATCCTCCCTAAAAGTAAGGGGACACTATAGGAAGGGGGGCACCCACACTAGTCTTAGCAAAAGGACCATAGCCTTCCTTCTTTTGCTCCAGAAAGGACCATAGCCTTCCTTCTTTCATAGCCACACAGTAATGTTCTAACATAATTAGGTGTCTATATTATGCCTATTTTTGCTTTGATTAGGGTTCGTATATTTTATTTGAACCACTTGAACTTTCATTATAAGTTATCGTGACCGTATAAAATGTTTTATACTTAATGGTCGATAAGTAGTAACAACCGAACTTGCAAGGGATATGGAATAAGATGAGTTCATCCATCGTATTTGTTTGTTTTGAAGGATAGGATTTGGAATGATAGAGATAAGTGATAGTTATTTGTTATCCTTTGTTTTCTCCGAGAATAAGAGATAAGGAATATGAGTTAGGTATGTTACATATGGTTGTTCAGTTTTAAAATATGTTTGTATGTATTTTGGAATTACGAAGGTATTTGACCTTTGATTCTCCGGTAAATAAGAGATTTGGATGCATAGATAGAAATTGTGACAAAATATCCAAAAAGTATATACTTATGTCTTTTTGCATGGAGTTGACATCAAATATACTTATGTCTTTTTGCTTGGTTGTGTTCGGAGATGGACTATAAAGTCATGTGACTGTTCAATCCTTTTTTTGTAATTGATGATCCTCCTCTTCCAAGTGTTTTTAAATTATTTATGTAAGGGGGAGGGGGTCGAACCCTGATCCTTGAGGGGCGTTCGGTTCGAGAATAAGCAAGAATAATGATGGGAAATAAGGATCTATTCTCTTTCGGTTATAAAGATAGGAACAAGGATAATAAGGTGGAATAATGGTAGGTAAGGTGGAATAAAGATATGAATAAGGTGAAATAATGGGATATGAACATGATTAGACATTCTCTTTGGAACCGCACCAGACGGGGAATCGATCACTTATTCCTCGGCTTATTCTCCAAACGAGCAGACCATAAGGTGGGTTCATTGCTTCTCTTCAAAGTGTTTGCCTTTATAACCCTATGAACTTGCGATGATATTTATGATGTTTGTCATGAATAGCATCGTTTTTGACAATGCAAGGATTGTTGGCTTGATCGAGCAAGCTTTCACGTTCTATCCACAAGAGAGCTTAACATACAAAAATTGATGGGAAAAATAAGTGAGAATAGAAATGAAGAGATTGATTGGTAAACAATTTCGAGAAGAGTACATTGGTAGAACACATGTAATACACTCGATCCTCAGTGTCAACGAACCTACAATCAAGATTTAGCAAAGCAATTGCGTAGTGATTAAGTGGTATGCGGAGTATATGCAGCTATATGCAGTTTTCTAATTTTAATTTAAAAATAAAATAGGTATCTATAAAAACATTACAATTGAACTAAATTTGTGGAATATGCATAAACAGATCACAATACCCTAGATTCCAAAACATATTACATAAAAAAGAATTGAATTTGAACTTAATTTGGATGCAAATGGTCATAAATATGAACAAACTTGGATATTCATAAGGAAACTTAAATACGGATAAACTTATCGAATTTATTGATAGAATCAAAATATGGATAAACTTGCGTAACCAGAAGAAAACACCTATGAAAACAAAGCATATCTATAGAATGATAAATATTTTGAGTTGAAGTCCGAGCGAGAATTACATAATTATACATAGAACTGTAGTGCTCCTTATATAGGTGGAGACATTGGGTTAGGGTTACGGTAGGAGATGTCTTTAAAGTGAGCCGGCAAGAATATCCCTATGGTCAGGCTTTACATAATAGCACTCAACATTCCCCTTCAAGCTAGAACACATATATCAATCATGCTCAACTTGTTGCAACATTTCTCAAACTGTGTGCGAGCAAGTGGCTTGATGACATATTTGTTGTCTAGTATGTAGACAATGTACTTAAAGTACAGAGTCCCTTGTTGTATTAGATCTCTAGTGTAATGGCAATCAATTTCCACATGTTCAATGCATCATGAAACATGGGGCTATTGTCTATATGTATTGTTGCACGGTTGTCGTATCTAAGCTCCATGGTGTCACTGAGAGTTGCATAGAGATCTATGATTACTTGTTGAATCCATACTAGCTCTGTTGCTGCATGGACGATGGATTTATATTCACTTTCACCACTTAAGCATGAGACCACTATTTCTTTCTAGCTTCTTCAAGTAACCATGTTGACTACCAAGTTAACATGAGATCCGATACTAGATTTTCTATTTATCACACATTATTTGTAATATGCATCTGAATAGGATATGGGATTGAAGGCATTGTATTTGGTGAACAGTAGGACTTTACTTGGAGAGGATGATATATCTTATGACCAACATGCATGTATTGAAGTAGGACGAAGTAGGAGAGTTCGTGAACTGACTCAGTTTCTCAAGATAAGAGATATATGTGGTCGAGTAATGGTCAGATATAATAATTTATTGATTCGTGCCTTAAGTTTGAAAGTAGACATTTGTGCATCCATGAAAAAGTCCCCTCTCGTCCCCGACGCCCTTCATTGTACCCACATTCTGTTAGTAGCTTTCACTCCCGTTTCTCATAGGCATCCATTGCCTCATGTCTTCTTACCCATGTGGATACCTTTGTCAAGCTAGGCCTGATGCGCTAACAAAAGAACAATAAGGGAAAACTAGGGAATCTAGTATGCAAGCTACTAGGCCGATGAGTTCTTAGAGACCAAGGGGATGCTGACCCCCTTTCCTCGCATGGGCATGACATAATAATATACTCTTTGTATGTACCCATTATGTATGACCCGTCAAAGAAAGATGAGACCTCCCCTCAACCTTCCTAGACAATGAGAAGAAATAATCGCATGTATCGACTAGTATCTTCGACAGTTCCCGATTCATCCCTTAGTTACGATGGGTATATATGTTGTCTTGGACCCTATTATCCATATCACTTGGAGTGTATTAGTGTCATACTTTCGTTGAGATATAACCAGTCCCCGATTGGATAAAGTTACTTCAATCCCTATAAAGTATCATAATTATCCCAAGTCTTTGATCACAAATAATTCTACTAGTCGCGTCTTCACCTATGTAACACCATCAGAATCATCTCCAGTGAGGATTGTGTCATCCACATAAATGAGCTTTGCCACGTATTCTTTTCAATTCTTTTGTATGAATAAATAATGATCTCTATATATGATCTAGTGAGGTCCAGATTCTCTAGTACTTCTTATAACTTCTGAAACCCGGTGTGTGGACTTCGCTTGACTCCATATATAGCTCTGCATAATAGACAAAACTTCTGAAACTCCCCTTGAGCTTTGAAGTCAGGAGGTTTATGCATGTATACAATCTCCTGAAGGTCAAAATATAGTATAACATTCTTTACATCAAGTTGATGCAAGGGACAATCAAGTTGTACTGCAACAACCGTGAGAACATGCATTGTAAAGAGACGAGCGATTGGAGAAAATATGTTGAAGAAATCAACACCATAGGTTTATGTAAACCCATTTTCTACTAAGCGAGCCTTGTAGCAAGCAATTAGTTTGTCATCATTCTACTTCACTATGAACATCCATTGGGATCCAACCACCTTGTTACCAGGTGGATCAACAAGCTACCGAGTATTGTAGGAAGTCATTGCAAACATCTCTTCTTCCATTTCTAGTTGCCATCTGGAATCATGACGAGCCTCAAATGATCAGACAATGCTTCAAAAACTATATGTAGGAGAATCAAGTCTAGAGAAAGACACAACAACAGGAATATGATGATTGGTACATTGTTCGATCCCCTTCCTTAGTGCTTTTGGAAAGTCAACTGCATCACTCACTTGGTCACTTATGGTACATATGTCTATGTCCATGGAAGTAGAAATACCATCAATTTGTAAACCTCAATCGATGGACATACGTGAGGACATGGTTCCTTCTGTGAAGGGGTATGTCTCTTTTGAGAAATAGTCCTGTAAAGAGCATCCTGTGGAATAGGAACAATATGAGGCGCATTATTTTTATGGGAGGTAGAGGAGACACATGTGCCATGGTCTTAGAGTAAAAGTTAAGGGACTAAAATAAAGTAACATCAGCATTGATCTGGTGCTTCCCGAACTGAAGGCCATAGCACCTATACCCTTCTAACTCCAAACGTACCTTAGAAATACACATTTTAGTGCTATGGCTATTAGTTTATCCTTTCCTTGACCAAGGAGATAAATAAAGGAAATACACTCAAAAACATTAGGAGGGACATGGAACAATGTTTTCCTTAGAAAAAGGACATAAATGAGGACCTTCCCATCAATAAAGGTAAAGGTCATACAATTGATAAGAAGGTGGTAGTGTAGCACTCCAAACATAGTACCACGTCTTGTAATCACAAAATGTGGCAGTAACTTAATAGGTAGTGGGAGCTACAACTAGAAACATGGACTTAAGCATCTTAGGACATGGTCAAGGGTCTAGTTGGGCTCAATCTTGATGAATCCCCGATTCATCTACTTTGTATGAAAATTTTAAAAAATTACCTTAATAATTCTCTAAATAAACCCTCTAATTCTAATTAATTAACTTCATTAATAGTGTGAGAAAATCCTTTGGTGTTTGCTTGGAATATCATGCTATAAGAAACCATATTCGAGGGTGTGGATTAGAGAGATGCCTATCGGTACTAGCACAGAGTAGGAACCCCCAATAAATGTGTTGGGTTTTCTGAAGTATTTAAGCTATCTTTCTAGTGATCGTACCCTCTATGGCATTTAAAACTCAGATACAAGGATGTAATGATACTATCTCATTGGGGCTTTGATGAAGGCCATCGTCTTGTGCACACTTGAGTCTAGCATGCAACAATTTTGGTATTAGAAGTACTCATCTCAGGTTTGGCGGTGATTGAGAGTGGTAAATTGTATAGGAGGATTGTTTCGTTGTTACCTCAAGTGAGGCATCTTCGAGCCTCTCTAAGTATACATCAACCACTTGTCACTATCGGCCAACTGAGTGTTATAGTTGAATATCTTGTTTGAAAATAATTCTAAAACTGAAAAGATAAGCAACCGAACTCTTACGTGCCTTCGCAAGTGTTAATTTGGTGAAAAAAGGATATGATTTGTGTTTGTATTGTGTGTATACAAAGATTATACAATTCTATCTTCACTATGTATTCTCTCTCTCTCTTGATTTGACTTTTATGCTCTTCTCACTTCTCTTTTGACATCGGAGATGGATATATCCGGGGATTCTAGTTCGAACTTTGTAGACACCTCACAGAACCCGTTAGATCTCACGTCTCCAAAGGTTTGAGATGACCCTCTTCTCAAACCATCCTGATCTTGGGATGACCTTATTCCCAATACTAGAACCAGTAAATTACCATCAGAATTTAGTCGGTACCAGATTGTCCCTTTCTTCAACCCTCCTCCTCCTCTTAAGTAAGATCTTATTCTTTGAAAGGACCAACTTTACACCCATATCTAATTCTGATTTTTTCTATTCAAAGGTGAAGAAGAGAATATGACTTTAAAGAAACCTTCAAACAATGATGAGAGCAATAATGACCCCCTATGAGCTATTCTCTCTCAATTAATCAAGAAGCTATGGCACATTCAGGAAGCTGGTCACATTCATGTAGAAGAGAATATCAATTACCTCCATATCTTAGAACACATATATGGCACATTCAGGTAGCCGGAATGATGGACCAAGATGTTATGGAAGATTCCTACATCACGGAGATAGATGAAGATTGCAACTGGTTGAGAACAGTGCCTCTGGAGGATGCGTTCGAACACGAACCACACTCCCTTGTATTGCTCTGAAGTTTAATGGGAAACCTAATAACGTATTCATTTCTTCGGGACTTCGAATTAGTTCATGACAACCTTTCACATCCTAGGGTGAGTGAGGACTATATTTGACTAAAAGCCACCCCCTTCACCTTAGTGGACAAGGCTACATACTGGCTGAAAACTCTGGGGAGGTGGTAACCACATTGGTTGCATTTAAGAAACTATTTATAAAGAAGTTCTACACCATGAGTAGAATTAATCAAATGAGGATCAAAATCACCAGCTCCACCAAGTTCCCTTAAGAACCATTTCATGAAACCTTCGAGAGATTTAAGTATTTATTGCGGAAATGTCATGGGCACGAAATTGACAAGATGATGTTGGTCCAGAGTTCAGTAAGTGATCTCACCCCTGAGATGCATGGACTAGTGTGTGCCTCCTGTAGAGGAAGCTATAGGGGAATACATGTCGACACCGTTTGGAAGGTGCTTAAGAAACTAGCTGAAACCAGTCGCTTACGGACTACGAGTTGAGCGTACTTACCCAACCCTTTTCACTCGTATCTAAATAAAGAGGTAGGAAGACTATATATAATATGACTAGCAACTTGATTCCTTGCATGTGGATAATTTAAGATTAATTAACTTTGGTCATGTAGATTAACAAAAAAATGGACAAGCTTCATAAATTCAATGAACCGAAGGGATTTGTCAAAGCTACATAAACATATGAAGGAACTTGCTAAAAGGATATCTAATTTTAAGATACCTACCCTGAATACACTCGTTTCTCATGTTCACAATCTTCACTACGTCCAAGAGCAAGGGGTAGGGCCATAGAGCACATGGGGTGAGGATCAATCCTACACCCACCAGTACCATACCAAAGACCCATCTATGTAGACACTAATTGAGGAGCCTCCACAAGTATTGAAGGTTAGTGAGTTATGGTATAACCTTGATCCCATCAGCAGACATGACCCCAACACCACCCAAGACCAACATCCAGTACTCTCACAACCCATCCTACAACAACAACAACAACACCAGATACGTCCTTACCAGTAGGTCGTCTGGGCCCACCACCACAACCACAGTACCAACGACAGGGCCGGTAGGGATAGTACCGTTGATAGGCTATTAAATCCATTGTTAATTTGTCATTTTTATTGTAGCACTGAAATTCAGTGATCAATAAAAATCACACGAAAATAATTATGCAATTAATCCCAATGGGACAATTTATTTATTTTACTTGAGTAAGTCCCAAGTTGAACTTACAAAGGTAATATGAGGGTTTAAAGTCAATTTTTAAACAATTTAGGGTTTACGTTTTTCAAAAAATGATGGATTTTTAGGGTTATATTAATTTTACGAATTTTTATTGGTTTTAAAATAAATATGTAATTAATTTAAACATGCATGGATTTTTGCAATTATTTTATGCAATAAAATAATGCTATGTAACATGGGAGAGAAAATAAATAATGCAATTTTTATGAAATTTTAAAGGAGTGTGAATATGCAAAGATGAATGGTGGACAAGAACAACCAAGATAATTAGTTTAGTCCAATCTAGTCCTCGAGTCCCAAGGATCAATTAATTTCAAAAATATGTGATCAACAATTTCCAAGTTAAATCCCTAAAGATACCCCAAAACTTTCACAATTTTATTGAGCAATAAATATTAATCACGAAAAATATATGTTCTAAAAATTGAACATATAACTTCCTCAAATTTATTGATATCAAATACTAACCCAAAATGTGAAATTAAATATTCTAAATGATAGATAATGCAATGAGCTTCAAAATGAAATAAAAACACCAAAATCGGGCCACAAATGTTCAAATTATCTATAAAAGAAGCCAGGAGACATAAAATAAATGAAATGTTGACAATTTGGACTTTCAGAGGAACTTGAATGCAAATTTAAGAACCTGGAGGAGGGTCCGATGCAATTTACCCCACAATGGGAAGTCTACATTATTTCTAGGAGGTAGGGTGGTGCGGGTGTATCTTTTTCTTTACGCATATGTCTCAGAGCACGAGAGGGAGATTATAATGATTCTTCAGAACCAAAGGGTCTCTATTGTAATTTGGCTAGATTACGTGCGGGGCACGTGACCTGAGCCTGGTGGCTTGGTCTGAACCACTCCATGGATTCGTCTGGTCGATGTGAGTCACCTGAGGTGCTAGACTTGGGTCAAAGGTTTGGGGGCCTCTCAAAGTTGTTTGATCAAAGCAAGAGGAGTGCCATCAATGGTTCCTGTAGCACCTAGAGTGTTCTTCTTGTTTCCCCTCCTCAACTCAAGCTGTTGGTAGCTAAAGATCTTTCTTCGTACGACGGGCACATGGTCAAGGGTCATCGAGGCTAACATTCCTCGTGCTCCTGGTGATTCTCAGGATCCTGCAAGTGAATAAGGGGGCTCGAGCAACAAGGGCTCATCCTATTCATGATATCTCCAGGAAGGGGGAGAGATGGGTGGGCTACTATATTGACAATGAAGGAGAATGGGAAATTCCATAGTGGTGTATCCATCATAGATGGAAGATTATGGATGATAGAATAGAATCAAAGGCTAAGAAGATGATGAGGTGATTCGCTCGTAAATGACTATATTATGGGCTGATAGAGGACTAGAAGAGGAACAAAGAAACACAAGGCAATGAGGGGAATCGAGTAGAAGGGTGAATGGAGGATATGGGAATCGAGTAGAAGGGTGAATGGAGGATATTTTGAGGTTCACCCAGTGCTTTGGAGTGGTTGGAAGCGTTCTCCGATGGTTGCCTCGAGTCATGGGAGGAATACAATGAGGCTCGGTGATGCGTCAAGGGTTTGAGCAACAATATCACGATGTAAAGCTTCATGGATAATGTCTTCAAGAGTTTATCGCCGACTCAATGTGTGGCTATTATCACCGGCCACACCGGTGTCTCTCTCCCTCCCTCTTGTTTCGTGTGGAAAAGGGTAATGGTGGTCGATCAGTGAATAATGGAAAAGGCATTCTTGGGAATCCTAAAATAGGAAGAAATCAGAGGAATCATATAGGAAGAAGGGATAATGGTTGTTGGGGAAGCATGATTCTGCTGGTGGTTAGAATGTATATCGATCACTTACAAGCGATGGGTTTATCTCCAGTTGGTTAGAAACAATGGAAGAGGTATTGGAAAAAGTGGTAGGGAGCATGGGTTCCATTTTCATAGGATAAGGGGCTGTCGACCATGTCTGTTGGAGATGATAAGGGGAGATGGGTTCCTAGAAGTTCGAGGCGATAATGTTTGAGAATTAGAGGTTTAGTTGCATGTGACCTAAAGAGGCTAGGGATGAAGAGAGTATTAAGATAGATAGGTTAGATGTGGTGGTTGCTGGAGGAAGGTGGTGAAAGTAGTGGTTGGTGGGCTGAAGGTAAAAGGAAGGGGATGTTTGCAGCAGTCGTTGGATCCTGCATGATACATCGATCGGAAGGTTGTCACGTGTGAGGTACGTGAGGACGAGTGGGTAAACAGGTTGGGCCATTGATGAACCCATGATTCATTAATACTTCTTCAACATTTTATCTTAAAATATTTAACAAATGCATGTATATATTTGTAATTTTAATTTGTTATCAAAATATCATTCACAAATAAAAATGAATTTTTATGCATCAAATCATTTAAATAAATAAAAGAATAAAAGAAAGAAAACAAAAAGAAGGCAGGTTGTAAATTTGCATATATGTACAATATTACTAGTAAAATATAAATATAGCTGAAGAATATATTTATATAACCTAATATCCAAGACTAAGTCATCATGGGTTTGTCGACAAACCAATAAGTAGGGGGAGATAAGGAAGAAAATCTCAAAAAGAATTAATTATACACTACACATATTATTCATTAATTATCCATTATTTATCAAAAAATAATTAATTTTTAATCAATTCATTTAAATATATTTTTCACCAAACTCTTCTTCTATTATTTTTAAAATTGTATATAAAAATATAGAAATCCTAAAAAATACTAGCCTTTATATATTCTAAGAAATTCCACTTCCAAATTATCAAAATATCAACTTCTGAACATCATAACTTCCTCATATAAACTCCGATATCACTCTACTCATTTTTAGAGTTCATAAAATAATATTATCTAATTAATGAAGGTGATTTCACTAAAATCGAAGTCCGTTTGCAAAAAGTTAGTTTTGGGACCTAATGACAACTGGATTTCTGGCTATTTATTTTATTTACTTAATAGTATTTATAATTTTAATAATTTTCCAATTTTTAATTATTTTCTTTATCTTGTGTATTGTGTATAAATTATTTCAGAACTTTTATACACTATTTAATATTTTAAATAAAACAAAAACCCTAATTTATAAATGAATTTAAACTGTATAACATATACATGCATTTATTTATATGTCTACGTTAAATGTATAAAATCCATAAAAATTCACACATCTCTTATTTATTATCATAATAATTAATAAAATAAGAAATGACATATTATTTATTAATTTATTAAATTAAAAATAAAACCCTATTTATTAAGTATACTATATACATATTTATTAATGTTATATTTATATTTCAATAAATATTTATTATTTATATAAATAAATTATACAATAAATTAGTTAATTTAATTATACACATTTTTTATTTTCATATCTATTTAAAATAAGTGTATTTACTAATTAATATCTATTTAATATAATATTTATCCCTTCTAACCAAACAAGTGTTGACACGTACCAGCACTTGTGTCATCTTCGTCAAGAACAACATGTCGAAGTCTATTCCAATGCCTTTATCATAGATTTTTCCATGCATTCCTACTCCAAACCACCATAATACACGCCTACCCTCTGATCATCCCTAACATTCTTCCATCATTTCTATATAATTCCCCAAAGATCACCATTCATACATAACTCTTCCTCATCCAGAACCACCTAGCCAACCATACTCCTTCCTTGCTTCGTTGCAGCCACCACCAGTGGTGACAGAGATGGGTGTCCACTCCGCATGGAAGGTTGATCGTCGGAGATAATGTTCCAAGGCTGATTTGCCTTGCATTGTGGCTGCTCACCTGCGTCCAATTCCGGGAAGTTTGTCGAGCCATCGAGCCATCGTAAGGGGATCTTACATCCTACAGTCCATCATCTTTAATTTCTTGATCTTGTACCCCAATGAGGTCTTCTAATTACATAATTAGGTATCCTAAGCATCTTACTTGAATCACATACTAAATCCATGCTCAAGTTCAAATCTATCTCATCTAGTGTTTGTATCTGAGACCCTCTCCCCAGAACTTTACTATGTGGCCTACTATTTCATCGCGTTCTTAACCGATTCATCACGAATCAATCAACGAAATCTTCATGTGTAGATCGCGTGAGCATCTGGAGTGTCATGTTCAACAATCAACCATCTGTAGATCGTCAAATCCACATTGATTGCATCATCAAGCTGTTGTTGCATTCTAGTACTTCCAAACCCTAGCCGTCGCTCAACAAGACTTCTTCGATCATCTTCAACATACCTTGCAGTGGGAGCGCTCGAGAGGGTGAGGAGCACCCTCTCCACCCTACCTCCGACCGGTCATCCGCCTTAGAGCTCAACAGAGACCAAGATCATCACCACCAGTCGTGTTTTGGGGAAGAACACTCACCAAGAATGCGAGCTACAGTTGGCCAACACGTGGAGCCCAATCAATGGCCCAGATCGTGTGAATGCCATCTAATCTTAGTTACGTAATTCCAAATAGTGAAACTTTTGCAAAGAAATCCTCGCAAATATCGGAAATTGAAGTGTGACTCTAACCTTTTCCATAATTACATTTAGATCTATGATCATGGACCTAAGTGCAAGGATTCTATAGTTTCTTTTGCAATTAGGTCCCTAACCAGAGACCTAGTTGTAAGAACCCATCATTCTTTTTTTTTAATTTCTATTCTATATTACTTTTTGGAAACTTTGGAAATTGTAGACTCATAGATAATAGTATATCATAGTTGTATTTTTTACATTTTTTGTGTCGAATTTCAAGTATTTCTTTGCACTTTTCGCTCGGATATTCTTTCTTTATTTTTGATATGTTTTGATTTCTTTTGGAGTTCTTTCTAGAGCTTGCTGCTCGAGCGTATTATCTACTATATAGTATCACATATATTTCCAAATTATGTCACACAATATATTGTAGATAAATCATTTGAACAATATCCCTTTTAAAATAAAATAAAAATTTAAATTAAAATAAAATTGAATAAAAAGAATAAAAGGATATTTATTGCCGATGAAGAAAATGAAAGAGGGATAAAAATTATCACAAAAATCATTTTCTTCACTCGAGAATTTTGAGCGCGATTTTTGCCTCCTTGTGTTCACCCTAGTCATACTTACCTGGATAAATAAAGAGTGAAAACAAACGATGATTTGATGTTTGTTTAATTTCACTTGATTAACTGAATTTTATTTAGCGATCTCTACATCGATAACTTTTAACTGTAGGCAAAATTCAGTTATAGAAATGGCACCGTTGCCGGGGAGGCGCCATCGTACTTGAGATTTTCGAGTCATATTTTTTTGATATATTTTTCCTTCTCTACCTTCTTCTTGTTCTTCGTGTTTTCTTGGATTTACCCATTTTTCTCGATGTTTTTTTTCTCATTTTCTTTGTTTTTTTCTCTCTTTTATTTTCTTT
Organism: Ottelia alismoides; assembly: GCA_037367405.1. Classification (NCBI taxonomy): domain Eukaryota; kingdom Viridiplantae; phylum Streptophyta; class Magnoliopsida; order Alismatales; family Hydrocharitaceae; genus Ottelia; species Ottelia alismoides. Next base: position 366,959 of record JAZKJV010007841.1, on the reverse strand, counting down.
TATTTTCTACGTGGTTTTTGTGTGAATTTTCTTTCTTTGATTTTTCTTTATTTTCTGAGTTGTTTTGTTGATTTTTATCGATTTTTCTTGAATCTTTTTTTTGTTGTTTTTAAAACTTTTTTCTCTGATTTTTCATTGAGTTTTTTTGTTGATTTTTTTTCTTTTATATCTGCATGTGCTAACCCATTTTACAGGGCATGCAAGATTAGTCAACTTCTTAGGAAGCCCACTCAGTTGAGAGTGCATAGACTGGTTTAGTCTCCTATAAGCTGGTTATAGAAGGGCCAAGCAGGTTATATGGACATATATTTTGGATATTTTTTCTTTCTTTTCAGACATTCCTTATTTTTTTTTGTTTTCTTATGAGAGAGGGTATTTGCTCATTTTTCTATTTTTGTGAGAGAGGAAGGGGGCACTTTCCTGTTTTTCTTTTTGTAGCAATGTATCTACTAAGGACATCCCGATTATACACGGACTTTGCATTTTTTTTCTCGGGGTATGTTTCTCCATGTGTCGGTGCATGTGGGGGACCTCATGGTTTTTGATTTTCATCATTTTTTCTTTATTTCACACATTTTTGTAAAGTATAGGGATGTATGTGTGAGTCACTAGATGAATAAAATCCTTAATCCACACTTAAGCGTAAGTCATATTGTTTTGAAAATTAATTCATTCTTACGCTAGCACTGCTGATTAGGACTCGACTTTTCACGACTTTTCATGTATTAGACTAGTTTTGCATTTCTGCGTGGATCTCTTACACGCAGAGTGTTAGAGAAATGTACACTTTCTATCTTGGCATTCATCATCATTTTCCGCTGCATTCCATGTTCCCCCTGGACAGACACATTTTTAAGAAATTAAAGGAAAATGATATCTCGTCAGATACCATTAAAAATATCCGAAAAACATGAAAACCATAAAAAAATAAAAAAACTCTTTAAAAAATTTTACCCAAAATAAAAATACTTGGACTTAACTTGTATTGGGAGAACAATACCTTCATGGTTTACATGTACTCTTTAGACAATGTGAGGAACGCACACTTAAAAGTTAGAGCGAAAATCCTTGGACTTGTGCCATAAGTGCTTGGACTCTCCTTCGGGTCATGTTATTGCTGCAAGCACTTGCCTTAGATGTTAGATGAAGTAGTTTTGTGTAAAGTAGGCTCGGATTACCTACACGGATACAAACTATTCTAAGAGACTACACATGTGAGTTTGATTAAAATAACTGCTTGATCACCTAACTTTAAAATTGAAAAGATTAACGAACGAACTCTTACTATCATCATTGTGTGAAGTTGATGAAATTGGGATTGCATTATGTTTGTTTGCGGGGTATGTGTTATTTCATGTCTTATTCACCTTCATAATCATGTTCTTGACTTGATATTGTATTCTCTCTCGTACATATTTTGATATCGAGGATGACGACTAGAAGGATTTTATGCACAGACTCTGAAAGCCTTTGACCTTTCACCGTATATCATATGTATTCATAGACATGAGACGCACCTCTTCCCGAGTAGGTCCCACTTAGTCACAAGGTGAGTCAGGACCAGACTCCCTCGCCTCCCAACCCTTCAGTTGAGGCAGACCCACGCTTCAATTTTTCATCTATTTCTCCTGCATGTTTTTCACCAAGTTCTTACGAGACTTTTTCCTTCCCAGAGGATTCGAGGATCATGGCTAGAGGGAAGGCATTAGTTGATGACAGAGTTGCCGAGGATAGACTACATGATGGTGAGAGACCTGATCCAGCTTCGGATATTACTGTGGGTATTCTAGACACACTTCAACAAATGAGTATACAGATCAGAGATCAGTGTAGAGTCCAGGATGACCTTAGAGTTGAGATCATTGTACTGGGAGTAGGAACCAATAACCTACCATCATCTATAGTGGTTCCCACAACTTCGAGAGATGAGTATGACCCAAGAGCTAGGATGTTATATGAGCTTAGACCATCCTTCATATCATTGCTTCACAAGTTATATGGGAACACTTCGAAGGAGCCATTTACCTTTCTACAACAGTTCAACATGACATGTGGTACGACTAGTTATCCATGAGTTACATAGGAGGATGTATGCCTTAAAACCTTCCCCTTCGCCTTAGAAAATAAGGTAGTTTATTGTTTGAGTCACTTGGGGATGGAGTTTATACATGGGACAATCTAAAGTCCACATTCCTACGTAAATACTTTACTCTAGGACGAACTAATATGATGAGGGGTCAGATCTCCAACTTTTCTCAGTTTCCACATGAATCATTCTATGATGCATGGGATAGATTCAAGGATTTTACTAAGAGATGTCCTTATTATGAGATACCTTTGAAGGTGCTTGTTCAAAATTATTTTGGATGACTCTGGCCAGATGTTTAGGGCCTAGTGAGCATCGCATGTGGCAATAGTTATTTGAATAGGGATGCAGAGTCAGTTTGGTCCATCTTTAAAGGGGATGGTGGAGAATTCTCATGTAGTTGACTCCACTCAGGCATTCCATAAGGGCCCATAGCCACCACACCAAAGAGAGCATCATAAGGTGGGACATGTTTCTGATTTCGATTCACAATCTAACATGGGATTCATTAGTTAGAAGCCAACACCGGTCGATGTTATTCAGAAGCAGGTCCAAGATTTGGAGAAACATTCTTCACTTCCTCAACAATTGAGTGATTTAATGAAGAAGTTGATCGAGATGCAACTTCAGAATTAACAGTCTCATCCTTCTTCCACTTCCTAGCCTATATAGGGATCTTTACCCATTCCTCCCACCCATCAGATACAATATTCTTAGAGCGAGCCGATACAGCTTACAGAGCCTCCACAGTTGGATTGGCATGAGGATCAATCCAATGGCAACATGAGTCAGATCATTAGCCATGTTGACGATGACGTTGAATCTCACTCCACTTTTGCGATTGACGGTATATGGTATGCTCCTATTTAGCCACCAACACACTTCATTCCATAGAACGTCGCAACAACACATACATCCACAACATGGACGCCCATCTCCACATTTCTAGCACTGTCAGCCTTACACGCAACAACTGTCTAACCAGCATGCCTATCAAAGGCCACTTTCATATTAGCATCCTGCTACACATCCACATTCCTATTAGCACTGTTAGCAGTAGCAATCTTCGTTTACTTCACAGTGATCTCCTCATCCTTATACACCACAACAACACATTCCTAAACAGGAGAGAGTATACAATCAGGGACAATACACTGAGTCAGAGATATCTTCACAGTCCCTAGCACTGAACCAGATCATGGATATTATAGCCACACTCCATAGTACACATAAGACAGACATGGAGTGGTTTAACCAACGTCTGGATGAGTTAACCTTGCCCAAGTCCACTCTCCCAACTCAGCCTCAGATGAATCTGAACAACAAGAGGTGACACCCAAATCAGGTAGACGCTACTATATGTAAGTGATGAATCTACATTTCATCATCTTTATTCTATCATTTTGGCCTTAAAAACCCTAGTAAATAGGTGTAAATAACGTAAATTCATGTATTTTATCATCCATGCATTATTGTGTAAATATTGTATAAAATACAGTTTTTAATGCCAAAATAATAGAATAAAGAAAAGAAAAGAAAAGAAAAAGGATAAAATATTGCAAAGATTTTATGACCCGAAACCCCGAGACCTAGGCATCTCGATGACTAGGTCGACAAGGAATAAAGTAGGGGAGATAAGGGCCAAAAACACAATAAATATACCTCGTATTTCATCCATTCTTTATTCATTTTAGGACCTATTTTGGTTCCACTTTTTATTAAAGAAACTTCGTACATGAAAGTTGTATATAATTAAACATAGAAAAATACAAAATTGATCTCACTAAAAATAATGTACAGATAAAAAGTCATGATCTGAATAAGATCCCAAAATCCCAACTTCCCAGACCTGTATCTCTCAAATAAAAACTCCAAATGTATCAAACCGGCCTTTAATTGTATATAATTTTCAATAAGCTATTTAATGAAGGTGGTTTCGCATTTGGCGGAGCCACGGTTTGAAAGTTGAGTTTTGGACCCTCCTTGTATACTTGTACAGATTAAAATATTCATTTTATTTATTATTCATTATTTTTATAATTTTATAATTTTACAATTTTGTAAATATTATTTATAATATATGTATACACTAAAATTAGAATCAAAACCTAAAAGAAATAAAAAAATAAAACACTTGTATATAATACATAGGTATAATACCTGTACATATACCTATATAATTAATTCTTCTATTTTATTAAATATACAAAACACTTCAAAAAAATAAAATAAAAATATATTTAAGTGTATAAAAATACTTTATAAATATATAAAATAATAAATAGAATTCATAAAATTAAAATTACATAATAAAAATAAAATACTAAAATATATAGATATGTATACATATATAGGCCTAAAAAGGTAACTTGTATTTTTATACCTCTAAAAAAATAAATAAAAATCATAATAAAATAATTTAGAAAATAATAAACATTTTTTATTTTATATTCTAAAATTAATAAAATCATTTATTATTTTTAATCGATTTTCTAATTATTTTTTCCAACAATTTTTCTGGTTGGTCCACGTGGACCAACCAGATTAAACCGTTGGTTGACCTCGGTCAACTCTCTGACCGAGGTCTGCCATTGCGTCAGACCTGGTTTTTTTATCTTTTTTTGCGGAGTTTTCTTGGTCGCATCTTTCCTCTTCTCATGATACTTCCTTCATGATTTTTTATGCTCGTATATCCAAGATTCATGCCTAGGTGTTTTCTTGGGCATTGGATTAATCGATGCATCAGATCCGCGTCGATCTTTGGACCCTGTCTGTCAACCCTTCAAAAACTTGCCCCGACTTCCCTTTCCTCTTTGATCACTCTTCCACCACTCTACCCTCAACCTAAGACATCGAAGACCTTCGTGGTGACAGCAGGAATTTGCACACGTCAGAGAGGTCAGAGAGGTGTTGAATCGAGCGAATCCCCTCGCCGGAGGTCTCGCCGGAGTCATATTCCAGCACTGCCTTGGTGAGGTCTTTTCTCCCTCATCCTGTATTCTCTTTAGACCATAGAAAAGCTGTGGATCTCATCCGCATTTCCCCCTTCATCATCTCACTCTCGATCATCGGAGAACCTTCAGATTTTGTCGATTGGCCGTGCGTCGAGTTTAGCCGGCCGACATTCGCCTCGTTTTGCCCTCTGGAGGGTTGCAACAACTTTCCCGCGACCCTTATAACTCTTCCTTACAGATACAAAAGACACCACATTGACTGGAGCAAGTTTTGGCGCTCGCCGGGGACCCTTAACCCCATAGCTTTGCCACCTCCGTGCTAGCGCACCCGATCACCTTGTCCCCTTCGGTTGCTTATAGCATCTAGGGGGACCCTGCAGGAACCCTCCGGCCATTTTGGAACCTCCAAGAGCCACGGAGGAGATAGATCGAGGGCGGGGAACCTCAGCTTGCCGGTGTTCTTCCTCGTTCGTCCTGATAGCCTCCCCGCCATCAGATCTCGCTCGGCCGCCTAGATCCTCCAGCTGCCGCACGATCAAGCCTCACCCTCCGCATTTGATCCTCTCTCGCAGATCTAATCGCAACCACCCATCCGCGAAGGGTTTCCACTGATGTGAGGGTGCCACGTGTTAAAGTGAGGAATGCCAGCTGTTGGATGCGCTAAGGTGGGGTAATTTTGCGCTCAAACCCCCGCCAGTTTTTGTATTTATTAAATAACTCTAAAACTTTCATCTGCTGCTTTAAATATTTTGTAGTATTTACAACTAAGGCCCTGAACTTTTCATTATTGCACATTAGTCTTTGTCCACGTCACCTCACGTGACTCACGCGCGTGGGGTGTGGGATTTTTGCACATGGACCCTCGAGGTTTCAAGTATTTCAGTTTAGTCCAAGAATTTTTTTCTTAAGTGTAATGTTTTTGGAAAAATTGTAAAATTGCCCCTCAGGTTTTTGATATTTACGAAAAGGTCCTTGCGTGTTACGTACCTTGCGCACGTGACTACGGAATTTTGTGATTGGTACAGGAACTTAATTAATTAGTTATAAATTAATTAGTTATAAACTTCTGGAAAATTTGCATTTGAGCCCTTAATTTTCTGGATAATTACATAAATGCCCCTACTAGAATCGATTTTTCTCTTTGTTGTTTGCATTTATTTCATGCATCTATGAAATGTCAAAAAATCCCAAAAAAATAACTTAAGCTCCTGTTTAGTTGTTCTTTCACGCCATATTTTTGTGTTGCATTTTTATTACATCTTCATAGTATAACAATTCAAAAACATGCATTTTCTCTACTGTTTGCATTAAAAATGCCAAAAAAAATTAAAACCCCTTGAAAATTCCAAAAAATTCTATTTTGTATGTTTCTGTTTGTTTTAACTTCAGTCCAGAAATCACTAAAAAATTCAAAATAAAACTCTTAAAAATAACAAAACTCTTAAAACTTCATAAAATCTTAAAAATTCCATAAAAATCCCAAAAATATAATTTTTATCTCTAAAATTTCTCCTTTTTATTCTTTTTGTTGTAAAATTAATTAGAGGAATTTTTGAGTCTGTTAGATATTTTTCATCCTCGTTTTAATTTCAGCCAGCAACTTTGTTCACTGTTTTCAGTATTTTTGATCTTAAAAATACCAAAAAATTAGGAAAAATATAGAAAAATTAAAAAAAAACACTAGAAAAATATAAAAATCAAAAAAAGATTTTATTTCCTTAACTTTGAGGATTTTTGCCTCTTTTTATAAATATATTATCTTGCTTTTCTTATATTGTGTACTTCTTTTATTAGAAGAAAAGAAAATATAAAAAATATAAAATATAAAAAGAAAATAAAAAATCAGAAAATTAAAAATCAAAATATAAAATTATAAAATCAAAAATAAAAAAATTAATTAAAATTAAAAACACACAAAAAGTTCAATTTGGCTAAGTGATCCACAAGACATTGGGTGTTTGACTTTTGTTTAGACTGCTTTACTCCTTTGCTTCCTGTGTTCGACCCCTACTTTCTTGCTGTTATACATTCTTTGTAGGGTATTATAAATTTTAATCCTTGCTCTTAATAGCTTAATTGATTGTGTGGGTTAATTGTTGATCAACGAGAAGACTTGAGTAGTCGTCTCAGTGACAGTGAGCCTGATTTGTCAGGCCATTATTTAGCGATTCTTGTCTTTTCATTTTTCAAATGGCGCTGTTGCCGGGGAGAATCGACTTGTAGAGCAGATCTTTGTCTTTGTATTTTGTTAGCCATTTTTGCTTATCTCTGTCTATTGTATAAATTGATTGTGAACTGTCTGACATTTCTTTCTTATTTTCTTGCAAGGGACTATGGACCGAGGAGGATCGCCTAGGGGATCATGAGCAACCTTGGGAAGCAAAGCCAGCTATTGTATATTAGCCGATAGGAGAGAGCTGGAGGAACTTGAGAGAGAGATAGGATAGTTAGTCTTCATTTTTGTGAGAGAGAGACTTGTGATTATTAATTTGTAATAATACAGGTACCCTGGACTTTGGACACTAGGGCCCAATTTTCAAGTTTGTTCACTTGGGGGCTCACCGCAGTTTTGATGCATTTTCACCGCTTTGTTTATTTTGTTTCCTGTTTTGGTTTTCCTTATTTTGTGGAATGAGCCCTTAGTTTTTAGGCTTTCTTGATCGTGTAATCTAAGGCCAAACATCTAATAACCATTGCATGCACCTACAGTCTTATCGTTTGGACTTAGAAATAATTAATTGTTGGACACATAATTCGGAACCACCGCGTCACGAGAGTCTCCGTACAACGCTGTCAGGACTCATTGTGGTGGGCACCGAGGAGATTATAAGATTGGACTACTAGGTTTCGCTTTGTGTGTTTTGCATTTGGTTCTTCACGCTAGCAGTTGCCTGCTTAGGACGATTTCCGTGTGCATATTGGCATATAGTATAGGTTTATAAATTCCCATTTTGCATCCTGCATGGAGAGAGTTGGGAAACACTGTAAGTCTTCTAACTGAGCATTCATCATTTAGTCACTAAGGTGAGATTTCCATCTTAATGTCACCTTGCAATGCTTTGCTGACCTTCTCCCTCTGTTTTTGGATCAATAAGAATCAAATGAAGAGACAAAATCGTTAGGCGCTTGTATTGAATTGACTCCAAACAAGTGATAACACAAAAAAATTAAAAAAGGGACTGCTAAAAGTACCTGACCTGAATAAAATTGATTAATTGGACTCATTGCCTTGGGGTTAGCAAAGCCCTCATTTATTTTTAGGTTGCATTGGAAGGTCTCCTTCCCAGTGAGGTGAGCGACGTCGTAAGGATAAGAGCCCAAAACCCAGTCTATGGCTGCCTTGTGTATCGCCTAGATTTCCGAAGTATTGGCGCTTCTATCATACGTAGACGAGTAGGGCTTGGTTGGCAATGATGACTCTCTATTGTGTAGAGCATTGACCTTGTCCGAAGTATCAAGCATAGGCCATGCCTTCACGGGGGTGTCTGTCTCATCGTCTTGCGTCCGAGTAGGTTCTTGCATGCTCACGGGTGATTCCGTTGCGAGCGAGTTCTGAAGTATTGGTTTTGCCTATCAGCTTCCTCCCTCTATTTCTTTGGTTGAGTAGGGATCTAGGAAGGGTTACAAGGACCTCAAAAAGTGCAGACACAGGTTACAAAGGAGGAGGACAAGTACGAGATACTTTTCTGGCAGGACTCTCGCTCCTATAGGCGTAGCGCTCTAAGGACTTGTTACAAGATAATTGCCTGAATTCAAATCTAGAATTCACAAAGATAATTGCCGAACCTTCACGGCTTCACGAGTCGAGTTAGTGAATCCATTGCATTGAGGTTTGATTGATTAGTTTCATTAAGGTCACGATAAAAAACATCGCGCATTTGCGCAATTTTGCTTCCCTCACCTTGGACCCCTGCTCATTGTGAGCCTTCTACTATTTACACTCCCTTTGTTTCTTGTTGACCTCTGTATCTTTCATCCACATCGATCTTCTTCTTGACCCTTGAGATGGCGACGAATAGGCAGTTTAGTCGAGACTCTGTCGACACCCACGTCGGTTTCATCTGCTCGCCTTCTCCAATAATTCGGGGCAATTCCCGAGAACTCAATTCGAACTCCATGAACCAATCTCCAGACTCCCCACCGTCTTTAATAAATCGGGATCACTCTTGTCCTGAACTCTGTCCATTTTGGATGGCCATTGATTTCACTCGTTACACATTGCCATCCTTAACAAAGTTCTGCATTGACCTTAACACAAAATATTTTTCTCCATCTGGTGCTGCAATTCAGACTGATCGAGGCATTCTTCCATTCGCAGACCAAGAGCCTGAGTCCGAGCTAGCAAATCAAGCAGAATCCGAAATGGCCGGTGGAAGAGGAAAGGGACCACAACCCTAACCTGAAGCTGAAGCCAATCTGAGGGAAGGGTAGGACACCACGTAGAATGATGTTAACAGTCAATTGCGAGCATCCATATAATCAATCCAGCAGCAGTTTACCAACCAAGACCTGGCCCAGACCGCTTTCCAATACATGCTGAATGATCTGAGGAGGAGGGTCGATGCAAGAGATGGCCGAAGGGAAGATGAACAAAATCTGGACCATGAGTTCAATCGTGAGGATGAATTCTCAGTGTGAGGACCAGAATTTGATAGAGTGGATGCAGGACCCCCACTGCCGAATCCAACTTTAAAGCAGATATACAACCCTGAAGCCGGGCGTATAACGGAGTGGATCCAAATTCCACAAATCCACGCCCACTTCGAGCTAAACCCACGTTTTTTGTCTCTGCTCCCTACTTTTCATGGGAACACCACTGAGGAACCATACATTCATCTCAAGAAGTTCGGTCGCATCTGTGCTACTGCTCACTACCCTGGAATTCCTTTGGGGGTAGTCAAGATGACCGCATTTCCCTTCAGCCTTCAAGACAAGGCCCTATATTGGGTCGACCACCTATGGAAGGTAGTAACGACCTAGGAGGAGTTAAAGTCTGCATTTCTCCACAAGTTCTATCCTCTCGGCCGATTGAATAAGATGCGCGCTCATATCTCCAGTTTCTGCCAACAGCCCCACGAAACTATTCATGAGGCGTGGGAGAGATTCAAGGATCTCCAAGAGAAGTATCCCCACCATGAAATCCCGAAAACTAGTCTTGTACATCACTTCTTTGGTGGGCTCACACTAAAGAGACAAAAGCTTGTCGATGCCACTTGCGGTGGTTCCTACTTTAACAAGGACGGGGACGTGGTGTAGAACGTCTTCGAGGAAATGGCTGAAGGAGAAGCCGCTCAATCCTCGTCCCGAGCATACATGAAGGTGCCAACCGCCATCAGCAAGCTAGTAAACATGGCTTCTCACACCGAAGACAGGGATGAGAGATCCAATTTGAGTATCATTGGGAGACACTTGTCTAAGGTGGACATCATCGAGAAGAGGTCGCAAGACCTCAAAAAATTTTCAGTAACAGAGAAGAGGACCCAGGGCTTGGAAAAGCTCGATGTGATTTCCCAACAGCTGGAGAAACTTATTCGTGCCTTGAACGCCAACATGTGCAACGTTATGTCTACCACTGCCGAGCCGATCGCTTAGAAGAAGGAGCCTGCAATGCATCAAACCCCTCAGCCGACTCCACCGCAGCCCCAGCCTATCCAGTACATGTACTACGTGCAGGTTCCGGAGCAGCCCCCACAGCCACAGACATAGATGGTTGTACACCAACCTAAGTCCCAACCAACTTACTCCGAGCAGCTCTCTCCACCCCCACCACTGATCCAGGAAATCAATGGTGTATGGAACAATGAAGCGCAACTGACCTATCCTCAAGGATACCCCCAAGGTCAGAACATGGGCAACATGCCCTATCACCAGCCGCAGCAGGGTGGGAGACCCTTGCAGCCCTCATATCAGTACCGGCCTCCATATCAGGGAAACACCTGGGGGTAGAATTATCAGCATGGTCCTCAGCAGCCCGGATATCGCGATCAAGGATATCATCAGCAACCAGTTGCTCCTTATCATCAACAGAACTCACAGTATTCCTCCAACCCTCCTCCTTACCAATTCTCACAAGGTTGCCAGTCACAGTCTCACCAGTCATACCAACATCCTAGACCCCAGCAGGGGGAATCTTCTGAGATTGTGCCGATCAATCCGACCCTTGCTTGCCTCAAGTAGTTAATGAAGAACATGGATGAGATGAACCAAAAGATTGACGACTTGACGGTTGCGAAGACAACTGTACCTGCTTAAGTCGAGGCTAACCTGAACAATTTCCGACGCAAGGAGCAGGTAGCCGATAGTGTCCAACCAGATTCAGGTGAATTAAATTGCTTTTTATCTAATGCTGTTACTCTCAGGAGTGGTAGGACACTCCAGCCATCGGCGACGACGAAGGGAAAGCATATTGCATCTGACGGGGAATCGTCAGTCCGGCCAACTCAAGGGCCAAGTAGTATTTTTGGAGTAGCACTGCCAACTAGAAAAATGAAGAAAACAACAAAACATAAAAAGATAGCAACAGCCTCGGTGGAGAAAGGCCAGCATTGGAGACGTTTGCATCTGCCTCAGCATCAGCTCCGGATAGGAGGAATCTTGCACCTGCAGTGAGTCCAACACCAGCACCAGAAGCCGAGCTTACAGTTTTTGGTCCACATACTATAGATTATTCTATTCCTCTTTGTCATCTACCAATAAACAATGACATGGGTACTATTTTGAAATACATTGGTGGAGATTCTGTAAATATTCCTTTCCCAGAAGCAATGAAAAAACACAAAAAATGAAAATATTGAAAAATGCTTTGTCTAATCCTACCATCATTGAAATTATTTAGAATTTAAATTGAACGTGCCATTGATGAAAGCTCTTGAGTACATACCAGCTGTAAAGAAAGGATTTAAAGATGCATGCACAACCGAGCGCATGCCTCACCCTCATAATTCCATGAATAAAGGTGGCAAGTCCGAAAAGCATATCCTCACAATGTTCACACTTAATGCCATCAGCAACCTCTCGGATAAAAAGACAGATATGAGAGCACCTCTTATGCGTTGTCAGATGTTTAATCAAGAATTTGAACGAATACTGCTCGACAACGGGTCTTCTGTCACTCTGTTGCCAGCCTCACTGCTTACAGAATTCAGGATAGGACCGCTCAAACCTACAAAGATGATTCTACAAATCGCAGACAAATCAGTTAAGCGGCCTAGGGGCCTGTTGGAGGACGTAATAGTCATGGTTCAGGGGAAGCAGTTCCCGGCCGATTTTGTAGTACTAGATATGGACATCCCTGCTCCATTGCTCCTTACCCCAATCATACTTGGACGACCATTCCTGTGGACGTCGAATGTAGTGGTGAATTATGGGACTGGAGAAATCACTTTTGGTGCTGGCAACAAAACAATCAAAGTAGAGACCCTGCCCGAGGGCGCACCAGCAGAACGAACATCTGCATCATACGCAAGGGTGATTAAGTATTATGATGAATGCAACTTTCTGACAGAAATTCAAGATACCAACTTATTCTTGGATGACAATGAGATCCATGAACTCCTCTGCCCCGAGGAGGGATTGGAGACCGCAGTCGAATTTCCCTTATCGATCAGGATGAGGTGTTTGCTGACACGCTGCATGAGACTTCTGTGGGGGTGATGTGCCTTCAAGATCAAGAGCAAATTATTGAAGAGCCTTGTGATGAAGAGGAAATTATTGCAACATTCTGTCAAGAGCTGAGTGAAGAGGCAGAACAGAATATGGTGGACACCGAACAGATGAAAGGATCGTGACCAGAATTAATCGCTGAAGTCACTTTTGAAGTAGCTCATACCTCTCCAGGGTTAAAACCCTTGCCCTCTAATATGAAATATGCCTTTCTTACGGGAGAACCTAACATGTACCCGGTCATTATCAATGCGCACCTGACCGAAGACCAAGAATCTCATCTGATGGAGGTTATTGAACACAACCGCAAGGCGATAGGCTAGCGAACATCGGATCTTCATGGGATCAATCCATCACTATGCTCGCATCGTATTTTCCTGGAGGAAGATTGCAAGCCCTCACAAGAACTTCAGAGAAGATTAAATCGTAATCTGCGGGAGGTTGTTATGAAAGAAATCAAGAAATGATGTGATGCAGGATTTATTTATCCCATCTCCAACAGCAAATGGGTGAGCCCTCTGCATGTGGTGCCAAAGAAATCAGGGATCACAATTGTAAAGAATGACAAAGGAGAGGATATCGCAATCAGAGTACCCACTTCTTGGCGAGTGTGCATGGACTATAGAAGACTTAATCTCGCCACCAAGAAGGACCACCTTCCTTTACCCTTCATCGACCAGATCTTGGAGAGATTGGTCGCGAAGGAGTACTTCTGCTTCTTGGATGGATACTCTGGATACAATCAAGTTGCTATTTCTCCTGAAGATCAAGAGAAGACCACGTTCACATGTCCTTTTGGTACATATGCCTTCAGACGGATGTCATTCGGGCTCTGCAACGCCCTAGCCACATTTAAAAGGTGTATGCTAGTAGTTTTTGCTGACATGGTGGGCAAATTTCTTAAGGTCTTTATGGATGACTTTTCGGTCTACGAGGATTCATTCGATCAATGTCTGGATTATTTAGACCGAGTCTTACGGAGGTGCAGCGAAGTAAATCTTGTGCTCTTGTGGGAGAAGAGCAACTTCATGGTGATCGAAGGAATCGTGATGGGTCACGTTGTTTCTAAATGTGGCATGGAGGTTGACCCAGCCAAGGTGGAGGTAATTTCCAAACTCGAGCCAGCTACAATAATCAAACAAGTTAGGTCATTCTTGGGCCATGTCGGTTTTTATCGACGATTCATCAAAGATTTTAGCAAACTGGCCAGACCATTGACTGAGTTTCTCGATAAGGAGAATGAATTCATTGTGGCTGACCGTGTGCTCCTCGCCTTCAATCAGCTAAAAGAACTTATCACGCAGGCCCCTATCTTACATCCACCAATCTGGACTCAACCTTTTGAGATAATGACCGACACGTCAGATTATGCCATTGGTGCTGTACTTGGACAGAGGAAAGATAATGTACCATTCGCGATTCACTACGCTAGCCGAATGCTCGATGAAGCTCAGTGAAACTACACTGTCACTGAAAAGGAGCTGTTAGAGGTAGTTTTTGCCTTGGAGAAGTTCAGATCCTATCTTCTCGGATCAAAGTGATCATCTACACTGACCATTCAGCCATCCAGTACTTACAACAGAAGAAGGATGCCAAACCACGCCTTATTCGGTGGATCCTTCTCCTCCAGGAATTTGACTTGGAAATTAGAGATAAACCTGGGGTAAAGAATGTGGTGGACGATCATCTGTCGAGGCTTCCTGAGCTGGAATCTCTTGAGATGAGCCTGCAGCCAATCACAAAGACCTTTCTAGATAAGACAATTCTGTCAGTCACCTAGCTTCCATGGTATGCAGTCATTATGAATTATCTAGTGACCAATAAAATCCCACAGGATTGGCCGAAATTGAAAATAGACAGATTCTTGTCTAAATCCATTTCTACTAGTGGGAAGATCCATACTTATTTCGTGAGGGGCAGATTGTATCTGGAGAAGGTGCATTCCTCAGGTGGAAGTTCCAAGTGTCCTCGCCTTATGTCATGACCAAGATTCTGGAGGACATCATTCAGGAAGATGAATGGCAGCAAAAGTTCTTCAGACTAGCCTCTGGTGGCCTTCACTATTCAAAGATGCAGATGGCTATGTCAAATGCTGCACTTACTGTCAGAAGATGGGAGGGACCATAGGATTGAGGAACATGATGCCTCTGAAATTCATTCAGATATCAGTCGTCTTCGACGTATGGGGCATCGACTTTATGGGCCCAATTTCCAGCAGCCAGGGTTATGAATACATTCTGCTTGTTGTCGACTATGTAAGTCGTTGGGTGGAGTCTATCCTCACCTGAACCGCCGACAATAGGATTGTCTATCGTTCTTGAGAGATCACATCATAGCACGGTTCGGGATTCCCAAGATTCTCATATCTGACGAGGGTAGTCATTTCATAAATAGAGAGGTGAAAAAGCTGACTCTGGAATTCTGTATTGAACACTGTGTTGCTTCACCCTACCACCCGCAGTCCAATGGCTTAGTTGAATGTTCAAATAGGGAAATCAAGACAATTCTACAGAAGCTTGTGCGTCCGGGTCGCAAGAACTGGTCTCAGCTGCTTGATTCCGTTCTTTGGGCTTACAGAACAACGTACAAGTCACCCTTGGGAATGTCTCCCTACCGCCTTGTATATGGCAATCCATGTTATCTGCCCGTTGAATTAATTCACAAATCTTTATGGGCCATTAACATACGCAATTTAGATTTTGAGAAAGTAGGGAAGAACCGAAAATTGGATCTAAACAGATTATTGGAATTCAGAGATTATGCATATGACAACAGCCTGATGTACAAGGAGAAGGTCAAAACATGGCATGACAAGCATATCCGCCGCAAGTCCTTCGAGCCAAGTTAGAAGGTGTGGTCGTTTGATGCGAAATTAAAGATCTTTCCAGGCAAATTGAAGAGCAAATGGATTGGGCCTTTTATGGTAAAGCATGTGCGTGACAATGGAAGTGTATTGATATCTAATCTGTCAGCTGATGCACAACCATTTGTAGTCAATAGACAGCTTCTGAAGCCTTACCTTGAACATGATACATTCATATCTGTCGTTGACTCTATTCAAGTGATTTACAAGGATAAGACTGATAGTTCTAAAGTGGAAGAAGAAGGCGAAGCAGAGCAAAGCATTTTTGAATGACTTTTCTTCTTTTCTTCTTTTCCTTCTCTTCTATCTTATTCTACTGATAAGATGTCATCCCCTTCATCACTGCTACACTTAGGATGCACTTTATCGTAAGTATATGGGGGATGTGCATCCCGAGTTATTCATATTCTATCTTCTGATCTCTTTTCTTCTTTTCTTCTTTTCATCTTCTATCTTCTTTATCTACCGAAAAGGTGTCGCCCCTTTTTGTCAGTCTTTTATACTTAGGACGTACTTTGTCCTAAGTATAGGGGGTGTGCACCCCGAGTGATTCTATTCTTCGATCCTCTCCATTGTCTCCTCTTCTCGTCTATACTTAGGGATATCTTACTCTAAGTATAGGGGGAGACAGTTTGAGTACGATCTGTTCATTCCCACCCTTGACCCTCCCTGCTTTGTGTACAGTCTGCTATACTTAGGACTATTTGATCCTAAGTATAGGGGGGACGGTCGACTTCTCATTTTCTTTATCCATTCATCTCTTATTCATTTATTCTTAGACTTTTCTATACTCAGTACGAGTTAGGTCTTCTCTTTTCTCTCTAATCTATGAGGACATAGCTCAAGCTAAGTATAGGGGGGTCGTATATATTGCGTATATACTTTATCCATAACTCATACTTTCATATTTTTACTAATAATTATAGCTAATTAATACAATTAAATTCATTAAAAACCTTATAAAAGATGTGATTCTTCCTCAAATCCTATTTGTATTTACTGATTAATAAATCAGGTGAAAATATTCATTGCAAAATGTTAGAAAAATAGTTTGAAAATCTTTGTGAAAAATCTTTTGAAAATCTATTTGGAAAACATTTTGTTACATGTTTTAACCTTTGTAAAAACATTTTGTTTTGAAAATTTTATTTGGTGTGAAATAAAATGTTTGGAGAACGATTTGCACATGGTTTGAAAAAAATGGTTCCAAAAAATATTTTGAAAAATCTATATATACTGTTTGAAAAAACTTTGCAAAATGATTTTCAAATGTGTGTACATGTGTGTAAAATTGTTTGTAAAAATTATTTTGGACTATAGTTTTCAAAATTGCTTGAAAAAACTTTTTTAAATAAGTTTGAGGAATACTTACATCACACCTAAAATTCTCTATGTATATACAAATAAAATCGACCACTTACCCATGTAAATTCTTAAAATCCACTTCTTATAAATACAAGATGCATCCCCGTGTAAATATTTGTACCTAGTTTTTGGCCAAAATCATTTTGTTTTCAAAATCCATAAAATATTTGCAAAACTAAAATACCAAAAACATTTGAAAAACCTTTTTGAAAAAATCTAAAAAATGCATACGCATCATCTTTTCAAAAATCCACAAAAAAGTTCAAAATCTTTGAAAATTGCATCACAAAAATATTTCCTGCATAGCATTTTCATATCATGAGCATTTTTTGGATTCAGTTTGATAGTTGAAGGAGTCTAAGTAAAATCCTAAGATTGGAGCTTGGTAGGACCTTAAATCTACCTAATTAACAGGAACCTTATAGGAACTGGAATTGAGATACTTCAGGTCTAGTTGACTTAATTCTTTGAGGATCACGGGACTTAGTTCAACGGATTCTTGACTGCCTAAGTAGAGTATTTCGGAACACATGCACGACTCTTGTTGATAATGACCTAACTTGGACACCTGCACCTTTCATTTGGCTCAACTCAGTTGGAGTGGTGAGGGGGTTGGATTTACCGGTATGAGACACACACAGGTGGAAACACTTGTCCTCCTCTTGGGAGGGAAGTGCACCCCAACCCATCCGGTGATGATGAGTTTTGAGGACAGGAGATTGTGGGTTGCGATAAAGCTTCAAAAGAGGGATAGTCCACTGGCTCAAGAGGAAAAACTCCTTATGTAAATGTTGTTGTATATAGTATAAAAAATATTGCAAAGAGCAAAAAACTCCAAAAAAGTGGACATGCCTGTACAAAAATAAAAATGCCTGCCGGAGTGTACAAATGTATAGTCAAATAAGCTAGCTTGAGCTTCGAAGTCAAATCATGGGAGCCTGCATCTGGATGACTTGACTACACTAGTCTTGCATCCTAGGATAGGTAGCTACACTGGCTACCATCCATTCTTCTTTTCACCTCCTCCTCTTCGGCTGGTTGCCACTTGAACTTAGATGGGAATACCCCGCTCCTTGAGGAATGAGTTGTTGGATTGGGGAATCATTGGGTTGTCATAATGGAGAAGCCAGTCTCTTTGTCATTTTAGTTGGGGAGAGCCACTATCACTTACACTGTATGAGTCAAATTCATAGTTATAAGAGTTTGCGTATGAGTTGAAATATTTCTAACCTGGCTATTGAGGAGACTTGAGCAGAGTTTTAAGATTCTCGAAGGCTGTTGGATTTCAAGTCCGGTTCTCATTAAGTTTTCGTCCGCACTAAAATCCCAAAGGTCCGACTTAAGCTCCAAAATTTGATTTTGTAAAGACAAGATTGATAATTAAACTTAATCCATCTTTCTTCTTTTTCTTTTCTTTGTTTTTCTTTTTTCTGCACTTATTGCATAAGTGTTTGCTAGGGACTAGCAAAGGCAAGTATAGGGGGATGATGAATCTATGTTTCATCATCTTTATTCTATCATTTTGGCCTTAAAATCCCTAGTAAATACATGTAAATAACGTTAGTTCATGCATTTTATCATCCATGCAATATTGTGTAAATATTGTATAAAATACAGTTTTAATGCCAAAATAATAGAATAAAGAAAAGAAAAGAAAAAAATAAAATATTGCAAAGATTTTATGACCCGAAACCCCGAGACCTAGGCATCTCAAGGACTAGGTCGACAAGGAATAAAGTAGGGGGAGATAAAGGCCAAAAATACAATAAAAATACCTTTTATTTCATCCATTCCTTATTCATTTTGGGACCTATTTTTGGTTCCACTTTTTATTCCTCAAATAAAGAAACTTTGTACATGAAAGTTTTAGATAATTAAACATAGAAAAATACAAAATTGATCTCACTTAAAAATAATGTACAGATAAAAAGTTATGATCTAACTAAGATCCCAGAATCCCAACTTCCCAGACCTGTATCTCTCAAAAAAATCCAAATGTATCAAACTCAACTTTAATTGTATATAATTTTCAATAAGCTATTTAATGAAGGTTTCACATTTGGCGGAGTCACGATTTGAAAGTTGAGTTTTGGACCCTCCTTGTATACTTGTACAGATTAAAATATTCATTTTATTTATTATTCATTATTTTTATAGTTTTATATTTTTATAATTTTGTAAATATTATTTATAATATATGTGTACACTAAAATCAGAATCAAAACCTAAAAGAAATACAAAAATAAACCACTTGTATATAATACATAGGTATAATACTTGTACATATACCTATATAATTAATTCCTCTATTTCATTAAATGTACAAAACACTTCAAAAAAATAAAATAAAAATATATTTAAGTGTATAAAATACTTTATAAATATATAAAATAATAAATAGAATTTATAAAATTAAAATTACAAATTTAAAATAAAATATTAAAGTATATAGATATGTATACCTATATAGGCCTAAAAAGGTAACTTGTATTTTTATACCTCTAAAAAAATAAATAAAAATCATAATAAAATAATATAGAAAATAATAAACATTTTTTATTTTATATTCTAAAATTAATAAAATCATTTATTATTTTTAATCGATTTTCTAATTATTTTTTCCAACGATTTTACTGGTTGGTCCACGTGGACCAACCAGATTCAACAGTTGGTTGACCTCGGTCAACTCTCTAATCGAGGTCTGCCATTGCGTCAGACCTGGTTTTTTGTCCATTTTTGCGGAGTTTTCTAGATCGCATCTTTCCTCTTCTCATGATACTTCCTTCATGACTTTTTATGCCCGTATATCCATGATTCACGCCTAGGTGTTTTCTTGGGCATTTAATTATCGATGCATCAGATCCGCTTCGATCTTTGGACCCTGTTCGTCAACCCTTCAAAAATTCGCCCCGACTTCCCTTCCCTCTTTGATCACTCTTCCACCACTCTACCCTCAACCTAAGATGTCAAAGGCCTTCCTAGTGACAGCAGGAAGCGTTTGCACGCGTTAGAGAGGTCGGAGAGGCGTTGAATCGAGAGAATCCCCTCGCCGGAGGTCTCGACAGAGTCATCTTCCAGTGCCGCCTTGGTGAGGTCTTTTCTCCCTCATCCTGTATTCTCTTTAGACCATAGAAAAGCTGTGGATCTCATACGCCTTTCCCCCTTCATTATCTCACTCTCGATCATCGGAGAACCTTCAGATTTCGTCGATTGGTCGTGCGTCGAGTTTAGCCGACCGATGACGAAACACCCCACGTCGCCATTTGCCTTGTTTTGCCATCTGGAGGGTCGTGGTAGCTTGCCCACGACCCTTATAACTCTTCCTTGCAGGTACAAAAGAGACCACATTGATTGGAGCAAGTTTTGGCGCTCGTTGGAGACCCTTCAACCCCATAGCTCAGCCACCTCCATGCTAGCGCGCCCGACCACCTCATCCCCTTCGATTGCTTCCAACATCTAGGGGGACCCTGCAAGAACACCCACGGGCATTTTGGAACCTCCAGGAGCCACAGAGGAGATAGATCGGATCTCGCTCGGTCGCCCAGATCCTCCTGCCGTCATACGATCACGCCTCTCCCTCCGCTGTTGATCCTCTCCCGCTGATCTAATCGCAACCACCCATCCGCGAAGGGGTATCGGCTGATGTGAGGGTGCCACGTGTTAAAGTGAGGAACGTCAGCCGTTGGATGCACTAAGATGGGGTAATTTTGCGCTCAAACCCCTGCTAGTTTTTGTATTTATTAAATAACTCTAAAACTTTCATCTGCTGCTTTAAATATTTTGTAGTATTTACAACTAAGGCCCTGAACTTTTCATTATTGCACATTAGTCCTTGTCCACGTTACCTCACGTGACTCACGCACGTGGGGTGTGGGATTTTTGCACAGGGACCCTCCAGGCTTCGGGTATTTCAGTTTAGTCCAAGAATTTTTGTCTTATGTGTAATGTTTTTTTGAAAAATTGCAAAGTTGTCCCTCAGGTATTTGATATTTACGAAAAGGTCCTTGTGTATCACGTACCTTGCGCACGTGACTTCGGAATTTTTGCACCTATACCCCTGGATGTTTGGTTATTTGTGATTGGTCTTAGAACTTAATTAATTAGTTATAAACTTCTGGAAAAATTGCATTTGGGCCCTTAACTTTCTGGATATTAACATAAATGCCCTTGCCAGAATTGATTTTTCTCTTTATTGTTTGCATTTATTTCATGCATCTATAAAACACCAAAAAATCCCAAAAAATTAACTTAAGCTCCTGTTTAGTTGTTGTTTCACGCCATAATTTTGTGTTACATTTTTATTGCATCTTGATATTTATAAAAATTCAAAAGCATGCATTTTCTCTATTGTTTGCATTAAAAAATACCAAAAAATATTAAAACTCATTGAAAATTTCAGAAAAATCCTATTCGTGTGTTTCTGTGACTTTTAACTTCAATCAAAAATCACTAAAAATTCAAAAGAAAACTCTTTAAAATAGCAAAACTCTCAAAAACTTCATAAAAATCTTAAAAATTCCAGAAAAATCCTAAAAAAAATAATTTTTATCTCTAAATTTTCTCCTTTTTATTCTCTTTGTTGTAAAATTAGTTTGAGGAATTTTTAAGTGTTAGATAATTTTCATACTCATTTTAATTTCGACCAGCAACTTTGTTCATTGTTTTCAGTATTTTTGACCTTAAAAATACCAAAAAATTAGGAAAAATATAGAAAAATCATAAAAACACTAGAAAAATATAAAAAGAACAAAAAGATTTTATTTCCTGAACTTTGAGTATTTTTGCATCTTTTTATAAATATATTATCATGCTTTTCTTATATTGTGTACTTCTTTCATTAAAAGAAAAGAAAAGATAAAAAAATTATTAAATATAAGAAGAAAAATAAAAAAAATCAGAAAATTAAAAATCAAAATCTAAAATGATAAAATAAAAAATAAAAAATTAATTAAAATTTAAAACCCATAAAAAGTTCAATTTGGCTAAGAAATCCACAAGACATCGGGTGTTTGACTTTTGTTTAGCCTGCTCTACTCCTTTACTTCTTGTGTTCGACCCCTACTTGCTTATCGTTATACATTCTTAGTAGGGTATAATAAATTTTAATCCTTGCTCTTAATAGCTTAATTGATTGTGTGGGTTAATTGTTGATCAACGAGAAGACTTGAGTAGTTGCCTCAGTGGCAGTGATCCTGATTTTTCATGCCATTATTTAGCGACTCTCGTATTTTCGTTTTCTAGTAAAGTCACTTTTCTAGATTTTTTATCTAATTTTATTCATCTCATGAGAAGTAGACATCCACCACCACTTGATCTAAGGAGGATAGGGCACATTATGAGGAGCAAGAGTCGATCCATGATGACATTACACATTCTGATGCTGAGGAGGAGGGCCACCACGATGAGGGCTATCATGATGTCCCTAATGATACCATTTAGGGGAGCGATGCAAACACTGTTGATATGGACACAGACGATTCATATTATGAAATCATGCCATGTCACACAGTCACTCCCGATCATTTTACTTCTCATGTATTCAAGAGTTTTGTACATACTTTTGAGAATTATGCTGATTCCAATTTTGATGTGAATAAAAAGAATTTTTTTATTCTTGAGATGATTCCTTTTCCCGATGCTTTGTATGGAAAAGGAAAGAGAAATTCCAAAAAGAATGTTGTCACTCCAAAAACTGAACCATTATAGAAAGATTATATTTTTCAGAAGATTCCATCACATGATGCCTTAGACCATTTTCCTACACTTAAGAATCAATTGAGGAACAAATGTACGACACATAGGAAAAGGAAATCACGAGTTGATAATCATTTATTGACCAAGGCAACTTCACGTGCTATTCAGAATAAGGTATCCAAGAAAAAGAAAGATACAGGAGCACACTATGTCACATGTAAGATTGCAGCTATCATATTCAAGAAAAAGAAAGATACAGGAGCACACTATGTCACATGTAAGATTGCAGCTATCATATTGCAGCTGTCATATTCAAGAAAAAGAAAGATACAGGAGCACACTATTTCACATGTAAGATTGCAGTTGTCATATTCCATCGTACTCTTTTAGATAATGGTTCCTTGATCAACTGGGTTCCATCTTATTTACTTGATAAGCTCAATCTAAGTCCTATTTATAAATAACAAGTGTTACTTTAGTTTGCATATCGATCTGTGAAGAGACCTAGAGGCGTACTGAGGAACATCATGACCATTCAGGGATTACATTTTCCAATGGACTTTACAGTCCTAGACATGACGTGACCTATGTAGTTACACCTTGCTCTGATCGTTCTCAAGAGACCTTTCTTGTAGAGAGTGAGATCACTCTTTGATTATGACGCTGGGAGAGTATCATTCCGTACAGATAGTGGAGAGATACAATTCAGATGGCGAGAGGAAGTAGCAGTCCCCGATCAGTATTGACATTCACTTTAGAGGACACCAATCTTGCAGATGATTGTCAGAACATAGATGACACATAGTCTCTTGATCTTGAGAGCATTTATTTTGATACCCATGATATCCTACACGAGGATTGTGTATATCACATGGCACCTAGTTCTTTAGATGACGGTTCATATGCAGACACAAAGATCAAATCAGGACTAGAGGAGCAGTCAATTTCACCAGACATCTCAGTGCCGGAGATTGAGAGTACACATATTCCAGCACAAGATTCAATTAATTATATTTCAGAGATTATTCGATCTATTCAACGTAGAGATCGGATGGTGTGATGGATACATATATATAAACTTTATGTAGTCCGACTCCAAAGATACATATTTCAGTAGAGAGACCTATGCTACATACAACGCTTATTCACAGAGGCATATTTACTCAGATAACCAGGGATCGTATATATTGTGTATATACTTTAGCCACAACTCGTACTTTCATATTTTTATTTAATAAATATGGCTAAAATTACTATGAAATTCATTAAAAATCACTTAACAAAAAGATGTTTATCATTCCTTAAATTAATTTTCTATTTATTGATTAATAAATCGGGTTAAAATGTTTTTGTAAAATGTTTGAAAAATAGTTTCAAAATCTTTTTGAAAAATCATTTGAAAACAATTTACATAACATTTTTAAATATTTTCAACCTTTGTAAAACATTTTGGTTGTAAAATTTATTTGCTTTGTGTGAAATAAAATTGTTTTAAAAAACTATTTGCAAATGTTTGGAAAATGGTTTCAAAAATATTTGAAAAATATATATATATTGTTTGAAAAACTTTTGCAAAATGATTTACAAATGTGTGTAAATGTTTGTAAAAATTATTTTAGACTATAATTTTCAAAAATTGTTTGCAAAATTCTTTTCAAGTAAGTTTGAGGAATATATGCTTCACATCAAAATTCTTTATTAAAATGTATATATATCTATAAAATAGACCACTTACCCCCTGTAAATTCCTAAAAACCTAATTCTTGTAAATATAAGATGCATCCATGTGTAAACATTTGTACCTAGTTTTAGCCAAAAAAATTTTATTTTCAAAAATCATAAAAATATTTGCAAAATTAAAAATACCAAAACATTTGCAAAATCTTTTTGAAAAATACAAAAATTTGCATATGCATCATCTTTTCAAAAATCCATAAAAAAGTTCAAAAACTTGATAATTGCATCATGAAAATATTTTCTGCATTTAGCATAGCATTTGCATAGCATTAGCATTTTTCATATTGAGTTTGATAATTGAACAAGTCTAAGCAAAATCCGAAGATTGGAACTTGGTTGGACCTTAAATCTACCTAATTAACAAGAACATTATAGGAGCTAGAATCGAGGTACTTCAGGTCTAGTTGACTTAATTCTTTGAGGATCATGAGACCTGGTTCAATGGATTCTTGACTACCTAAGTAGAGTATTTCGGAGCACACACATGTCTCTTGTCGATAATGACCTAACTTGGACACCTGAACCTTTAACTTGTCTCAACTCAGTTGGAGTGGTGAGGGGATTGGACTTGTCGATATGAGACGCACACAAGTGGAAATATTTGTCCTACTCTAAAGAGGGAAGAGCATCCCAACTCATCCAGTGATAATGAATTCAGAAGACATGAGAGTGTGGGCTGCAATAAACAAAAGAGAGATAGTCTACTGGCTCAAGAGGGAAAACTCCTTATGTAAATGTTGATGTAAATAGTATTTCAAAAAAAAAGCAAAAACTCCAAAAAAAGTGGTTAGGCATTATTGAAAATAAAATGCCTGCCGGAATGTATATATTTGTATAGTCAATAATCAAGCTTGAGCTTCAAAGTTAAATTATGTGAGACTACAGCTCGATGACTTGACTACACTGGTCTTGGATCCTTGGATAGGTAGCTACACTGGCTACCGTTCATTCTTCTCTTCACCCCTCCTTTTGAGCTGATTGCCACTTGAACTTAGAAGGGAATACCCCGCTCCTCGAGGAAGGAGTTGTTGGATTAGGAAATCACTGGGTTGTCTTGCTAGAGAAGTCAGTCTCTTTTTCAGTTCAGTTGGGAAGAACAACCATCACTTACATTGTACTAGTCAGATTCATAGTCATAAGGTTTGTGTATGAATTGAAGTCATCTGACCTGGCTATTAAGGGGACTTGAGCAGATTCTCCAAGGTTATTGGATTTCAAATACGGTTCTCATTAAGGAACTGCCCGCACTAAAATTCCAAAGGCCTGACTTAAGTTCCAAACTTTGGTTTTGTGAAGACAAGCCTGATAATTGAACTTAATCCATTTTCTTTCTTTTTCTTTTCTTTATTTTTTCTGCACTTATTGCATAAAGTGTTTACTAAAGACCAGCAAAGGAAAGTATAAGGGGATGATGAATCTCCATTTCATCATCTTTATTCTATCATTTTGGCCTTAAAAAAACCTAGTAAATGCGTGTAAATAGCCTTAATTTCGGAATTTTAGCATTCATGCATCATTATGTAAAAAGTATATAAAATAATGTTTTTAATGCCAAAATTATAGAATAAAGAAAATAAAAAGAATAAAATAGCGAAGATATTTTATGACCCTAAATCCTGAGACCTGGGCATGTCGATGTCTAGGTCGATAAGGAATAAAGTAAGGGGGAGATAAGGGCCCAAATCCACTAAAATTCCCATTTATTTTATTTATTTTTTATTCATTTTAGGACCTATTTTTAGTTCTACTTGTTATACTTCAAATAAATAAACTTTGTATGTTAAAGTGGTAAATAATAAAATATAGAAAAATACAAAATTGATTTCATACAAAAATAATAGACAGACAAAAGGTTATACTCACAATAAGTTTCCAAAATCACAACTTTCCAGACTCATATCTCTCAAATAAAAACTCAAAATATATCAAAATCATCTTTAGTTGTATATAACTTTTTATAATATATTTAATGAAGGTGGTTTTATATTTTTTGGAGTTACGGTGTGAAAGTTAGGTTTTGGACCCCTATTGTATAGTAATACTAATTAAAATATTCATTTTATTTATTATTCATTATTTAAATATTTTATAATTTTATATTTTTTTTAATTTGTAAATAATATTTATAATATATGTACAAATTTAAACTAGAATAAAAACATCAAGAAAACACTAAAATAAAATACTCATAGAAAATACATAGGTAAAATATCTATATCTATACCTATATAAATAATACATGTAATTAATTAAGTGTATGTATTATATTAAAAAATATAATAGAAATATATTTCATCATATAAAAATAATTTATAAATATATAAAATAATAAATTAAATTAATAAAGTAAAAATACAAAAATAAAAATAAAAATACTAAAATACATAGATGAATATACCTATAATGATTCCCTAAAAAGTAACTTATAATTATAAAGCTCTAAAAAGTAAACAAAATCATGATAAAATTCTAAATAAGATAATAATTTTTTATTTTATAACTTAAAATTAATAAATTCATTTATTAATTAATATCGAATTTAGAAATAATTTTCGTCTGGTTTTTCCCTAGTTGGCCCACGCGGATCAACCAGGTCGTGTGAGAGGTTGACTCGCAGTCAACTCTCTGCCCAATGCTCCAGCCCGTGTCAAAACGCATTTTTGACCTGTTTCTCGATTTTTCCCCAAAGATTTGATCCTCATGTTGGGATGATTTATTCTGCAAATTTGATCTCCATTTATTGCACATACGCGCCCCAATGTCACCTTGGTCTTCGCATCACTGACATGGCCGCAGCATCTTGGTCTTCTCATCATCTTGGTCACCTGTACATAAGACCCTCTTATTTCCCCTTCACCTTTTGAACCACCTTTTACCATGTTTGGCCCCTCTCCTTCTTGCTCCGGATCGACATCTGTGACAGGGGTGTCTCTAGTGAGCTAATGGCGATGTCAGGCAAAGTTTAGGTGTGTCTCCACCACCTCTGGCAAGCCACCACCGTCGAGGTCATCTCGTTGGTCTTCCGACCAGCTTGAGGTTATTTTCTAACCTTTTTATTGAATTTTTAGTGTAGTTGTAGTCTTAGGATCCCTCTTGTCCTTTTTTCTCTCGCGTTTAGTTGTTTAATCGCCCTCATATGTTGCTTGCCTGAGCTCGCTCTGACGAGCTTCCATTTCGCCAAACCCCACTGATGAATCTGTTATTCATCACTCCAAAAGTCAAAAATAGAGCCTTGTTCCCGAGAAAATAGAGGCATATTTCCTTTTATCTTGCATAAATAACACTCATGCATGCATCCGTAATTCATGCATTTTAGCAGCTCATCTGCATGTAAATAAGAAGCCAAAAATCCCCTGTAAAATACCTCTTCATCAAAATAACTTCTTCTCTATAATATAGGTATATATTCCTTAATAGTAGAGGGAAGAATGCCAAAAATCACCCTTGCAAAATAGCCCAAATATCTTGAGAACCCTTGTACATTTAAACATACATAAAGCCCTCATACAAACCCCTAATTAGGTCTACTCACTCTTAGAATAATACACATTAAAAGACCTTCAAAATGAGACCGATTTCATTGAAATTGGAGCTTGTATGAGAAACTTGGGTTTTTGGATCCTTTTGTATACTACACATGTATATTTATGTATCCTTGTATTTATGTATCATATTTGACCTCATCTCCGTCTTTGGTCAACATGAAACTTGTAGATCTCATTAAGATCTAAGCCTTTCATGTTTTGAGTTTTTCCAAATTCAGCTTCCTGTTCTCTCTACACGTGTTTCTTTCTCCAGCCATTCATAGCAGGCCACGTGGCGCCCTCTGGTTGCGCCACGCGGCCCGCTGCCCATCGCCTCATCCGCCCGCGCCCTCTGCCGTTGGATCTCGCTTTTGATCCAACGGTCCAGTTCTTTCCACGCGCTTCACTTCTCCTTGCCGTCAGATCTCCCCCGCGCTTCATCTGATCCCTCCATTAGCGCCGCGCCCACAGCTTGACACGTGGCGCACTGTGGGTCCTTCGATCGCGCCCTGGATCTCGCATCTTAGCCACTCAACCCACTCATTATCCTCAGCCGTTCGATCACCTTCCACTCTCCATCTTTACCCTCCGTTAGCGCCGCGACCACATGACGCCACGTGGCAGCACCCGATCCCATCGATCGCATCGCCCAGATCTGATCCTGCCCGTCATCTCGCTTTTAGCCCTCCACCGTTGGATCTCCAGATCCAACGGTTGAGCTGCATCGTCAACCTCTGATCGCTCTCTCTCCCACGATCTCGACCTTGCGGAACACGCACCCCCTTCCTATTCTTGGCAGCGCATCTATCACCGCAGACGCCCGCTGACCTCCCCACGACATCCTCCACTCATCCCTCTCCCTCGCCATCTCCCTCAAGCGCCACCATCTCCACCATACTCGCCCCACGACGGCCACCAACTTCGCCAGTCCACCAGCTAACCCATCAACTCCACCTTATAAATACGCCACCATCGGCGACATTCACCCCCATCCGCCACTCCAGAGAGATTCCTCGAGCTCCAAACTACCTATTGGTGACAGCAATTTGTTGAGTTGTCGAGCGAAGACAGGTATCCAACTCCGGCGAGATCCACGGCCGCCACCGCCGTGCCGCAGCCTCCCTCGAGCAGCTGCACGAGCTCGGGACCCTACCGATCCCTCGAGCGACGACCCTGGAACTCCCAGCTGAGCTCCAATTCCCAGGTAACTCCCCCCATCCGTCTGCCGATCTTCTTCTTCTTTTTCCTTACTTTTCTCCGCTTTTATTCGCCGTAATTGACCACCCTCACGCCTTCTAAGTACCACGACGAGCTTCGCGTCGAAGCTCTGATTCTCGCAGCACCTTCCGCACACTCCGACGACGCATACCACATTCCTCCGACCAACAGCTCCGCCATTTGGCCGGAGCTCGTTCGCCGGACCACCTCACTCCACCGTAGGCCTCGCCGGTCACTCACCTCTCCTCCACGAACACCTGCACGCCTCGGCTATACGATTAACCCTTTGCAGGTCCTAAATTATTCATTGGCCGGAACCTCGCCGGAGCTCCCTTCGAGCTTCATCGACGCCGAGCTCCAGCGCATCTCCAAGGATCTTGAGGCCACCGGAGGCTTCGCCGTGCACTCCCGCTTCTTCCGAGCTACTTGGGAGCTCGAGAAGCTCTTCATCGACGCCGAGCTCCAGCGCATCTCCAAGGATCTTGAGGCCACCGGAGGCTTCGCCGTGCACTCCCGCTTCTTCCGAGCTACTTGGGAGCTCGAGAAGCTCTTCATCGACGCCTTGTGACCAAGGCGGAGCCAGCCCAGTTCCACCGGAGCACCGCCTTCTCCTCCGCAGGTGGCGGAGGACTGTTCGAGACGACGCAGCAGCAGCCGTTAGATCATCCGATCGAACGGCCCTCGTCCCGCCACGTATTCCATCACCGCGACCTTCCTCGACCGATAATCGTGCCTCAGATCGAACGGCCCTCGTCCCGCCACGTGCCTTCATCGACATCCCTTGGATCATCTTGATCCGAGGGCCTTCAGGCCGCCACGTCTACGCTCCGAGCCTCGGCCTCCCAAGCCTAGGCTCGGGTGACCCGAAGCTGCACCGAGGCTAGTCCAAACCTCCAGAGGACCCGACCCTCGCTCCGAGCCTCCGACGCCCTCCGAACCTAGGTCGGCCACGTGAGGAGCACGTGTGACCTAGGGTATTTGCACAGACGCCCCTGAAGCTTATGGAAATTACAAAAAGGTCCCTGTGAAGCAGACCCCACGTGAGGAGCACGTATTCCGTGGAGAAATTGCATCAGCGTCCCCCACATTATAGGTAATTGCATCTTAGTCCTTGTCAGCATATTTGCTTATTGTAATTTTGATTTCTATATTGCATTTACACCCCTGTGTTTGCACGTGTCCATAAAGTGCATTTTACATCATTTTGAGATTCTAAAAATTGCATGTTGTTGGAAATCTTGTCCTCTGCCTATCAGTACACGTGTATGATTTTTGTAGGCTTATTTGAATTATCAATGAATTAATTGGTGCATTGTTGACATATTTTGCCCAGTGATGCCTTTTGATTTTTAATTAATTATCAGTGCCTTCAAAAATTATCAAAAATTCACAGTAGCTTAAGGACATCATTTTCAACACACCATAAAAATTTCATAGCATTTGCACGCATATCGAGGCCTAAATAAAAAGTTTGGTGATTTTCTTAAATTAATTTTAATTAATTCATTTCACAGTAAATTTAAGTCCTGTCAATTTTCCTAGGTGCCTTATCATTAGACCCACCTAGGATAATTTTAGTTCTTGGAAAAATTGTGATTTGATATTTATTAAAAATTAAATTCTGAAAATCACTCTGTCTGTTTATTTAATTCACAGTAAATTCATTTTAAGTCGAAAAATTCCAAAAAAAATTAGTGTAGGTCATTTTCATCATAAATAACTGTCTGGCCAATTTTCATTATTTTTGGACTTTATTTGATACATCAATTAAATTTAACGTTAAATTGGCTAAGATTGGTCTGCACATGTCTGCATAAGAATTAAAAAGACCAAAAAAATACTCCTTGAAAATCAACGCTTGAATAATTGCTAAAATTTGACCTAAGGAGACAGTTGCCTCCCTGAGATCGACCTTGGACCTCACCAAGTAAAAAAAAATTGCCGCTTGAAATTAACTCGAATCTAATTAAAGTGGTTTTTGATTAACCTCTCGTATCCGACTGCAACGAACGACGTCTAATTAATTTGGACATTAATTTGCTCGGATTAACATAGGGTGCGGGAGCGATGTCAAAATGGCGCCGTTGCCGGGGAGGCACGGCTTAGGATAACTTTTAGCAAATTTTTGAGTGTTTGATTTTCCTTCCCCGGGTAGTCTGACCCCCGGTTTTTCTTGTGAATATTTCTCTGTCTTGTAAATTTCTGCATTTTTGTGTCGTTCTTGATCTGACCTCAACTTGTTTTTGTGCGAGGGACACCGGAGTCGAAGACGCTTCGAGGAACACGCATTCGAATTTGTTTGAGTGATTTGAGAGAACCTGTAATCTCATTCATTTCCACATATTTTTTCTCGCATCATTTCCAGCGGTTCCCGTTTGGGATCTCGCGTGTGTAAAGATAGTGAAACTGTGTCCTGTGTGCTGTGTGGGTGAATTGTAACTTAGATTGCACTAGCGGCTTCTCGAGCCACTCTAGGACTTGCTTGTGCTCGTAAATCTTTAGGACCACACATCACACATAAAAGACGCACTTAGACCGCATGACTTAGCCAAATCAACTTGTTCTTCACTCGCTAATAGAACTGCCTGTCTAGGAGCGGCTTTTCATCGTCTGCATTCATTTAGTGTAAAATTTCAATTCAGTCCTGCATCCTGCATTGTAGAGAGCTGGAGGCACTGTAAGTCTTCTTACTCAAGCATTCATCATCGTTTTCTCGATTGCATCGGCTTTTTCCGATTCTCTCTCTCGGTTTTCTAACCTAGGATAAAGGAATTGGGACTGGACGGTAGACGTGATTGCTTGTGTGGATTAATATCAGTGACAACTAATCTTTAAAATCGGGACTGCTAATTGAATTGGACCAAAAAAAATTGACTAAAATTAACCCTTGTTTGCGGGAGATTAATCCCCGACCTTGTATTCAGGCTGAGTGAGGGAACTTGAGTGTGTGTGAACACCTTAAGGCAGAGCCCAAATCCCCGCCTTCCATATCACGAGCCAACTGATCTTAGCAATTATCACGAGTGGGATATTTTTAAACTCTTTGACAAGTACCAAGTAGCCTCCGCCCTCACAGGTAGATAGGGGCGAACCAGCGGTACTCTGCGACAAGGCCTAAAAGCTTTGTCAGCCTCCGCCTCAGTGCAGGTAGATAGGGGCACGTCATTGAGTCCCCACTCCGGATAGGAGCAAAGAAAAGGAGGATCGACGGTATCTTAGGCGACAGGATAGACAGGGAAGACGCATCCGGCTCTAAGCCGACTTTCCTCTAGGCTGCGTAATCCTTGCTATTTGTGCTTAAATATCACACTTAAAAACTACAAGATAAATTGGACTCAACTTTGAGTCCTTCACTGTGTTGAGTGTGAAACCAGGGTCTTGGATTGTTCTTGTGCTTGCTTCAGGTAGGAGTCAAATCCTATCTTCTTTCCTCTTTATCAAGATGAGTGATTGGGGAGATCTCGACGCACTATTCACTGATCTCTCTATGAGTCCCCCAAGTAACTCGTCTTCCTCGGTCCGAGCGCACCTTGGACCACCCAAGACTCATGACCCTCTTGGGTCCTGGTTCTCACATGCTCAGGGTGGTTACTCTCAAACCAACCCTTTTATCTCCTCCGAGATTACCGAGGAAGATCATTGCCTCGGTAATCCCTTCCTTGATTTGCCCTCTAACACCGATCGTATTTTCCAATCCCCAGAACTAGAGGACAAGATGCCGCCAAAAGCTCCACCAGATGAGGAACAAATTAAACAGATTCTTGCCCGCCTCGCCGATGCCGAACAGAGGAATGCAGATCTCACTGCGCGGATGGGACAGATCATAGCAGCAGAAGGAATCGACCGACCAATGGTCGATACTTATAACCCGGCGGAGAACGAGATTCAGAACTGGTTGGCACCTGCAGTTCCCGCCCAGGCATTTGAGTTGAAGCCCCACTTTCTTAGTCTGCTCCCGAAGTTCAACGGAAATCTTAATGAAGAACCATACACTTTCCTCCGTGACTTCGAGCTGGTGTGCAACAATCTTAGCCATCCCAATGTTGGCCAAGATTATATTCGGCTGAAGGCCACCCCTTTTGCCTTAGGTGATAAGGCTGCTCATTGGCTGAAAAACTTAGGGGTGGTATGTGCTACCTGGATGCAGTTCAAGGACCTTTTCTTAAAGAAGTTCTACCCTCTCAGTAGAACTAATCAGATGAGAACAAAGATCGCCAGCTTTGCTCAAGGAGCCTGCGAACCGTTCCATGAGGCTTGGGACAGGTTCAATGACTTAGTACAGAAATGCCCATGCCACGGCATTTCGAAGGCAATCTTAGTCCAGACCTTGATCTGTGGCTTAACCCCAGAGATGCAGGGGTTAGTCAGTGCCGCCTGTGGAGGAAGCTATCTGAACAAAAACGAGCATGCTGTATGGAAGATTCTAGAGCAGATGGCAGAAACCGGTAGGTCACAGGCCACAAGGGCCTATCAGTTGTCTCCCTCAATCTTATCCAATGAGACAACTCGAAGGACTGTTGCAGATCTGACTAAGGACCTCATCCCCAGCATGGGGATGATCGCCGACAAGCTTACCATGGTCGAGCAGATCCACAAGAGAGTCGCGGAGATGGAGTCTCTTTCTAGCCTTCCCAAGAAAGTGGAGGAACTCTCTGAAAAGGTAGCTAAGATTAAGCTACCCACCCCTTCTGCACCACCTGTACCTGTACACCGAGTCCATCTTGTACAGGAACAGGCACCGGGGTCTCAGAGTAGCTGGGATCAGACTTATACCCAGCCGAACCATCATGCACCCCCACCAATGGAAACAGAATATGAGGAGCCTCCGCCTGTATACGAGATTAACGGGCTTTGGTATAGCCGGGACCCGCTAGTCCGGCAAATCGAGATGGGGAAGGATCAGGCACACCGTCCCGCACCAGTCTACCAAGAGACCAGGCCCATCACAGTCCTGCGATACCAGTCCAGGCCAGATCATGGGTACCAGCCGCAGCAACGCACCTACCAGCAGGGGCCAGCACCGTCCCACCAGCAGCAGTATCGGCATGGCCAGCAAGGCCAATTTAGGACGGCATCAACACCGCAGCAAGCCCAGCCCACCGAATTGGAGTCACTCACCTTGGCGATCCAGACCCTGTCTGATAGGGTCCAACAGATACAGAATGATTACCTGGATATGAGAACCGACATCAATCGGGTTTCTCGTGCCCAGGATCAACAAATGGCGCCAAGGACCCCAATTCCCGCACAGGTTCAGGCCAATCCGAACAGCATGCACCAGGGCCAGAACCGACCTCGGGATCAGGTATATTATTCAGATAATTATCTATCTGAACATGAGATCCTTTCGTACGATAATGTTAATCATATGTCCCTCAGGAGCGGAAGGACCGTGACCATACCTGATCGGGCACGGGCACAAAAGGAAGGAACCTCCGAGAATCTACCTGAGGAGAATTCGGAGGAAGAAGAGGAGGAGCATCCCCACCACCATCCCCAACAGAAGAAGAGGACATCTGAGTCCTCGAAGCAGCATTCCCGCATCCACTTTGAGTCAGACGATACCGATGAGCCCGCACCTCCATCTGAGGAGGACCATCCAGAAGAAGCGGAAGAAGCACCACCGGTTTCACCCAAGCATTTTCCTGTTTGTCAGAGTCCGAGTCAGAGTCAGTGTAAAAGTCCGAGTCAAAGTCTTGTTCAGAACTCAGTTTCAGCAGCTAATGAAAATCTTTCAGTTCCAGAACCTGAGTTAATAATCCCTTTCCCCCAAGCTCTTACGGGTGGAAAGAAGAAAATCCAAAAAATCCAAAAAGATGACCCTGAGATGGCTGAATTCTGCAATAAACACATCAAGGTCACAATCCCTTTTGACAAGTTCGTGGAAATAACCCCTGCATTCCAAAAATACCTTAAGGTGAGATGCACACCTACTAGGGTTAGCAGGAAGACCAAAAGCTGTGTTGAGAAACACGTTCTATCAATAGCCACAACTTGTGCAATAAAGAACTCGTTTCCTCGAAAACGAAGAGACATGGGTGCACACTATGTAGAGAGTCATGTTGATGACATTGCGTTTGCACGCACTCTCCTGGACAATGGTTCCTCAATTAACTTAATGCCCACGGCCCTCTATGAGCGGCTTAATCTCGGACCTCTTAGAAAATCTAGAGCTATTCTGCAGTTTGCTGACAAATCCACTAAGAGGTCCCAAGGAGAGTTAAGGAACATTGTGATCAGAGTCGAGGGGCAGGAATACATGGTGGACTTTACTGTCCTGGATATGGAAACCCCTCGTAATTGGAGAGATTCCCAGATCATTTTAGGTAGACCCTTCCTCAGAACTGCGGGGGCCTTATTTGATTATAAAACTGGGAAGATTCAGTTCCAAACTCCCGGCGGAGATGAGGAATTGGAGATGAAGCAGACGAGATGGCAGAGACCGGACTCCGAATCCAGCACCGAATACTCTTCTACCGAGACAGACTGTGAATATGTAGACGTAGTTGGGCCATGGAGACAGAACCCAGCCAGCATTAATGTGTCCATCTCCTTTGAAGATGATCCAGTGCATGAGTCAGTCTGCGAGATTCTGAGGAACGAGTACAGCTCTGAACCTGCATCGCCCTACATCTTCGATGACGTAGAGGCCCAATGGGGCCTGTCAGTCCTTACATCCTTAGGACAATCGGAAGATGAGGATGACGAGTCGGACGAGGCGTTTGCCGATTGTATGGAAAATTTTGATGATCCGACTCCAGAGCCGCGCTTGGTGGCAGCTGTTACAGAAAATGATCCAGCCACTTCCAACACCAAACCAGATCAGATTGAGCTAGACTTCTTAGATGACCACACTATACCTGAGCTCAAACCTCTTCCCACAACACTGAAATATGCCTTCCTTGCGGGGCAAGACAAGAAATTTCCGGTCATTATCAGTTCGCAATTGACCGAGGAGCAGGAATCTCGCTTGCTAGAGATCCTGGAGAAAAACCGCAAGGCAATAGGCTGGAGCATTTCCGATCTCCATGGGATAAATCCCGCTCTGTGTTCGCACCATATTTACTTGGAGAATGAAGCCAAACCCTCTCGGGAATTCCAACGCCGGTTGAATCCAAATTTACGAGAAGTGGTGAAAAAAGAGATAGAAAAATGGTGTGACGCGGGTTTCATTTACCCAATCTCCAACTCTAAGTGGGTGGCCCCAATCCATGTTGTCCCGAAAAAGTCGGGAATTCAGACGACCACCAACGAGGACGGAGAGGAGATCGTGACGAGAATACCCACGTCGTGGCGCGTCTGTGTGGATTACAGACGCTTAAATGCCGCGACGAAGAAGGATCATTTCCCTCTACCATTCATTGATCAGATCTTAGAAAGATTAGCGGGAAAAGAATTCTTCTGCTTCCTTGATGGGTTCTCGGGCTACAATCAAGTGGCCATAGCTCCGGAGGACCAGGAAAAGACCACGTTCACATGCCCCTTTGGTACCTATGCTTTCAGGCGCATGCCCTTTGGGCTTTGCAATGCTCCAGGTACTTTTCAAAGGTGCATGATTGCTGTATTCGCCGAAATGGTCGGCGAATTCCTGGAAGTCTTCATGGATGACTTCTCGGTCCACGACGACTCTTTTTATTCCTGCCTTAGGAATCTGGACCGAGTCCTCAAAAGATGTTGTGAGGTCAATCTGGTGCTCTCCTGGGAGAAAAGTCACTTCATGGTGACAGAGGGCATAGTGTTGGGGCATGTCATCTCCAAGAGAGGAATGGAGGTTGACCCTGCCAAGGTGGACGTGATCAGACGACTCCAGCCACCAACCAACGTAAAGCAGTTGCGGTCGTTCCTTGGGCATGTCGGATTTTATCGAAGATTTATCAAGGATTTTTCCAAGATTGCCCGACCGCTAACTGAGCTTTTAGGCAAAGACACGGAGTTTATTATAGATCACAAATGTCTTGAGGCCTTTAAGCTTTTACAAGGAATGATCATGGATGCACCCATTTTACAAGCCCCAGATTGGTCTCTACCTTTTGAGATCATGACGGATGCCTCAGATTATGCTGTTGGGGCTGTATTGGGACAAAGAAGAGATGGCGTCCCGTTTGCAATTCACTACGCAAGCAAAGTGCTTGATTCTGCTCAGCGTAACTATACAGTTACCGAAAAGGAAATGCTTGCGGTAGTGTTTGCCTTGGACAAATTCAGATCCCACTTAATCGGATCCAAGGTAACCGTGTTCACAGACCATACGGCACTACGATACCTGATGGAGAAGAAGGACGCGAAGGCGCGTCTTCTTCGTTGGATTTTACTTATCCAGGAGTTTGATTTGGATATCCGTGACAAACCTGGTAAGAAGAACGTAGTGGCCGATCATCTTTCTCGTCTCGAAGATCTTAATACTTCTGAGGTTTCACCAATTCGAGACTCCTTCCCTGACGAGTCGATTTTTGTTATCGACTCACTCCCGTGGTACGCCAATATCGTGAACTATCTTGTCTCCAAGAAAGTTCCCGAGGATTGGCCCAAGAGCCAAATCGACCGATTAAAGTCGGACGCTAGACACTACCATTGGGAGGATCCGATCCTTTTCTTTGAAGGACCGGATTGTGTCTGGAGACGTTGTATTCCTCAGGAGGAATACCAGAGTGTCCTTTCTTTATGCCATAGCTTAGAGGCAGGAGGACACCACTCCGGGAAGAGGACCGCATGGAAGGTACTTCAGTGTGGCTTCTACTGGCCGACTCTGATTCGCGATGCCACCGCCTTCGCGAAGTCGTGCCCAGTTTGCCAGAGGATGGGAGGAACCGTTGGTTCCAGGGATGAGATGCCAATGCAGCCGGTCATCATTTGTGATGTATTTGACGCCTGGGGCATCGATTTCATGGGCCCATTCCCTGTCAGCCACGGGTTTGAATACATCCTTCTTGCGGTAGACTACCTATCCAGATGGGTGGAGGCTATCCCGACCCGAGCCGCAGACAGCAGGACTGTCTGTAAATTCATCAGAGAGAACATAATCTCTAGGTTCGGGATCCCCAAAATGATGATATCAGACGGGGGTAGCCACTTTGTGAATCGGGAGGTGAAGAAACTCCTGAAGGACTACGGCATCGAACACCGTGTCGCGAGTCCATACCACCCACAAACCAATGGTATGGCTGAGGTGTCGAATAGGGAGGTGAAAACCATATTGCAAAAGCTTGTCCGCCCGGACAGGAAGGACTGGTCTCAGATCTTGGATCAAGTCCTCTGGGCGTATAGGACGGCTTACAAGACACCGTTAGGCACCTCCCCATTCCGAATGGTATTCGGAAAGCCGTGCCACTTGCCCGCAGAGTTAGTTCACAAATCAGAATGGGCAATAAAGAAGGTCAACTGGAACACACACCTGGGTCAGAAACAGAGAGACATGGATCTGAATGAGCTTGTGGAAGTCAGAAACCGAGCATACGACAACAGTTTGGTGTACAAGGACAAGGTGAAGCGTTGGCATGATAGATATATCAGACGAAAGACCTTTGTTCCTGGACAGAAGGTATGGTTGTTCAATGCTAGGCTGAAGATTTTCCAAGGCAAGTTGAAGTCTAAGTGGACGGGACCATTTGTCGTCCGTACGGTGCATGATAGTGGATGTGTCGAGATCTCAGATCTCGCAGATGACGCACCGACATTCCTAGTGAATGGGCAGCTGTTGAAACACTTCGTCGAATCCAATGAGCAGTTAGTCCATGTCGAGGAGATTGTATTCATGCGCGAGACAGATACAGCAGAGTCACATCAAGCCGCGTATGAGACCTTGTAGCAGTGAACTCCAGCCATCCGCAGCATCTCGAAAGATTCAGACCGATTCATCTGTATATATCATCATTCTTGTACAATCTACCCTTTCTCCCGCGACTTTAGCAACCCATCCCCGCCTCATCAGATCACTATCTTGGACTATACTTAGGATAACCAGAGCCTAAGTATAGGGGGGAAGGTCACCCAAGTCGAGTCACTGTACATCCTCCATCACATTGGTCCTCATACTCATTTCCTACCTATACTTAGGCTGACCTAAGCCTAAGTATAGGGGGGACCGATGCCCGCATTGTATACTCATTCATTTCTCTTCTTTCCCGCATCCGCCCCATTTTTGATCTTCTTCTCTACTTAGGCTTCCATAGCCTAAGTATAGGGGGGCGAGATGATTTCTATACCTTTTTGGCTCTCCTACGCTTAGCACGAGCTATGTCTTTTTCCTCTCTCTTAGTGCTCTGAGGACATAGCACACGCTAAGTATAGGGGGGCGTGTATATATTACATATATACTTTACCCATAGCTCGTACTTTCACGTATTTTTGTATATATATTACAATAATTACGGGTGGGTAAAAATCGAAAAAAAAAATCTTTAATAAATAGGCTTCTTATTTACTCTTGCATATCATCTCTGCATAGAAAAATAAAAAGAGTCTTGCATTGTCATAGCATGAAATCTCATCTCATTTGCATAAGTTGCTTATGCAAAGTGAAAAGCTAGTGGGTTCTGGACCAATTTGTGAGCAGATATTAAGGATGAAAATGACTTGACCTTAATCCACCTAATTTCAGAGGAACCTTATAGGAACTGGAGTTAAGATTTTTCAGGTCAGGTGACTTAATTCTTTAAGTCTCCAAGTCTATGTTCATATGTCATCTTAACAAGCCTGAATAGAGCACTTAACAACACACACATGACTCTTAGAGACAATGGCTTAACATGCATCAGCACTTTACACATGGCTCTCTACGGATGAGGTGATAAGGAGACAGTTTCCTTTAGCTTGGGGTAGCATATGAGGGTAGTACTTCTAGGCAGAACCTCTCTTCTTCTTTTAGTGAAGGAAGTGCGTCTCAACCTGGACTAGTGGTGATGAAGGCTAAAGACAGAAGCAGTGGGTTGCAATAAAGCTTCAAAAGAGGGATAGTCTACTGGCTCAAGAGGAAATTTCTTGTATCTATGCTGCACCATGTATATATGTTGTACAAAGGCATGTTGAAAAAAAAAAGATAAAAAAAAAAGAACTCCAAAAAAGTGGTGGGTCGGATTGAAAATTTAATAACCCCACCGGAGTATATGTAGTCAAGAAAAGCAAAAGCTTATGGTCACCATGTACTTGCAGCGGGAGACTTAGCTACACTGGCTGAGCTTCCAAAAGTCTATACCTCTTCCTCCTCTTCTTGAGCCGGTTGAACTTGAACTTAGAAGGGAATACCCCGCTTCTCGAGGAAAGAGTTGCTAGACCAAGGCATTAAAGTTACCAGGTTGGGGGAGATTGTTTCTTTGTTACTTCTGAGGTGGGGAGTCATCTATCACTTACACCGCATGAAAAGATTCATAGTCATTAGGGTTTGTGTATGTAGACTTGTTCTGATTAGGTAAGTTGAGGAGTCTCGAATAGAAGACTTGTGGAACTTGAAGTCTGTTAAGTCTTAAACTCAGATCTCAAGAAGGTTCCGACACATGAGTAATCCAAAGGGTCAAGTCTAGCTCTATTTTTAACTTTTGTTCATGACCTTGGTATGGAACCCAATTTCATTTCACTCTTGCATTTCATTGAGTTGCTCGGGGACGAGCAAGGTTTAAGTATAGGGGGTTGATGAATCTGTTATTCATCACTCCAAAAGTCAAAAATAGAGCCTTGTTCCCGAGAAAATAGAGGCATATTTCCTTTTATCTTGCATAAATAACACTCATGCATGCATCCGTAATTCATGCATTTTAGCAGCTCATCTGCATGTAAATAAGAAGCCAAAAATCCCCTGTAAAATACCTCTTCATCAAAATAACTTCTTCTCTATAATATAGGTATATATTCCTTAATAGTAGAGGGAAGAATGCCAAAAATCACCCTTGCAAAATAGCCCAAATATCTTGGAGAACCCTTGTACATTTAAACATACATAAAGCCCTCATACAAACCCCTAATTAGGTCTACTCACTCTTAGAATAATACACATTAAAAGACCTTCAAAATGAGACTGATTTCATTGAAATTGGAGCTTGTATGAGAAACTTGGGTTTTTGGATCCTTTGTATACTACACATGTATATTTATGTATCCTTGTATTTATGTATCATATTTGACCTCATCTCCGTCTTTGGTCAACATGAAACTTGTAGATCTCATTAAGATCTACAACTTTCATGTTTTGAGTTTTTCCAAATTCGGCTTCCTCTTCTCTCTACACGTGTTTCTTTCTCCAGCCATTCATAGCAGGCCACGTGGCGCCCTCTGGTTGCGCCACGCGGCCCGCTGCCCATCGCCTCATCCGCCCGCGCCCTCCGCCGTTGGATCTCGCTTTTGATCCAACGGTCCAGTTCTTTCCACGCGCTTCACTTCTCCTTGCCGTCAGATCTCCCCCGCGCTTCATCTGATCCCTCCATTAGCGCCGCGCCCACAGCTTGACACGTGGCGCACTGTGGGTCCTTCGATCGCGCCCTGGATCTCGCATCTTAGCCACTCAACCCACTCATTATCCTCAGCCGTTCGATCACCTTCCACTCTCCATCTTTACCCTCCGTTAGCGCCGCGACCACATGACGCCACGTGGCAGCACCCGATCCCATCGATCGCATCGCCCAGATCTGATCCTGCCCGTCATCTCGCTTTTAGCCCTCCACCGTTGGATCTCCAGATCCAACGGTTGAGCTGCATCGTCAACCTCCGATCGCTCTCTCTCCCACGATCTCGACCTTGCGGAACACGCACCCCCTTCCTATTCTTGGCAGCGCATCTACCACCGCAGACGCCCGCTGACCTCCCCACGACATCCTCCACTCATCCCTCTCCCTCGCCATCTCCCTCAAGCGCCACCATCTCCACCATACTCGCCCCACGACGGCCACCAACTTCGCCAGTCCACCAGCTAACCCATCAACTCCACCTTATAAATACGCCACCATCGGCGACATTCACCCCCATCCGCCACTCCAGAGAGATTCCTCGAGCTCCAAACTACCTATTGGTGACAGCAATTTGTTGAGTTGTCGAGCGAAGACAGGTATCCAACTCCCGGCGAGATCCCACGGCCGCCACCGCCGTGCCGCAGCCTCCCTCGAGCAGCTGCACGAGCTCGGGACCCTACCGATCCCTCGAGCGACGACCCTGGAACTCCCAGCTGAGCTCCAATTCCCAGGTAACTCCCCCCATCCGTCTGCCGATCTTCTTCTTCTTTTTCCTTACTTTTCTCCGCTTTTATTCGCCGTAATTGACCACCCTCACGCCTTCTAAGTACCACGACGAGCTTCGCGTCGAAGCTCTGATTCTCGCAGCACCTTCCGCACACTCCGACGACGCATACCACATTCCTCCGACCAACAGCTCTGCCATTTGGCCGGAGCTCGTTCGCCGGACCACCTCACTCCACCGTAGGCCTCGCCGGTCACTCACCTCTCCTCCATGAACACCTGCACGCCTCGGCTATACGATTAACCCTTTGCAGGTCCTAAATTATTCATTGGCCGGAACCTCGCCGGAGCTCCCTTCGAGCTTCATCGACGCCGAGCTCCAGCGCATCTCCAAGGATCTTGAGGCCACCGGAGGCTTCACCGTGCACTCCCGCTTCTTCCGAGCTACTTGGGGAGCTCGAGAAGCTCTTCATCGACGCCGAGCTCCAGCGCATCTCCAAGGATCTTGAGGCCACCGGAGGCTTCGCCGTGCACTCCCGCTTCTTCCGAGCTACTTGGGAGCTCGAGAAGCTCTTCATCGACGCCTTGTGACCAAGGCGGAGCCAGCCCAGTTCCACCGGAGCACCGCCTTCTCCTCCGCAGGTGGCGGAGGACTGTTCGAGACGACGCAGCAGCAGCCGTTAGATCATCCGATCGAACGGCCCTCGTCCCGCCACGTATTCCATCACCGCGACCTTCCTCGACCGGATAATCGCGCCTCAGATCGAACGGCCCTCATCCCGCCACGTGCCTTCATCGACATCCCTTGGATCATCTTGATCCGAGGGCCTTCAGGCCGCCACGTCTACGCTCCGAGCCTCGGCCTCCCAAGCCTAGGCTCGGGTGACCCGAAGCTGCACCGAGGCTAGTCCAAACCTCCAGAGGACCCGACCCTCGCTCCGAGCCTCCGACGCCCTCCGAACCTAGGTCGGCCACGTGAGGAGCACGTGTGACCTGGGTATTTGCACAGAC
The DNA here is from genome assembly GCA_037367405.1 of Ottelia alismoides. Lineage (NCBI taxonomy): Eukaryota > Viridiplantae > Streptophyta > Magnoliopsida > Alismatales > Hydrocharitaceae > Ottelia > Ottelia alismoides. The sequence goes on along the minus strand of JAZKJV010007841.1, from coordinate 323,688 downwards.
GCCCCTGAAGCTTATGGAAATTACAAAAAGGTCCCTGTGAAGCAGACCCCACGTGAGGAGCACGTGTTCCGTGGAGAAATTGCATCAGCGCTCCCCCACATTATAGGTAATTGCATCTTAGTCCTTGTCAGCATATTTGCTTATTGTAATTTTGATTTCTGTATTACATTTACACCCTTGTGTTTGCACGTGTCCATAAAGTGCATTTTACATCATTTTGAGATTCTAAAAATTGCATGTTGTTGGAAATCTTGTCCTCTGCCTATCAGTACACGTGTATGATTTTTGTAGGCTTATTTGAATTATCAATGAATTAATTGGGTGCATTGTTGACATATTTTGCCCAGTGATGCCTTTTGATTTTTAATTAATTATCAGTGCCTTCAAAAATTATCAAAAATTCACAGTAGCTTAAGGACATCATTTTCAACACACCATAAAAATTTCATAGCATTTGCACGCATATCGAGGCCTAAATAAAAAGTTATGGTGATTTTCTTAAATTAATTTTAATTAATTCATTTCACAGTAAATTTAAGTCCTGTCAATTTTCCTAGGTGCCTTATCATTAGACCCACCTAGGATAATTTTAGTTCTTGGAAAAAATTGTGATTTGATATTTATTAAAAATTAAATTCTGAAAATCACTCTGTCTGTTTTATTTAATTCACAGTAAATTCATTTTAAGTCGAAAAATTCCAAAAAAATTAGTGTAGGTCATTTTCATCATAAATAACTGTCTGGCCAATTTTCATTATTTTTGGACTTTATTGATACATCAATTAAAATTTAACGTTAAATTGGCTAAGATTGGTCTGCACATGTCTGCATAAGAATTAAAAAGACCAAAAAAAATACTCCTTGAAAATCAACGCTTGAATAATTGCTAAAATTTGACCTAAGGAGACAGTTGCCTCCCTGAGATCGACCTTGGACCTCACCAAGTAAAAAAAAAATTGCCGCTTGAAATTAACTCGTAATCTAATTAAAGTGGTTTTTGATTAACCTCTCGTATCCCGACTGCAAACGAACGACATCTAATTAATTTGGACATTAATTTGCTCGGATTAACATAGGGTGCGGGAGCGATGTCACCCACTCCATTCCACCCCACTGCGGGGTTGAGGCAGTTTCCCTCGACCCTTTTACAATCCTTTGCAGCTACTAGAGTTAAGGGTACACCTGGAGGCGATTTGGACTTCGTCGGAGGCTCCTGGAGCTTCACCGCTCCACCGGCTCCGTGCGAGTATGCCAGTGAACACCAGTGATTTTGGACAGTTCCCGAGGATAGACGACACCTGCAGGAAGTGATTGGGCCTCCTTAGAGCCTCACTGCACAATGGAGGAGGGAGATCAGAGTAGAAGAAGCTCGCCTCGGTCGGCTTTCTTCCCCGTTCGTCGACCTGCCCTCGCCTTCGTTGGATCTTTAAGGTGACCCAGATCGTGCAAAGCCCGTTGGATCAAGCACAACTAGCACTGTCCAATTGTTAAGTCTGATCTAATCGCGCTCGTCCAAATCGAAGCGGTATCGACTATTAGATGAGCGCCATGTGGATAAGTGAAGTAGCCAACACCGTCAGATCGCGCCCGTTGTGGGTTATTTTAATAATTTATAGTACTCAAAATTTCCTATGCTATTTAAATTTATTTTTTGTAATTTTGCAAACAGGCCCCCAAACTTTTGATAATTACTCTTAGGTCCACTCCACGTCACCTCACGTAAATACCCCACGTGAGTGGGCATTTGTAGAGGGAACCTTGGGTTATTTTTTATTTCTCTTTAGTATATAAACTATTTTATTAAGTTATAACTTTTTATGGAAATTGCAGAACAACCCTTAGTTCTGATTATTGCAAGTAGGTCCCCTTCAGCCATGACTAACGTTTTCGTACACGCGAGTTTGGCATTTTTGCATGAGGTCCCTTGGGACTTTGCATATTTTGTTTGAGTCATGTAACTTTAATTCGGTTATAAAGTTTTGAAAAATTTTCAAGTTGGTCTCAATACTTTGTTCTTATTACATTTAAGCCCTTGCCAACATTATAGTTTCTATTTGTTTTCTTGTATATATTTCATATAGCTACATTGCTCCAAAAAATTCAGAAAAATATATTTACGCTCTTGATTGCAAACTCTTTCACGCACATATTTTATTTTTGTAATTAGGACTTTATATTATTTATTAAAAGTCAAAAAGTGTCTTTTTGTCCCTGTTTAAATTGAAAAAAATAAAAATTATGAAAAAAGTTTTGAAAAATTCCCAAAAAGAATATGTTTTGTTTACTTATGAGTTTTTAACTTTCAAACCAAAAATCCCTAAAAATTACAAATGAAAACTCATAAAAATAAAAAACCTTAAAACCTTTATAAAAATGTAAAAATTCTAAAGAAAATCCAAAAATTATAGATTTTATTTATATAAATATCTGTATATTAAAATTAATTTGGAAAATTTTGATATTATTTGTTATTTTTAATCTCCATTTTAATTTCAGCTATTTATTAAATCCAAAAATATTTAAAAATATAGAAATTAGGAAAATTCCAAAAAATAGTAAAAAAATATTTAAAACTCAAAAATATTTTATTTTCTTATTTTTAATTATTTTATTAACTATTATATCTATTATTTTCTATATTGTATATATACTCTTTATATAGCCTTATATATTATATCTATTTTAAAAAGAAAAATATAAAATATAAAAATGAAAAAAATAGAAACTACAATAAAATATAAAAATTAGAAACTCAAAAAAAAAATAAAAAATAAAAAAACCAACCTACGAAAAAGGGCACACATAGACAAATGTCTTGCTCCGATCTATCCTGCTTGTTCCCTATATTCGACACTTTACATACTTGCACCTATACACATTTTTAATTGTAGAGTTATAATAAATTTTAACTCCGTATTTCTTTTTATTTCTTTTTATCATTGTGGGTTAATTGTTGTTTGAAGTCGGGATGTCGAGCGAGGTCAACTCAACGACTGTTGATCCACCTTGTGGATTAACACAACCTCCAAAAAATCTTCTTCAACAGGTAGACAATATGAAGAAGTGGAGACTTCAATTCGATGATTGAATAAAGTATTGTCATATGAAGAAGTGGTGACCTCAGTCTGTTGAATATATGTATGATCCGTATATAAAGGATTGTCTTTCATGGAGTAGATTGCATTTATAGAGTGGACCACATTTATTCGTGAGACAGAGTCTCGCGTAATTATTGGAGTATGTCTGGTTGAAAGGGGTTTTGAGGCTTTGGGTCTGACCAAGACAAATTCATTTTCATAGTATAGATCGACTGGGTACTCGAACCAATGTCTCGTCATCTTTGAGGAAGGTGGATGAGTTGTCATGATAGATCTTGGTTGAAGATATTTTAAATGCACAGAATACTCAACAATAGAAACCTAAATTTCAAATCAAGGAGATTGATGGCACAAATGTGCGGCTTTTTTTATATTCGAGTCGGTTTACTCACACCAATGCAAACAAAAATCAAACCCCAAGTTCACCAACTCACACAATGAAGCTATAAGAGTTCATCAAATTATCTTTTCAAATTTTAGTTGTTGAAAAATTCAATCTTGCAAAAGAATTAGCAAGTTGTTAGGTGTCAGAAATCTTCCCAAAGACTTTCCTAAATTCTTATGACTAGTTGCACCTACTTTCAACCAGTATATGTGTAAGTACGGACCGTAAAATCGACTATCCGTTTGCTTAAGGACGGAACCTTACGCAGTGTCCTTTAAACCACCCACTCTGCTAGGGAAATCCGGACTGTTTACTGCTACCCGTAATTCCTCACTGAAAAGTAGCTAATCGTTTTTTATAGAATTAGTAGTCTGAAAGAAGATTCTGGAGTTGGGTTCTAACCTTAAGTGTTGTCGCTCGCTTACTCAGAGAGATAAGTGAATCAAAGGATGGGGTTTCTCTTCCCCTAAAATTCTCAATTTTATGGTTTAATTTGGTCGGCCTTATTTAGCAGTCCCAATTTTAAATAGGTGATAACTGAAAAATTAGGTGAGAAGAAATTTACGTATATCGTCCAGTCCTGATTTTTTTTTTAAATTTTAAGTGACGAAACAAGAGGGAGAAAATTCGGAAAAAGCTGATGCATGTGGGAAAAAATGATGTATGCTCAGTTAGAAGACTTACAGTGATTCCTCACAATCTTCATGTGGGATGCAATACAAGAATTGAAAATTATTCTATACAAATGCGAGGAGACAAAAACATCACCTAATCAGAAAATTCTATTAGTCAGGAAGAACAGATTTGAATTTGACTTAAATTGAATGATCTAATGTTCATCTCAATTAAGTGAATTGTGGTCCTAGGTTCTACAAGCACAATAAAAAAAATCTAATAACCATATGTGCAGGTCTAACCTACGAGCCACTCATGTTGGGACCCCACCATCACCGAAGAGTGAAACAGAACCAACACATCACAGAGAAGGAGTTCAAGTCTTGTTTACTCGTGTGAGAGTCCAAACGGATATCCATGTAAATGAGCAATTAATTACAAAAATTATAAGTACAGGAATTAAAATCCTAGACTCTACGCTCTCTCCCGACTCAACTCAACCTTAAATTTATGCCATCTTTCGGTTGTCAATGAAGTTGCGCTAGTTTTCGGAAAATTGCTCCACGTACACCTGGTACCTCACAAGAAAATAAGAGAGAGGTGTAAGAGAGTGACTTAAAAATTTATCAAAAATAAATACAAAAATAAATGCTGGAAAAATAGATGGAAAATGTACAGTGACACGTTCAAGGGTCAGACTATCAAAATATGTAAAAAACCGAGCACTTAAATTTCTAAACAAAAACCTAAGCCGTTTGCCTCCCCGGCAACGACGCCATCTAACAAGTCACTATTTTGCTACGTCAATTTGCGTGAATTATCATGTTAAATTTATTGTTTCATTATAGGAGGGTAATCAGAATCAATCAAGAAAATAACCACAATTAATTAATTCCATTTAATTCATGTAGCTTATGTTGCTTACTTTGGTAGGTCCCAAGGTCGAACTCAAGGAGGCAAAGGAACAACATAGATTTATGTCTATCAGTTTCGTGCATGGTTTCCAAGGCGGAATATTTCTGGTATTTTCTATACAATTTTGGAATGCAAGATGCAAATGCAGCCGATTTCAAGCAATTTTCAATCAAACATTATCCAAAAATTATGAAACTTGGCTAAGATGTCAATTATGATGAAATAAATGCATTGTAATTGTTTTGTAATTTTCGAATGCTATATGGATAAATAATGAATTTATGAATGTAAATGGAGTAAACTTCAATAATTAGTTATGATGAATATTAAACTTATTTACTTTCAAGGAATAAATTATCCAACATCTATTACTAGATGATTTATCTCAGAAAAATCCTAAACATTAAAAATACAAGATTTAATACCTATTAAGAATTAAATATTGAATTACACAAAATGATTATTATAGAGAAAACGATGTAAAACACAACTAATTCTACTATCCATTTTTTTGGTAATCTTTCGAGAAATGGCTAATTATCTATGAATTTCTAAGCACAGATTAGGTAAAATATGCAAATTTTTGCAAAAAAATTACTATTAGTTAACCATAGAAGATAAAAATGTCACAAGCCGGTCATAATGCTAAGAATTAATTGAGGAACAAAGTGGAATTTTTGAATAATTGAATGATACAGTAAATAGGCTAAAAATAAATAAAGAACACAGGAATATGTTTGCAATATTATAATAAATGTAAATGTACTAAGCCTTCTCTCACTATAAATAAGGTCGGCTACATAGATTCTTGTCAATAATCAAATAAAATAAAGCTATTGTGCGGGGACTAAAGGGTAATTACATACATCCTGAGGGGGTGTCTCTACAAAATTGCTAGAGGGGCTCATGTGTCGCATGTACCCTTTGGACGGGGGGGCTTCGATGGAAATCAATGGGGTTCTAGGGGATTTGGCATAAATAACCCACCCTATACGTGTGTATCACGTGGGCAGGGGTGGTGCTCTGGAGGCATTCCCTCCCACGCGTGTGTTGTACATGTGGGAGGGCCTCGAGCTTTGAGCATGGCTGTTGGTGGTGGAGGGCAATGGATCCTTCGAAGAAGACCTTGGACGATGGTGGCATGGCAGCGTCGGAGCGGGGCTACATTGGAGAAGCAGCTAAAGTAGCGAAGGTGAGGAAGTGACTGGGGGTGTTGTCAAAATAGAAGGCTCCTAGCTCCGGCCAGGAGGCGTTGTTGAAGGGTGATGAAGAAGCAAAACTTGAAGGATGTTGGAGTTGAAGCAATGAAGCTTTGGCGGTGAAGCATTGTTGAAGACTCGATAGTTGTGGTGATTAATGCCTCTGGTAGGAGGCTAAGTCGACGAAGGTATACGGAGGGTGATGGAAAGATGATGGAATGGGGTATCGTGCTCTACATCAGCTTGATGGAGAAGAGGCAAACACGATAAAGGCAGCGTGCTACGACGAGGAGGTGGGTCTACTCGAATCTCATCGGGCTTGAGAGAGGGACCGACGGAGGTGTTGCCACCGCCTCCAAACCGCTCCTCCTGCTTAGGAGTTACTCGGCGGATGAAGAGAGAAGGCGACAGGGCAAATGAAGAATGTCGTCGGTAAGATTGCATCGTGGATGGGATACACGGCTAGTCGGAGAGGATCTGATTGGCTTCCATATGCGATCTTTTAGGGATTTGCGGGATTGAGATCAATCAAAGATGGCGGCGGTGATTGGCGATAATCATGGCGGTGTGGCGGGTCATGAGATCTGCGGAGGATCGATAGGTAGAAGGAGATTTAGGGTACATATCCTGATTTGGAAGGAGGAAGTGACGATTGACAGGTGGCGGTGCTCAAAGTGGAAGCCAACAGCGCAAACAAGGGTGGTGCATGATCGAGGGAGGAAGGAAACATGCATGCACTGAGGGGCTTGTGCGCAGCATATGCGGGCTTTTTATTTATTTTATTTTTTTTAAATGAATTATAAATACGTTGAAAATGGGTGACACATGGCACTCCAGGATCTGTCACGTGTCAGCCCTAGAAAATTTAAAAAATCAAACATAAAGAAAAATTCAGAATAAATAGCAAATGACCTCGTATTGAAAAATTTTCTTCACAAAAGTTGCTCGTCTCAGTGAGATCTATAATTTTCAAGAAGAGAAAAAAAATCAAAATTGAACATTTGCACAAAGTGATATTTTTGAGGTTCTCTATGTAAATAGAATACCTAGATTTTTGGGTTTTATATTTTTTGTCATTTTTAAACAAGATAAAAATCCAAAACATGAAAAATCAAAAATAAATATCTACACAATAATATTTTTGGATTTTTAATAATTAATAAAATGAAGAAATAAAATAACATACGAAAAAGGCAACTTTTGTACAAACAATTAGTGAAGACTCGAACTTTGTTAGCATCTTTGATTTCAAACTCATTTTGAGTTTGGATTTTTACACATTAAAAAAAACTTTCGTCAAAGAAATAAATGAAAAAGAAATAAAATAAAATGAGTTATTTATATACATAAAATAATAGGCAAAATATAAAATGTACAAAAGAGGCCCAAAATCCAACTTTCACATATAAGCTCTGATTCACTTGAACTTGGTCTTGTTTTGAAGGTATTTGAATGTGCGTTAGTTCAAAAGTGGATGGGATCAAATCAACGTTTTAATACGTTTGTCCTAAAATTAGGTTTTGGGTTTTTGGTCCACTTATTTATGTTAATGAATTTTTAAAAATTTTCATTTATTCTTATTAGTGATATGTATACAATGGAAGTAGTTTCATGTCATTTAGAGTAAGCACGAATTAGTTAAAAATTGAGGAAATTAGTTTGTTTTATAGGTCAATTGGACCGGAATTCTTGGCTTCTCGTTTTGTGCAATTATGAATGCTAAAATGCAATCATTAGTTACACATGCATGAATGCTAATTATGCAATGTAAATGAGGAGAAGCTAATGAATTTTGGGGTTTTGAGCTGAATTTTTATCTTATAGAGTGATGAATTTGAGATTCATCAGCTCCCTCATGCCCTCTTAATAACCATTGGATCGCATGATCCAACGATCACCGACTCATCTTCCACCTCCAGTAACTCCCCTTTTCCCACAATCACCTCATCTCCCTCCGTCCTTCACCCATTTCTCCCAACTATTATCCCCACCATTTGCACTCATCAAGGCCACCCCCACATAGCCCCAGCTTCCTGCTACTCGCCTGGCCTTCAATGCCTACGACCATCGCTCTAAACCCCTCCAGTCGGTTCTTACGTGCACCCCCTCCTTCACTTGTAACGGTCAAAACTCCTCCCAAAAATACATTGCCTCTGCTGCCATCCCACCTCGTCCACCATTCACTATCTTAGGGCTAGGACCGCTCCTCCCTCCTATGACATAGGAGCAGAGGATCGATGGCCAAAAACCCCCTCCGAGTTGTAGTGTTGACCCTCGATCATCTGGCCAAGTCATTGTCGTTCCACGGCCATTTGAGCTCCATGCTCTGGCTGCACATGACGAGCGATGACCCAAGCAGCCTTTGCCGCTAAGCCCAAGCCATTCCCTCCACCGCAAATCCTTCTCTGATCAGTATCCCTATCACTCTCGCTTTTTGCTTAATTTCTTTCTGTTAATCACACACAAATCTTCATTCTCACCGACCGCTGACCATTCTCCGATCTTTGCCGGACCTCCCTCTCATTCACAGGAGGTCCTGATCACCTTCTCCTTCCCGCACAATCCCCCTCCATTCTAGGCCATCTCCCCTGTCGGAGGTGGAGAAGATCACACCACAAGCTCCCCCTTCTCCTCCCAAAAGTCTACCATATCACCACCCCACACTTAGGCTTTACCTTTCTAACCTTCTACATGTCACAAACTTCAATGATCAGAGCTGACATCGCTTCTTTGACCTAGAGCTCCTACGCCGACAATGGAGCACCACCTCATCGTTCTAGCCATCGCCAGCTCTTCCTTGCTCCAGTCGGACCTTCGCCTGCCTCATCAACCCTCAATGCTTGAGGAAGACATCGGTGGAGTTCCAGGGGGTCGTCGGAGACCCACCATCTCCGTCGCATGAAAAAAGATGATGACGGAGGCCCAGACTACAGATGTCATCTGATTGTTTTGATCAGGAAGTCATCTTGATCCAGCCTCGATGCACGGTCAAGAGGCTCGGTGGATCTCAATCAGCGATGAAGCGCGGAGGCCATGCCACGTGGCATATGAACTTGCAGCCGACTGAAACTCTGTCCGAGCTTGGCTGCATGCGTGTCTCAAGCGTATGGGCTAAGTAATTTGCATCTTTAGCCACGAACTTCCAAAATTTACAATGAAGTCCTGCCTAGGAGCATGTGCCTCACGTGTCATGCCTATGCAAATTACAAAGGGGTCCCACAACATTTCAATATTACAGAAATACCCCTCATTAGGATCAATTTTCATATTTTATTTTTTTATTTTTATATTTTTCTTGTAATATACCCCTATACTCTTTGTTAATATCTTGATCTTATGATCTCCAATTTGAATGATTTCAATTTCATTTTGTTGCTAATTTTATGATCTTCCCTCATGGCTACAATTAATCATTGCTTAACACTTTATTTAATATGCTAAGTTTTAAATATTTTAAGCATCCATTGATCTCTAATTAAATACCATGAAATGAACTATGAATTATTTTTATGTATCAATTACATTGAAATCAATTCTGTCTATTCGGTGATTGGATTAATTTGGGGTATAATTGTTATGTAGCATTGCACAACATATTTTAGCATATTGCATCATATTTAAAATTCTTCAAATCAGTAAAAATGCTTTCTTCTCACGCATCACATTCATTGCACCCTTTGTCTTGCATTGCATTATTTTTCTATAATTGTCTTGCAGTATGCATCATTTTGTGCATTCATGTGGTGTTTTTGTCTACCTAGAGACTTAGGTCAAGAAATTCAATTACTCATTTTAAACATTAACATCTAATCAATCTTTGAGGATGTTCATGTCCCTATGTTCGACCTTGTTATGCTTACCAAGTAAATTTTCACCACATAATCAATATTGTGGTAATTCTACATAGATGCATTTTACCTCATGTGCTACGATAAGATGATGATATTAAATAGGCTATTTTACAGTTTATCATCAACCTCCCCCTCTCGTGTCAAGGACACACTCCCCTCCACAACCTACAGGTTCTCCCCCCTTTTGTTAGTCGTTCGTGGAGGACAATTGCATTGTGTGCATCGACGTGTTCGAGGACGGGGATGTTGTACACATCCTCCGGGAGTGCTGCCATGTGTTCCACCATCATGGCCTCGACTCTTGGGTCGACCTCAACCATTACACTTGCCTGCTCTGCCATGTACCATTCCTTGCCAACGATGAGGCGAAGACAGAGAATGAGCTCTTATATGTTGGGTTCAACGAGTCTGAGCTCCTCAACTACTCTGTAGAGGAGAATCTCGATTGGCATCCGATCAACCACCATGTGTCTACCCTCCAGTTCTTGAGCACTGATGAGCTGCTCCTTGCCACATGGATGACATTGGGATAGTGATCTAAAGGCCCTTTCTATTCGAAATGAATCCATTTTTGTGGATACGGATCGACAATATAAGTTGGTTAGAGAGATTTGGGCGGAAGGAGGAGGTAGGAGGTGATGAATCTTAGATTCATCATCTTTATTTCTACTATTTATCCCTCTATATTAAACTAATTCATTTAACATCTAATCCCGTGTAAATAAATAAGCTTAATTACTGCATATAAATAAGTACTCAATATATGTATTATGGTTCCCTTTATTTTGTGTGTTATCCCTTATTAAAAATCCCATAAAATTATTATAATATGTATATGTTAATGTGTATATTATTCATTATATAAGTATACCAGAAAATAATAAAATATATAAAAGAAGTATATTTATGTATTAAAAATATTTGCAAAAAATATGTATGCATATATGATGTATTTTAACTTCCAATTCTAGGTGAAAATTGTAGATCTTGAAAAGATGCACAACTTTCCTATTGAATACTTTTTTGTTTGACACACTTTACTATTTTATTTATATTTTACAATTTTTCTTCATTTTCTATTTTCCTAATTGGATCATGTGGCCTAATTTCCACTATCCATGTCATGTGCCCTTCCTCAACCTCTGCACGTGATCTCAATAATATTCATATCAGGCGGCTATGATCAAAGCAAACCAACCTCTTCCATAGCTGCTTGATCACTTGATCAAGCGGTGCTCCTTTTCCCCTTTGTGCCCAAGTCAGGTCATTGGATCGTTTGATACAATGGCTAGCACCAGTCGTCTTCCTCTAGTGGTTGAGCTAGCGAAGGGATGTTTCTCTTCACTGGCGCAACTTCTTCATTTTCTCCAAGGCTATCTACTTGTCCTCTTCCCTTGATTCCAGATCCATTTTTTAGCTCGTTCCTTCCTCATCCATGCCAGGACTATCATGGGTACCCTTCACCTCACGTGAGGTAACTAGAGGTGGTTAAAACACCTCTGGTAACCACCACCTCTAATGAACAAAACCTTGCACTCCACCAACTTACGATCGATCTACCATTTTGTGAGGCTCCTCCATAGTTTATTTCCCTCTTCTAGTGAAAATACAAAGGCCTGGGGTAAAGCCATGATGGAGAGCCTACCTCCGATGAGATCCATGACCCTACGACCATGTTGAAGGATATTGAGTATCCTTAAGCGCATCACGGAAGCGTGTTGATCGCATCGTATGCGATCGGGGCGACTAGTCGCACAAGTCGCTAGATGCAGCAGAAATTAAAAATTTTTTAAAACTAAAGATGAAACCACATGATCACGAGAACACTTCTCGGATCGTTTCATCAAACCACAAGTATAAGGAATACCTCTTGAAGAGTGGTTGTGATCGCGAGATCCCAAAGTAGAGATCCTCCTGTCTTAAGTCCGATCCACGAAGAACGCACTTGCGGGCGCGATGATGAGTCACGTTCCTTCCCGCAATCCTCGATGAAGATCCAAGCGATGGATCCCCTGATTTCATCATACGAAATCTGTCGTCTTCCTTTAGAGTAAGCAACTCCAAAGAAGAAGGAGATCCTCGAGTCGTCGAAGAAGAAATCCGAGAGTCTCTCCTTTCTCTACATAAGATGGACGGCCATCTTTTGGAGGAGAGAAAGAGAGAGGGCGAGAATATGAGAGAGGAAGAGAGAGAGAGTTGTAACCTTGTACAACTCTTAATCATGTTGTACCTTGGAAGGCTACCCTAGCCCTCCTTTTATATTAGTTTAGGATCCAATGGATCTCAATCCATGGGACACATGGATCCAACGGCCAGGCTTGGTCCATGTAAAATCAATGGCTATGATTGTTGTTGGTTAAAACCAACAACATTAATTTAAATTAAAATATGTTGCAACATTATCAACAAAATTTAATTCAATTAATTAAGAGATAATGTGATAATAAAAAGGGAGTCAACCAACCACCCTAAATTATAGGGGGTTATTTTGTCTCCTTTTATTTTATCTTATTATTTCTTAATAAATTGCAATAACTATTATTGCAATAATATCCACCAAATTAATTTCAAATTAATTTGTGAATATTTCAATCATGCCATCGAAGATATGTGATCACATTCACAACCCAAACTAATTTGTAAATTGCATTTCCAATTAATTAATAAATGTGAATCCAATCCACATTATTAATTAACAAATGCTATTTACATGAATTCTCTCTCTTCGTTATATGTATTATAAATCATATTTATAATACACATATATCATGGATAGTATTATCCACATTCTCTAATCCTTGATAATTAAATCCCATTTAATTATCTTAGATAATAATTCTCGCAATATGAATCATATTCATATTAAGCTTGATAATTAAATCTCATTTAATCATCAAGTCCTTCTTGCTTGGATATGTATTTCATCAAATGAATTATTCCTGAACCCTTTCAAGAATAATGTGCTTTCTCCGCGGATACTTGGAGATAAGGACAGGAAGATTGTATTATTCCACGTATAGTGACTTGGATGTTGAGATCTCATCTCAAATCCAGATCTTACGGACCTCCCACAAATGCTTGATTAAATCAAGACCGCAAATCTAATCTTCTCATTGAATCCGAATCTCATTCAGACCAATGTCCAACACTTGGACTAAGATCAGATTGCTTCTCTACTGGAAGGAGTCACTAAAATCCAGACCTGTTTCATCACTCCCTCGGAATGGAAGCATCATGGATATACAATCGTTTATGATCATATCACCCTCAAGTATTCCCAATACCTGTACGTTCTGCATACTGGAAGACCCATGGTCAACCCGAAGATCAAGATCAATTTTGCACTGTCTTCTTCAGGGTTTGATCACTAAGTTTCTCATTCGATCATTGGGATTTGGTATCGATCATGTACTTTCCAAAAGCATATATCATACCTAGGTCTTGATCATATACTTTCCAAAAGTATATATCAAACCTACAAATTCAGTCAAGTTTCTAAAGCGAGACGACTGTGTACGGAATTTGATTCTTCCCAATATCTCATGAGTGAGCTCATGTCTTCCGGTTCAGTAGTGAACCAGTATGATCCCTTTGAGAGATCGTATTACTCATATGCCCTTATATGCACACAAACGCGTCGGTGTATAGACCTTGGTTAGGTCATCAACCTATTGGTCTGTCAAATGTACGTACTCAGACATATAGCAATACATCTGTCTCCGGTCAGAGGATGCATGCCTATTCTGTGACAGCATTCAACATAGGACTTAGGTTATCTCGATCTCGTTAAGACAACCCATTGACCTAACTAATCTGACACCTCCGAATCTCTATTCCTATGCAGAGGACCTGCATCAAGAGGTCGGTCAGATATCAGCCTATGTGAGAAAGGATTGCCATCTCCTAATCAGGTTGGAGATCACATCTTAACAATCATTTGACGATGCTTGATGAGTCCTCAATCTAACTCTTTAGATATTCATCCAAGCACCAGCCTCTATGATTCAATAATTGAATCAACAATTGTATGATCATTAAGACAGCCATGGTACATAACCCAAATTGTACAGAGGGACCTATTATGCAAATATTGATTCTTCATTTCAGATCAGGGAATGATATTCGCAATAACATTTATTGCATAATGGCTCACCGTGGGCTCACATGTCCAACAATCTCCCACTAGCCCAAAGAGCCACTAATGGGCTAATCATTTAAACCCACACTCATGTGACAATCATAGGCTATATAGAAATAGCTAGGTAAGCTGATCAGTCACTCTGTTCCCAAAAAGACTATGCCAAGTCCTTTTACGGCACTTGCATATCCCTAAGTAACAGTGCACGCATCCAATGCGAATGTTGCATCTAATGCAACCAATACTCAACCTAGTCAAAGCAGTTACAGTGTCCTCGACACTATTGCTCAATAACTATTATAACCAGTATTTCCATAATCCTTATCAGAATACCCTCATTCCTGGAGATCTCTATCTCCTAAGGTATTCACAGTTAAGACCTTTTAGATCTTTGTCTATAAAGTCTTAAGCTTTTAAAGATAAGACTTAGAGATCACCATCTCTAAGGCCTTGTCATCTTTGAAGATTTTGTTATTACTGCAATCAAGTGTTTTATCTCCATAGTAGGATTAGTAACAGTTTACTACTCCCACTGCATGGCAGATATCTGGCTTTTATACACATTTAGCATACACTTAGCTTCTCGTAACTGATGCACAAGTGCAAGCAGTTTTAGCATTCACTCCCTCAACTCTTTGAGGTGCTATCCCTTTAGATAGGTCAGTACCAAATCTTAAGGGAAGGAAGCCTTTCTTGGAATTTCCAAAAAAAAATGGAATATGTCCAAGGTGTACTACAAATGTGACAGTCCCAACACCCTCTTTTCTTTACTTCTGAACACCTTCAGAACTAAGATCCAAGAGGCATCTTTGAGATCATATCTCAAGGTATGGAATAGCCAGATTATAAAACACTTATTATCATCCTTATATCAGTCCAAATGATTTAGGATATTATCTACATTTAGCACGATGAACACAATGGCACTCCCTCTAAGCTTCACAAGATTCATCAAGATTCTATTTGAAATCATAACATTTATAATTTCATCAAATCTTATGTTCCAACAACAAGAAGCTTATTTGAGTCCATAGATAGAGTTTCTTTAGCTTGCACATCTTGATTTCCTCAACCATGAAGCCCTAGGGCTACTTCATGTGAATATCCTCAGAGAGGTATTCTTTAGAGGAATGCAATCTTGAATTACATCCTGAAGATGCAGTAGTCAAGTTGTGTAGCCAAGGTTAGCAATATTCTGATGATTTTAAGCATGGTCACCGAAGAACAAGTCTCATTGCAAGCAATGTCTTCTCTTCCGGTGTGTATCTTATTGCTACGAACCGAGCTTTGAGGTCTCTACCTTTTCATCAGGTTCCCCCTTCTCTTGAAGATCCATTTACACCTTTATGGGTCTTACCCATATAGGTGGATCCTAGAGGGTCCATATACAACACTTGTATATGAAGTCTACTTTAGACTTTATTGCTAATATCCATCATTCCATGTCATGATCCTCAGGAGCTTCATCACATGAAGTCCCATCATTGTCAGTCTTAATTGACACATGGAATACATCCTCAAATTCATTTGAAGAAGTATTAGTGCTTCATCTTTAATTATCCTTTAAGTTTCCGATTTTAGGAGCCTCATTATCTTCTCAAGATCAAATGAGTTCCTACACTTCATTTTGTCTTGATTCTCAAGAGAGTCATCCTCCAAGAATCACATTCTCAGGGATGAGATCTTTTAAGAATCTCAAGGTCATAAAGCAGGTATCCAATACCATTCTTTATTTTCCTAATGAAGCAGCACTCTCAAGTGCTAGATTCCAGATTACATGCATGGAACCTTATTAAGGATATATATTGTAGTCTCTACTAAACAAATATACCTGGAAACTAAGGGATAATTATGCTAAAATTCATCATTGATCAAATCATGTCACACATGATCCAATTGTATCTCCCTACAACTCCATTGAGTTTAGGTGTGTTAGGAGGATTGAGATAGTAATGATATTCATAAGGTATTCTTTGAATTTTTATCTAACGAGTACAAGCTACCTAGGTTAGATCAAATTCATTTCATCTTTCTTCAAACTTTGGTTCTCACCAAAATTATGAAATCTTTGAACATTTCAAAGGTTTCTCAGGTGAAGAGAAGAAATCTCATATCATACATAACCATCAATAGATATCACATATCCATAATGTTTACTATGATATAGATGATCTACATACATCAGTATGTATGAGATCTTGAATACCTCGACATCTAACACCATTCCGAGAGAAGGGTGTATTGGACATTTTACTTTGAATACAATATTCACAAGTATGTAAGATTTGAAATTTTAGACATTCTAAAGTTTCATATCCTACTAGTCTATTGATCATATCAATAGACATATGTCCAAGACTCGACGTCAGATCATTGTCAAATGATCTTCATCCTCCTATTGATCTATAAAGGTTTAATTTTCAGTGTTAGAAATCATAATGAACTATTCATTAATTTTCTAATTTTGTGGAGTCCACTAGATGTTAGATTACTATCTGAAATATTTCTATCATAACTCTTTATGATAATTCTATTTCAGAATTCATGTTTATTTCCAACATTTTGAAACAAACAATGAGTGTACTCTACTATCTAGGTCATAGAGACATTCTCCAAGACTAAGGGCTCTCCCACTGAGAATATGAAATCTATCTATCCAACAGAGATTGCTGCAACAATTACAGCAATATCCATGTAGATGACTACTAAACCTTAAGATCAAATTTCTAATCTTCTAATATACATATGCAACCAATTGCAAATGTCATTAGAAGATTGGGATACAATTGTCAGACTTTATCTTATAAAATAAGAAAGTCAGAGTCAATGATTATATGTAGATTATTTCGATGCTCTATCTGAGTCCTTCACTAAGGATTTTAGATAGACTTGATAGTCATACTATCAACACATCAACTTATTGCAATATTGGCATTCATCCAACTCTTTGGATGTCATATGGAAGTTACAGAAGTAGGTCAACTCTTTGACTTTCCTTCTTACTCGGGTCCGACCCATGCTTCCACTGTGCTCTCTTCATCTATAAACAACCATTGTTCAAGACAAAGAATCTCTTATGTTGAATTCAAAAGATTTCAATACAAGAGCACTTAAACATTTTTACATGCTTCATGCAATATGAATGAAGCTTCATGAATGACTAGAGTATAGACAGTAGAATGATGACACTCATCATGTCTACATCCATCTAGACTCTTAAAATATTGGTTCAGGTAGGTATTCAAACATTTTGAATACATCATCTCTTTCGAGCCACCATTCTGCATAATGCATAGATTCATGTCATTCATGATTAAATGTCTAGAGCACATATGTATGCCAAAACATCTTCTTTTATTTTATAAGTATTATTCGACAATTACGATCACCATCGACATGTCACTTCCAAAGTACACTCGATGAAAGATCAAGACTATAAAGACATACGTACCCTAAGGTGATGTCTTATTGTCTTATTTTATTGTCCTTCCTCATTATGTTGAGGGAACTTGCACACTGCAACCACATACATTTTGCAAGTACAATATCTGGATCATGAGTCCAATCCATGATATTTTACTGGTTATCACTGAGTATAACATTGAGTGGGTTTAATGAAGGATTATCTGAAATAAGAAATTTGCATAAGGGTATATATATTATATATATACATGTTTTACTTTGATTTAGGAATTTTTATATCAAAGTTGCCTTGCCTTGTCAACACTGAAAGTTCATTCCCTTAATCACTTTCAAAGTAAGAGATATTCTTACCATTATATCTCAAGTAAGATCTGGGATCTCCTTTCCTATCTTCGTTGCATCACAATAATATGAGAACCTACAACTCGGATAAAAAGAAGCGGGAACACATTCTGCCTTGCAAGTCCAACTTGCATTCCCAATTCGATCTTTAACACCCGGGCCCACCACCCCTAAGATGATGTTGACCCGTCATTAATTGAACCAACCGTCAACAGGCTTAATATTAGGACCCGATATTGGGGTCACTACGTATACGGCCTTACTCTTTCGAGAAGCAAAGAACCCGATCCAATTAAATCATATACAGGATCTGTCACTTCAGACAAGCGTCTCCTATATACAACAACTGGCGACGGAATCCTTTGCCTTGACGGGAGACCATGGATGTCACTTATGTGATCCTCCACCTCATATTGAAATTGTAATTAATTATCGTGAATCATATTCACATAATTAATTCTTCCAAGGGAAATGCACATCTATTCATAATAGAGTGTTAATTGGATATAATAAATTTAATCATATTAAATTAATCATTAATCCAATCATCAATCAACAAACATGTCTTTTACTTGAATAGTAGGTATATTCTTAAAGTACGTATTTTTCGAATTTTAATAATTAGAAAAATACACATTGACTTTCTTCGGTATTATACAGTCCCTACCCGCTGTCATGGCCAGTACCGATACGTTGCAACCCGCGATCCCAATGCTCTCCGACTAGGCACCACATCCGCCTCGGGAAAGGATAATACCAGATAGATCATCATGTACTTTGAGATGCTCGTCGGTTTTTCAACCGAAATTATACTATATAATATAAATCAAAACATTTTTGATTATAAGGAGATTTGCTAGACAAATCCCCAATCCTATTCAAGCAAAAGGGTTTTTCATGTAAAAGTTGTCCTACAACTATTGTAGGATAAACTACAGTTTTTCATTAAATCGATGTTTGTTAATGAACCAATGACCAAGATCTAATATCTCATCATTGTAGTTTAGGCAAATGTCATTCAATGAAATAATTCTCTTTAAATATTTCACAAATATTTATCACTAATTATTCCAGAAAATTAACAATTAATTTTCATCATGATAATTGAATGACTTATCACAAGGTTCAAGATCAAAAAATGTTAATTTCCAGCAGTGACCCCCAATCACTAAAATTAACTTATCTTGATCAATTTAAATCCAAAAAATGCAAACTCAGTTTCCAAAGATTGTCTATTTGATTTATTAAAGAACCTAAGTGATAATTCACGCATTTCGAGGCAGATTAAAACCGTAATTATCTCATTAATCACGTTTAAATCCGCAGTTCCCGCAATAGTGGATATAGGCATATTCAAAAATCCATATCTTGAGCAAATGAAGTCCAAATTTAGTAAACTCAAGTCCTATGCTTTCCTTAATTAATGGGGAACAAAATCCAATTGAAAATTTTGTGTTTAAACTTTTTAAACAGTACCGAAAAATTCAATTTTACAGAGGTGCGAAAATTGAAATGCAGTAAAAATTTCGCAACCCTTTCAAGAACCAAATCGTCTAAGGTCTATGGATCATATCCAAAACCTTATTCGACCTATGGCTCTGATACCACTTGAAGGATATTGAGTATCCTTAAGCGCATCACGGAAGCGTGTTGATCGCATCGTATGCGATCGGGGCAACTAGTCGCACAAGTCGCTAGATGCAGCGGAAATTAAAAAATTTTTAAAACTAAAGATGAAACCACATGATCACGAGAACACTTCTCGGATAGTTTCATCAAATAAGGAATACCTCTTGAAGAGTGGTTGTGATCGCGAGATCCCAAAGTAGAGATCCTCCTATCTTAAGTCCGATCCACGAAGAACGCACTTGCGGGCGCGATGATGAGTCACATTCCTTCCCGCAATCCTCGATGAAGATCCACGCGATGGATCCCCTGATTTCGTCATACAAAATCCGTCGTCTTCCTTTAGAGTAAGCAACTCCAAAGAAGAAGGAGATCCTCGAGTCGTCGAAGAAGAAAGCCGAGAGTCTCTCCTTTCTCTACGTAAGATGGACGGCCATCTTTTGGAGGAGAGAAAGAGAGAGGGCAAGAATATGAGAGAGGAAGAGAGAGAGTTGTAACCTTGTACAACTCTTAATCATGTTGTACCTTGGAAGGCTACCCTAGCCCTCCTTTTATATTAGTTTAGGATCTAATGGATCTCAATCCATGGGACACATGAATCCAACGGCCAGGCTTGGTCCATGTAAAATCAATGGCTATGATTGTTGTTGGTTAAAACCAACAACATTAATTTAAATTAAAATATGTTGCAACATTATCAACATAATTTAATTCAACTAATTAAGAGATAATGTGATAATAAAAAGGGAGTCAACAAACCACCGTAAATTATATGGGGTTATTTTGTCTCCTTTTTTTATCTTATTATTTCTTAATAAATTGCAATAACTATTATTGCAATAATATCCACCAAATTAATTTCAAATTAATTTGTGAATATTTCAATCATGCCATCGAAGATATGTGATCACAACCCAAACTAATTTGTAAATTGCATTTCCAATTAATAATAAATATGAATCCAATCCACGTTATTAATAACAAATGCTATTTACATAAATTCTCTCTCTTCATTATATGTATCATAAATCATATTTATAATACACATATATCATGGATAGTATTATCCACATTCTCTAATCCTTGATAATTAAATCCCATTTAATTATCTTAGATAATAATTCTCACAATATGAATCATATTCATATTAAGCTTGATAATTAAATCTCATTTAATCATCAAGTCCTTCTTGCTTGGATATGTATTTCATCAAATGAATTATTCTTGAACCCTTTCAAGAATAATGTGCTTTCTCCGCGGATACTTGGAGATAAGGACAGGGAGATTGTATTATTCCACGTATAGTGACTTGGTGTTGAGATCTCATCTCAAATCCAGATCTTACGGACCTCCCACAGATGCTTGATTAAATCAAGACCGCAAATCTAATCTTCTCATTGAATCTGAATCTCATTCAGACCAATGTCCAACACTTGGACTAAGATCAGATTGCTTCTCGACTGGAAGGAGTCACTAAAATCCAGACCTGTTTCATCACTCCCTCGGAATGGAAGCGTCATGGATATACAATCGTTTATGATCACATCACCCTCAGGTATTCCCAATACTTGTACATCCTGCGTACTGGAAGACCCATGGTCAACCCGAAGATCAAGATCAATTTTGCACTGTCTTCTTCAGGGTTTGATCACTAAGTTTCTCATTCGATCATTGGGATTTGGTATCGATCATATACTTTCCAAAAGCATATATCATACCTAGGTCTTGATCATATACTTTCCAAAAGTATATATCAAACCTACAAATTCAGTCAAGCTTCCAAAGCGAGACGACCGTGCACGGAATTTGATTCTTCCCAATATCTCATGAGTGAGCTCATGTCTTCCGGTTCAGTAGTGAACCTGTATGACCCTTTGAGAGATCGTATTACTCATATGCCCTTATATGCACACCAACGCGCCGGTGTATAGACCTTGGTTAGGTCATCAACCTATTGGTCTGTCAAATGTACATACTCAGACATATAGCAATACATCTGTCTCCAGTCAGAGGATGCGTGCCTATGTTGTGACAGCATTCAACATAGGACTTAGGTTATCTCGATCTCGTTAAGCCAACCCATTGACCTAACTAATCTGACACCTCCGAATCTCTATTCCTATGCAGAGAACCTGCATCAAGAGGTCGGTCAGATATCAGCCTATGTAAGAAAGGTTTGACGTCTCCTAATCAGACTGGAGATCACATCTTAACAATCATTTGACGGTGCTTGATGAGTCCTCAATCTAACTCTTTAGATATTCATCCAAGCACCAGCCTCTATGATTCAATAATTGAATCAACAATTGTATGATCATTAAGACAGCCATGGTACATAACCCTAATTGTACAGAGGGACCTATTATGCAAATATTGATTCTTCATTTCAGATCAGGGAATGATATTCGCAATAACATTTATTGCATAATGGCTCGCAGTGGGCTCACATGTCCAACACATGTTGCATCCCATCTAAAGGTGATGCTCGATCTCAACCCTCTGTCGAGGCTTAGAGTGAAGACCATGAGCTCTAGAAGCTCTAGTCACATGCATCCGATCACCCCCATCCCCATCTTCATCTTCCAGGTAACATCTTAGTACCCTTCCTTGTTTTCTCTAATTTCATTATGCGCAGACACATACTCGATCTCATTCATCATATCATGTCTATTCCTTCATATATCACCACTAATCTTTGTGCACCATTCCATCTCCACCCTTGTATTCTCCAAAATCTCTCACACTCAGATCAAGGTCATGTTTAACCTAAAATTCGACGGTCGTAAGTTCCACACAAGGTGGGAACTCAGTCGCTGAATCGACGACACGAAATCCGGGTTAAAACAACAATTAACCCACAACAAAGATCAAACTATGAAAAGCAATGTGGAGTTGAAATTTATTATAACTCTACAACAAAGATGTGTATAGGTGCAAGTAAGTATAGAGTGTCGAACATAGGAAGCAATCAGGTAGATCGGGGCAATCAAGCTCAAAAAATGAATGCGATCAATTTGTTTATAAGTGTGCTATTTTTTGTGGGTTTTTTATTTTTTATTTTTATTTAATTTTTTAATTTTATATATTTATATTTTGAATTTTAATTTTCTAATTTTGTATTTTCTTTTTATATTATATATTTTTATATTTTCTTTTTCTTTTAACAAGGATATAAAATTATATAAGGCGTATAGATACGATATAGACAAGAGAGAGATAAAAATCGGTAAAAATACTCAAAATATAGGGAATAAAGTGTTTTTCTACTTTTTATATTGTTCTAAAGTTTTTGTGCTTTTCTATATTTTTCCAAATTTTTTTGGTATTTTTAATGTCAAAAATACTGAAAACAGTTAATAAAATAAAAATCAGAAACTAAAATGGAGATGAAAAATAGTAAACAGTATCCAAAATTCTCCAAATTAATTTTATAGTAAAGATGATACCAGAAAATTAAGGAATAGAACATACATTTTTCTACTTTTTATGGATTTTATGAATTTTTATGAAGGTTTTAAGAGTTTTATAATTTTTATGAGTTTTATTTTATATTTTTTACTGCTTTTTGGTCTGAAGATGAAAGATGCAAAAACACAAAAAATATATATTTTTTGAGAATTTTTCAAAAATGTTTTATAATTTTTATGTATTTTCTAATGCAAACAGTGGAAAAATGCATATTTTTGAATTTTATAAATAATAAAATGCAAAAAATGCAATATGGAAATATAGCATGATTGATCAATGCAACAAACACACAATGATATTTTTGTATTTTTTTAGAAATTTATAGATGCTTGAAATAATTAGAGACAACAAAGGGAAACTACACTATTAGCAAGGGCATTATCGTAAATATGAAGAGGTCCAGAGGCCAACGTGCAATTTTTCCACAAAATTATAACTGAATAAAATATTGAATGGACCAAATATAAATCACCAGAAACATAGGGTATCTACAAAAAGCCCAATCCCGTACGTGGATGTCACGTTCCTGAGAGGGACCTATACGCGAATAACAAAAACCCGAAGGCTATTTTGCAATTTTAACAAATATATTACAATTGAATCTGAATGTTTCTGGACTTAATAGTAATAAAATTAAAAGAGAGGGCCCCCTTGTAAATGTCCCTCACCCCACGTGCGCTAGTCACGTGAGGTGACATGGACAGGGGCCTATTTGCAAATCAGGACAATTCGGGGTTGTTTCACAAATGTTAAAAAAATTAACTAACTGCAAATAATATTTTCAGTGCTGAATATTAAATACAAAAAGGGCATGGGGTGAATATGCAAAGTACCCAGGCTAGGCACATCCAACGGCTGAGGTGTGTTCACTTGCCACGCGTCGATCAATGGACGACCAATACCTGTTCGACTTCGATGGCCCTGATCAGATCTTCAAAAACGGGCATCAATGGCTGAGGTGCTACGCGATCAAGTCGCTGCTACATGACCTGGGGCGGTGTCTACAATCTGACGACGGAGAACCCAAGAGGAAGAATAGGGAAGAAACGCTGGCGATGCAATCTTCCCAGCCTCGATCCTCCTCCTCTAGCGTACTGAAGAGCTCCAAAATGGCCACAACACACCCAAGTCCGGTCTTATTCTTGTTGGATGCTCCAAAAGGCTCTGGCGTCAGCCGGAGGATGCGTGCGGGGGCGGCAGAGCTAGCGAGCTCCAAGAACCTCGCCTGTGCACCACACGAGCTCTAGGTGTTTCTACGGTACGAGACCTGCAAAAAGAGGGTGAAGGGGTCGAGGGAAAACTGCCTCGACCCCGCAGCGAGGTGGAACGGGAAGAGGACAGCGAAGATGGGAACTTACCGGAGCGCAGCTCCGACGAGGTGGTTGCAAGATTAATCGACGGGGGAAACGCGTAGAAGAAGGTGGGATTTTTATCCTACGACTACGGTGAGTATGAAAATGTAAAGAAAATAAAGATAAAAAGTACCTCAAATTCCGGTTAGCCTGAGATGGTTACGTCACGACCAATTCACCGGAGATGGGTGGAACGCGCCCTAGGCCGTCGCCTCAGCCTCCCTCGCCAGCTGGAGGAGGTCTGTCACACATCCAGTCCAGAGCACAACGCCCAGGAGGTCCAAATTAGAGACAAAATTGGTTCAATTTTCAAAATAGGCGGAGGGTAGTTTTTAAATAGGTGTTGACGAGGCTCCAAAGAACAATGCGTGGCGGTTGTTTCGATGATTCAATGATCGATGCAAGCTACTGGCGTGTATCCTCGATCTACAACGAACAAAAGTCAAGAAGAAATCGACACGAGATAGTGAAAGAGATTACCTCAAAAAAATCGCGAAGATGGCTGAAAAACAAGGTTTCTGACAAAGAGCATGTGTGAGCCCGAGAGTTGACCGGGGGTCAACTCTCCAGCCCTCCTGGTTGGTCCATGTGGACGAACCAAGAAAACGCTTGGAAAAATGTTTTGTAAAATCTTTTAAAAATAGCAAATTAATTTATTAATTTTTAGTTATTCAATAAAAAATACTTATTATTTTATAAATTATTTTATTACAATTTTTATTTATTTTTTAGAGGTATAAAATTACAAGTTCCCTTTTAAGGGTCATATACAAGTACATTCATATATATATATATATATATTATTTTTATTTTATATATTTTATTAATTTTGTTTATCATTTTATAAGTTTATAACTCAAATTTATGAACTTAAATATATTTTTATTTTATTTTTTGATGTATTTTATACAATTAAATAAATAGGAGTATTATCTATATAGGTATAAGCATAGGTAATTCATCTTTGTATTATATACAAGTATTTTATTTTTGTGTTTTATTTGTATTTTTATTCCTATTTTAATACATAAATATATTATAAATAATATTTACAAAATTATAAAAATATAAAAGTATAAAAATAATGAATAATAAATAAAATAAATATTTTAATCGGTATAAGTATGCAATAAGGGTCCAAAACTCAACTTTCAAACGTAGTGCGAAAAATATGAAACCACCTTCATTAAATAGATATTAAAAGTTATATACAATTAAAAGTGATTTTGATACATTTCGAGTTTTTGTTTGAGAGATACAGGTCTGAGAAATTGGGATTTTGGAAACTTATTCAGATCATAACTTTTTATCTGTACATTATTTTTGTGTCAAATCAATTTTGTGTTTTTGATATTTAATTATCTACAACTTTTATGCACAAAGTTTATTTATTTGAAGTATAAAAAGTGGAATTAAAAATAGGACCCAAAATGAATAAAGAATGAATTAAATAAAAGGTATTTTTATTATATTCTGGCCCTTAGTAGATTGGTGAAGCACATCATATGGATTTTGAATTGATTTACGCAATACGGTGATACATCCTTATAATACCATACATGTTATTTTAGACTAATTGATCAAATTAGTTCCCTTCTTACCGACTTGCCTGGATAAATCGATAAAGAGGTTAGCTAAACTGTAGATAAATGAGATCGACATCCTAGACAACATACTAACATTAATTATATCATATCAGGATACGAGACACACATCTTATTAATGGAAAGTTTTCCAAGAGGCTATAGATACCCGATTTAAGTTAGTACTTCTTATTGCATGTAGACTTATGGTCAGCCAGATAAGATTCTTAAGGGATTTGAAGATTTTATTGAAATAATGCGCTCATGACTTTGCATGAAACTCGGATAGACATTTCCCCATGGTAGAGTTTTCTTACACTAAATGGTTATCATTCGAGTATCAAGATGATTTTGCATGAGGCATTCTATAGAAGATCTTGTAGATCACATTGTCGTTAGAGAGATGCGAGGGAGGACATACATAGGGGGCTAAATTTAGTGACCGATAGGAAGAGTGTTGAACAAAAAAATAAAATTTAAAGAAATTCACGATCTATGATATGTCTCGTTACTAAGAAATTTCGAGGACGAAATTTTTCTAAGGGTGATAGATTGTAACAGCCAAGATTTTCTACAAAAGAAAATCAAATACCTTATTTGTTCCTCCAACTAAACTTCCATTTATCCCCCAATTTACCATTATTTCATTATTTAATTCTCAATTGAATGGGATTTATTAGCACATTGATTTCTCACATTGACAACTATTAAAAGACCTCAATGGCATCAAATCCCAACGTCAACGCCTTCCTCTCCATGTCCCTGTGTTTAATAGAGGGAGAGAGGTTCTTACTCGAAGATTCCTCGTTGAAGGAGACATTAACATCATATCGTAGGAGGAGTGTGCAGATACATGATCGTAAGGATCCGTGTCGATTGCGACGGGAAAATAAAAATGCTGGACATAAGGTATGTATCGGTTTAGGATTACGGTCTATAATTGTAGGTATCAATTTAGGATTAGATATGAAAGGACTAAATCCGAAATGCAAGCTAAAATTATATGTACCGGCTTGGTAGGATATCGCACATACATACTTGTTTGATTTCATATAGCATGTGTAGAAATATGTGACGATCTGTTAGAAGGATACATGGACTCGATTTGGGGATTAGACATCTAAATGTATGTATCGGATTTTTTTATTAACGTACAAGTGCCGATTTGATTTAGGTTACACCTCTCAATTTACGTGTCAGATTTCGTGAGATATGAACATCGATTCAATTGGGATCACTTCTTCAAAAGATTTTATCGAGACTGTCGGACCTGCATTATCAATGGGTCATGAGTTGTTCTATATATAGATATGATCATTTACGGATTCTTGCATGTCAACCTAGATTGTGATAGAAATATATGTTTGATTACTCATGTAACCAGATTGCATGAGGGAGATGAGTGATATTCAAATCAATAAATGATCATAAGATCCACTCGTGTAATTCTCATTGATGTACTTAGGAAAAATCAAAACAGATTCTCTATTTAATAGTAGTTATACATGTTTTTTTTATGAGTTAATGTCGTATCTATCTCCAAATAGAGATAAATATTTGTTTGACTTTTTTTAAATAGCATATGATTGTTACATGAGTGTGGGTTTAGAGATTATCCCATTAATGACTCTTTGGGCTAGTGGGAGATTGTTGAACATGCGAGCCCACAACGAGCCATTATGCAATAAATGTTATTGCGAATATCATTCCCTAAACTGAAATGAAGAATAACTAATTTTCATAATAGGTCCCTTAGTAAAATTAGGGTTATGTACCATGGCTATCTTAATGATCGTACATCTGTTGATTCAATTATTGAATCATAGAGGTTGATTCTTGGATGAATATCTAAAGACTTAGATTGAAGACTCATCAAGCACCGTCAAATGATTATTAAGAGATGATCTCTAGCCTGAGAAGGGATGACAATCCTTTCTCTAAAGGTTGATATCTAACCAACATCTTGATGCAGGTCTTCTGCATAGGAATAGAGATTCTGAGGTGTTAGATAAGTTAGGTCAAAGAATTGACGTAATGAGATCGAGATAAACAAAGACCTATGTCATATACTGTCATGATATAGGCACGCATGCTCTGATTAGAGACAGATGTGTTACTATATGTCTGAGCATGTACATTTGACAGACCAACAAGTTGATGACCTAATCAAGGTCTATACACTGGTGCGTTGGTGTGCATACAAGGGCATATGAGTAATACGATCTCCCAAAGGGATCATACAGGTTCATTACTGAATCAGAAGACATGAGCTCACTCATGAGATATGGGAAGAATCAAATTCCATGAACGATCGTCTTGCTTTGGAAGCTTGACTGAATTTGTAGGTTTGATATATACTTTTGGAAAGTATATGATCAAAACTTATGTATGACATATGCTTTTGGAAAGCATATGATCGATACGGACTCCCAATGATCAAATGAGAAACTTAATGATAAAACCCTGAAGTAGGCAATATAAAACTGATCTAATACTTCGACTATTCTTGGTCTTCCACTATGCAGGATGTACAGGTATTAGGAATACTTAAGTTTGATGTGATCATAAACGATTGTATAACCATGACGCTTCCATTCCTAGGGAGTGATGGAATGGGTCTGGATTTTAGTAACTCCTCTCAGTAGAGAAGTGATCTGATCTTGGTAAAAATGTTGGACATTGATCTGGATGTAATTCAGATGCAATAAGAAGATTAGATTTGCAGTCTTTATTTAATCAAGCATCTATGAGAGGTCCTCAATTCTGGATTTGATATGTGATTTCAATATCCAAGTCACTATACATGGAACAATACAATCGTAATGTCCTTATCTTCAAGTATCCGCAGAGAAAGCACATTATCCTTGAAAGAGTTCGAGGATAATTTCATATTTATATATCTATCTGACCATTTATAAAATTGATAATTATATGTAATTTAATTATCATGAATTATATAAACTTGATTTATATTGTAAGGAGAGTTATCCAAGATAATTAAATATGATTTAATTATCAAAAGATGTGAATGATGTGAATGTGATTCATATTATTTGGGCACATGAGAATAGAGAAGATGATTAAATGTGATTTAATTATCATGGATATAAATAATATGGATAGGACAATCCATATTAATCATATATATTGAAAATGTGATTTATAATATATAAGAGGGAGCTATTTATAGTTTACATTTATTAATTAAGTGTTGATGTGAATTGGATTCACATTGGACAATTAATTAAAAATATAATTTATATTTTATTTTGGATTGTGAATGTGATTCACAAATTTCAAATGGCATGATTACAATGTTCACAAAATTTGTGAATTATCATTGTGATATAATGTTGGAAATTAGATAATGTGATCTCATTGGAAGAAGATTTCCATCCACCAACAAAATTGGTGGATGATTATCTCCTTCCAATTATCTCCAAAGATAATTGATTTAATTTGAAATTAATTGGTGGATGATTATCTCCTTCCAATTATCTCCAAATATAATTGATTTAATTTGAAATTAATTTATATTGATTTTTCAATATATTTAATTTAAATTAAATTAATGTTGATGTGTTTTTACAACAAATCATGGCCATTGAAAGAAACACAAATCAATCTCATCCATTGATTTTGAGTTGTCCATCGATTGAGATCCATGGATCCTAAAATACTATATAAGAAGAGGCAACCCTTGCTCTTCAAATCACAACAAGAGAACAATACATGCTCTCTCTCTCTCTTTCATTCTCTACACACCAAGTCTCTCTCTCTTTCTCTCTCTCTTTGTCTCTCATTGTGGGCGTCCACTATGGAATCCTAAAGAGAGTCGTCATCGCCGCAGTAATGTCGTTATACTGCCGGATCATTTTCTCATAGATCTCTATCTCGTTTGATGTGCCTCACTCCTGAAGAAGACATCGGATCTCATGTGACGAGATTAGGAGACTTGCCGCTTAGATAATCAATAAGGATTGTGAGGATCATGTGTCTCATCAACGCGCTCGCAAGCATCTCCTTCGTCATATCGAACTTGAGACAGGAGGTCTCTTCGTTTAAAGACTCGATTGCAACCACGCTTCAAGAGGTACACCTAATACTTGTTTGTGGTTTAGATGAAATGATGCGAGAAGTGTTCTTGGATCATGTGGTTTCATCATTCGAAAAAAAATTAAATTCTACGGTCTAGAGCAAGTAATGCGAGTAATCGCTCCCTATCACATTCGACGCGATTCTAACGCTTCCGTGATGCACTTAAAGATTTTCCCATATCCTTCGTACACCAATATGATGCAAAATGTATCCTATCACATGAGTCTAATTCAATATATGGGGGTTCTTCTTTCTAACCTCGAACCAGAATCATTGATGCCTTGAACATCTTCCACGAGTTTGCATCGAATGATGTCACTACACCATTCTTTGGTAAAGGTCTGACAAATATGAGATTCCTTATTAGGGTTGGTAAATATCAAACTTTCTTCAATATCAAGACATCACCATTGGGCTGGGAGATGTCAATGGCTCCCTTTCATATTATGCTACAACATTCATCATCTCCGGTATAACTTTCCAAAATCATTTTTACATAATTTTAGAGGGTGTTCTTTTATATGTGGTATGAAATGACGCACACATGTCCACAATCCATGACTAGTTTAAAGAAAATGCAACACATATCAAAGCATTGTTATCCTCATAATCGGTAATGTTTATAATATTCTAACTTTATCATTTTCTTCTTTATACTGTCTTGAGGCCTTGCACTATGTATTGTAATGCCTCAATTGAGAGCACTCTCAAAAGACCATGGACTTAAATGTCTGGAATTGTACCTTCCTTTCTGCGAGTTTCTCCGAAAATGCTTTTGGTTCCTGTAGCTCTTCCTACATATTACTTCATATTCAAGGTAGAATTTAATGAGTAGTCTTCTATTACTGTTTTTCACCATACCTCTTCTACTAGAACATCAGGAACATTCTCCAACTTCAACTTCACAGAATCAGATGATTTACTAAATGCTACAACAAATGCATTCATATTATCTGGTAAATTAGAAAGAAGTGGATGGGTTTTTTACCTCATAATCATATACGATCTTCGTAAGATACAACTGGTTGATGATGTAGTTTAAATTATTTAGGTATGAAGTCATCGTAGAGTTTTGGCTCATTATTCGATTGAAAAGCTTCTTCATCAAACATAAATTATTTGATGCAGATGCTTTTTGTACATCTTTTTGAAGGTTTTTGAAAAGATTTGCTTTTGCTATCTCCTTTGCAATATGTGAAGCCACCAACAAAGTAAGACTGAGCTTACCATTCCAATAGCCTTTTGGGTAGGACCTTCCACTCCTCATCTTTCACGGTTTTATGCTTCTTCCCTTTGATCTGAAGATAAAGATCCTTTTGGTACATAATAAGTTTGATCTACATCTTCAAGAATGCAAATTTCGATCCATTGAACTTCTCAATCTTGATCTTCATTTCTTCCTGGGCTTTTTTAAAAATAATTATTAAAATATTTTTAATTAATTAAATAACTATCAAGTTATAATATTTAAAAATATAACCATCAATCAACACATGAGTGCCGATTTGGGAAGTAATGCCCAAATCGGCACATCAGGTGCCGATTTGGAGACACGAGGGACGGAAGTGCAAAATACCCAATGAGGATGCTCAAGTCGGCACCTCAAGTGCCGAGTATTTTGCATTTTCATCATTTGGGTAATTTGTGTTCATCCCTTGTTTGTTATCAATATTTTTTTTCAACTAATCTCTTTTGTTATCAAAAGTACAGCATCTACCATAAGGATGTAATTACATTTGGATGGTAAATATATATCCTTTCTATTCTAAAATTATTCTTTTCAGAATTTTAATTTTCTAGTTTATAATTCTTTTCATTCACTATAAAAAATATTATATATTTAATCCCTTGTTCTAATTAATTATATTTATACTTATAATACAATTGTAGGGAATAACGCTATAACATATATACCATTACAAAGTCTTCAGTTCGAGAAACCAATGTAGACAAAGCCTTCAACATCCATCTACATTCGTTTCTCGGGATGAAGACTTCGTAATCCAATTATTTGTTTCCCTAAATAACATTGTTTTTTTATTCGATCACACTCGTATTCGATTTTACTCGATCAATATTCTTATTCACTTTTTATTTGATTCATATTCATATCGAATGAATATTTCGTATGAATTCGTATCCAATTATATGATTCCCTAAATCCTCATCCGACTCATATCCGTGCAGATTTGTATTCGTATTCAATATAGCCGATGTGAATATGGATAAGAAAATTTACATGTCTGATATGTATCTGATCTCTTTTCATCGCTAATCAGCGTTGATCTGATCACTCTAAAAGTAAATTGAATAAATTATAATTATTACGTATAAATATAATCAATTAGAATAAAGGATTAAATATATAATATAGTGAATGAAAAGAATTATAAACTAAAAAATTAAAATTCTGAAAAGAACAATTTTAGAATAGAAAGGATATACATTTACCATCCAAATGTAATTACTTCCTTTTGGTAGATGTTGTACTTTTCATAACAAAAGAGGTTAGTTGAAAAAAAATATTGATAACAAACAAGGGATGAACACAAATTACCCAAATGATGAAAATGTAAAATACCCAATAAGGAGCCCAAATCGGCACTTGAGGTGCCGACTTGGGCATCCTCATTGTGTATTTTACCTTCCATCCCTCATTTCTTCAAATCGGCACCTGAGGTGCCGATTTGGACATTACTTCCCAAATCGGTACCTCAGGTGCCGATTTATGGCTATATTTTTAAATATTATAACTTGATGGTTGTTTAATTAAATATGAATATTTTAGTAATTATTTTTTTTTAAAAATTCCCTTCTTCCACGATCACTATAGAGGTTGATATTCAATTCACAACTTTGATTAGTTGTTGCGAATGGATCTGATCAAGAATAACATAAACAGAATCACAATAATATAAGAAAAGCATGCACAATCGCACAAGACAACGATTTATAGTATTTTAGCAATATGCTTATTTTACTTGCTCACACCAGACTCTCTATTATTACTTGGATGATTTGGGATACAATATTTATGGCTCAAAGGTCCCTTTTACACTATAGAAAAAAATATTATTTGTACCAAAAAATCCCCATCATCAGCACTCAACAATCATGATGCGTGAAGGAGATTGAGTATCTCAACAATTCAACCTCTTGGCTCTCAACCAATCCGAATGCAAGAGGGAGATCATGCAACTCATCAATCCAGTCCATCAGCTCTCAACCAATCAGAATGCAGGGGGATCAAACATCTAAGCAATCCAACCCATCAGCTTCTGGTCAATTAGAAGGCAAGAGGCAGATTAGACACACCATCAATTCTCTCTATCAGTTCTAAGCCAATCAATCTTTACATGATAAATTCTAACATGCGGTGCATCTAAGGTATGAGAAACCCTTGTAATAGAGGAAGTAGTGGACCATGAGGAAGCAAGTAGGATCGTGTTTCTTCTACAGTTGTGACATTTGATTGACCAACCTCCAAGCATTTTGGGGGAAAGAAGAGGAAGCGAGAGGTTAGGGTGCATTTGGTTACCGGGCTACCTTGGTAGGATGGAGCATTGGGTCGGGTCGGCCCGGACCCGACCCTGACCCGACCCGCAAAAGCCCGAGTCCGGCCCGAACCCGATGTACAAGGGGGTCGGGCCCGGGTCCTCATTTTTGAAAAACATTATGCTCGGGCCGGGCGGGCCCGAACCCGAAGTACTAATGGGCCGGGTCCGGGCCCTCATATTTAAAAAAATCATACTAGAACTAAATTAGGGGACACAGATTTATAGTTAAAATACATCCAATATTTCCTTCATCCATCAATAGTAATATTATATAGTAACAGTACATCCAATATTCATGTGTTATGAATGAATTATATCCATAAAAATAAATTGGAATCAAAGTGCAACTTCATGGAATCAAAATAAGTGTGGGTTGAGCCCGACCCGAGCCCGAGCCCGACCCAAACTCGAGCCCGTCCCGCGGGCCTTGGGCCGGGCCCGATCCTCAGTTTGTTGAAAAAAGCGGGCCTCGACCCGGCCCAAGGCCCACGGAAAATTGATAGGCTCGGGTCGGGCTTTCCCAGGTTGGGCCGGGTCGAGCCCAATGCTCCACCCTATACCTTGGGGTAAACTGGGGAGGGTAACCCCTTTTTGTATTTTTGATGTTTGGATAGAGGGTTTTGTGTTGAGAGGGTTTGTTTTAATGTGATTGTATTGAAGTTTGGAAATGTGAGTAATTATTGTGATGTGATGGTATTGAAGTTTGGAAAAGTAGATAAAAGTTGAGTAGTTTATATTTTTTTATATGATATGATGATATAATATATGATTTTTTTAAAATAGATAAAACAGAAATGATTTATTTAATGTATCAAAAAAGAGAGGGAGAGTGGACCCTAATGAGAGGGGAAAAAAATAAGGTTTTGGAAGGTAAACTCCCCAAAGAGAGGGTTAATCCCCTAATCGGCCTAAACATTTACTCAGATCTTGGTGAGGTGAGAGGAGAGCATGGATTGAAAAGGCAGTGAGCTCGGAATCATGTTCACAAAGAAGAAGAATATCTATTATTGTTTCTTAGGTGGTTAGATTAAGTCAACAAAGTAATCCAAAAAGAGTTAAAATGACGATAAAAATTAAGACGTAAGACAGAGTAAATTCACATAGATTGTGAGATAAATACGAACATACCGGAGGGAGAAGGTAATCGGCGAGGTTTCTAGAGATGTTAAAATCTAAAAAAAAACTGCCCGCCGCATATACCACAAAAATCCACTCAAGCAGCCGAGACTCTGGAGGCGCGGATGTTTCCAAAGACCTCGCCGTGGACAGGTCAAAAATGAAAGAGGATTCTCCACGAAACTCGGCCATCAGATTTGACTTCAAACTTATTGGGTCACATCCCTCGAATATATTACGTACACAACCAATCCTTATATCCAACAGGAAAGAACAAGAAGAGGAGGAGGAGGTCAACCAATGGATCTGCTAAGGACGGAGATACCTGTAGAAGAAGAGGAGAGCTTCCTCCTCGGAGGTGCCGACGGCAAGAAGGTCGGTCTCGTCCTCGTCGACATCGTCAATGGCTTCTGCACCGTCGGCGCTGGCAATCTGGTAATCCCACTGTTCTTGGCGGAAAAAAAGATCGAATCTTTGTTTTGCATTTCACATGATCTGTACTGCTCTTTCCGCTTATTTCTGCCAAAAAAAATTCAGATTTTGAGTATACCCACTTTAATAACGAACTAGATTCCCCCCGTTCTGTTGCAAAGTTTCGATCTTTTTTCGCACCTGATATGTTTTCGTGCAGAAAGATTCACGAAGAATTTCTCCTTTTAGGTCATGCACTTTACATGATGCAATGTACTGTATTGCAGGCCCCAACAGAAGCCAACGAGCAAATCTCTGTGATGGTAGAGGAAGCAGACAGGATCTCCCGGGCCTTCTGTGAGAGGAAGTGGCCCATCTTTGCCCTCCTTGATACACATTACCCTAACAAACCTGAGCCGCCTTATGCACCGCACTGTATTATCGGCACCGGTGAAGAGAATTTCGTCCCAGGTAGGCATTGACTGATCTAAGAATCTTCATTCTCTTGTTGAGGTTATGCTCATGAGATGTTTATGGTTGTCATGGTGTAGAGCTTTTATGGCTTGAGAAGGAGCCCAATGTGACTATGAGACGTAAGGATTGCATCAATGGCATCATTGGGTCGATGGAGAAGGATGGTTCCAGTGTTTTCACTGACTGGGTGACGGCGAACAAGATCGAAGTCGTAAGAAGCTTCAACTCTTTCCTTGCTGTTTTGTGTCTTACTTCTGATGGTCAATAGAGATGATTTGTTTACAGGGGATACTTTGCCAATGAATGTGACTATGGTTAAATTGTAGGAGATAGGTTTTGTTTGATGAAAGAAATAGCATTGCTTATGAAGTGATGGTGTTACAGTGAAATTAGATGACATGGATTTCTTTAGTGCTAGTTATTATGATTATCATAGGATAACTGTTTATTTTTTGTTACTGGGTAGCATATTTGTCACATTAACATTGTCTAATTCCTGCAACGCGGGTGCTTTCTTCTATATGAAAGTGCTTTGAATCGAAAATATAGAGCAGTTGTTTACTAACCATATTTTGACTTTGAAGCTTCTGGTGCTGGGGATTTGCACGGATGTATGTGTTCTAGACTTTGTATGTACCGCCTTGTCGTCAAGAAATGTCGGTTTCCTCACACCAGTGGAAGACGTTGTCGTGTATTCACGTGGCTGTGCGACGTTCGATCTCCCCATTTCTATCGCGAGGAACATCCCTGGTGCTTTGGCTCATCCTCAGGTAAGCAATGGCTTTTCTACAATCTGAAAAAACACTTTTTCCTGAACACATGCTAGATTTTCATGTCAATGTTCTTACAAGCTAATCGCGGTTGGTTATAGTATTAAAGGATAGAACATAGTTTTTCCTTGGTGGAAAATGATAGATATTTGCATACTTAAGGAATAATCATCATGCATCATCTACAGGAGGATTGAAGTTCTTGCAATTAGTTGATGCAGGACATCTTTTTGTTATTTATATTTGAATTTATGGATGAATCTCACATGGTTTTTGTAGAAAATAATGAAAAGATGAAAGAGCATGATCTATTCAAGAGGTCTACGGCTCCTTATATACGACAAAACTCTAGAGAGCTCAAAGGAGAAAATACATAAATGCTCTTAAGAATATTCTCCTATAGAATATTCCTAGCACGTAGAATAGTCTCCTATAGAATATTCCCAGCACCTAGAATATTCTCCTAACAAATATACTCCTAGCACAGAATATTCTCCTAACACTCCCCTCAAGTTGGAGCATATTTATCAGTCATGCCCAACTTGGAAATAATCCAGGAAAGTCGCTTCTTTGATAGTGCCTTTGTGAAGACATCTACAAGACGAAGGTCAGTGTTGATGTGAGGAGTAGTAATTCTTCCAATCCTGACAACAACGCGAACAAAATGGCAATCAACCTCTATATGCTTGGTTCGCTCTTGGAACACCGGATTCATGGCAATATATGTAGCAGATTTGTTGTCACAGTAGAGTGGAATAGGAGTAGTGACAACAATAACAAGTTCTTGCAGAAAAGTTAATAGCCATGTGATCTCGCAAGTAGCCTGAGAAATAGCCCTATACTTCGCTTCTGCATTGGATCTAGATACAACAGCCTGCTTCTTGCTTCTCCAAGTAACAAGATTTCCTCCAACCATCATAGCATAACCTGTGGTGGAGCGTCGATCCTCTAGTGAGCTTGCATAATCGGCATCAACATATACAATAACATCGGTGTCCCTATAGAAGAGGCCACACCCTAGTGATTTCTTCACATATCGTAGAATCTGAAGAACATCCTGCCAGTGACTGTAACAAGGTTGCTCCATGTGTTGACTAGCTCTACTGACTGCATAGGAAATACTTGGTCCGGTGGCAGTAAGGTAAAGAAGTTTGCCAACCGGGCTTCTATATCGAGTACCATCTTTGAAGATAGGATCAGAGGATGTGAAGTGTTTCTTAGGATCTGCGGGAATGCCAGTGGGCTTGCATCCAAGTAATCCTGCTTCCGGAAGAATGATGAAAACCCTCTGTAGTGTGTAGTACTTCTATGCCTAAGAAATATCGTATTGTACCAAGATCCTTGGTAACAAATGTCTTCTGGAGGAAGACCTTGGTCTCTAGAATCCCTTTACCATCATCGCCTATGATAACCCTATCGTCCACATATACTGCAAGAATCACAGTACCAGTTGTTCGTCTTTTGACAAATACAGAGTAATCAAAGGTTGTTCTCTGAAAGTCAAGAGTGCTGATCTCTGCAGTAAGTTTGTCGAACCATGTCCTTGGGCTCTACTTTAGGCCATATATTGCTTTGCGAAGTCGACATACATACTTCCCCTCGACTTCATAACCTGGAGGCTGTACCATGTACACTTCCTCATCAAGATCTCCATATAGGAACGCATGTCTCACATCTAACTGAAAGATAGGCCATGCCTTATTAATTGCCACAGAAAGGATATTCCTTATTGACCCCATACGCACAACCGGTGAGAATGTCTCAAAGTAATCCACTCTATATGTTTGTGTGAAGCTCTTTGCCACAAGACGAGCTTTCAACCTGTCAATCGACCCATCTAGTGATTGTTTGGTCGTGAAGACCCATTTACATGCCACAAGTCTAGTTCCTTTGGGACAATACACTAGATCCCATGTTCTCCTTGTAATAAGAGCATCCATTTCTTCATCCATGGCCTTTCATCATCCTAAATCCTGCAAAGCACTATGGTGGTCTCTCGGAATAGAAATAGTCATGAGAGCATCTGCATATCGTCTGTTAGTGCAAGATAAACCAATAGTAGAGGTGAAATGAGACATGGGATGAGAAGTACATTGCTTCTTAGTCCTGCATAGAGCAATTGGAAGATCTTGGGGATCATCCTGGACAACATTGGAGGGGACACTTGTAGAAGGCATATCATCCTAAAAAAGAGAAACAGGTAAAGGAACATCTGATGGTGAAGGTATTTGTCTGTGTTTATAGATAATGGGTGGAGGTGAGAGATCCAGAGGGATATCTGTAACAGATTGAGTGAAGAAACTTGTCTGCTCAGAAAAGGTTACATATTCAGAGATATAATAGCGATGTTCAGTTGGATCATAACACCTGTAACCTTTTTGAGTACGAGAGTAATCGAGGAAGACACAATTGATCGCACGAGGAGAAAGTTTGTTTGTCGAGTGAAAATTATGAACAAAGGACACATATACAAAGATTCTCAACGGAAGAGGAAAGGGTGACTTAGTTGGGTAAAGTTAGAGAGAAGGGTGTTGATCTATTTAGGTTTGAAGAAGGAATTCTGTTGATAAGATGAACAACGGTCAAAACATAACGCCAATAGATCTTGGGAACCTTCATCTGGGTAAGAAGGGAGCATGTAATATTTAGGAAATGGCTGGGTTTTCTTTCTGCTATCCCGTTTTGTTGGGACGTATATGGACAAGAGGTTTGATGTATGGTACCGTATGAGGTAAAGAAATATGCCAGATCATGTTATGTAAATTCCCAGGCATTATCAGAGCGTTTATACTAGAGGAGAAGATATTCTTGACATTATGAAAGAAGTTTTTGACAAATTTATTAATTTTCGAACGCTCTTTTAGAAGATAGACCTAGGATGACCTACTATAATCATCAATAAAAATAGCAAAATACTTATGTCTACTCAAAGTACGGACCGGACAAGGTCCCCAAATACCACAATGGTTGAGGGAGAAAGGAAATTCACGGCGAGGCTTAGTACGAACAGGGAGCGATACTCGATGATGTTTCCTAAATTGACATGTCTCGCACTCAAAAGTTTTGAGCATAGGGAGTTCAGGGAACATTAAAGAGAGAGCTTTGGTAGACTGATGACCGAGGCGAAGATGCTAGAGAAGAGGATCAACAGAGATGGACGAACCACCATCAAAGCCGGAGTCAGAAGGAATATCAAGATAATAAATATCGTTCTTCTCAAGTCCCCCACCAAAGATTTGTCTCGTCCGGATGTCCTGAAAATAACATCAAAACTCGTCAAATATAACTCGACAGTTAATCTTAGTGCACAGTTTGTGAACAGGTAATAGACTAAAAGGAAAGTCAGGAGCGTAGTGAATGCTGATAAGTCGGAGTTTGGAGGAAAACTCCATACTGCCCACATTAGTAATAGGAAAATAGACACCATTAGCAACCCGAACAGTCTTTACAATGGAAGGTGGTTGTGAGGAGGTGAAAAGACTACCTTCTCTTGTCAAATGAGTTGATGCACCCGAGTCAATGATCCATGCAGGAGTAGATGTAGAGATAGAACTGTCAGTTGTACCTGATGTCGTGGCCAAGCTAGCAGTAGGAGTAGAGGCAGGAGCACTGTTGTAAAGTCGGCCGATTAGGCTGACTAGTCGGTCCGACTAGTCGAGTCGGGGGGTAGCCGACTTGACTAGGCCTAGTCGGCCATTAGTCGGTCAACCCGACTAATCGGGCCGACTAGTCGGCCTAGTCGGTTGACTACTCAGCCGACTTTTACATAGAATTTTTTTATTTTTTCTTTTTTTAAAATCAAACTTATTCCAAAATGCTTAATATTGTATTTAAAGTCAACTATTCCTTTTGTTTCATTATGATAGTATAGAAAATATACAAATCTATACAAATATATAAAAAATATATGTATAAAATGATTTATATTGCAAATATATAAGAATATATGTATAAAAATGATTTATATATTTAAAATAATTAAAAAATTCAAAATCGACTAATGACCGACTAAATCCGATTAGTCGCCTGACTGTCGATTAATCCTTAGTCAGTGACCCTACCGACCGAGTATCGATTGCCGATTTCTGCAACCTTGGGCAGGAGTATCACTGGCAGAGTTTTATAACAGTTGTCGAAGGCGGGTATACTTAGAAGCAGTAAATGAAGTCTGACTGGCATTAGAAGTCTGAACA
Source organism: Ottelia alismoides (assembly GCA_037367405.1). Classification (NCBI taxonomy): domain Eukaryota; kingdom Viridiplantae; phylum Streptophyta; class Magnoliopsida; order Alismatales; family Hydrocharitaceae; genus Ottelia; species Ottelia alismoides. The sequence goes on along the minus strand of JAZKJV010007841.1, from coordinate 283,074 downwards.
TGAGAGGTGTCCATAGTATCATAGGTTCCAACATAAGAGACAGTCTCATAGGCGTTGTTGACATTGGGAGGCATGCCAAACTTCAAGCAACAACATTCTGACGGATGATTCATGCATCGTTAATGAGTGCATGGTGGATAGCAGGCAGTAGTAGAATCACGCCCACGACCGTGACCTGAGTCACATCCCCGTCCAGACTCACGGCCTCTACCTCGGCCAAAGTCGCGGCCACATCCTCCTTGGTAGGTCAAGCGTCCTCTAGCAAAATGTGCAGTAGTCTCAGCAGACAAAGGAGGTGGAGGAGACTCTAGTTCCTGTAGTCGGCCAAAGATGGTGTCAAGAGAGGGTAGAGCTGCAACAATCAGAAATTGATCCTTCGCTAGCTTGTATCGTGGATGTATTCCTGATAAGAAATGATACACTTGCCATTCTGTGCGTTCTCCTATTTGTTTGTCACAACAAGCAGGTTAGAAGATAAGGAGCTCTTCAAACAGGCCGGTGAGCAGTCGATAATACTCGATCAAGGATGTATCTCCTTGATTTGCAGACCAAATCCGTATATAGATATCAGAGAGTCTGGACTTGGTTGTCTTCTGGGAGTAAGTGCTCTCAAGGCTATCCCACATTGCCTTTGCAGTTTTCTTGTAGAGAAGATTTGAGGCTATATTCGGATCGATTTTGTTGATCATCCAAGTATCACCTGACAGTTCTCGACATACCGGGTATCGTGGTCCTTTTCTATCTCCTTGAACGGATCCTTAGTAAGGGCATAGTTCTTTCGCTGACCACCAATAAAAAACCTTGAAGGATCAAGACCATAGTACACTACTCTCGAAACCCTTGAGTTTGATAGAAGTGCCATGGACCATCACAAAGGAAGTCGGGTACAGAGGCTTGGGTTCAACAGATGCTATGGTGGCCGCAAAGGTCAAGAAAAAGTGACCTAGATAGTAGTTGTAGTCTTAAGTATCATATATACTTAGCCAAGGGTTTGAATATCGATTTCGGATATCGTATCGATACCATGTCGATACGATATTTCGTCGAAAGTTCGATGACATTTCGCCCATATCGATCGTCATTTGTGAAGGAATGACCGAAAACTCTCCTCATATCGTCATTTCGCTCGAAATTTCGGTTCCTTGTTGAAATCGAAATTTCGTGAAATCTTGCCGAAATTTTGCGAAATCTGGTACGATAGTCCTAGCAGTACATCGAATGGAAGTCCGGCAGGTGGTGCAACTCGAGGGATGACACAGGGCCGCAGATGGTGGCGGCGTGTGAGGGTGAGACCGCTGAAGGTGGCGCGGGGTCGGTAGGACAACAAGGTGCGATGCGGAGCTGCGAGGGTGGGCGGTGCGGGGCCTCTAGGGCAGCGTGGATCCGCGAGGATGGGCAATGCGGGGCCGCTTGGGCGGTGCGGCGCGTCACATGAAGACGACGGAGCAAGGACGCTGGAGGCGTCGCGGGGCCACGTGGGAAAGCGACGCGGGGCAACAGGAGGGGGGCAGGGCTGGTGATGGCGATAGGATCAGGTCAGAACACCGGTCTAGGACCGTTGCTCTGATACCATGTGGAAATAATGAAAAGATGAAAGAGCATGATCTATTCAATAGGTGTACGGACAAAACTCTAGAGAGCTCAAAGGAAAATACATAAATGCTCTTAAGAATATTCTCCTATAGCTTCTATAGAATATTCCCAGCACCTAGAATATTCTCCTAACAAATATGCTCCTACAATAGAATATTCTCCAAACAATTTTGTTGTGAATGTCCTTTTGCTTATGGAACTGCCTCTGCATATGTTCTTCTACAGGCTACCGAATTTTCTAATGGTTTCTTTTCAGGAAATTATGCATCATATCGGCCTGTACGTTGCCAAGGGGAGGGGTGCGAGGATAGTGAAGGAGGTGTCTTTTCATTAAAAATCTTGCCGAATAGATCTCGATATTGTTAAGATTTTCTTCTCTGATTTTCTTCGGTCATGTTGATGTGTGCTCGTGTCTAATAAATAACAGAATTTATAATGTATTTCTCTTGAGTTGCTGTTACAGTTCTATTTCTACAGATGTATGCATCCAATAAATCATTTGTTCTCATGACTTGATTCGTTCGCTCTTTACTGATAATTTCGTTCTTGTTTGGAATCATCTTGAAAAGTTTGCATCATGACACACGATGATGTTCTTATTCACAAGAATATTCTTCTTTCAGATGATATTTTTATGCTTGTACTTGTTGGAAAAAAAATCAACTGATAATAACATAATCTGCTAAAAATGCTTACAATCCCTTTTAGAAAAGACGATGATTAAAAATCACGACTTTCTGTATCTTTGAAGTTTTGTATGCTTCTTAATAAAATTGAGCAAACATATTTGTTACAAATTGTTGTCCTCCTAAATCGATCTCACTGGAAGATGTAACTGTCGAGGAAAAAGTTCGAAAAAACAGAGAATTTTCGCATTTTATCGAGGAGGCTTTAGTAACAGGTCACTAAAGGGCCTCTGCATTGCTGGATTCACGCACGCGAACATCGATTGCTTCTTAGGCTTCGATCCGAACAAGAAGGACTTCAGAGGTACATTCGCCTTCTTCGCGTTGCCCTTTCCCTTTGGTCCAAGCCCGAATTTCTCGTTGAATTTCATAAGAGATTTGTCGACTTCCTCTTGGAGGCTCCTCACATGGACAAGCCCGGTTTGCAATTCGTCTGCCACCTTGTTGTTCTCGTGCTGTATGCTCAGCACTTCTCCTTGATACTTGGACGCCTGATACGGTGTGAACTGCGCTTCCCCCTCGATCGGTTCTTCCTTGGAGACTCTCAGTATCTCATCTTTGATGGTGTCGAGTGACGAGAATCTACTGTGCAGTTCTTCTGTCAGAAGCCCGTTCTGTTCTACCCAGATAGACAGGTCGGTCTGCAGATCATTCAGCTGTTTGTGCAGCAATGCGACCTCGGGTTTCACTAAGCTCTCGCTGCTGTTTTTGCTACTCCCATCTTGCTTCTTGTTGGGCTCCTTCAATTTCCCGATCTCCGCTTGCAGTGTCTGCACCGCGATCTGGAATCTCTGTATCTGCTGGAATGAGGAGCTGAATCTTATCCAGAATTCGAGATTCTCCTCGAGCAACTCATCAATGTCCCTCCTGAACTTCTCCTCGGCCGACGAAACTGCCCACGGTTCTTCTGCCTCTGTGAGCTTCAGTTCGTTAACCAACACTTCATTGTCGTCAGCATCACTTGGTGCTTTTGTGATTGAAGAGTCGGACATTGTGCGATTCACCTTGGATCCCTCCATCGATCCACCCTCCATGAACTTCAGCTTTTGTCGTAGAGCTTTGATCTCTTCGTCTTTCATGATGATGGAATTCTTGAGGTCTCTTATATGAGACCTCGTTTCGAACATGAACTCCTGGTTCTTCTTCTCTGCTTCCGTCAGCTTCCGCTTCGTTTCCTTGAAGTTCCGGAGCACGGAAGTGTACTCGTTCAACAAGGCCTTCTCTCTGCCTTCCAAGCCATCCATCAATAGCTGCTGCCAATTTACTGTCGTGGAATCACCGTGATCGTCACTCTTTTCGCAGTGCGATTCATCACCTTCTGTCGCTGCACCCTCAGTTTTTGCATCATTGTTCGTGGGTTCGTTTTCACCAAATGCAGAGCTTTCTCTAGTTCCACGAGCATCAATGCCACTGTTTGTTTCTGGAACATCGATTTTCTTTGCTTCCGTTGCCTCTGGACCGGCGACTTTCTTTGCTTCGGTTGCTTCCGGACCTTCGACCTTCTTTGCTTCTGTGTCATTGGCCTTCACTGTCTCTGGTTCCTTTGTTGTAACATTGATGTTGTCGGGGATGGCAACTGCCTCAATGCCAGCATCCTGTTTATTATTGATCTCCGCATCCGCAAACTTCACAGATCTTCTTGTTGAATCTTTCATCTCGATAGAAGGATCATCCAACGTCTTCTCTTGCATGTTTTCAGGTTTCTGGTTTACTTGGAGCTCGATATTCTGCACACTAATTTCACTCACAACTTCTGGTTTGACAGTTGTGACAGTTGCATCCTCTGCATTCTTCTTCTCCGGTGGCTGCGATTTACTCGTTGCCTTGTCCTCTGCGTTCTTCTCAGGTGGCTGCAACTTACTCGCAGTCTCGTTCTCTGCTATCTTCTCGGGTGACTGTAACTTATCGGAAAGATCGTTAAAGGTATGACATATATTAGAGAAACTTGCTTGCAGTTTCCCACTTTCCTCGCGAATGTTCTTGTTCAGCTCTTGGACTCTGGATAGTTCGTTCTCCAGCTGCCTCATCTTCTCGCTCAACTGAGTTGAATCAGCGGCCAAGGTTGTCTTCTCATTCTCTAAGGACTGCAATTGATCATGGAGCTCGTCATTCTCTTGTTTCAACCTCTGTATCTGCGCTGTCTGCAATGACTCGGTGGTTTCCAAGGCGATGACTTTCGTCACCAACTCGTCGATCTTCTCGGCGAGATCCAAAACGGTCACCTCTGAGTCTGTTTGGAAGCTTTTCCGTACCTTCTCGCACATGGATTGCAGCTCCATCCTCTCCTTGCTCAGGAGATGCATTACTCTTTCCATGTTGTTCACGGAGATGGTCTCCTGAGCATCTTCCGATGGATTCTGAGTCTCCGTCACCGGCTGCCCGCAATCTTTTTTGAGGGCCACAATTCTCTCCTTGGCACCCTTTATCCTCTCGGTCTCCGTTCGGGCCTCTTCCATGGCTTGCTTGTGTTTCTCCTGCAAGTTAATCAATGTATTCTCGCAGGATTTCAGAGCCGTCACTGCCATTAAAGCCCGCGCTTCATCGTCTTCGATGACCGTCTCTTCACCGTAGTCATCCTGCATGCGGCAGACCTTATCTTGCATATCGGTGATCTTCTTCTCGATCTCCCAGTACTTGGACAGCCCACTTTCATACGTGCCCTTCATGTACTCCTTCTCAGTCTGAAGAACCAGTATTTCCTTTTGAAGCTTATCGATCTGTTCCCGCGCCTTCTCTGGGCTGGCATTGCTATATGGATTGGCTTTCTTCTTCTTACCCGGCTTCGCCTTGGGTGTGGATGGCTTTGTACTCTTGGTCAGCATAGCAGGCGGTGCAGGAGGTGTCATCTTGCGGAATTTGCTTGTATCTGCCGCAGTAGCTTTTGGAGTGGGGGGGCCATCATCGTCGTCATCGTCCATCCCAAAGTGTTGGTCAGGGAAAACAGTCGCTATGGTGTTGTTGGCCTTGTGCAGCTCACCGGAAATGCGGTCATATCTCTCGGCCAGGCTCTTGTATCCCTTGTAAGTCTCCTGTACAAATGTTATCATCTCCGGCCTCCTCCGGTAGTACATCTCCGCCTTCTTTGCGAAGGTCTCAGCATCCTCTTGGAGGAGCTTAAGTGCCGCATTCACTTTCTCCTCCATATCTGTCAGTTAAGGAGAGTCAATAGGTTGCGTCGAACATAAATTCACGAATTTGGGCACAAAACATATTTGAGTACCAAGAACCCAAGAATGGCTTGAATTGTTTAGGCATTTGCATCCAGAAAATGAAATTAATTTGTTGGTAGCTGACAAGATGTGATTATGGATTATTACTTGATTATGTGGTTCAAATCTTGACTGTAAAAACAGTTTTGAATGACTTGATCTGTTCTTGGTCGAAGCTTCGCAGCAGTAATTTTAAATGGCCGGAAACAATGCTGAGATCTTTGTTTTAAACAGTACAATCTGGATTCTGATTGTGGCAAAAATTATTCGGAATATTAAGTGGGGAAAGAAATGAATGTATATGTACGCCTAAAAAAGCATCTGATTAGAGCTAAAATCTGAAGGAGATGAATGCTAACCTTGGAGGCTGTTCTCGAGCCATTTGGACTGCTTGGTCCTGATCTGGCTCGCCCACCACCATGAATACGCGTTGCTCGCCGCTCTCTGCAACATCTTCCTCTTCTAAACTCTTATTCTGATATTAGAGGCGGCGGTGATGCGCAATCCAGGTGTATCTGAGATCATGAAATGAAATCAATCAAACCGACAGTTCATCCGTTGCTGGTTTCTTTTAGCAAGATCTCTGCATGGACTTTCAATATGGATGATTCGCATGGCCGAAACTTTTTCCATGAATGTATTCAACTAGCCTAAAAACTTCTTAACCTTTACATCAGGAAACATGAGTTTTTTTTTCTAGTCATCGAACATATAAATAGAGGGATTACATCGAAATAGAAGACAAACGGATAACAAGCTGCGCTGCTAGTCCTTTTTGAATTGCAAAACCAATACTTGAAAGGGTACTTTCTTTTAGATAGCAACTAGACAAAGGCCAAGAGGTTGCAGAATGTTGAGGCAGTGTGGTTCACTTTGGAGGGCTATTAAAAAGAAGAGAATTTTACACTTGTGTCCTCTCCAGTTTTTCCAATAACACTTATGGATCAACTTTTCTTGCAATTGCACTCCTGCCCCTATAATCTTAAGAAATTTATAGTGTTGTCCTCCCGTTAGTGTAATATAAGGGATACAAGTATAATAATACAATTGAAATATTGGGAGTTTGGCAAGAATATCGGAGCACAAGTGTAATTGCAGAAAAGGTAGGGGCATACTTTATTAGAAAAATTTGGATGGGCACAAAGTATAAAAATCCCTAAAACGAAATTTCATTTTTCGTTGCCCACATTTTCTCTCATTGAATATAATACTAAGATTTGATGTAGATTAAAAATACTGACAGCATGTTTTTCCTTTTCCAGAAATAAGAGGCAAAAAATAACATATATCATAGATCTGCAATGAGGCATTGTCAAAAGCAGATGCAAGTTTGCGTGTTCTCCTTTCATGACTATTTCTACTTCAACTACAATATATTCCAACATGATTTTCAAAATATGCGTGTTTTAGACAGAAGAAAATCTTGCTTTGGAGAATGCAAATATCGAACAAAACAACCTATGTCCAAGAGGCTGTAAATTCGAATACATATGTTCCAAAAACGCCTCAAACCTTGTGCGACGGGTTGCGACAACTCTAAGAAACGCGATAACTACGCTCGTCGACGATGAGCATCAGCAACACCTGGTGAAGGCCAGCGCGACGAAGGTGATAGGAGAGGGATCGGTGTCAATCCTCCGGTCTGTTCTCATCTGTGAAACTCTATTGGCACCTTCAAGCTCAAAATGGTAATGGCATCAATCTCTCCCTCCATCCCATTGTTCTCTCTTCTCTCTCTCTCTTTCTCTCTCTCTCTCTCTCTCTCTACAATGAAATGGATCACGTAGACACAAACACCCTCTTCTCTCTCTATCTCCGATACATGAGACCAAAAAGAGTGGCCCTCCGCTGGTCTCTCCCTTCCTCTCGGACACCCGAGGGAGCAAATCTCACGTTCAACGCCTACGTGTGGGAAACGCCGCATGCCCTTTTTTTCCATGCTAAAAATAATTCTAGCTGCTAAAAATCGTAAATACTGCTTTAGAAGGAATATATGGATATGGCAGACAGAAAAATTGACATGAATACCTATTTACAATTAATAATCAACCTGGTTACTTAGCTCTTCATGATTCGTATCCTCCATCAATGCAACCATCCTCTCTGAGCGAAGTGGACGGTCGTATAGTCGTCCCTTAGTTGCAGCCGTCTCCCTTGTGATCCGAAGGGACGACATGGGAATGGTTATGATGACAAACCATGGGACAAGCGTGACGTCCCTTTGATACATCTTATGGGATAGTCAGTGTTGCACCTTCTGATCAGTTGTGGAGCGGACGATCTTGATCGTCCTTTAGTAATTATAACGTTTTCGGTCCGTTATCGAGGAAAATTGACCCTGACAACTTGTTGGGTTCGGACCCAATTGGATACGTTGACAACCACCCAAAATGCTTAAGCCCAAGTTGTCAAGTAGTAATCTTCACCACTTATAAACCACACCCACACTTTGTGAGTTTTCCATGTGGTATCATGTTTAGGGTTGGGTGTAACAACCTCTCCCATTTATATTCGCAACGTCCTCGTTGCGACATGGCACATCACTTATTCCCAGTGACAGTGACGGCTGCACGCTCCGGGTAGCCTTTTCCTCCAACCTCTTTGTAGGGGCGGCTCCACCTCTCGGGTAGCCCTTTCCACTATCAGAGAGAATTTGACTCTGATACCATTTGTAAAGTCCCGGGCTTAGGTCCCCAGTCCGTTATCGAAGAAAACTGACCCTGACAACTTGTTGGGTTCAGACCCAATTGGATCCGTTGACAACCACCCAAAATGCTTAAGCCCAAGTTGTCAAGTAGTAATCCCCTCCACTTATAAACCACACCCACACTTTGTGAGTTTTCCATGTGGTACTATGTTTAGGGTTGGGTGTTACAGTAATTGAGAAGGGACGATCGTGGCCGTCTGGTGAGCACAAAAACCACTAAGCAACCAAGGTAGATAAATCAAAAGCGGTCGTTGCGACCTCAGTCGCTCGGGTGCTCAACAAGAAAAATTCAGACCACCAAATAAAAATCAAAACACGATAAAACTCAAGGTAGCGGTCTCGCTATTAGATTAACCTGGTATAGCGACCAGGGTCGAACTCAAGGAGCACGTGATGGCCTCACGGCCTACGAAGTAGTCAGAAATGAAAACACATAAATGAAAGCTATTTTTGGTGGATTTTTAATATTTTTATATTTTTTTTGGATTTTTAAATAATAGAGGAAGTAAAAAACTAGTAAATAAAGCAACTTCACACAATTATTTAACTACCCAAACTTTATCCAAAAATTCAAACAAAAATATTTTTATGTTTTTTTATATTTTTCTATGTTTTTGGTTAATTTTTGGGGGTTTTTCTGATTTTTATGAAATTTTATAAAAATAAAAATAGCTGAAAATCAAAGACACTGTCCAGTCAGACTTGAAGGGCCAAAATAAAATAGATGGTCCTATCAAAGTCTGAAGGTAATTTTCCTGTAAAGTGTAAAATACAAGGAAAAATTAAGAACTGGATTTATTAATGTTTGATTTTTCTATAATTTACTAGAATTTTTATGGGCTTTTCAATGTTTTTCAATTTTTATAATTTTTATAAATCTAAAAATGACCAAAAGTGGTCAGAAAATCAAACACAGCAAGACAAACAATGTCTAATTTTTTTTGTAATTTTTAAAGTTGTTTTAATATTTTTTGTGATTTTTAAAACTGGACAGTAAGAAAAAATACGTGTTTTTTGAATTTTTAAAAATACTAAAAAGAGTCAGAAATGTCTCCAAAAATTAAAGAAAATTTTATACACAGTGGCAGGAGCCATATCCAATTTTCATCAAATTTAGATTAGTTTTGCTATTTTATTAAAATCAAACATCAAGGCACAATGCACAGGGACCTATCTGCAATTGAGATAAAGTTCTGGGGCCTTTTGATAATACACAAGAAAACCCAGGGGCCCAAAGTGTAAAAGTCCCCGAGGCCCACGCACGATACACGTGACTCAGGCCTGAAAGGGCATATTTGTCATTCCTATTTTAAAAGATGCAAGCAACAACACACGAAAAACACATGGCAAATCATGCAATTTCACCAAAAACTCACGTGTCGACGCACGTGTCCATCATTTACAGGGGTAAAAATGCAAATCAAACAAACGACAGGGTCCTCTATGCAATATTTATAAAAATAAAAGAACTACTAAACGTATTTACAGGACTAAATATTAAATGCAGAAAGAGAAGGGCCTAAAGGGTAATTTACCCTTTTATTAAGCGGATGGCTAGGATGGTGCCACGTGCTGGATCTGACGGTCGTGAGGCGCTGAATGCCTTCCGCTGGATGGAGGGCTGAGAGGGGGCCACGTGTCGATCGGATGGTGGTTGCTGGGCCTCCTCTTATCCCCTGATCGGACGGTCCTCGGAAGATCTGGAGAGTGGATGCGCAACGGACGGTCCTGGAGGAATCACGAAGAACAGGAGGCCGGCGAACTTCGCTGGCCCAGTACACGCACGGTGGTCCGCTCGAAAGCTACAGACGATCGGAGAAGAAACGCATGGGCCTCCCGCGTCGATCAGGCTCCTCCGATGGCACAACGGAGCTCCGGAGAGCTCAGACGACCACGGCGGAGCGGGAGCTGCTGCGTCTGAACGTCAAGCCCTCAGATGGGCTCTTCTTGACCTGCAAAGCAACGTAACAGACTCCTAGGTCGAGGGAAAAGTGCCTCGACCCGGTTAGAGGTGGTGGAGGTGAACGGTGCGGTGATATGGGCGAGCCCCGGCGATGCGACGGCGGTGGGGCTCGTATCCCAGTTCCTGTGCGAACTGGGTTGGATGGTTGGGTGCAGAAGGTGCGTGGGAGAAGCGCGAAGATGGTGGTCGAGTCTGATGGTCGAGAGGTGGGCGAGGGTGGTCGGAATCGAGGTTCGTCGGCGATGGATAGATTTGGGCGTAAATCAAAATTAGCTAAAGAGAGAAGGGAAGAAGGCTACCTACTGGTCGAGGTCGACTGGGAATGAGCCGATGAAGCTCTAGGTCCTAGCCTCGAGGGCCGTCGATGCCCGAGGCTCGAGCACCACGTCTGGGCGGCGCACGGCGGCGCAAAGTCACCGGATCAATGGTCTGGTCGCTCCCTCCTCGCTGCAACACAGCCAATCGCGAGCTGTCACTCAGGCGGTGGCTATGGAGGTCCTAGGGTGGAATGAGCTGAGCCAAAGATGCGTGAAGAAGCTGGCGGAGCTCAGACTATATAGGTATAGGGGTCCGGCTAGATGGGAGTCGGGCGTGAAGATCGGAGCGCGGATCCCAAGAACCCCTGCCGGGCGTGGATCAGGGATGATCGAGGAGCAAATGGAGCCCAGGGTTCACGGATTTGGCGATCGGATCGTGACGCTAAAAAGAGGAGAAATCGGGTCGAGCGTGCAGATCCGCGGGGGGGAGTTGACCGGGGGGTCAACATCCCCCGTGGCCCAATAGAATGCGACCACGTGGAAAATAATTGGAAATTCAGTTTAAAGCAGAAAAAGGCCGATTTAAGGAAAACTTAAAACATGAAAAATGTTCCTTTTATTTTAAACTATTTTTTTGTGATTTTTAATTATTTTTTTGAAATATAAATTAGGTATTTACAATGTAGTACTATATACATAGGTATATACAATATTGATTTTTAATTTTTGATTCTTAATTAATTATTTTTGTACATTTTTATTCCCATTTTATATTTTATTTATTTATAGCATAAAATTAGGAATAAAAATGTATTTTTATTTTATTTTTATTATTTATTTACAAGGGTAAAATAAATAGGTAAATACATTTATATACATGGTATATATACAATGTTTCTTTTGATTTTTATTTTTGTTCTTTTTATTTTAATTTTTTTTCTATGGTTTTTATTTTATTTATTTTCATAGTGGAATATATACAAATTTTTATGGGATTTTGATTTATTTATTTATTTATTTATAGTGTGAAATAAATAGAGAAAGTGGTTTTATGTACATGGTGGATATACACAAGGAAGGGTATATTTATTTTCTTTTTAATTTTATTATTTTTATTTTGATTTTGTATTTACAAATATTTACAAGTATTTACAAACTTATTTTTATTTTTTTATAAGAGTAAAATATTTTTATTTTATTTATAGGTATATTTACACACATGAGCTTCCTTATCTCTCTCTACTTGGGCTTTTATGCTGTCAGGCCCATGCTGAGCCCTTCCTTGGAATTAGGTTGCTCAATATTTATTCTAAATATCTCCCTCTTTTTCTTTTATTTCTTTATTCTTTTATTTTTGCACAAAAACATGCTAATTATTTAATTTTATACAATGTATGCACTTTGGTAATTATTTGTATTTACAGATATCTACATGTATTTGCAAAGGTTTTTGTAGCTAAAATATAAGAATAAAGAGTGATGAATGGGTATTCATCACCCCCCTATACTTAACTTTGCTAGTCCCTTAGCAACCACTTATTTGAAAAAGAAGTGAAGAAGAGAAAGAAAAATAAAAAGAGGAGAATATACATGGATTAAGGCTGATTATTAAACTTGCCTTCATTAATTTGAAATATGGAGCTCGATCAGATCTTTGGATTCGGAACCTTATTTGGACTTAAGCTTAAAACTCAACAGCCTCTAAGTTCCACCAATCTATGGATAAGACTCCTCAATAAACCAGATCAGAACAAGTCTACATACACAAACTCTAATGACCATTAATCTTTCCATGCGGTGTAAGTGATATGTAGCTCTCCACCTCAGAAGTAACAAAGAAACAACCTCCCCCAACCTGATAACTCTAATGCCTCAGTCTAGCAACTCTTTCCTCGAGAAGCAGGGTATTCCCTTCTAAGTTCAAGTGCAACCAGCTCAAGAAGAGGGGGAAGAAGATGAAGAATGGACCATGGCCAGTGTAGCCACGTATCCTTGGGAGCTCAACCAGTGTAGCTGAGTCTCCCGCTGCAAGCTTCATGAGATGTAACATGTATACCACAAGCTTTGCTTATTTTGCACTATATACACTCCGGTGGGGTTATTAAATTTTCAATCCGACCCACCACTTTTTTGGAGTTCTTTTCTTTTTGCACATTTTTTTGTGCAACTGTACAACATATCTATATGGTGCAGCATATATACAAGGAGTTTTTCCTCTTGAGCCAGTAGACTATCCCTCTTTTGAAGCTTTATTGCAACCCACAACTTCTGTCTTTAGACTTCATCACCACCAGACCAAGTTGAGACGCACTTCCTTCACTAAAAGAAGAAGGAAGGTTCCACCTAGAAGTACTACCCTCATATGCTACCCCAAGCCAAAGGAAACTGCCTCCTCACCACCTCATCCGTGGAGAGCTATATGTAAAGTGCTAGTGCAAGTCAAGCCATTGTCTCTAAGAGTCATGCGTGTGTTGTTAAGTGCTCTACTTAGGCTCATCAAGATGACATATGCTCATAGCCTAGTGGACTCAAAGAATTAAGTCCTAATGGACCTGAAAAGCCTTAACCCTAAGCCCTATAAGGTTCCTTTTAGAATTAGGTGGATTAAGATCTTAATCAAGCTCCATTGTCCAATTTAATTCCAAGCTAGTTTAAATGTCAACTATGATCCAGGAAAAACTGTACAAATATTTACAAAGATGCTATTTACAGATGTGCACTTTACAAATATTTACAATCATGCAAAATTTTGAAAAATGTTTGAAAACATGGATGTATGCATGAATGCGAAGTTTTGCAAAATATTTACAAACATTTACACAAGGTTTTTGCAAACTTTTTGTTTTCAAAATATTTTGGAAAAATTTTGTACTATATACATAATTTTTATATGAAAATATCTACAAATCCTTTACACAAATCATTTTACAATCATTTGTACAAAAAATAATTTGTATAAATAAATAGGTATGTGCAAGATGAATTTTAAATACAAGGGAGAAAATTTTTAAATTTTATGGGTTTTTAGCCATTTTTATTCATTCACACACTCACACAAAGTACGAGTTATGGCTAAAGTATATATGAAATATATACACACCCCCTATACTTAGCTCGAACGATGTCCTCAGAGTGATCAAGAGCGATGAAGAAGACATAACTCGTGCTTAGTATAAGGAAGTGAAAAGGAATGCATAGATACAGAGATGAATGAAAGAATAGAATGGGGAGAACTCGGTGTTTTCCCCCTATACTTAGGATCAAGTAATCCTAAGTATAACAAGCTGTACATGAAGGGAAATCCGAGTGAAGGATGTACGGGTCCTACCTCCCCATACTTAGGGTGAAATATCCCTAAGTATAGGCAGCAAAACAGGGGTAGAAAGAATCAAAAGAATACCCGAAGGTCCTACATCCCCCCTATACTTAGGGTAAAGTACACCCTAAGTATAGCAAAATCATAAGATGAGAGAAGGGATGTGGGACTAAAGAATAGAGTGATATGGACAACTGGATCTATACAAGTTGGAAGAACAGTGATAATCAGGCGTGAGATGCAGTAGATGTGAGTCAAGAGACCACCTCTCACGCAAAGTGAATAGGGGCAACATCAACGACCCACGGCTCATGATCTAGATATGGCTTGAGCCGCTGGCCGTTCACTCGAAAGGTACTCTCAGAAGACAACTCAGATATATCAATACTCCCATTGTCGTGTACCTTTCTCACCAGATAAGGTCCCTTCCATTTGCTCTGTAGCTTCCCTGGAAATAGACGAAGCCTAGCATCAAACATCCATACTCTCTGTCCAGACTCAAAATGCTTGTGGCTGATATGAGAATCATGCCACTCCTTCACTCTCTCCTTATACTCTAGGTTGTTTGAGAAGGCGGTATGACGAAGCTCCTCTAGGGCTGCTAACTCTGCCCTCCTCTGGTCTCCTACACTATCTGGATCCAAAAGAATATCTGTAACTACCCAAAGTGACCTGTGTCTCAGCTCAACAGGTAAATGGCACGGTTTGCCATAAACGAGGTGAAAGGGAGATGTGCCCAAAGGTGTCTTGAAAGACGTCCTATATGCCCACAAGACCGAGTCCAAAAGATGTGACCAATCCTTTCGGTTAGGGCGGACGACTTTCTGCAAAATAGTCTTGATCTCCCTGTTCGACACCTCGGCTAGACCATTCGTCTGTGAATGGTATGGAGTGGCAACTCGATGGTCTATGCCGAACTCGCTAGCAAGTGCCTTCACCTGGTCGTTGACGAAATGAGACCCCTCATCAGATATCAATACTCGAGGTACCCCGAACTGTGTAATGATGTGCTTCCTCAAAAATCTGCAAACTGTCCTGACATCTGCGGTTCGGGCGGGGATGGCCTCAACCCAACGACTCACATAATCAATGGCCAACGGAATGTACTCAAATCCCTAACTCTTAGGGAATGGACCCATGAAATCGATGCCCCATGCGTCAAAAACCTCACAGAAGTGTATGGGCTGCATCGGCATCATATCACGCTGTCCACAAGTGCCCATTCTCTGACAGTCAGTACATTTCTTCACGAACTCATCAGAGTCCTTGAAGAGAGTAGGCCACCATAGGCCGGATTGGAGCACTTTCCGTGTTGTTCTCCTCCCTGAGTGATGTCCTCCTGCCTCCAGCTTATGGCAGTAAGTGAGGACGCTGTGATGCTCCTCCTGAGGAATGCACCTATGCCAGACGCTATCCCCTCCTTCGTGGTAAAGGATGGGATCCTCACAGTGGTAGGACTTGGCCTTCGCGAGGAAGGTCTCAAGCCTCTGTCTGGGCCAATCTTGTGGAACTTTCTTAGCAACAAGAAAGTTCACAATATCGGCATACCATGGGAGAGAGGCGATAGCAAGGATCGCCTCATCTGGAAAGGTCTCACAAGTAGGATCAATCAAGTCAGAATCCTCAAGATGCTCTAATCGGGAGAGATGATCCGCCACCACATTCTTGACTCCAGGCTTATCCTTGATCTCAATGTGAACTCCTGGAGTAGAAGGACCCATCTAGTCAGTCTAGCCTTGGCATCCTTCTTTGCCATGAGGTACCTGATGGCGGTATGATCAGTATACAAGGTCACTCTAGATCCAATAATGTATGATCTGAACTTATCTAGGGCGAAGACTACGGCTAGCATCTCTTTCTCTGTGACTGTGTAGTTCCTCTGCACGGAATCCAATGTACGGCTAGCGTAGTGGATAGCAAATGGGACTCCATCCCTCCTCTGTCCTAGCACAACCCCCATGGCAAAGTCGGAGGCATCCATCATGATCTCGAATGGGAGAGACCAATCGGGTGGCTGAAGGACAGGAGCCTCTATCACACATCTCTTGAGAGTCTCAAACGACGAAAGACACTTGTCATCGACAAGGAATTCGGTGTCTTTCGTCAGCAGATCAGTCAACGGTCGGGCAACCCTGCTGAAATCACGAATGAATCGCCGGTAGAAACCAACGTGCCCCAGAAAAGACCGTAACTACCGCAAGTTGGACGGTGGTGCGAGTTTGCTAATGACATCCACTTTGGCCGGATCAACCTCCATGCCCCTGTTGGAGATGATGTGGCCAAGCACCGTCCCTTGAGTCACCATGAAGTGACTCTTCTCCCAAGATAATACCAGGCGAACCTCAATGCATCGCTGAAGGACTCGGTCTAGGCAGTCAAGACAGGAGTCGAATCCGTCGTCGTAAACCGAGAAATCATCCATGAAGACCTCCAAGCACTCCCCTACCATGTCCGAAAAGATCGACAGCATGCATCTTTGAAAAGTCACTGGGGCATTGCATAGCCCAAATGGCATGCGTCGAAAGGTGTATGTGCCGAAGGGACATGTAAAGGTAGTCTTGTCTTGGTCCTCGGGAGCGATGGCCACCTGGTTGTAGCCCGAGTACCCATCCAGAAAACAGTAGTGGCTCTTCCCTGCCAGTCTCTCAATGATCTGATCTATAAAAGGCAGGGGGAAATGATCCTTCTTGGTGGCCTGATTGAGTCGTCTATAATCCACACAGACTCGCCAAGAAGTGGGCACTCGTGTAGCAATCTCCTCTCCAGACTCGCTGACCACTGTAGTGATGCCTGTCTTCTTGGGCACCACAAGAAAAGGGCTGACCTACTTGGAGTCGGAGATGGGGTAGATAAAATCGGCGCTCCACCATTTCGATATCTCCTTCATGACAACCTCTCTCAGATTCGGGTTCAGCCACCGCTGGAACTCACGCGACGGCTTCGCCTCATCCTCGAGATAGATATGGTGGGAGCACAGGGCCGGACTTATCCCCTGGAGATCTGCTACGCTCCATCCTATCACCTTGCGGTTCTTTTCAAGAACCCCCATCAAACGGGATTCCTGCTCTCCGATCAAATTGGCTGAGATAATGACTGGGTACATCTCATGCTCACCCGCAAGGAACCTATACTTCAGCGACGTAGGAAGTGGCTTCAGCTCTGGACAACTAGGTGCTGGTAAATCTGGCTTCTGAAGAATCCGCGTGTATGCTGCCAAATCTGCCTGGGAGAATGAGAACTCTCTCTCACAAACTGGATCTGGAGAAGGCTGTCCTGCTAGACTGTCTCTGCTCTGCTCGGCATCTACCTCCTCCCTAACTGTAGGCTCAGAAGAAGTCAGATCTGGTATATACTCATCAAAAACTGCCCAGTCAAAATCTGACTCCGAGGGATCTGTATCATCTAAGGTGGCCTCAGTACCACCATCCTCACAAAACAAATCAGTATCGCGGTCGAGAACTGGCTCTGCTGCCTCAAAGGTATCCTGAACCAGGAATGCGCTCTCCAAGCTCTCCTCTGCTGTCGTCTCTGCATCAGCGGAATCTGAAAGTGAGAGGATGGCCTGTGCGTAAGGATCTGCCCAAACTGCCTCATCATCTGTAATCACAAAGTCGCAGTCCTGGTGGATGTCTGGCCCGGCATCTGTCATCTGCTCTGTGTTTGAAGTAATCTCTGAGCATGATCTGTCTCTGGTTCTGCTATCCTCGACCGTCTCTATTTGTATACTTTCGCCCTCGACGTGAAAGTATACCTTCCCGCTATCATGGTCGGTCACTGCCTTGGCTGTGGCCAAGAACGGGCGACCTAGAATGATGGGGGTATCGGTCATTGACTCAGGGATCTCCATATCCAACACTACGAAGTCCACGGGGAATTGCAGGCCCTGAATTGTGACGACAACGTCCCTCAGCAACCCCTTTGGCCTGTTGACAGATCGTTCAACAAACTGAAGGACTGTCCTGCTCTGTCGAAGAGTGCCCAACTCGAAACGGTCGAGAAGGGCTGCCGGAAGTAGGTTGATCGATGATCCGCTGTCTAATAGAGTACGGTCGAACCTCTGCTCTCTGATATGGCATCTGACATATGGGGCTCCTGAATCTGGCCTCTTGGTCGGCAGACGGTTCTGGATCGCGAAATAAGTAGCTCTGGTCAGCACATGGATCTCTGAGTGGTGGTTCCTCCTCTTCCTCCTAACTGTGGTCCTGTCTCTAAGTGAACGCTGGAGTAGAGGATGTGCTGCAAAGCCTCCTGAAGAATCAACTGAATGTGAAAACGGTCTATCATCTGCTGGTTGAACTCTTCCTGCTGCCTCTTTTTCGGATTTTCATTTTTCTTCCCCTTCCCCATCTGAAGGGCTCTAGGGAAGGGGATCACATGGTCCTTCTCAGATGAAGGACTAGGAAAGGGTCTAGACGGCTCGACGGCCGGATCCACATATACATCATGCACCACAGTAGGACCAGAAGAAAATAAACCCTTTCCTTTATTCACAGAAGTGTTCCAAGATACATCAGTAACAGGAAAAACAACAAGGAATCTCAGAAGAACTGGTGGCATCAGCACCACCCTCGGCTGGAAGACTCGCAGCCTCAGTACCGCGCTCTGGCTCGGCAACATGGGTGGCCTCAGTACCGCCGGTGGGATAGGCATCTGTGGTGGCGTCAGTACCACCGTCATCATCTCTAGCGGCCTCAGTACTGCTCTCCTCCTCGTCTGGTGCTCTGGAAGTATCCTCGTGGTGTAGCTCAGACGAGGCGCCGCCTGCTGGCATCCTACCGCTCCTAAGTGTGACAAAATCAGTATCAAAAAGATATGCAGACATCTCACCAAAAGTATCACTTGGAGTGGCATACTCAGTGCATACTTGGAGTATGCCTCCAAGACTGTCCCTGTTGATGGGGACGAGGACCATACTGCTGTGACTGCTGCTGCTGTGGGTACACTGGGGGCTGCTGCTGGTGGTGATCTCTCTGATGGTTGTACTGGCCACCCTATCTTGACGGTTGCTACTGGGGCTGGGCACCTCCGGTCACCCAACGGAATCCAGGATGGTCTCGTCGGATACCGGGCTGGGGGCGGTCGTACTAAATCCCGTTGACATCCATCAACGGCTCTGAATCGTAAGGGTCTGGCGGGAGTACTGCCAGAGGCTGATCCGGCTAGTATACGACCATCTGAGTGTCATCGGATGGTGGTGCCTGGTAGGTGACCTGCGACTGCTGGTACGGCTCCGCCTATACAAGATGGACCTATCTAGGCTGCTGGTGGGAGCTGGAGCGCTGGGACGAGATGCTGCTGCTACTGGGATCGCCTCGTGCCTGAAGACGAGGCTGTGAAGCCGTCTGTGCCTCCTGGAGACACATGAGTTGTGTCTTCAGGTCACTCAGATTCTGTGCCATCTGCTCCATCTGCGTGATGCCCTGGCACTGCTTCTTCTCTATGATCTCCATCCGGCCCAGCTTCTCGCTGATGATCCCCATGTCTGCGGCTGTGGACTCGGCTTGTGCTGCTGCCGCTGACGAACTGGATGGACCGGCATCAACCCGTGCTATCCTCTGGTACTGCACGGTCTGTGGCTGGGCTCGTCCCTGAGTGTACAATCAGGTCTGGGACATCACCATGTAGTTCTCTGCCATCTCTTCGTAGATGGCCCAGACCTGATCGTGATCCTTGGCGAAGTAAGACCCGCCACAAGAAGCGTTCACCAAGCCCTGAAGCTATGGTGTCAGCCCGCTGAAAAAGCTCTGAACAAGGTTCGACTTGGAAATGTCATGGTGCGAGCATCTGTCGGTCAGCTCTCTGAACCTCTCCCATGCCTCGTGGAACTGCTCGTTGGGGAGCATGGAGAAGTTGCTGATCAGGGCTCTAGCGGCGTTCGTCCGCCCGAGTGGATAATACTTATGCAAGTACTCGGCAAGGAGCTGCTCCCAGGTGTAGACGAACTTCCCCAAGTGCTTCAGCCAGGTGGCTGCTCTGTCTGCTAAGGAAAAGGGGAAGGCAATCATCCGTATGGTATCCTGGTCCACCTAACGATCGTGGACAGTGCTGCATATCATCTCGAACTCCTGAAGGTGGAGATGGGGCTCCTCAATAGCCAGCCCATGAAACCGGGGAAGAAGCTGAAGTGTGTTCGGGGGGAACTTGAAGTCCCCCACGATAGCTGGTAGTACCACCCAACGGTGCGTCACGGTCGATCTGGGGTTGTGTAGCTCCCGCATCGGTCCCGGAGGTCCTGCTGCTCCTGTTGCGGCTGCGGCTGCTGCCGCGACTGCGGCTGCTGCCGCATCGTTGGGTCCTCCCCCTGGGCCGCGCTGCTCGCGGTCAGCTCTCATCTGCTCAAGCTCGTGCCTCATCTCTATCATGAATGCTCCTTGATCCCTCAACTGCTGCTGAACTGAGTCTAGGGAGGCGATCAGGGTGGAGTTGATCGCATCCTGGTCCAAGACGAATGTCTGATCTCCTCGGGGACCTCCAGTGCGGTCATCACTGCTGCCGGCCATGGTCTATGCAAAGGCAAAAGACCTAAACTCAGGTGTCGATAAATCATCTGTCTGTCTCTCCTCTGGTACTAGTATCTCGGTCTCAGAAGAAAGGGGGTCGAGGGGGAACAGGGCGGAATCGAACTCAGGTTCGGAGAGCGGGTTTGAGCTCCACGAACCGACCTAGATGAGTGGGCTGGAGTGCTAAAAAGCGATGCAGCCAGAGGCTGCCTAAGAGACCTCTTGCCCATCATCGTGATCTGACGAGTAGTGCGGATGAGATCTGGTAACAACTATGATCACAAGCAAACCCTTGATTCACCAATGCAACGCGAGCTGAAGACCGTAAAGGCTCGGTCAATTATCTTGTCAATTTTATTTTGGTGATCAATCAGGATAGCAGAGCGATTACGTGACCTGTTGGGTTACCCGATATTTTCTCAACCGACTGTCCCGTACAGAAATAACCGGTAATCAGTCGAGAAGAATATCAGAGGGCTTTACCTAGTGTGCGGGGTCACTCTCTCGCGCAAGCAAACCAGACAATGAGGGGTTGCTCTCCCCAAGACAGATTTTTCAATGAGCGTCTTTTAGGGTCGATAGTGTTAGCAGTCCCAAATTTTATTGTTTTTCTTTTTAAGTATTTTCAATAATCAAACAAATCGCCTAACGAATTTTTTGGTTCTCCTGGTTATTAAGTCCAAAATAGGGGGGAGAAGACGAAAAAGCCGATGCACGATGAAATCAATGATGCATGCAGAGTAAGAAATGCGTACCTGACTCCAGCAGTCTACATGCAAGATGATCCGCGCAGAATTGAAAGACAGAAAATAAACTACGTAAATGGTGCAGGCGGAAAATCGAGTCCCTAAACAACAGTGTTACTCGAAAGAACAACTAGTTGACCACCAGCCTCCAATCTAGAGAATCCAGTCTAGACTCACCCCTCCTCTTCTCGACAGGTCGAGTTCCGGAGTAGCACTTGACGGGGTGGGCTCGCGGCGCATAGGCTCGAAGGTAGTGAATCAACTATTTTATTAATCTTTTATTATAGGTCCAATTACCGAACTATAGGAACAGGCAAATGTATTACGGTGTTTGGATCCTATGAGTTACGTCACAATCAAGCAGAAAGTCCTACAACTAGGGGCTCGAAAATCCACGAGAAACAGGAAAAGGCAGTAAGGAAAATCAAATCGCGTAAAAAAACCGCGTAAAAACTAAGGGGTCCCCCGAGCACACCGGTGCTTGGCGAAACAGACCCCAAGAGTCTAAGTGTCTCTAACTGTACCTGTATTATTACAATAGTTCAAACAAGTGCTGAAAAGTAAATCAAGTCTAAACTAA
The DNA here is from genome assembly GCA_037367405.1 of Ottelia alismoides. Lineage (NCBI taxonomy): Eukaryota > Viridiplantae > Streptophyta > Magnoliopsida > Alismatales > Hydrocharitaceae > Ottelia > Ottelia alismoides. The sequence goes on along the minus strand of JAZKJV010007841.1, from coordinate 261,517 downwards.
ACTAAACTCGCGGGTATTCCGCGGCTCCCGCACTCTTGCTCGTGACTCGCGTCCTCCTGCGGCTCTGTAGAGAAGAGAGCCGCCTCCGACTCCCGCGATTGCTTCGACTTCCGAAGAAAGCCGCCTCGGTCCTCGGACCCTCGCAAGAAAACAAGCAGAGTGTATCAGACAAGGTTATTTGAACAATTATGCAAATAAATGATATATACAAAATATGCACAAAAGCCGCGGAACAGAAAACCGCGGGAAAAATCAAAAACCGATTACTAAGTCGTGCTCCCCGGCAACGGCGCCATTCTGGTGAGCACAAAAACCACTAAGCAACCAAGGTAGATAAATCAAATGCGGTCGTTGCGACCTCAGTCGCTCGGGTTCTCAACAAGAAAAATTCAGACCACCAAATAAAAATCAAAACACGATAAAACTCAAGGTAGCGGTCTCGCTTTTAGATTAACCTGGTATAGCGACCAGGGTCGAACTCAAGGAGCACGTGATGGCCTCGCAGCCTACGAAGTAGTCAGAAATGAAAACAAATAAAAGAAAGCTATTTTTGGTGGATTTTTGATATTTTTTATATTTTTTTTGGATTTCTAAATAATAGAGGAAGTAAGAAAAGTAGTAAATAAAGCAACTTCAACAATTATTTAACTACTCAAACTTTATCCAAAAATTCAAACAAAAATGTATTTATTTTTTTATATTTTTCTATGTTTTTGGTTAATTTTTGGGGTTTTTTCTGCAATTGAAATAAAGTTCTGGGGCCTTTTGATAACGCAATGAAACCTAGGGGCCCAAAGTGTAAAAGTCCCCGAGGCCCACACAGGATACACGCGACTCAGGCCTAGAAGGGCATATTTGTCATTCCTATTTTAAAAGATGCAGGCAATAACACACGAAAAACATAGGGCAAATCATGCAATTTCACCAAAAACACATGTGTCGACGCACATGTCCATCATTTACAGGGGTAAAAATGCAAATCAAACAAACGACAGGGTCCTCTATGCAATATTTATAAAAATAAAAGAACTACAAAACGTATTTACAGGACTAAATATTAAATGCAGAAAGAGAAGGGCCTACACGGTAATTTACCCTTTTATTAAGCGGATGGCTAGGATGGTGCCACGTGCTGGATCTGACGGTCGTGAGGCGCTGAATGCCTTCCGCTGGATGGAGGGCTGAGAGGGGGCCACGTGTCGATCGGATGGTGGTTGCTGGGCCTCCTCTTATCCCCTGATCGGACGGTCCTCGGAAGATCTGGAGAGTGGATGCGCAACGGACGGTCCTGGAGGAATCACGAAGAACAGGAGGCCGGCGAACTTCGCCGACCTAGTACACGCACGTTGGTCCTCCTCGGAAGTTACAGACGATCGGAGAAGAAACGCCTGGGCCTCCCGCGTCGATCAGGCTCCTCCGATGGCACAACGGAGCTCCGGAGAGCTCAGGCGACCACGGCGGAACGAGAGCTGCTGCGTCTGAACGTCAAGCCCTCAGATGGGCTCTTCTTGACCTACAAAGCAACGTAACAGACTCCTGGGTCGAGGGCAAAGTGCCTCGACCTGGTTAGAGGTGGTGGAGGTGAACGGTGCGGCGATATGGGCGAGCTCCGGCGATGCGACGGCGGTGGGGCTCGTATCCCAGTTCCTGTGCGAACTGGGTTGGATGGCTGGGTGCAGAAGGTGCGTGGGAGAAGCGCGAAGATGGTGGTCGAGTCCGATGGTTGAGAGGCGAGGTTCGTCGACGATGGATAGATTTGGGCGTAAATCAAAATTAGCTAAAGAGAGAAGGGAAGAAGGCTACCTACTGGTCGAGGTCGACTGGGAATGAGCCGATGAAGCTCTAGGTCCTAGCCTCGAGGGCCGTCAATGCCCGAGGCTCGAGCACCACGTCTGGGCGGCGCACGGCGGCGCAAAGTCACCGGATCAATGGTCTGGTCGCTCCCTCCTCGCTGCAACACAGCCAATCGCGAGCTGTCACTCAGGCGGTGGCTATGGAGGTCCTAGGGTGGAATGAGCTGAGCCAAAGATGCGTGAAGAAGCTGGCGGAGCTCAGACTATATAGGTATAGGGGTCCGGCTAGATGGGAGTCGGGCGTGAAGATCGGAGCGCGGATCCCAAGAACCCCTGCCGGGCGTGGATCAGGGATGATCGAGGAGCAAATGGAGCCCAGGGTTCACGGATTTGGCGATCGGATCGTGACGCTAAAAAGAGGAGAAATCGGGTCGAGCGTGCAGATCCGCGGGGAGGTGGTCCAAGGGGGGGAGTTGACCGGGGGGTCAACATCCCCCGTGGCCCAATAGAATGCGACCACGTGGAAAATAATTGGAAATTCAGTTTAAAGCAGAAAAAGGCCGATTTAAGGAAAACTTAAAACATGAAAAATGTTCCTTTTATTTTAAACTATTTTTTTGTGATTTTTAATTATTTTTTTGAAATATAAATTAGGTATTTACAATGTAGTACTATATACATAGGTATATACAATATTGATTTTTAATTTTTGATTCTTAATTAATTATTTTTGTACATTTTTATTCCCATTTTATATTTTATTTATTTATAGCATAAAATTAGGAATAAAAAAGTATTTTTATTTTATTTTTATTATTTATTTACAAGGGTAAAATAAATAGGTAAATACATTTATATACATGGTATATATACAATGTTTCTTTTGATTTTTATTTTTGTTCTTTTTATTTTAATTTTTTTTCTATGGTTTTTATTTTATTTATTTTCATAGTGGAATATATACAAATTTTTATGGGATTTTGATTTATTTATTTATTTATAGTGTGAAATAAATAGAGAAAGTGGTTTTATGTACATGGTGGATATACACAAGGAAGGGTATATTTATTTTCTTTTTAATTTTATTATTTTTATTTTGATTTTGTATTTACAAATATTTACAAGTATTTACAAACTTATTTTTATTTTTTTATAAGAGTAAAATATTTTTATTTTATTTATAGGTATATTTACACACATGAGCTTCCTTATCTCTCTCTACTTGGGCTTTTATGCTGTCAGGCCCATGCTGAGCTTCCTTATCTCTCTCTACTTGGGCTTTTATGGATAGATTTGGGCGTAAATCAAAATTAGCTAAAGAGAGAAGGGAAGAAGGCTACCTACTGGTCGAGGTCAAATGGGAATGAGCCGATGAAGCTCTAGGTCCTAGCCTCGAGGGCCGTCGATGCCCGAGGCTCGAGCACCACGTCTGGGCGGCGCACGGCGGCGCAAAGTCGTCGGATCAATGGTCCGGTCGCTCCCTCCTCGCTGCAACATAGTCAATCACGAGTTGTCACTCAGGTGGTGGCTATGGAGGTCCTAGGGTGGAATGAGCTGAGCCAAAGATGCGTGAAGAAGCTGGCGGAGCTCAGACTATATAGGTCTAGGGGTCCGGCTAGATGGGAGTCGGGCGTGAAGATCGGAGCGCGGATCCCAAGAACCCTTGCCGGGCGTGGATCAGGGATGATCGAGGAGCAAATGGAGCCCGGGGTTCACGGATTTGGCGATCGGATCGTGATGCTAAAAAGAAGAGAAATCAGGTCGGGTGTGCAGATCTGCGGGGAGGTGGTCCAGGGGGGGAGTTGACCGGGGGGTCAAGATCCCCCGTGGCCCAATAGAATGCGGCCACGTGGAAAATAATTGGAAATTCATTTAAAGCAGAAAATGGCCGATTTAAGGAAAACTTAAAACATGAAAAATGTTTCTTTTATTTTAAACTATTTTTTTGTGATTTGTAATTATTTTTTTGAAATATAAATTAGGTATTTACAATATAGTACTATATACATAGGTATATACAATATTGATTTTTAATTTTTGATTTTTAATTAATTATTTTTGTACATTTTTATTCCCATTTTATATTTTATTTATTTATAGCATAAAATTAGGAATAAAAAGGTATTTTTATTTTATTTTTATTATTTATTTACAAGGGTAAAATAAATAGGTAAATACATTTATATACATGGTATATATACAATGTTTCTTTTGGTTTTTATATTTGTTCTTTTTATTTTAATTTTTGTTTCTATGATTTTTATTTTATTTATTTTCATAGTGGAATATATACAAATTTTTATGGGATTTTGATTTATTTATTTATAGGGTGAAATAAATAGAGAAATTGGTTTTATGTACATGGTGGATATACACAAGGAAGGGTATTTTTATTTTCTTTTTAATTTTATTATTTTTATTTTGATTTTGTATTTACAAATATTGACAAGTTTTTGCAAACTTATTTTTATTTTTTTATAAGAGGAAAATATTTTTATTTTATTTACAGGTATATTTACACACATGAGCTTCCCGATCTCTCTCTACTTGGGCTTGTATGCGGTCAGGCCCATGCTGAGCCCTCCCTTGGAATTAGGTCGCTCAATATTTATTCTAAATATCTCCCTCCTTTTCTTTTATTTCTTTATTCTTTTATTTTTTGCACAAAACATGCTAATTATTTAATTTTATACAATGTATGCACTTTGGTAATTATTTGTATTTACAGATATCTACATGTATTTGCAAAGGTTTTTGTAGCTAAAATATAAGAATAAAGAGTGATGAATGGGTATTCATCACCGTCCCTAATAGTAAGCATACTAGATGTTCACAAAATATCGACAAAGATGATGACAATTGTCTCTGCTAGTTTGATTGGAAGGGACATGTGTGGAATTCTCCTCAGTCTATTGATGCCTTTCCCTTAAAATCGATTTGAGAGGATGAGGCTAGTATAGTTTAAAGAGGTTGAAATGACTATGCCAACTGATTTCCATAAAAAAAGAAGGGTTTTTAATCAGTTGCGTCCTTTTGAGATATTGCAATGTTAGTTATGCCCTTCTCTTTTTTAGAATATCAGTTGTGCCCCTAACTACTTGTCGTTCTATCACTTGTGCCCCTCCATTATTTAGCCGTCAATGAGTTGAGATTAACTATGATTTTTCAAACCATGGTGAGGTTAAGAAGGGCATAACCATCCAAAAACTCCCCCACCCATCCTCCTCCGACCCCCTCCCCACGCCCTCCGACCTCCTCCTTCATCATCCTTTTCGATGCACAAAAATTCATTGCCCTGCACATTTGAGTTCGTGTTTACTCCGCATCAAAAAACAGAGCAAGAACACCGATAGTAATCTAAAAAAAGAACAAATATCCCTACCACTAGTCGGCTTAATTAATTTAGTCTCGTTGTAAGACAACTGATTAACAACTTCTTAGAACCAAACTGGGGATCTTTGTGAAGAGATATTGACTTAACTTTACCCTGGATAAGTTCAGGATTGAACACAAGGACACAAGCTCATAGTCTATTTAATCGGCCTCTAAATACCTAAGTGAGGTGAATTACTAGTGTATTTATGTCAAATATGCAACATAAGATGAATGCATGAATTGTTTTTGAGATATTTTTATAAATGCAAGTCAAATCAATTAATAAGATGCTACAAGATGAATCATAATGCAACACTCACAAGAACCTGTATCACATGAAAAAGCTCAAGAATTAATGATTTATCCACTACAAAAAATTGAGTTATAGTGACTTTTTTTCAAAATCCATTACTAAAGTAATCGTTATTAAATATATAACGACAATATTATTCGTTGGGTATGATTTTTCATATTCGAAATTGGCGATAAATATCATATATGTCGTTATATCATTAGCAACGGTCCACATAGCGATGCTTATTTGTTACTATTTTCAAACTTTTAATTAATCGTTGCTAAATTTTAAACTAAAAAAATAGCTATGAATAGTTGTTATTTTGAAAAATAGCAATAAATAAGCGTCACTGTATGGACCGTTGCTAATGATGTAATGAAAAATATGATATTTGTTGCTAATTTCAAGTACGAAAACTCATTTCGCGATAAATAATATCATCGTTATATATTTAACAACAGCTAATTTAGTGATGGATTTTTAAAAAACGTCACTATAGCTCAATTTTATTGTAGTGATCTAATGATTACACATGTAATAAATTAGTCTTGAACTGGTAATACAAGCTCTAAGTTAGAATAAAATAACGGCAATTGATTTCAACATGTTATGATAAAAAAATTTCTCTAATTTTTAACTTGCAAACTAAGGGTCAAATCAGAGAATTAAACGTACCATTAAAGATATCATAAGCAGAACTTTAAAATGAGACTAATTTCATTTAATTTAGTTAAAAGATGAAAAAATTAGTAATGTTTTAATTCCGGGGCCTTTTGTAAACAAAACATTATTTTGAAATACATAAAACATCACAGTAAGTCTTGTAAGGACTAAAATGCAATAATAGAAAGCCACTAGTCCTTACCTCGTAAAATATCCCCACACAAGGATATATTTGCAAATAAAAGAACTTGATTGGGCTTTGACTACAAAGTTCTAAGAGACCCACGTGCAAGGCGTGCACGACTCAAGGCGCGGGAGGTTTTGGAAGCTCGGGATGGGTGTCGCCTCCTGATGCTTCGAATGCTAGTCTGGTCCACTTAACCTCTAGCCTTGGTGGATGGTATGGAGCTAGATGTTGGCCATCAGATCAAATTGATATGATGGTATATGTATCTCCCTTCTCCTCTACGAAGAGTGTCCCTAGGCCGAGCTTTGGCGAGAAGCCCTCTCCTCCTCCATGCGCATCTGATGTTGAGGAAGGTCTGAGAAGCTTCTTAGGGATATTGCGAAGGTGGCGGAAGTCCAAGGAGGAATCGTTGATGTCTGGAGCTTCGTGTCGATGTAGATTCATCGAAGCAAAGAAATCGAGATTAGAGAAGCTTCAGGAATTCCGATCAGTGAAGTGTCCCACTACATGCAGATGTTAGATGCATAACTGAAGCAAAATGAGTTGAGAACTTGGGTAATCATCGATGGAATGGAGGTCTACTAATGGTGGGTAGACTGAGCCCTTAATTGGGTTCACCTCCTAAGCAAGGAGGTGACCTTGATCTGAGTGTGAGAGATTCTGGAGAAGATAAGGGTGGAGATGGAATGGTGCATGAAGATTAGTGGTGATATATGAAGGAATAGACATGATATGATGAATGAGATCGATGTGTGTGCACACAATGAAATCAGGGAAAACAAGGAAGGAAACTGAGATGTTACCTGGAAGATGAAGATGGGTATGGGGATGATCGGTTGCCTATGAATAGAGCTTCCATAGCTCATGGTCTTCGCTCTAAGCCTCAACAGAGGGTTGAGCTCGAGCATGACCTTCAGCTGGGCTGCAACATGGTCGTATGGTCATGGATCTCATCGGAGTTACATCATGGCTTTACCCCAGGCCTTCGGACTATCACTAGAAGAGGGAAATAAACTATGGAGGAGCCTCACAAAATGGTAGATCGATCGGAAGTTGGCCGAGTGCAAAGTTTTATTCAAAAGAGGTGGTGATTACCAGAGGTGTTTTAACCACCTCTAGTTACCTCACGTGAGGTGAAGGGTACACATGATGGTCCTAGTATGGATGAGGAAGGAACGAGCTACAAAATGGATCTGGAATCAAGGGAAGAGGACAAGTAGATAGCCTTGGAGAAAATAAAGAAGTTGCGCTAGTGAAGAGATGCATCCCTTCGCTAGCTCAACCACTAAGGGAAGACGCTGCTAGCTATTAGATCAAACGATCCAATGACCTGACTTGGGCACAAAGGGGAAAAGGAGCACCGCTTGATCAAGTGATCAAGCAGTTGTGGAAGAGGTTGGTTTGCTTTGATCAGAGCCATCTGATATGAATATTAGACAATTGAGATCACGTGGTGAGGCTGAAGAAGGGCACGTGACATGGATAGTGGAAATTGGGCCACGTGACCCAATTAAGAAAATAGAAAATGAAGAAAAAATTATAAAATAGAAATAAAATAGTAAAATGAAAAGTATTCAACATGAAAGTTGTGCATCTTTTCAAGATCTACAACTTTTACGTAGAATTGAAAATCAAAATACATCATACATACATACATATTATTTTTGTAAATAATTTTAATACATAAATATACTTCTTTTATATATTTTCTTATTTTCTAGTATACTTATATAATGAATAATATACAAATTAATATATACATATTATAAGAGTTTTATGGGATTTTTAATAAGGGATAATACATAAAATAAAGGGAACCATAATACATATATTAAGTACTTATTTATATGCAGTAATTAAACTTATTTATTTACAAGGGGTTAGATGTTAAATGAATTAGTTTAATATAGAGGGATAAATAGTAGAAATAAAGACGATGAATCTAAGATTCATTATTTCCTACCTCCCCCTTCCGCCCAAATCTCTCTAACCAACTTAGGATTGTCGATCCCCATGCACAAAAACGGATTAATTTCGAATAGAAAGGGCCTTTAGATCACCTCTCCCAATCTCATTCATGTGGTGAGGAGCAGCTCGTCGGTACTCAAGAACTGGAGGGGAGACACATGGTGGTTGATCAGATGCCAGTCGAGATCCTCCTCTACAGAGTAGTTGAGGAGCTCAGACTCGTTGAACCCAACATATAGGAACTCATTCTTTGTCTTCACCTCATCGCTGGCAAGGAGTGGCGCATGACATAGCAGGCATGTGTGACGGTTGAGGTCGACCCAAGAGTCGAGGCCATGATGGTGGAACACATGGCAACACTCTCGAAGGATGTGTACATCATCCCCATCCTCGAACACGTCGATGCACACAGTGCAACTGTCCTCTACGAGCGAGTAACAAAAGGGGGGAGGACATGTAGGTTGTGGAGGGGAGTGCATCCTTGACACGAGAGGGGGAGGTTGATGATAAATCGTAAAATAGCCTATTTAATATCATCATATTATCGTAGCACATGAGGCAAAATGGATCCATGTAGAATTACCACAATATTGAATATGTGGCAAAAATTTACTTGGCAAGCATACCAAGGTCGAGCATAGGGACATGAGCGTCCTCAAAGATTGATTAGATGTCAATGTTTAAAATGAGTAATTGAATTTCTTGACCTAGGTCTCTATGTAGACAAAAGCACAACATGAATGCACAAAATGATGCATAATGCAAGACAATTATAAAAAAATAACGCAATGTAAGACAAAGGTACAATGAATGTGATGTGTGAGAAGAAAGCATTTTTATTGATTTGAAGAATTTTGAATATGATGCAACATGATAAAATATGTTGTGCAATGCTACATACCAATTATACCCCTAAATTAATCCAATCACTGAATGGACAGAATCGATTTCAATGTAATTGATGCATAAAAATAATTCATAGTTCATTCCATGGCATTTAATTAGAGATCAATGGATGCTTAAAATATTTAAAACTTAGCATATTAAATAAATTGTCAAATCAATGATTAATTGTAGCCATGAGGAAGATCATTAAATTAGCAACAGAATGAAATTGTAATCATTCAAATTGGAGATCATAAGGTCAAGATATTAACAAAGAGTATAGGGGCATAATTACAAGAAAAATATAAAAATAAAATAATAAAATATGAAAGTTGATCCTACCGAGGGTATTTTTGTAATATTGAATGTTGCAGGATCCCTTTGTAATTTATGTAAGCGTGGCACGTGAGGCACATGCTCCTAGGAGGGACTTCATTGTAAATTTTGGAAGTTCGCGGGTAAAGATGTAGATTACATAGCCCACACGCTTGAGACACGCATGCGGCCAAGCTCGGACAGAGGTTCAGTCAGCTGCAAGTTCATATGCCACGTGGCATGGCCTCCGCGCTTCGTCGCTGCTTCAAGTCCACCGAGCCCTTGACCGGGTATCGAGGCTGGATCAAGATCTGGACTGCCTGATCAAAACAATCATATGACATCTGTAGTCGGGGCCTCTGTCATCATCTTCTTTGATTCGACGGAGATGGTGGGTCTCCGACGACCCCTTGGAGCTCCACCGATGTCCTCCTCGAGCATTGAGGGTTGATGAGGCAAGCAAAGGTCCGATTGGAGCGAGGAAGAGCTGGCGATGGCTAGAACGATGAGTTGGTGCTCCATTGTCGGCGTAGGAGCTCTAGATCAAAGCAACGATGTCAGCTTTGATTATTGAAGATCCTGACATGTAGAAGGTTAGAAAAGGATAGATGAAGTGTGGGGAAGTGATATGGTAGACTTTCAGGCGGAGAAGGGGGAGCTTGTGGTGTTATCTCCTCCACCTCCAGCAGAGGAGATGGCCTAGAGTGGGGGGGGGATTGCGAAGGAAGGAGAAGGTGATCAGGACCTCCAACGAAGGAGAGGGAGGTCCGGCAAAGCTCGGAGAATGGTCAGCGGTCGGTGAGAATGAAGATGTGTGTGTGATTAAAGGAAATAAATTAAGCAAAAAGAAAGGGGGATGGGGTTTCTGATCAGAGAAGGATTTGCGGTGGAGGGAATGGCTTGGGCTGAGTGGCAGAGGTTGCTTGAGTCGTCGCTCGTCATGTGCAGCCAGAGCAGGGAGCTCAAATGGCTATGGAACGCCAGTGACTTGGCCGGATGATTGAGGGTGAACACTGCAACTTGGAAGGGGTCTTTGGCCATCGATCCTCCGCTCCTATGTCATAGGAAGGAGGAGAGGTCCTAGCCCTAAGATAGTGAATGGTGGACGAGGTGGGATGGCAACAGAGGCGACGTATTTTTGGGAGGAGTTTTGACCGTTATAAGTGAAGGAGGGTGTAACGCCCCACCTAGACGGGGGCGCATCTCAACACCCATTCACATTATTACCCAACAACAGTCATAAACAACCTGCATGATATACTATTTATACAAAAAAAACATAGGAAGGAAAATCTAAGTTTTCATTGATAACAAAAGTCCACATAGGAATAGCAATAAATCCTCAGAGTCTCTTTATTACATCATAAATACTTGGAAATGAAAGATAGCACAACTACTAAGAAACTAGTCCTCAACCTTAACCACGTCCTGCAGATGCACCACCAAAGATATGAGCCTCTGTCTCCTGCTCTACACTTCCTGTTGGATTTCCAAAGAATGTTACTCATGAGTCAACTGACTCAGTAAGGATAAAATAACTTATAAATCAAGAGAGAGTATAGGTAGGCAATGCAAATGCAGTAACTTAACGAGTTTAGAAGAGAACATTTTAAAACATATAGCAATATACAAATCACTTATATTTTAGGCCTTTAACACGTACGTAATCAAAATCAATTCTTTGACATACCTTAATCTATAATTCCATGTATTTATCCGGACTCGCCCGTCAAAGGGGGAAAGACTACGCTAGGAATGAAGCCTGCAACACTTCATTCAAAGTGCAGCCTTAAACCTGCGCGCAAGCACGATCCTTCAGTCAGTCTAGTTAGTAGTACTCTGACACTCGAGACAGGGAGCACCTAGCCCAAAGAGTCGTAACTTTGTCAATCGAGTCTGCCGGAGGAGCCTCGCTCGCTCCAAAAAAATACCACAAAAATGGATCCGTACAGTGTGATGCCCTCATGCATCCACCTCAATTCCACCAGAGTAACTACCAGCACCCCACTCTGTGATGCCCCTTGAGTGGGGATGACTCACTGTCAGCTCAGCCGGACTACAAGGGTGTGCACTCACCATGTAGTATTTATCACAAAGGCTAATGAGTGAATATGTATAATTCAGAAGAATTATAACAAAATTTTCAGAGTTAATCATCATTTCTTGGTATTAGATTAACGATCTGTTTATATTGATATTTGCAACCACAAACCACTCCACTAGCATTCAATAAAAAACATAATCGTGAGTATTCAACATCACCTTAGCATGTTATATTCCAGAAACTAGGTTAATTAAGCAATATGTAGGGAACCTTTTCGGCACTAGTCGTACCCCATTGTTGCAGCTAGGCAAAGAAAATTGATGATTGATTAAAAGCTCTACCTCCTAAATATCCAACAATATATAATCAAGCAGTATGATCAAACATAGACTCTTCAATATACATAGTTTTAAAAGGAGAGTAATGTATTAAGGAATTATACAACACACACAAAATCAAGGAAAAAAACTATAGTGTTAACTAAAGTACTAAATCCAGTATAGTGAGATAAAAGCTTGGTTTTATTACATCCGAAACAGATACTTAACATTGACCAATTTATCAAAACAAACAATACAACTCTACCTACAGACACCCCTGTGTACTAGGATTTAGCAACTATGGATCCAACCCCATGGATTTATTCAACACTTAAATTATACAATATTTAAGCATGAATTGGTGTGGCCCAAGTTATCTTTGCACCCAACATTAACAAAAAAAACACTTAACTTAACATGTATGTTGGGAAAAGAAAACTACGGCAAAGCTAAAAATAGGAAAAGTGACTTGGTCAAATATTTAGTTTCTAACAATCAAAATTTCAAAATTGATAACCAATTAATGATGTAACTTGCGGTCCTCAAAGAATTAGCTCGTAGGGCATAATGCATTGTTCAACTCCCAATTATAAGAAAACGGATACATCCTATATTATTTTATCCATACCATACCAGTGCTTATTCTCAACAATAAATATAGATTATTATCATCACAGTACAATAATTCTACGATAATTAACATATTAAAAAAACCATGTTTATAAATAATGCTTGGGAACGAGTACTCATTTCTATCGACATGGATATGTATTATAGAGAGGGATCACCCATATAATAAAGCCAAAGTTGAATCCACGCAGATGTCATGTTGGTGATGAGAAAATAATGTATTTTGCATATGATATTATTTTGAAAGATTTATTAGGACATACTCTTGGTGTACCAACAGCAAAAGAAGATCCTTGGGGTAGGATCAAATCGGCATATATTTATACTCCCCAATAACAATCTCCAAATCAAGGGAGAGAGTTAAGATCCGTTACCTATGCTCGTGCACGCCTTTGATCCACGTGCTCGATCGCCCGATCACCAATCCGATGAGAGGGCTGCCTTTCTCTTGCGATGGCCTTCCTCGTCTTCTTCTTGTCTCGAAGCTACGGAGCTTGCACCATTATCCTTTTGGCTCTCTAGAGAAGGAGATGGAACAAGATAAGAGAATGACTTGGGAAGGAAGAAAGGGTGGATTAGGATTTGGAAAAAGGAGTAGGAATGAGGGAAGATAAAGGGTGTGGGTCTTTATATAGTTGGGGATTAAAACATTAGTTTTAGAAACCCTAAAACAACCCTAATTCGAAAATAATTAACCAAAACCCGTAACCCTTAATTCCCTCAAAAACCATGACCCCTCTTCACTAAAACATGCATATCTCCCACATCCGGACTCGGAATTTCGCATTTTTGGGCTCGTTGGAAAGCTTGCGACGAGACGCTTCTTTTGAGTACAATATTGAATAGGTTTTAAAGCTTCAGAAAAATCCGAAAATTACGGGGTGTTACATCATAACAACCTTAAAAACAGTCTCGTCCCCGAGACTTAGGATGTAAAAGGTGTAATATAACAACCTTAAAAGGTTGGATCCTATCGCGCAAAAGATAACAACCTTAAAAAGGATGAAAGTAGCTTATAAGTTACCTTCAAAGAGGTATGAGTAGTCCCGTCGCATATCCGCCTCAGGTTCCCAGGTGGCCTCCTCGGAGTTGCATCGGTAACAAACACGTGCATCGGTTATGCTGTTCACCATAGGATGTGCTGGTCGTGATGGCTCAGAAAGTGCTTGCTCCAAGGTAGGAGCTCCTCCATGCGCGGACCTGGTAGACATGCCATGCCGGTAGGGGTGGGTACATTGTCCTCTTTGTGTTGTCGAACGATCAATACGAGCAGTCTTCCCATAAAAGCTCGATCCTCCTTGCCTGGTTTGCACTGACCTGCCTTCACGCAAGTCCTCTTCTACTCGTGATGCAGCATCAACCACTTCCTTCATAGTAACCAATCTAAGGGGTACTAGTCTCTCGCGAATACTAGCATCAACCTGGACTTTTGCAATCCCTTCCTATTCCTGAGTGGAAGTGTGAGGGTATATCTATGGATTTTGTGACGGGTCGTCCTAAGACCACTAGTAGTCATGATGCCATCTGGGTCGTGGTTGATAGGCTTACTAAGTCAGCACATTTCATACCTGTGAGTATGTTATGCACTCCCTTACAGCTTGCAGTGGTCTTTATTAAGGAGATTGTCAGACTTCATGGGCTGCCTAAGCAGATTGTATCTGATCGTGATCCAAGGTTCACCTCTCACTACTGGAGGGAATTCATGAGTTCCTTAGAAGTACAACTATGCCTCAGTTCTGCTTACCACCCTCAGACCGACGGACAATCTGAGAGGACAATTCAGACACTGGAGGATCTTCTTCGAGCATGTGTGCTGGAGTGGAAAGGGCTACCCGAGAGGTGGAGCCGCCCCTACAAAGAGGTTGGAGGAAATGGCTACCCGGAGCGTGCAGCCGCCACTATCACTGGGAAGAAGTGATGTGCCATATCGCAACGAGGACGTTGCGAATATAAGTGGGGGAGGTTGTAACACCCTAATCCCAAACATAGTACCACATGGAAAACTCACAAAGTGCGGGTGTGGTATATAAGTGGTGGGGATTACTACTTGACAACTTGGGCTTAAGCATTTTGGGTGGTTGTCAACGGATCCATTTGGGCCCGTATCCAACAAGTTGTCAGGGCCAGTTTTCCTCACTAACGGACCGGGGACCTAAGCCCGGGACGTTACAAATGGTATCAGAGCCGAACGCCCTCTGACAGTGGAAAGGGCTACCCGAGAGGTGGAGCTGCCCCTACAAAGAAGTTGGAGGAAATGGCTACCCGGAGCGTGCAGCCGCCACTGTCACTGGGAATAAGTAATGCGTCATGTCGCAACGAGGACGTTGCGAATATAAGTGGGGGAAGTTGTAAAACCCCAACATAATCCCACACCGTGGAACAAGAAGTTCCCGGGTGGGATAAATAGTGACGAGATTACTACTTGACAACCCGCCTTAAGCATTTTGGGGGTGCTTAATCGGATCCGTATGGGCCCGATCCCAAGAGATTGTCAGGGACAGTAATGCTCCGATAACGGATCGGGGACCTAAGCCCGGGACGTTGCAGAGGGGGTGCACGTAACGACCGACTAGAGGGGTTTAGAGCGATGGTCGTGGGCATTGAAGGCATTAGCATTCATGCATGTGTAAATAATAATTGCATTTTAGCATTCATAATTGCACAAAATGAGAAGCCAAGAATTCCAGCCCAATTGATGTGTAAAATAAACTAACTTCTCTGACTTTTAACTAATTCGTGCTAACTCCAAATGACCTGAAACTACCTCCATTGTGTACATATCACTGATAAAAATAAATGAAAATTTTTAAAAATTCACTAACATAAATAAGTAGACCAGAAAGCCAAAACCTAATTTTAGATCAAACATATTAAAATGTTGATTTGATCCTACCACTTTTGAACTAATGTACATTCAAATACCTTCAAAACAAGACCAAGTTCAAGTGAATCAGAGCTCATATGTGAAAGTTGGGTTTTGGATCTCTTTTGTACATTTTATATTTTACCTAATTTTGAATATTATTTTATGTACATAAATAACTCATTTTATTTTATTTCTTTTTCATTTATTTTCTTTGATGAAAGTTTTTTTTAAATATGTAAAAATCCAAATCCAAAATGAACTTGAAATCAAAGATACTAACAAAGTCTGAGTCTTCACTAATTGTCTGTACAAAAGTTGCTTTTTCATACATTATTTTATTTCTTCCTTTTCTTAATTATTAAAAATCCAAAAAAATATTAATGTGTAAATATTTATCTTTGATTTTTCATGTTTTGGATTTTATCTTTTTTAAAAATGACAAAATTTATAAAACTCAAAAATCTAGGTATTCTATTTACATAGAGTACCCAAAAAATATCACTTTATGTAAATGATCGATTGTGATTTTTTTCTCTTCATGAAAATTGTAGATCTTGTTGAGACGAACAACTTTTGTGAAGGAAATTTTTTAGTATGAGGTCATTTGTTATTAATTCTAGATTTTTATTTATATTTGATTTTTTGAATTTTCTAGGGCTGACACGTGGTAGATCCTGGAATGCCATATGCCACCCATTTCAACGTATTTATAATTCATTCATTTTTAAATAAAATAAAATAAATAAAGTAAATAAAAATCCCACATGTGCTGCGCATGTGCCCCTCAATGCATGCATCTTTCATTCCTCCATCGATCAGCCACCGCCCTTCCTTGTTTGCGCTATTGACTTCCACTTTGAGCACCGCCGCCCATCGATCGTCACTTCCTCCTTCCAAACCGGGAGATGTACCCCAAATCTCCTTCTACATGTCGATCCTCCGTGGATCTCATGACCCACCATGCCACCGTGATTATCGCCAATCACCGCCGCCATCTTTGATTGATCTCAATCCCGTAAATCCCTAAATGATCGCATCTGGAGTCCAATCAGATCCTCTTCGACTAGGCGTGTTTCCCATCCACGATAGCATCCTGCAATCTCACCGACGACATTCTTCATTTGAGTGGGTCGCCTTCTTTCTTCATCCGCCAATTGATTCCTAATCAGGAGGAGCGATTTGAAGGCGATAACAACACCTCCATCGGTCCCTCTCTCAAGCCTGACGAGATTCGAGGAGACCCACCTCCTCGTCGCAACACGTTTCCTTTGCCGTGTTTGCCTCTGCTCCATCAAGCTGATGTAGAGCACTGTACCCCATTCCACCATCATTCCATCACCCTCTGTACACCTTCATCAAATTAGCCTCCTATCAGAGGCATCAATCACCACAACTGACGAGTCTTCAACCGTGCTTCACCGCCAAAGCTTCATCGCTTCAACTCCAACATCCTTCAAGTTTTGTATCATCATCACCCTTCAACGATGCCTCCTGGACGGAGCCAGGAGCCTTCTATTTTGACAACACCCCCAACCGCTTCCCCGCCTTCGCTACTTCAACTGCTTCTCCAATGTAGGCCCTCTCCGACGCTGATGTGCAACCACCGTCCAGGGTCTTCTTCAAAGGATCCATCGCCATCCACCGCCAACGGCCATGCTCAAACCTCGAGGCCCTCCCACATGCAAAGCACGCGCGTGGGAGGAAACGCCTCCAGAGCACCACCCCTGCCCACGTGATACGCACGTACGGGATGTGTTATTTATGCCAACTCCCTTAGAGCCCCTTTGATTTCCATCAAAGCCCTCCATCCAAAGGGTACATGCGACACACAAGCCCCTATAGCAATTTTGTAGAGACACCGCTCAGGATGTATGTAATTACCATTTAGTCCCCCCATAATAGCTTTATTTTATTTGACTATTGGCAAGAATCCATGTAGCCGACCTTATTTATAGTGGGAGAAGGCTTAGTACATTTACATTTTTTTTAATATTGCAAACATATCCCCTTTTTATCTATTTATTTTTAGCCTATTTATTGTATCATTCAATTATTCAAAATTTCCACTTTGTTCCTCAATTAATTCTTGACATTATGACCGACTTGTGACATTTTTATCTTATATGGTTAATTAATAGTAATTGTTTTTGCAAAATTTGCATATTTACCTAATCTGTGCTTATAAATTCATAGATAATTAACCATTTCTTGAAAAATTGCCAAAAAAATCATGAATAGTAGAACTAGTTGTGTTTTACATCGTGCTAAAAAGAATTGCATTTACTTGCATAGTTTGCTCTATAAAAATAATTTTCTGTATTTTAATCTTTAATTCTTAATAGGTATTAAATCTTGTATTTTTAATGTTTAGGATTTTTATGAGATAAATCACCTAGTAATAGATATTGGATAATTTATTCCTTGAAATTAAATAGGTTTAATATTCATAATAACTAATTATTGAAGTTCACTCTATTTACATTCATAAATTCATTATTTATTCATACTGCATTCGAAAATTCCAAAAAAAAATACAATGCGTTTGTTTCATCATAATTGACATCTTGGCCAAGTTTCATAATTTTTGGATAATGTTTGATTGTAAATTGCTTGAAATCGGCCGCATTTGCATCTCGCATTCCATAATTGCATAAAAATACCAGAAATATTCCGCCTTGGAAACCATGCACGAAATTGTTAGACATAAATCTAGGTTGTACCTTTGCCTCCTTGAGTTCAACCTTGAGACTTGCCCAAGTAAGCAAACATAAAGCTACATGAATTAAATTGAATTAATTGATTGTGGTTATTTTCTTGATTGATTCCGATTACCCTCCTATAATGAAACAACAAATTTGACATGATAATTCACACAAATTGACGTAGGGAAATCGTGACTCGTTAGATGGCGTCATTGCCAGGGAGACAAATGACTTGGGTTTTTGTTTAGAAAATTAAGTGTTCAGTTTTTCACACATTTTGGTAGTCTGACCCCCGAACGTGCCACAGTATATTTTACATCTATTTTTCCATCATTTATTTTTGTATTTATTTTTTTATTAAAATTTTAAGTCACTCTCTTACACCTCTCTCATATTTAAGTCACTCTCTTACACCTCTCTCATATTTTTCTTGTGAGGTACCAGGTGTACGTGGAGCGATTTTCCAAAAACTAGCACATCTTCATCGACAACCGAAAAGCCACATAAATTTAAGATTGAGTCGAGTCGTGAGAGAGCATAGAGTCTAGGATTTTAATTTCTGCACTTATAATTTCTGTAATTAATTAATTAATTACTCATTTACCTGGGTGTCCGTTTGGACTCTCACACATGTAAACAAGACTTGAACTCCTTCTCTATGATGTGTTGGGTTTGTTTCACTCTTCGGTGAGGGTGGGTTCCAACTTGAGTGGCTCGTAGGTTAGACCTGCACATACGGTTATGAGATTTTTTTATTGTGCTTGTAGAACCTAGGACCACAATTCACTTAATTGAGAGGAACACTAGATCGTTCAATTTAGTCAACAAATCAGTTCTTTCTGTCTAATAGAATTTTCTAATAGGTGATGCTTTTGTCTCCTTGCATTCATATAGAATAATTTTCAATTCTTGTATTGCATCCCCCATGAAGATTGTGAGGAATCACTGTAAATCTTCTAACTGAGCATACATCATTTTTTCCGCATGCATCAGCTTTTTCCGAATTTTCTACCTCTTGTTTCGTCACTTAAAATTTAAAGGAAATCGGGACTAGATGATATACTTGAATTTCTGCTCACCTAGTTTTTCAGTGATCACCTATTTAAAACTGGGACTGTTAAACAAGGCCGACCAATTTGAACCATAAAATTGAGCAATTTTGAGGGAGAGCAATCCCATCCTTGGATTCATTTATCTCTCTGAGTGAGCGAGAGACAACACTTAAGATTAGAACCCAGGTCCAGAATCTTATTTCAGACTACTAATTCTATAAAAATTATTACCTACTTTTCAGTGAGGAATTACGAGTAGCCAATAAATGGTCCGGATTTCCTTAGCAGAGTGGGTGGTTTAAAGGACACTGCGTAAGGTTCCATCCTTAAGTAACGAATAGCCATTTTTAGGATTCGTACTTACACCTATACTGGCTGAAAGTAGGTGCAACTAGTCATAAGAATTCAGGAGTCTTTGGGAAGATTTCCGACACCTAACAACTCGTTAACTCTTTTACAAGATTGAATTTTCAACAGCTAAAATTGAAAAGATAATTTGCTAACTCTTGCAGCTTCATTGTGTGATTCAGTGAACTTGGGGTTTGATTTGTGTTTGCATTGGTGTGGGTGAATCGACTCGAATATAAAAAAGCCGCATATTTGTGCCATCAATCTCCTTGATTTAAAATTTAGGGTTCTACTATTGAGTATTATGTGCATATAAATATCTTCAACCAAGATCTATCATGACAACTCATCCACCTTCTTCGAAGATGACAAGACATTGGTTCGAGTACCCATTCAATGTATACTATGAAAATGAATTTGTCTTGGTCAGACCCAAAGCCTCAAAACCCCCTTCAACCAGACATACTCCAATAATTGCGCGAGACTCTGTCTCATGAATAAATGTGGTCCACTCTATAAATGCAATCTACTACATGAAAGACAATCCTTTATATTCGGATCATACATATATTCAACAAACTGAGGTCACCACTTCTTCATGTGACCATCCTTTATTCAATTATCTAACTGAAGTCTCCACTTCTTCATATTTGCTACATGTTGAAGAGTAATTTGCGGAGGTTGTGTTAACCCACAAGGCGGACCAACAGTCATTGAGTTGACCTCGCACGAAATCTTGACATCGAACAACAATTAACCCACAATGATAATTAAACAATAAAAAGCAATGCGGAGTTAAAATTTATTATAACTCTACAACAAAAATGTGTATAGGTGCAAGTATGTAGAGTGTCGAATACAGGGAACAAGCATGATAGATTGGAGCAAAAAATACACAAAAGTGAGTGTGATGTATTTGCCTATGTATGCCTTTTTTGTGGGTCTTTTATTTTTTACTTTTAAATTTTATTTTTGATTTTATATTTTATTTTTAGTTTTCTATCTTTTATTTTCATTTTATATTTTATATTTTTTCCTTTTAAAATAGATATAATAAAGATATAAGGTTATATAAAGAGTATATATACAATATAGGCAATAATAGATATAATAGTTAATAAAAACAATCAAAATGAGGAATTAAATTAATTTTACTTTTTAACTATTTTTTACTATTTTTTACTATTTTTTTAAATTTTCCTAATTTCTATATATTTTTAAAGTTAAAAATACCCTAAAATAGGGATTGAATTAAATAGTTGAAATTAAAATGGAGATTAAAAATAGCAAATAGTATCAAAAATTTTCCAAATTAATTTTAATATACAGATATTTATATAAATAAAAATCTATAATTTTTGGATTTTTTCCAGAAATTTTTCATTTTTATAAAGGTTTTAAGGTTTTTTCAATTTTTATGAGTTTTCGTTTGTAATTTTTAGGGATTTTTGGTTTGAAGGTTAAAAATACATAATTAAGCAAAACATAGTTTTTTGGGAATTTTTCAAACATTTTTATAATTTTTACCTTTTTCAATCATAAACAGGAACAAAAAAGACACTTTTTGATTTCAAATAATTAATATAAAGTTCTAATTGCAAAAATAAAATGTGCGTGACAGAGTTTCCAATCAAGAGCTTAAATATTTTTTTTGAATTTTTTAGAGCAATGCAGCTATATGAAATAAATACAAGAAACAAAGAGAAACTAAACGCTGGTAAGGGCTTAAATGTAATAAAAATAAAGTATAGGGGCCAACTTGTAAATTTTCCAAAACTTTATAACTGAATTTAAAAGTTACAGGACTTAAACAAAATATGCAAAGTCCCAAGGTACCTCATGTAAAACGCCAAACTCACGTGTTTGAAAACGTAAGTCATGATGCGGGGACCTACATACAATAATCAAAAACTAAGGTGTTGTTCTGTGATTTCCACAAAAATTTATAACTGAATAAAATAGTTCATTGACTAAAGCGAAACACAAAATAATCCAAGGTTCCCGCTGCAAAATGGCCACTCATGTGGGGTACTAAGTGAGGTGACGTGGAGTGGACCTCAGAGTAATCATCAAAAGTTTGGGGGCAGTTTGCAAAACTACAAAATTAATTTAAACAGTAGAGGAAAGTTTGAATAATATAAGTTAATTAAAATACCCCACAACAGGCGCGATCCGACGGCGTTGTCTACTTCACTTATCCACATGGCGCTCATCCAACATTCGATCCGCTTCGATTTGGACGGGCACGATTAGATCAGGCTTAACGATCGGACGGTGCTGGTGGTGCTTGATCCAACATGTGTTGTACGATCTGGGGAACCTTCAAGATCCAACGACAGCGGCACCTTCAAGATCCAACGACAGCGA
The DNA here is from genome assembly GCA_037367405.1 of Ottelia alismoides. NCBI lineage: Eukaryota > Viridiplantae > Streptophyta > Magnoliopsida > Alismatales > Hydrocharitaceae > Ottelia > Ottelia alismoides. Next base: position 239,707 of record JAZKJV010007841.1, on the reverse strand, counting down.
TGGCAGGTTGACGAACGGGGAAGAAGGCCGGCCGAGGCAAGCTTCTTCTGCTCTGATCTCCCTCCTCCATCATGCAGTGAGGCTCTAAGGAGGTCCAATCGCTTCCTGCAGGTGTCGTCTATCGTCGGGAAGTGTCCAAAATCACTGGTGTTCATCGACGTACTCGCATGGAGCCGGCGGAGCGGTGAAGCTCAGGAGCCTCCGACGAAGTCCAAAATCGCTTCCAGGTGTGTCCTTAACTCTAGGTACCTACAAAAGATTGTGAAAGGGACGAGGACAAACTGCCTCAACCCCATAACAGGGTGGAATGGAGTGAGGGTTGGCGAAATGGAATCTCGTCGGAGCGAGCTCAGGCGAACAACGAACGAGGGCGATGAAACAACTAAACGTGAGAGAAAAAGGGGCAAGAGGGATCTTAAGACTACAACTACACTAAATTTCAAGAAAAAGGTTAGAAATAACCTCAAGCTGGCCAGAAGACCAACAAGATGGCCTTGACGGTGGTGGCTTGTCGGAGGTGGTGGAGACACACCTAAACCTTTCCTGACCCCGCCCCTAGCTCACTAGAGTCACCCTTGTCACAGATGTCGATCCGGAGCAAGAAGGAGAGGGGACAAACATGGTCAAAGGTGGTTCAAAAGGAGAAGGGGAAATCAGAGGGGCTTATGCATAGGTGACCAAGATGATGAGAAGACCGAGGTGCTGCAGCCATGTCAGTGACGCGAAGACCAAGGTGACGTTGGGGAGTGTTTGTGCAATGAATGAAGATCAAATTTACAGAAGAAATCATCCCAAAACGAGGATCGAATCTTTGGGGTAAAAATTGAGAAACAGGTAAAAACTCGTTCTGACACGGGCTGTAGCATTTGGCAGAGAGTTGACTGCGGGTCAACCTATGATGCGACCTGGTTGATCCACGTGGACCAACCAGGGAAAAACCAGACGGAAATTATTTCTAAATTTGATATTAATTAATAAATCAATTATTAATTTTAGGTTATAAAATAAAAATTGTTTATTATTTTATTTAAAATTTTATCATGATTTTTTTATTTTTTAGAGCTTCATAATGACAAGTTACTTTTCAGGGTATCATTATATGTACATTCATCTATGTATTTTAGTATTTTATTTTATTTTTGTATTTTTGATTTTATTAATTTAATTAATTATTTTATATATTTATAAATTATTTTTATATGAATAAATATATTTCTATTATATTTTTTGATATAATATATACGCTTAATTAATTTGATGTATTATTTATATAGGTATAGATATAAGTATTTTACCTATGTATTTTCTATGAGTATTTTATTTTAGTGTTTTCTTTATGTTTTTATTCCAGTTTAAATTTGTACATATATTATAAATATTATTTACAAATTTATAAAAAATTAAATTATAAAATTAATGAATAATAAATAAAATGAATATTTGTTCAGTGTTACTATACAATAGTGGTCCAAAACCTAACTTTCACACCGTAACTCCAAAAATTATAAAACCACCTTCATTAAATATCTTATTAAAATTTATGTACAATTAATGATGATTTTGATATATTTCGAGTTTTATTTGAGAGATATGGGTCTGGAAAGTTGGGATTTTGGTAACTTATTCTGAATATAACTTTTTGTCGGTCTATTATTTTTGTATGAAATCAATTTTGTATTTTTCTATATTTTATTATCTACCACTTTCATATACAAAGTTTCTTTATTTGAAGTATAACAAGTGGAACTAAAAATAAAATAAATGGGAATTTTATTGGATTTTGGCCCTTATCTCCCCCTACTTTATTCCTTATCGACGTAGGCATCGACATGCCTAGGTCTCGGGTTTAGGGTCATAAAATATCTTCACTATTTTATTTTTTTTATTTTCTTTATTCTATAATTTTGCCATTAAAAACAGTATTTTATATACTTTTTACACAATGATGCATGAATGCTAAAATGCCTAAAGTAAGGCTATCTACACACATTTACTAGGGTTTTTAAGGCCAAATGATAGAATAAAGATGACGAAATGGAGATTCATCATACCCCTATACTTTACTTTGCTAATCTTTAGCAAACACTCTATGCAATAGGTGCATAAAAAACAAAGAAAAGAAAAAGAAAGAAAATGGATAAGTTCAATTATCAGACTTGTCTTCACAAAACCAAAGTTTGGAACTTAAGTCGAACCTTCAGAATTTTATTGCGAGCGAAACCTTAATGAGACCCGGATTTAAAATCCAACAGCCCTGGAGAATCCCAAAACTCTGCTCAAGTCCCCTTAATAGCCAGGTCATAATACTTCAATTCATATGCAAACCTTATAACTATGAATCTGACTCGTACAGTGTAAGTGATGGTTGTTCTTCCGAACTGAAATGACAAAGAGACTGACTTCTCTAGCATGACAACCCCGTGATTCCCCAATCCAGCAACCCTTCCTCGAGGAGCAGGGTATTCCCTTCTAAGTTCAAGTGGCAACCAGCTCAAAAGGAGGGGGGGAAGAGAAGAATGGACAGTTGCCAGTGTATCTACCTATCTTAGGATCCAAGCCCAATGTAGTGAAGTCATCGAGCCGCAGGATCACATAATTTGACTTTGAAGCTCAAGATTGATTATTGACTATATAAATATATACATTCCGACAGGTATTTTATTTTCAATCAAGCATGTCCACTTTTTTGAAGTTTTTGCTTTTTTTGAAACGCTATTTACATCAACATTTACAAAAGGAGTTTCTCCTCTTGAGTCAGTAGACTATCCCTCTTTTGAAGCTTTATTGCAACCCACACTCTCATGTCTTCTGAATTCATTATCACTGGACGAGTTGGGGTGCACTTTCCTCCCTAAAGGAGGACAAATATTTTCACTTGTGTGTGTCTCATATCGGCAAATACAATCCCCTCACCACTTTAACTGAGTTGAGCCAAGTGAAAGGTTTAGGTGTCCAAGTTAGGTCATTATCGACAAGAGACATATGTGTGCTCCAAAATACTCTACTTAGGCAGTTAAGAATCCATTGAATCAAGTCTCATGATCCTCAAAGAATTAAGTCAACTAGATCTGAAGTACCTCAATTCTAGCTCCTTTAAGGTTCCTGTTAATTAGGTAGATTTAAGATCCAGCCAAGCTCCAATCTTCGGATTTTACTTAGACTTGTTCAATTACCAAACTCAATCCAAAAAATGCTAATGCTATGCAAATGCTATGCTCAATGCAGAAATTTTTTTCATGATGCAATTTTCAAGTTTTTGATCTTTTTTATGGAATTTTGAAAAGATGATGCATAAGCCATTTTTTGTATTTTTCGAAAAGATTTTGCAAATGTTTTTGGTATTTTTAATTTTGCAAAGTTTTTTATGATTTTTGAAAATAAAATTTTTTGGCTAAAACTAGGTACAAATATTTACACAGGGATGTATCTTATATTTACAAGAATAAGGTTTTTTAGATTTACAAGGGGGTAAGTGGTCAATTTTATAGATATATATACAGTTTAATAAAGAATTTTGGTGTGGTGCATATATTCCTCAAACTTATTTGAAAAGAAATTTGCAAACAATATTTGAAAACTATAGTCTAAAATAATTTTTACAAACATTTACACACATTTGTAAATCATTTTGCAAAAGTTTTCAAACAATATATATATATATATATATATATATATTTTTCAAATATATTTTCAACCATTTTCCAAACATTTGCAAATAGTTTTTTCAAACAATTTTATTTCACACAAAGAAAATAAATTTTACAACCAAAATGTTTTACAAAGGTTGAAAATATTTTAAAAAATGTTATGTAAATAGTTTTCAAATGATTTTTAAAAATGATTTTCAAACTATTTTCAAATATTTTGCAAAAAACATTTTCACCTGATTTATTAATGAATAAATAGAAAATAATTTGAGGAATAATAGACTTCTTTTCATTAAGTGATTTTTAATGAATTTTAATAGTAATTTTAGCCATAATTATTAAATAAAAATATGAAAGTACGAGTTGTGGCTAAAGTATATACACAATATATACGATCCTTGGCTATATAAGTTAAGATGCCTCTGTGAATGAACGTTGTATGTAGCATGGGCCTCTCTACTGAAATATGTGTCTTTGGAGTCAGACTACATAAGTGTATATATATGTATCCATCACACCATCCAATCTCTACGCTGAATAGATCGAATAATCTCTGAAATATAATCAACTTAATCTCGTGCTCGAATATGTGTACTCTCAATCTGCAGCACTGAGATGTCTGGTGAAACTGACTGCTCCTCTGGTCCTGATTTGATCTTTGTGTCTGAATATGAACAGTCGTCTGAAGAACTAGGTACCATGTGATCTACACAATCCTCGTGTAGGATATCATGGATATTAAAGTAAACGCTCTCAAGATCAAGAGACTGTGTGTCATCTATGTTCTGACGATCATCTGCAAGACTGGTGTCCTCTAAAGTGAATGACAATACTAATCGGGGACCGCTACTTCCTCTCACCATCTCAATGTGTATCTATCCACTTCTGTACGGAATGATACTCTCCCAGCGTCATAATCAAAGAGTGATCTCTCTTTCTACAAGAAATGTCTCTTGAGAACGATCAAAGCATCATAATCAAAGAGTGATCTCTCTTTCTACAAGAAATGTCTCTTGAGAACGATCAAAGCAAGGTGTAACTACTTAGGGCACGTCATGTCTAGGACTATAAAGTCCATTGGAAATTGTAATTCCTGAATGGTCATGATGTTCCTCAACACGCCTCTAGGTCTCTTCACAGATCGATATGCAAACTAAAGTAACACTCGTGATTTGTAAATAAGACCTAGCTTGAGCTTATCAAGTAAATAAGATGGAATCAAATTGATCAAGGAACTATTATCTAAAAGAGTACGATGGAATGCGACAACTACAATCTTACATGTGACATAGTGTGCTCCTACATCTTTCTTTTTCTTGGGTACCTTATTCTGAATAGCATGTGAAGTTGCCTTAGTCAATAAATGCTTATCAACTTGTGATTTCCTTTTCCTATGTGTCATACATTTGTTTGTCAATTGATTCTTAAGTGTAGGAAAATGGTCTAAGGCATTATGTAATGGAATTTTATAAAAATGTAATCTTTCAATAATTGCTCAGTTTTTGGAGTGACAACATTCTTTTTGGAATTTCTCTTTCCTTTTCCATACAAAGCATCAAGAAAATGAATAATCTCATGAACAAAAAAATCTTTTTATTCACATCAAAATTGGAATCAACATATACATCGGAAGTCTCAAAAGTATGTACAAAACTCTCGAATACATGAGAAGTAAAATGATGGGGATTGATTGTATGTCATGGCATGATATCATCATATGAATCGTTTGTGTCCATATCAACGGTGTTTGCATCGCTCCCCTAAATGGTATCATTAGGGTCATTCATGATGGCCCTCATCGTGGTGGCCCTCCTCCTTAGCATCAGAATGTGTAATGTCATCATGGATCGTCTCTTGATCCTCATCATGTGCCCTATCCTCCTTAGATCAAGTGATGGTGAATGTCTACTGCTCCTGAGATGAATAAAGTTAGATAAAAAAATCTGAAAAAGTGACCTTACATATAGTAGCATCTACCTGATTTGTGTATCGCCTCTTGTTATTCAGATTCATCTGAGGTTGAGTTGGGAGAGTGGTCTTGGGCATGGTTAACTCATCCAGACGATGATTAAAGCACTCCATCTCTGTCTTATGTGTACTCTGTAGTATGCCAATCATATCCATGATCTGGTTCAGTGCTAGGAACTGTGAAGATATCTCTGACTCAGTGTATTGTCCCTGATTGTATACTCTCTCCTATTTAGTAATGTGTTGTTATGGTGTATAAGGCTGAGGAGACCACTGTGAAGTAAAAGAAGACTGCTACTGCTAATGTTGCTAATAGGAATGTGGATGTGTAGTAGGATGCTAATATGAAAGTGGCCTTTGATAGGCATGTTGGTTAGACTGTTGTTACGTGTAAGGCTGACAGTGCTGGAAATGTGGAGATGGACGTCCATGTTGTGGATGTATGTGTTGTTGTTGGTGTACGCTCTAAGGAATGAAGTGTGTTGGTGGCTAAATAGGAGCATACCATATACTGTCGATCACAAAAGTGGAGTGAGATTCAACATCATCGCCAACACGGCTAGTGATCTGACTCATGCCAATCCAACTGTGGAGGCTCGGTAAGCTGTACCAGCTCACTCTAAATATATTGTATCTGATGGGTGGAAGGAATGGGTAAAGATCTTTATATAGGCTAGGAAGTGGAAGAAGGATGGGACTGCTAATTCTGATATTGCATCTCGGTCAACTTCTTCATCAAAAGACTCAACTTTAGAGGAAGTGAAGAATGTTTCTCCAACTCTTGGACTTGCTTCTGAATCACATCATCCGGTGTTGACTTCTCACTAATGAATCCCATGTTAGATTGTGAATCAATATCAGAAACATGTGCCACCTTATGATACTCTCTTTGGTGTGATGGCTATGGGCCCTTATGGAATGCCTGAGTGGAGTCAACTACATGAGAATTCTCCATAATCCCCTTAAAGATGGACCAAACTTACGATGCATCCCTATTCAAATACCTAATGCCACATGCGACGCTCACTAGGCCCTAAACATCCGGCCAGAGTCATCCAAACAAATCACCTTCAAAGGTATCTCATAATAAGGGCATCTCTTAGTCAAATCCTTGAATCTATCCCATGCATCATGGAATGATTCATGTGGAAACTGTGAAAAGTTGGAGATCTGACCCCTCATCATATCAGTTCGTCCTAGAGTAAAGTATTTACGCAGGAATGTGGACTTTAGATTGTTCCATGTAGAAATCTCCATCCCCAAGTGACTCAACCAATAAATTATCGTATTTGCTAAGGCGAAGGGGAAGGCCTTGAGGTGTACATCCTTTTGCGTAACTCCTAGTCGTACCACATGTCATCTCGAACTGTTGTAGAAAGGTAAATGGTTCTAATGAAGTGTTCCCATATAAATTGGGAAGCAATGATATGAAGGATGGTCTAAGATCGTATGACCCCTGATTCGGTGGTAGCTGAATCCAATGGTGTAACATCCTAGCTCTTGGATCATACTCATCTCTTGAAGTTGCGGATGGTGGGTTACTAGCTCCTACTCCCAGTACGATGATCTCAACTCTAAGCTCATCCTGGACTCTACACTTGTTAAGAGATGATCTTCAGCATGAGTAGGAGATGTCAATCCTTTCTCGTAAAGGTTGATATCTAACTGACCTCTTGATGTAGGTCCTCTGCATAGGAATAGAGATTCAGAGGTGTTAGATAAGTTAGATCAAAGAGTTGTCTTAACGAGATCAAGATAACCAAAGTCCTATGTCGTATGTTATCACGATATACGCACACATCCTCTGACCGAAGACATATGTATTACTATATGTCTGAGTATGTACATTTGATAGACCAATAGGTTGATGACCTAACCAAGGTCTATACATCGACGCGCTGGTGTGCATGCAAGGGCATATGAGTAATACGATCTCTCAAAGGGATCATACAGGTTCATTTACTGAACCGGAGGACTTGAGCTCACTCATGAGATATTTAGAGAAATCAAATTCCGTGTACGGTCGTCTCACTTTGGAAGCTTGACTGAATTTGTAGGTTTGATATATACTTTTGGGAAGTATATGATCAACACCTAAGTATGATATATGCTTTTCAAAATTATATGATCGATACCAACTCCCAATGATCGAATGATAAAACTTAATGATAAGACCCTAAAGGATACATTCTAAAAGAGATATAATACTTCGGGTTTAATATGGGTCTTCCACTATGCAGGATGTATAGGTATTGGAAATACCTGAAGGTGATGTGATGATAAACGATTGTATAGCCATGACGCTTCTATTCCGAGGGAGTGATGAAACATGTCTAGATTTTTGTGACTCCTCTCATAGAGAAGTGATCAAATCTTAGTCCAAATATTGGACATTGATCTGAATGTGATTCAGATACAATGAGAAGATTAGATCTACGACTTTGATTTAATAAAAAATCTATGGAAGTTCCGTAAATCTGGATTTGAGATTTGATCGTAATATCCAAGTCACTATACGTGGAACAATACAATCACATTGTCCTTATCTTGAAGTATCCACGGAGAAAGTGCATCATCCTTTAAAGAGTTCATGGATAATTTCATTGTTGATATATATATATATATGAGCATCGAGAAAAATGATAATTAAATGTGATTTAATTATCATGAATAATATGAATTTGATTCATATTATAAGGAGAGTTATCTAAGATATTTAAATGTGATTTAATTATCAAAGATGTGAATAATGTGAATGTGATTCATGTTATTTGGGCACATGAGAAAAGATATCCAAGATGATTAAATGTGATTTAATTATCATGGTTATGAAGAATGTGGATAACACTATCCATATTAATCAGATATATTATAAATATGATTTATAATATATTAGAGAGAGCTATTTGTGATTTAGATTTGTTGATTAATTATTGATGTGAATTGGATTCACATTGGATAATTAATTATAAATATAATTTACTTTTTGTTTTGGGATGTGAATGTGATTCACATTTTTTTCAATGGCATGATTGCAATATTTCACAAGATAATTATGAATTATTTTTGTGAAATAATTTACATCAATTGTTGTTATAAATCTTGGATATATATCATGAGATAATGATATCTCATGAGATAATGAAATCTCGTGAGATAATGAGATCTCATGAGATGATCGTGGTCGTCCCCCCTTTTTAGGGGATGTGGTTAGTCTCCTCATTATCTCCAAGACTAGCTAATTGATTTGATTTGAAATTAATTGTGTTGATTTACCAATATAAATTAATTTAAATTAAATCATTTGTTGTTTTTTTTTACAACAAACATCATGACCATTGAAAGAAACACAAATCAATCTCACATATTGATTGTGTGATGTCCATGGATTGGGATCCATGGACTCCCAAAATCCTATATAAGAAGAGGCACCCCTTGCTCTTCGACACACACACCAAGACTCTCTCTCTCTCTCATAATGGCCGTCCACCATGGAGTCCTTGTGAGAGTCGTCATCGTCGCAGCATCGTCATTATGCTGCCGGAGTATTTGCTCGTAGATATCTGTCTCCTTCAGCGCACCTTGCTCGTGAATAAGACGTCAGACCTCGTGTGACGAGATTAGGAGATTCTCTACTTGGATCATCAATATAGATTGCGAGAAGGACGCGTCTCATCAATGCGCTCCCAACCGTCTCCTCCGTTGGATCAGACTTGAGACAGGAAATCTCTTGGTTTAGAGACTCGATCACAACCACGCTTTAATAGGTAACCTTAATACCTATTGTGATTTAGATGAAACGATCCGAGAAATGTTCTTGGATCATGTGGTTTTATCAATTTAAAATTTTTTAAATTTCCATTTCCCGGAGAAACTAGTACGACTAGTTGCTCCCGATCGCATTCGACACGATCATCACACTTCCGTGATGTACTTAAGGATTTTCCTATATCCTTAAAGTGGTATCAGAGCCTTATATCGGAGGTTTTAGATGATCCATAAACCTACGAAGACTTGGGTTCATAATGGATTGTGAAAATTTTATCTAATTTCAATTTTAGCAGCTCTATTTTGTGATTAATTTCAGCCCTGTTTAAAATGTTTAAACATGAAACCATCACTTGTATAATGTTTCACATTAATTAAGAAAACTGTGAGATTTGAGCTTGCGTGATTTGGAATCCGATAACTCTACATATGATCTTTTTAATGACCATATATCCACTGTTTCGGGGATGACGAATGATGATGTAATTAATGAGTTAATTAGGTTTTGAAATGCTTGAAAATGTATGTTTATCACTTGGGTTCCATTTTAAATCAAATTGAAAATTTTAGAAATTTATTTTGCTTAATTTGGATTTAAATTGATAGAGATATATTAATTTTAGTAAGTAGAGGTCACTACTGAAAATTACATACTCGATCACGAACCTTGTGATTGCCATTTAAGTAACTTGTGAAATTAATGATTAATTTGTTGCAATAATTGTGGATAATATTTAAGAAATATTTTATGATAGTTGTTCCCTTAGATGACATTGCCTCAACCAATAAATGATTAGATATGATCTAGATCACAAATTGGTTATTTGATACACTTTCAACAAACATGTTACTTGAATAGGTTTGAGAATTTGTTTAGCAAATTTCCTTATAATCAAAATGATTTTGATTATTATTATATGGTATAATTTCGATTGAAAAACCGATGAACATCTCAAGTACACAATGATGGATTTGGCATTATCCTTTCCTGAGGTGGATATGATGTCTAGTCGGGAAGCGTTGGGGTGGTAGGTTGCACCATCCGCGGTATGTCACACTCCCGTCGGTACTGGCCATGACAGCGGGTAGGGACTCGATAATGCTGGAGAAATCATGATGTATTTTCTAATTATTAAAATTCTAATAGTGCTTACTTTGAGATATTACCATTCTTTCAAGTAATAATCAAGTTTGTTGATTGAATTGGATTGATAATTGATGTAATGATATTAAATTATATCCAATTAAAATACTCTATTATGAATAGATGTGTAATTTACTTTGAAGAATTAATCATACTGAATATGATTCGTAATGATTAATTAAATTTGAACATGATATGGAGGATCACATAAGTGACATCCATGGTCTCCCGCCAAGGCAAAGGGCTCCATTGCCAAAGATTGTATATCGGAGACGCCTGTCCGAAGTGAAAGCTCTTGCATACAAGCCATTTGAATTGGGCTTTTAACTTCTCGAAAGAGTAAGGACATATGCTTAGTGACCCAAATATCGGATCCTCATATTATTGGAGTGATATTGGATTGTGCATAGCGAGTTGTATTCCTGTTGACAGTTGGTTCAATTAATAATGAGTCAACATCACCTTAGGGGTGGTGGACTCGGGTGTTAAAGATCAAATTAAGAAATGCAAGTTGGACTTGCAAGGCGGAATGTGTTCCCGCTTCTTTTTATCCGAGTTACAGTTTCTCATATCATTGGGATGTGATAAAGATAAGGAAGGAGATTCCATATTTTGATGAGATATAATGGTAAATATATCTCTTACAGTGAAAGTGATTAAGGGAATGGACTTTCAGTGTGAACAAAGTAAGATAACTTTGATATAAAAATTCCTAAATCAAAGTAAAATATGTATATAAAATATATATTTATATACATTTATGCAAATTTCTTGTTTAAGATAATACCCATTAAATCCACTCAATAGTATACGCAATAATAACCAGTAAGTATCATGGATTGGATCCATGATCAAGATATTGTACTTGCAGTTGGACACATAATGTATGTGATTGCAATGTGCAAGTTTTCTCATAATAATGAAAAATGACAATTAAATAGACAATAGGACTACAACCCTAGGATTTGTATGTCTCTATGGTCTTGATCTCGTCGAATGTACTTTGGAAGTGACATGTCGATGATGATCGCAATTGTCAAATAATCCTTATAAAACTCTAATAAGATGTTCCAGCATACATATGTGCTCTCGATAATTAATTATGAATGATATGGTTCACTGCGTTATGCAGAATGGTGGCTCTTTAAGAGATGATGTACTCAAAAATGTTAGAGTACCTACCTGAACCAATGTATTTTAAGAGTTTAGATGTATGATGAGTGTCATTGATGTACTGTCTATACTGAAGTAATTCATGAAGATTTATAATATTCTTCCGAGTTAAATAAAGCATGTATAAATATTGAAATACTCTTATATGAAATCTTATGAATTCAATATAAGAGATCCTTCGTCTTAAGCAATTGTTGTTTATAGATGAAAGGAGCGCAGTGGAAGCATGGGTCTGACCCAAATTAGAAGGAAAGTTAAAGAGTTGACTATACTTCTATGGTTTCCATACATATGGCATCCAAAGAGTTGGATGAATGTCACTACTGCAATAAGTCAATGTATTGATAGTGTGACTATCTAGTCTATATAGGATCTTTAGAGAAGGACTCAGATAGTGCATCGAAATAATATACATCTAGATATAATCATTGAAATTGACTTTCTTATTTGATAATATCAAAGTCTAATAATTGTATCTCAATCTTATAATGACACTTGCAAATTGGTTGCATATGTATTAGAAGACTGTAATTTTAATCTTAAGGTTTAATAGTCATCCGCATGGATATATTGATGCAATTGTTGCAATAATCTCTATTGGATTGATAGACTTCATATTTTCAGTGGAAGAGTCCTTAGTCTTAGAGAATGTCTCTATGACCTAGATATTAGAATACACTCATTGTTTATTTCTAAATGTTGGAAATAAACATGAATTCGGGAATAAATCTATCATAGAGAGTTATGATGGATATATTTCATATAGTAATCTAACATCTAGAGGACTCTACTAAATTAGAAAATTAATGAATGGTTCATTAAGATGTCTAATACTGAAAGTTAAACATTATTAGATCAATAGGAGGATGAAGATCATTTGACAATGATCTCACAGCAAGCCTTGGACATTTGTTTGTTGATTTGATCAATAGACTAGTAAGAAATGAAACTTTAGAATGTCTAAAAAAATTTCAAATCTTACATACTTGTGAATATTGTATTCGAAGTAAAATGTACAATACACCCTTCTCTTTGGGAATGCTGTTAAGTGCCGAGGTATTAAAGATATCATACATATTGATGTATGTGGATCATCTATATCAGAATAAATAGTATGGATATGTGATATCTATTAATGATTATTTATAATATGAGATTTCTTCCCTTCACCTTAGAAAGCTTTGAAATGTTCAAAGATTTCACAATTTTGGTTTAGAACAAAGTTTGAAGGAAGATGAAAATGAATTTGATCTAGTCTAGGTAGTCAGTACATATTAGATGAATTCATGAATACCTTATAGAGAAAGGAATATCATTCCTATCTCACTCCTCCTAATACACCTAAACTCAATGGAGTTGTAGGGAGATACAATTGGATCATGTATGGCATGATCTTATCAATGATGAATATGAGTACCTCTTAGTTTCCAAGTATATATGGAGTAGAGACTACAATGTATATCCTTAATAAGATTCCATGCAAGTAAGCTGGAATCGAGCACTAGAGAGTGCTACTTCATTAGGAAAATAGAGGATGGTATTGGATACCTACTTTATGACCTTGATATTCTTGAAAGATCTCATCTCTAAGGATATGATTCTTAGAGGATGACTTTCTTGAGAATCAAGATGATAATGAAATGAAGGAACTCATTTAAAGGAACTCATTTAATCTTGAGAAGATAATGAGGCTCCTAAAATTGGAAACTAAAAGGATAATTAAAGATGAAACACTATTACCTCTTCAAATGAGTTTGAGGATGGATTCTGTGTGTTAGAGAAATCTGACAATGACTTGACTTCATGTGATGAAGCTTATAAAGATCATGACATAGAAAGATGGATGTTAGCAATAAAAGTCTAAGGTAGACTTCATATACAAGTGTTGTATATGGACCCTCGTGGATCCACCTATATGGGTAAAACCCATTAAGGTGTAAATAGATCTTCAAGAGAAAGAGGGAACCTGATGAGAAGGTAGAGACCTTCAAAAGCACAGTTCGTATTCTCAAGCTCAAGATACACACCGAAAAGAAGATATCGCTTGCGGTGAGATTGCTCTTCAGTGATCTTGTTTATACCCATCAAAAAATTTCTAACTATAGCAACACAACTTGACTTTTACATTTTCAAGATGGAAATCAAGATTGCATTCCTCTATGAATACCTCTCTGAGGATATTCATATGAAGTATCCTCATGGCTTCATGGTTAAGGAAAGCTAAGTGTGCAAGCTGAATGACTCCATCTACGGACTCGAATAAGCTTCTTATAGTAGGAACATAAGATTTGATGAAATTATAAATGTCATGATTTCAAATAGAATCTTGATGAACCATGAAAAGCTTAGTGGTAGTGCCATTGTGTTCATCATGCTAAATGTAGATAATATCTTTGATCATTTGGAATGATATAAGGATAATAATAAGTATTTTATAGACTGACTATTCCATACCTTGAGATATGATCTTAAAGATACCTCTTAGATCTTAGTTCTGGAGATGTTCAGAAGCAAATAGAAGATGGCATTGGGACCATCACATTAGTCACACCTTGGACATGTTTCATTTTTTGGAAAATTCCAAGAAAGGCTTCTTTTCCTTTAGATATGGTACTAACCTGTCTAAAGGGATATCACCTCAAGGAGTTGAGGAAGTGAATGCTAGAACTGCTTGCCCTTGTACATCAGTTACGAGAAGTCGAGTGTATACTAGATGTGTACAAAAGTCAGATGTCTGCCATGCAGTAGGAGTAGTAAACTGTTACTAATCCTGATATGGAAATAAAACACTTGATTGCAGTAATAAAAATATCTTCAAAGATGATAAGACTTTCGAGATAGTGATCTTGAAGTCTTATCTTCAAGTAATTAAGACATTATAGATAGTGATCTAAAAAGTTTTAACTATGTATACCTTAAGAGATAGTGATCTCTGAGAATAAGCGTATTCTGATAAGGATTATGGAAATACTAGTTATAATAATTATTAAGCTGTAGTGTGAATGACACTATAACTGACAAAATTGAGTATTGGTTGCATAAGATGCAACATTTGCATTGGATGCGAGCACTGTTACTGCGGATATGCAAGTGCCATAAAAGGACTTGGAATAGTCTTTTGGAAACAGAGTGACTGATCAGCTTACCTAGCTATTTTTTTTCTAAATATCCTATGATTGTCACATGAGTGAGAGTTTAAATGATTAGCTCGTTAAAGGCTCTTTGGTTTAGTGAGAGATTGTTGGACATGCGAGCCCACAACGAGCCATTATGCAATAAATATATAGCAAATATCATTCCCTGATCTGAAATAAAGAATAACAAATTTGCATAATAGGTCCCTTAGTACTATTAGGGTTATGTACCATGGTCATCTTAATGATGATATAGCTGTTGATTCAATTATTGAATCATAGAGGTTGGTGCTTGGATGAATATCTAAAGAGTTAGATTGAGGACTCATCAAGCATCGCCAAATGATTGTTAAGAGATGATCTCCAGCCTGAGTAGGAGATGGAAATCCTTTCTCATAAAGGCTGATATCTAACTGACCTCTTGATGCAGGTCCTCTACATAGGAACAGAGCTTCAGAGGTGTAAGTTAGGTCAAAGAGTTGACTAAACGAGATCGAGATAACCAAAGTCCTATGTCGTATGCTGTCACGATATAGGCACACATCCTCTGACTAGAGATAGATGTGTAACTATATGTCTGAGTAAGTACATTTGGTAGACCAGTAGGTTGATGACGTAACCAAGGTCTATACACCGGCATGCTGGTGTGCATGCAAGGGCATATGAGTAATACGATCTCTCAAAGGGATCATGCAGGTTCATTTACTAAACGGGAAGACATGAGCTCACTCATGAGATATTGGGAGAAATCAAATTCCGTGCACGGTCTTCTCGCTTTGGAAGCTTGACTGAATTTGTAGGTTTGATATATAATTTTAAAAAGTATATGATCAACACCTGGGTATGATATATGCTTTTGGAAAGTATATGATCGATACAAACTCCCAATGATCGAATGAGAAAACTTAATGATAAAACCCTAAAGGAGGTAGTCTAAAAGAGATCTAATACCTCGATTTTAATCTAGGTCTTCCACTATGCAGGATGTACATGTATTGGAAATATCTGAAGGTGATGTGATCATAAACGATTGTATAATCATGATGCTTCAATTTTGAGAGAGTGATGAAACAGATCTGGATTTTAGTGACTCTTCTCATAGAGAAGTGATCTAATCTTTGTCCAAATGTTGGATATTGATCTGAATGTGATTCAAGTACATGAGAAGATTAGATCTATGGCTTTGATTTAATCAAACATCTACGGAGGTCTGCAAGATCTAGATTTGAGATTTGATCTTAATATCCAAGTTACTGTACGTGGAACAATACAATCGCCCTATCCTTATCTCCACGTATCTGCAGAGAAAGCGCATTATCGTTGAAAGAGTTCATGGATAATTTCATTGTTGATATGTGTATCCGGGCATCAAGAAAATTGATAATTAAATGTGATTTAGTTATCATGAATAATATGAATTTGATTCATATTATGAGGAAAGTTATCTAAGATAATTAAATGTGATTTAATTATCAAAAATGTGAATAATGTGAATGTGATTCATGTTATTTGCACACATGAGAAAAGATATCTAAGATGATTAAAAAGTGATTTAAATATCATGGATATGAATAATGTGGACAGTACTATCCATATTAATGAGGTATATTATAAATGTGATTTATAATATATTAGAAGATATATTTGTTATTTATATTTGTTGATTTGAATTGAATTCACATTGGATAATTAATTGAAAATTTAATTTACATTTTATTTTGGGATGTGAATGTGATTCACATTTTTCCAATGGCATGATTGTAATATTTCACAAGATAATTATGAATTATTTTTGTGAAATAATTTAAACGACTGTTGTTGTAAATCTTGGAGATATATCATGAGATAACAGATCTCATGAAATAATGAGATCTCATGAAATAATGAGATCTCATGGGATAATGAGATCTCATGAGATGATGGTCGTTGTCCCCCCTTTTTAGGGATGTGGTTAGTCTTCTCATTATCTTCAAGACTAGTCACTTGATTTGATTAGAAATTAATTGTGTTTAGTTATCAATATAAATTAATTTAAATTAAATCATTTGTTGTTGTGTTTTTTACAACAAACATCATGACCATTGAAAGAAACACAAATCAATCTCACCCGTTGATTATGTGATGTCCATGGATTGGGATCCATGGACTCCCAAAACCCTATAAAAGAAGAGACACCCCTTGCTCTTCGACACACGATTAATGAATGCTCTCTCTCTCTTTCTCCACACGCCAAGCCTCTCTCTCTCTCATAGTGTCCATCCACCATGGAGCTCTTGTGAGAGTCGTCATCGTCGCATCATTGTCGTTATGTTGCCAGAGTATTTACTCGTGGATCTCCGTCTCCTTCGGTGTGCCTCGCTTAAAGAAGATATCGGATCTCATGTGACAAGATCAGGAGATTTGCCGCTTGGATCATCAACATGGATTACGAGAAGGACACATCTCATCAATGTGCTCGCAAGCGTCTCTTCGTTGGATCGGACTTGAGACAGAGGTCTCTTGGTTTAGAGATTCGATCGCAACCACGCTTCAAGAGGTAACCTTAATACCTATTGTGGTTTAGATGAAACGATCTGAGAAATATTCTTGGATCATGTGATTTCATCAATTTAAAATTTTTTAAAATTCTGCTTCTCGGAGCAACTAGTGCGACTAGTCGCTCTCTATCGCATTCGATGTGATCCTCATGCTTCCGTGATGCGTTTAAGGATTTTCCCATATCCTTCATACTCCATATTGGGGTCACTACTTATACATCCCTAATCTTTCAAGAAGCAAATATCCTGATCCAAATGCACTTGTATGTAGGAGTTGTCACTTCGAACATACGTCTCCTATATACAATCCCTGACAATGGAACCCTTTGCCTTGACGTGAGACCCTTGATGTCACTTATGTGGTCCTCCATATCATGTTTGAATCCTAATTAATTATTATGAATCATATCACAAAATTAATTCTTCCAAGGGAAATTATAACTCCATTCATGATGGAGTGTATAATTTTAATTGGATATATTTGATTTAATCATATAAATCAATTATCAATCCAATCAATTAAACAATAAATAACTTTTAAGTGCTACTTAAAGGTTGGTATAATATCAAAATACGTATTATTTAAATTTAATAATTAGAAAAATACATCACCCTTCAAACATTATCCCTTCCTTACTCGCTGTCATGACCAGTATCGACGGGATTGGGACAGACTGCTCACGGAGTAACCTACTACCCTAATGCTCCCCAACTAGGCACCATATCCGCCTCAAGTCAGGGTAATGCAAATTAATCACTTTGTACTTGAGATGATAATCGGTCTTTCAATTGCAGTTATATCATGTAATAATAATCAAAACATTTTTTATTAACATTATAAGGATGTTTGCTAAACAAATCCCCAATCCTATTCAAGCATCAATGTTTGTTGGAAGGTTCACGTAACCAATTGTGATCTAAATCATATCTAATCAAGTTGGTTATGGTCAAAGTCATTCAAGTAAATAATCATCATATTTAAATATTTCATAATATATTCATCAACAATTATCTCAAGAAATTAACCATTAATTTCCATTAATTTAATTGAATGACAATCACAAGGTTCATGATCAAGTATGTAATTTCCAGCATTGACCCCTACTTACTAAAATTAACATATCTAAATCAAGCAAAATAAGTTTCCATAGTTTGCTAATTAGATTTACAAAGGAATGAAAGTGATTTCATGCATTTTAAATCGTAACTAACTCTTTAATTACGTCAAGATTCGTCATCCCCGAAACAATGGATACATGTTCACTAAAATGATCATAACTTGAGTAATCGGATTCCAAATCATGCAAACTCAAATATCACGATTTTCTTATTTAATGGGGATCATTATCCAAGAAAATCATGTGTTTAAACACATTTAAATAGGGCGAAAAATGCACTAAATAAGATTGCGTGAATGAAATATGATGAAACATCACACCACCAAAAATGCCCAAGTCATCTTAGGTTTATAGATCATATCAAAAACCTTCGATCTATGGCTCTAATAACACTTAAAGGATATGGGAAAATACTTAGGTGTGTTACGGAAGCGTGAGGATTGCATCGAATGCGATCAGGAGAGACTAGTAGCACTAGTTGCTTTGGATAGCAGAATTTAAAAAAATTTCAAGTGATGAAATCACATAATACAAGAACACTACTCGGATCGTTTCATTTAAACCACAAACAAGTATTAGATTTACATCTTGAAGCATGGTCGCAATCGAGTCTCTAAATGAAGAGACCTTCTATCTCAAGTCCGATGCGACAGAGGAGACGCTTGTGAACTCGTTGATGAGACACGTGCTCCTCGCAATCCATGTTGATGATCCAAGTAGTGAATCTCCTGATCTCATTACACGAGGTTAGACATCTTCTTTACAAGTGAGGTGCATCGAAGGAGATGGAGATCCACAAGAAAATGATTCGGCGGAATAACAACGATGGTATGGCAATGGTGACTCTCTCTAGGGCTCCATGGTGGATGCCCACAATGAGAGAGAGAGAGAGAGAGAGAGACTTGGCATGTAGAGAATGATAATGAGAGAGCATGTGTTGTTCTCTTGTTCTAATTTGAATATCAAGGGTTGCCTCTTCTTATATAGTATTTTAGGGTCATGGATTTCAATCTATGGACAACACAAAATCAATGGATAAAATTGATTTGTGTTTCTTTCTATGGTCATTATTTTTTTGCAAGAAAACAACAACAATAATTAAATTAAATTAAATATATATTAGATAATCAATATACATTAATTTTAAATTAAATCAATTATCTTTGGATAAGGAGATAATCACCCACCAACTTTGTTGGTGGATGGCAGTCTTCTTCCAATGAGATTAAATTATCTCATTTCTGACATTATCTCACAATGATAATTCACAGCTATCTCATGAATATTGCAATCATGCCATTAGAAATTTGTGAATCACATTCACAATCCAAAATAAAATGTAAATTATATTTTCAATTAATTGTTGAATGTGAATCCAATTCACATCAACACTTAATTAATAAATGTAAATTACAAATAGCTCTCTATTATATATTATAAATCATATTTAAAATATGTATGATTAATATAGATAGTGCTAATTAAATCATATTTAATCATCTTAGATCTCTATTCTTATTTGCCCAAATAATATAAATTACATTCACATCATTGACCTCTTTGATAATTAAATCACAATTAATTATCTTGGATAACTCTCTTATAATATGAATCAAATTAACATTATTCATGTTAATTAAATCACATTTAATTATCAATTTTCTCAATGCTCGGATACATATATCAATGGTGAAATTATCCTTGAACTCTTTCAAGGATAAAGTGCTTTCTCTACTGATACATGGAGATAAGGACAGGGCGATTGTATTGTTCCACGTATAATGAGTTGGATATCAAGATCACATCTCAAATCCAGATGTTGGAGACCTCTCATAGATGCTTGATTAAATCAAGATCGCAAAACTTATCTTCTCATTGCATCTGAATCACATTCAGATCAATGTCCAACATTTGGACCAAGATCAGATCACTTCTCTACTGAGAGGAATCACTAAAATCCAGACCCGTTTCATCACTCTCTAAGAATGGAAGCATCATGGTTATACAATCGTTTATGATCACAATACCCTCAGGTATTCCTAATACCTATACATGTTGCATAGTGGATGACCAAGAATAAATCGAAGTATTAGATCAATTTTATATTATCTACTTCATATTTTTATCATTAAGTTTCTCATTCGATCATTGGGAGTTAGTATAGACCATATGATTTCCAAAAGCATATATCATACCTAGGTGTTAGTCATATACTTACCAAAAGTTTATATCAAACCTATAAATTCAACCAAGCTTCCAAAGCGAGATGACTATCCACGGAATTTGATTCTTCCCAATATCTCATGAGTGAGCTCATGTCTTCCGGTTCAGTAATGAACATGTATAATCCCTTTGAGAGATCACATTACTCATATGCCCTTATATGCACACCAACGCACCGGTGTATAGACATTGATTAGGTCATCAACCTATTGGTCTGCCAAATGTACGTACTCAGACATATAACAAGGCATATGTCTCTGATCAAAGGATGCGAGCCTATATCGTGGCAACATACGACATAAGTCTTTGGTTATCTTAATCTTGTTAAGTCAACTCTTTGACCTAACTTATCTAACACCTCTGAATCTCTATTCTTATGTAAAGGACTTGCATCAAGAGGTCAGTTAGATATCAGCCTGTAGAGAAAGAATTGCCACCTCCATCTCAGGCTGGATATCATCTCTTAATAAATCATTTAATGGTACTTGATGAGTCCTTAATCTAACTCTTTAGATATCCATCTAAGCACTAGCCTCTATGATTCAATAATTGAATCAATAGTTGTATGATCATTAAGATGACCATGGTACATAACCCTAATTGTACTAATCTATTATGCAAATTAGTTATTCTTCATTTCAGATTATGAATGATATTCACAATAACATTTATTGCATAATGGCTCACCGTGGGCTCGCATGTCCAACAATAACTAGGTAAATATTTTTATCATTTTTTATATTTTGTTCTATTTTTTATTTCTCTTGTAATTTTTCTACTTTTTGGATTTTAACTAAATTAAAATGTCTAAAGAGTGACTTACATTGATAGGCCAAATTGTTTTCGAATTTTAAAATATCTAATAGTTCCAAAATTTTCCAAAACTAATTTTAATATATAGTAAATATAAATAGACAAAATTTAGAAATGAAAAGAGAAGTTTTTGTATTTTTCCAGAATATTTTCAGATTTTTATAAGAATTCCAAAGTTTTTAATTTTTGGTATTTTTCTTTTGCTATTTTTAGGGATTTTTGGTCGCCTTAGTCCTCTGACTGAGAACTCCCCATTTAAGTATCTTATCGTATACTGAGTGGTCCCAAACTTAGTCTAAGGTATTAGTTAGAACTTAGTACACTCTTTTAACCTGTTGATAGTGATGAGTGATTATGTAATCAGATGCAAAATATGGTAAAAAATAATATATAATTTATTTGGAATTTTTCAAAATATTTTTTTGTATTTTTCTAAGGTTGGTAGTGAAAAATAGCTCTGTTTTGTATTTTTAATGAATAGAATTATAGAATAAAATACCTTAATAAAAATACATGTGGTAGAATATTATGTAAAGTAGTTATCCTAATTTTCAATGATTTTTAAGGAACGAGAGCTATTTAATAAAAATAAAAACTATAAAAGAAAATGCAACCTAGCAGGGGTATTTTTGCAAATATATAAAGGTTGGCACTATTTTCGAACATCCTAGAGAAGTTAAAGGCTAAAAATGCAAATTTCCCAAATATTCCTAATAATATATACTTAGAGGGGTATTTCTACAATCAATATAAAGTTCGAGGGGGCAGATTCAAATATCACACAAAATATTACACTAATACTAAAAAACTTGGACTAAAAATAAAGACAAAAGTCCAAGGGTCCATGCAAAAATACCCAGTCCCCTCACGTGCACAGATATGTGAGGTGATGTGGATTGGACCTAAATGCAAGTAAAGTATAATGAGGATTACTTCAAATTTTATAAAAATATATAACTACATAACTACGTTTTTGGACTAAAAATAGAAGACAAGATGTGTGGGTGGATGAGGCAAAATAACCTCACACGGTTAATAAGATGGCTAGATTTCATCACTTGGACACATGATGTGCTCATGTCGATACCGCTTCACGATGGACGCTTCTAATTATATCCGAGGATAAAACAAATGACTATTGAGGCGTACGATCTAACAGCTTGGATCAAAACTAGGGCAAGGAGGTAATCAGACAATGGCTACTCCTCTTGAAGAAAAGGGAAGAGCTACTTTGTTGTTGAGCTTCGACGGTCGATTTCCTCCGACTTCGTGAGTCTCCGGCTAACTTCATATACTCAAATCATTCGTCTTGTTGGTCCTTATCTGCAAGAGGTCTCAAAAGTCTTCGGAGACCATCAGAGGAGTCCTAGGAGATAAAGAAGTTAAGGTGACCTGAGATCCTCCTCCAACCCCAAAATCACCTCATGTTGGCTTTTTAGCTCCAAAAACCTACACAGAAAGAAAGTTAGGTCGAGAGAAAACTGCCTTGACCCATTAGCAGGCAGAATTGATGCAAATGGGGCCGGTGGATGGTACTATGACAAGCGCGGAGGCGGAGCACCATTGACTTTATCAAGGGAAGACCAAGGTGGTTGGAGGCACATGGGGTGTAGAGAAACACAGAGGGAATGAAATGGAGGTGATAGGCGTGTCCGAGAATAGGCCTATGATGATGAGAAGGTCCCTGGAGCTCAGCTTTGGCGAACTACGAATATGATATTTTAACTAAAAATAACATTGAATCTAGAAAAAATAAAAGCTAAGTTATGTTACTCTAGATCCTAGGAATAGAAAGAAATAATACACTATGACTCTACCTGTCTGGGGTAGTAGTCTAGCTGGAGCTTCACTCCTGAGGGTGGCGATGCTCGGATCTCAACCTCAGGTCCTCTTCCACCACACCAAGCCAACCACCGATGTTCCAATTGTCACCAGGAAGCTTCAAGACACAAGACTTGGGGATTTCGGGGGGTTAAAGGACATCAAGAATCGAAGGGGATTGGAGGCGATACTTTATATAGGACCCCTTCGATTAGGTCTTTGACTCGATTCAATGATGCATCGATCGAGTAAATATCATGGCGTGTAAGTGCTTAGATCGAGGAAGAAAAGTCGTTAAGGAATCGAGTAATTTTAGTGAAAGAATCATTCCCCAAAATTGGGAAAATGAGATCAAAGTCTTCTGATTTCTACAGGACTCGGGGGTCAGACAGTTGTCGGCGTCAATTGATCTGGACTCCCCATTGGTCCATGTAGACCGCTAGAGTACAAACAAATAAATCTCGATTAATTCAAATTAAAATAATAAATTATTTTATTTGTTTTTTATCAAAACATAGAAAAAAAATATTATTTTGATGTAGTATTTTAATATGTTTTTTATTTATTTTTACGACTTAATTTATTGTATGTTGCTTTTTACAAGAATAATTATAGGTATATTCATATATAAAATATATATTTTATCTTTACTATGTATTTTAAATTTTATTATTTTATATACATAATTTATACAATTTTAACTTAATTATATCTACATAAATATATTTTTATTTTATTTTTATAATATACTATGTGTACTTAATTAATTATAACTATTTATTATATAGGTATATATGTGTACAAGTTATCTATGTATTTTTTGTAGGCTTATTTATTTTAGTGTATTTTAGTGGTTTAATTTTATTATAATTATGTACATATATAAAATTACAAAAATATAAAATTATGAAGAATATCAATAATAAATAAAACGCTTAGTTTATTCTGGTGTAATGTACAATATTGGTTAAAAATCTAACTTTTGTATCTTAACTCCAAATCAAATGAAACCACCTTCATAAAATAGTTAATAAAAATTTATATATAATTAAGGATGATTTTGATGAATTTTGAGTTTATATGAAGAAGGCATTTTTTATGTGAAATAAAGTTTTTATTTTTATGTATTTTTATCTATAACTTTCATGTACAAAGTTTATTGATTTGATGTATAACTAATAAAGAATAGAATAGAGCCTAGAGCTCAATAATTGGGCAAAATAAGATAGGATTTTATTGTATATTTGGTCCTTATCTCCCCCTACTTTATTCATTGTCGACCCAGTCATCATGATGCATAGGTCTCAAGGTTTATGGTCATTCAATACCTATGGTATGTTATTTCTTTTTCTTTTATTTTTATTTATTCTTTTATTTTGGCTTTAGATATAGTATTTTATACAATATTTACATAATTAATAGTAGATGTTATTTTATACAAAATAATGCTATTTACATGCATAAAGCTAGGGTTTAAAGGCCAAAATGAAAGAATAAAGGTGATGAAATGGAGCATCACCCCCTATATTTGCCTTTGCTAGTCCCTATCAAACACTTATGCCTATAAATATAGAAAAGACAATAAAGAAATGAAAAAAAGAACTTGGATTGATTTTAAATTTCAAACTTGTCTTCATAAAATCAAACTTTGGAGCTCATTCAGACATTTGGAAGTCGGGTTTGGTCGGTTTGTTGGGAAACAGATTTGAAACACTAAAAACCTCTAAGGCCCCCAAGACTCTTCCCAAGTCTCCTCAAAAGTTAGGTCAGAACAAGTCGATGTTATACGTAATCCCTTATGACTATGAGTCTACCTTATAGAGTGTTAATGATATGTAGCCCCCCTCGGTTGAAGCAGTAAAAGATAGTCTTCTCCAACATGGTGACCCTAATTCCAAAATCCATCAATTCTTTCCTCGAGAAGCATGAGTATTCACTTCTAAGTTCAAGTGCAACTAGCTCAAGAAAAGGAGGTAAAGAAGAGAATGACCATTAACTAGTGTAGCTACCTATCCTAGATGCTTGACCAGTGTAGCCAAGTCATCCGGCTGTAGGCTCACATGAATTTGACTTTGAAGCTCAAGCTTGCTTATTGACTATATACATACATACTCCGACGAGAATTGATTTTTCTTTGACTTTTTCCCATCTTTTCTTTTTGTAGATTTTGGATATGCATTTTTTTAATGCTATATACAACAAAATTTACACCATGAATTTTCCTCTTAAGCCATTAGACTATCCCTCTTTTGAAGCACTATTGCAACCCACAAATTTCTGTCTTTAGACCTCTTCACTATTAGATCGAGTTGGGGCACAATGACCACAAATGTGTGGCTTCTGATGTTTCCATTGGCTTGTGTCCCATGCCAACAAATCTGTCCCTTTATCACTTCAAATGATACGATCAAAGTGCAAAGTGTAGGCGTGCAAGTTAGGTCAGTCGACAAGAGTCATGCACGTGTTTCGAAATATTCAACTTAGGCTATCAAGACGACACTGAACTAAGTCTTGTGGTCTCAAAGAATTAAGTCTAGTAGACTTAAAGCGTCTCAATTCCAGTTACTTAAAGGTTCTTGTGATTAAGTGGATTAAGATCTACAAGGCTTCAATCTTCGGACTTTACTTAGATTGGTTCAATTATCAACATCAATCCAAAAAAATGCAAATTTTATGTACAATGCAAGGAAAATAATTTTTTGATGATTTTTTTAGTTTTAAACTTCTCATTGATTTTTAAAAAAGTTTTGCAAATTTTTATATAGGTTTTTGAAAATATTTTGCAAATGTCTTCGGGATTTTTAGGTTTGAATTTTATTTATGATTTTTCAAAAAAAGATTTTTAGAAAATAATTATAAGCAGATATTTACATAAGAGTGCATATTATTATTTACAAGAGTTTTGGTGAAGAATTTATACAAGTTTATTATTTCCAACTTTATATACAAAGTTTGTAGAGAATTTTATTTGTTTGGATTATGTAAATTGTTCTTAAAATAATTTCTAAAGATTTTTATAAACATTTTGAGAAATTATTTTAAAAAAATAATTTTAACAAATATTTTTACAAATATTTACAAACTTCAAAAATCATTTTGCAAATATTTCCAAACAATATATATAGATTTTCCAAATAAATTTGCAACCATTTTTCAAATCATTTATAAACAAATTTTCAAAATATTTTATTCAAAAATATAAAAAAAGTCTTTACAAACAAAATATTTTTATAAAGATTTGAAAATATTTTACAGATTACTTTCCAAATAGTTTTCAAAAGATTTTTCAAATAGGTTTTCTAACCATTTTACAAACATTTTGCAAAAACTTTTTAACATGTTTATTACTAGTGCTTTCAAAGAATTAGTGTGTATTTTATTACATAGCCATATTATTTAAAATATGAAAGTAAGATTTATGGTTAAAGTATATAGAACGTATATATGACCCACCTATACTTAGCTTGAGCTATCCTAATAGATCAGATAGTAAAAGAAAGACATAATTCGTACTAACTATAGAAAAATCTATGCTGAAACAACAAAAGAAAGAATGAATGAGAAGTCGATCATCCCCCATATACTTAGGATGAAATAATCCTAAGTATAAGAGACTGTACACAAGGCAAGGAGGGTCAAGGGTAGGAATGTACGAAATCATCCGCTTGACTTGTCTCCCCATACTTAGGGTAAAATATCCATAAGTATATACAGAATATCAAGAGTTGAGGGACATGTGATGAATATGCATTTCATCATCTTTATTCATTTATTTTATCTTAAAATCCCTTTTTAAAAATATGTAAATATTAATAAGTTCATGTTTTTCTTTTTATTATTCTTTATTATTTTGTAAATATAGATCAAAACAATTATTTTTAACCTAAAATAAATAAATAAATAAAGAGAAAAATAAAGATAACAAAGACTATATATGCAATAAATACAGGCTGACTCTAACACGAGTGGTCAAGACTTGACCTGATCGACAAGGAATAAATTAGAGGGAGATAAGGCCTGGTATAGAAAAATAAAGAAAATTTAAGTTCATTCATTCTCATTGTACAAATTGCATATATGTCATCTATTTTGTATATGAAATCTTAATCTATTTTATTTATACCTCTATTCATTCCAAATAATTTTTTATTATCAAATTTTGTACATAAAAATAAGTTATAAATATTAAAAATAATTGTAAGAAGATTCATTATTCATTATGTAAATAATGATACTTTGGAAAAGTTGCAAAACCAAACTTCCCAGACTCATATCTTCTCCATAAAAATTTAAAAATAAACAAACTCAGTTTCACTCTACTCTAACATTAAAATGACAATAGTTTCATTTAAATCAGAGTTAAGATGCAAAATGTGGCTTTTTGAAGTGTATTGTACATTGTGTATATACTAAATATTGTGTGAATACTTTATTTTGATTATTTCTTGTACATATTTGTGCATATTATATTTTAAAATATTTGTAAATATTGTATTTTATTCAATTAAAATGAGAATAAAGATTACAAAAATCAAAAGATACAAAAATAAATTCATTGTGCATATTGTACATACCACTATGTATATTATAACTTTATCTATTTTATTAAATAATTTATTTATTTTGTAAAAATAAAATAAAAATATATTTAAAATCCTTGTAAAATGGTGTAAATAAATAAAATATTATATTATATAATTATCAATAAAAACAATTTATTAAAAATCAAAGTTTTGTATATATAAGTAAATATGCTTTATGAATAAAGGGTATTATTTATTTTTAACCTATTAATTTAATTTATTTAATTTATTAAAAATAAACTAAATTACTTTATTTATTTACATTTTCTATTTATATTATTTATTTATTTAAATTTTCTCTGGATGTTAAATCTAATTTATTTACATTTTACATGGTTTTTGTCCTTTTACGGTTTGTCCTATTCGGACCTGCATCTCATTGGGCAGACCCAAGTTCGTTGACCTCGGTCAACTCCATATTCTCCTGCCTAGCCCGTTTATTCTGTTCACCGAAGCCATTTCACCTCTTCTTCCCCCTTGATCCGATCATTTTCAACATACAATTCTTTCATGGATTCTTTCCCCAAATAACTCTCTACTCCGCCTGATCATTCTTTTCAAATAAGTTGCTTTGATCTGTGTGCGACCCGTCTTCTAAATCCACTAGACCCCTTTTACTATAAAAGCTCCTCCAGATCTCACTGCCCCTTCTGATCCATTTTGAGAAACTTCTTCCCCGAGAATAGTTTCTAGAGAAAACTACTGTGACAGAGTAGCTCCTCTTCGATCGGGAGCGCATGAGAGCCGCTTGAAGGAGAGATCCACCGCTACTGTTGAACCTGCGTAGTTCAGCTTCTCCATCAGATGTTTTGGATCGAGGTGGCCACCATCCTCCATCCATCGTAGGTAACCTTAGATAGTTTCCATTTGTTTTTGTTTTCATTTTCGCTTTGATTTCCTTTATTAGCTCATATCAGTTCATTATTGTTCAACCTCTGATCAGAGGTCATTCGTTCATCGATTTCAGATCCATTTTCATAGACCTTCATCACAGGAACTTTCTACGCTCTCTCTCATCCCTGATCACCTCTAGATCACATAAGATCTGGAGGTCGACCTCTATTCCGATCATACCCACCGGAGGTATTCATCCACCTGCCATTTGTCATCATTTTCACCTAACAAGGAAGGTCAGAGCTCCGTATCTGAGCAAGAAAAATTTTATAGGGCTTAGGAGTATACTGGAGTGAAATAAGTGCTCTCTGGAGCGTGTTTGTCAGTAGCATCCACCTGGGCTACCAGCACGTCATACAACCAACTTCGAGCTTAATCGAGACATCACAATAAAGGAGATGGACAATAGGAACCTATAGCAGTCATCAGGAGGCGTTTGGAGTATAAATCGAATAAAATCCACCTGATTGAAGCTCCGCAAGGACCTCCTTCATCTGAGTTCTTCAAGCTGATCATATTGCCGTCTAACAAGAACTGTTGCTTCCAGATCAGATCTGAGATGTTGAGGAAGCCCCAAAGCCCAACCATTGGTTTAGATCAAGAGGCGCTACCGGAGCCCTTCGATCTTATATGGAGAGCATGAGATTTACTGGTACATTTCTACCCGAGTCCCTGCATGATTTTAATTTTGTAAATAAGTGCTTCTTGGACATATGTCATTATGTGAGTGTTTTGATTATTTGCATTGTTCTCCTTGTGGTTTGGTTTAAGTTTCTGTGTTACGTTTAAGCCTCTCTAAATAAATATATTCCATCGGGGTTCACGCACGCGCATCTCACATGTGTCGGCATGCCCGCATTTGGAAATTTTGAGTAAAGAAACCCGTGCTTTTATTTTAGTTATTGATTCAGACCCCAAAATAACTTTTTCTTCAATTTGGTCCCTATGATAATGTATCTTGTTTTGTGTGTGTAATTGAGCCTAATAATTAGCTAAACATTTCCAAAAATTCTCTAAAAAATACCGTAAGCTCCTGCTAACTAGTATTAGCTCACCTAATTTTGGCTTTGAATTTTGTTTATTTTTATTATTTTAAATTTCAAAGATACCTTATTTTGTCTCTGTTTATAAAAAATAAAGCACTAAAATTATAAAAACTCTTTGAAAAATTCTACAAAAAATTATGTATGTTTCTTTTCCTTTGTTTGATTTTCTATACAATTTCCATTTTTCAATTCCTTATAAAAACCAAAAAATGTAAAACACTCAGGAAACATAAAATCCATATAAAATCACGGAAAACCCCTAAAATTTAATTAAAAAAGCTTTTTGAAAACTGTGAAAAATTTCCTCCATTTCTGTATATACTTTACATATTTTTGACTTCGATTTATATTTAGAAACACAAAACATTTTACTTTTTTATGTTTATTATTTGTATTATTTTTAATTATATTAAAATTCCCAAAAAAAATAAAAATCTTCCAAAAAATCATAAAAATCGTACAAAAATTTAAAAACAAAAATATGTTTATTTTAATTATCTGTATATTTTTGTTTTATTTTAAAACTCCAAAAGTTTCTCTTCTTTGCTTTTCTTTTTATTCTTTTTATTTGTTTTATTTTGTTTTGATTTAAAAATATAAAAACATTTGCAAAATTTAAAAATTTATTAAAAAGATAAAATCAGAAACCAATAAAAAATAAAAGTTAAAAATCTAAAAACTAAAACGATAAAAATCCACAAATTCCAAGATTTGTTTGCTTTGATATCCGTCTTTTATTTCTTTGATATTTCATTGAATTAATTAGCCCTCGAGAATTTATTGTTGCTTCCTTGAGTTTGACCTTGTAAGCTATACAGGTAAATAAATAACATATTTATCTCTTCCTTACTTTTCTTCTATTTTTGTCTTCTTGAATTGTGAATAAAATTAAATAATTTATGTTGGGATTTTTAGTGGGTTACGATGATAATTGTACATATTTCACATTTTACTTCTCCTAGTTTTTTCTAAAAAACCATTAAAAATCTAAAACCATTAAAAATCTTATTTTCAACCAAGAGTGACGTTACCGGGGAGGTATGACGAGGGTAGCTAGATTTCATATTTAAATGTTATTCTTGGTTTGTATATACTTGTTTTTTTCCTTCTATTTTTGTCTTATTTTTCTATCACGTATTTATTCTCTATATTTCTATCCCTTATTTTATGTCTTTTATTCATTTTATTTTTTTATCTATATAGGTTTATTAGATTGTACTTTCTGGTCCTTCCTCTGGGGAGAGGAATTCCAGAGTTATTCTATTGTCTAGAAATAAATCTGTATCTCTGATCTCTGCTAAAAACTCGCAGTCCTCGGAACATTGAGATTCAAGCACTCTCATTTTAGACACAACATCTATTGGCTTGGGCCCAAGCATGGTCTCTATCAGATCTTATCAGTGCTGGAGTGAAATGTGATCTCTCCAATGTTATAGTCAACTGTTGATTCAGTTGTTTGAAGGAACTGTCGGCTAAGGATAATCAGGGTATGGAGTAGAGGTGCGTAGGTGTCCGTGTTCAAGACAATGGAATCATCAGGGAACTACATCCCTTGAACAGTGATGATCACATCCTTCAACATGCCCTTAGTCTTCTTGATTGATCGATCAACGAAAAATAGAATCATCTGGATTGGCTTGAGTCACCCTAACAAAAATTATGTGAGTAGTGACGCTGGCAGAAGGTTGATAGAAGATCCATTATCAAGCAAAGTACACTCAAACTCTTGATTAAAAATGGTGCTTGTAATGAGTGGTTCTCCCTTATCTTTCTGTTTGTGTGGGAGATTGCTGATGGCGTTTATTGTAGCCATGGTCAGGATGTGTGTCTCTGCTTTATTTTGCTTGCTGCTTGGACGCTTTGTGGTGCATGCCTCTTTAAGTCCTTGTTTCACTACAGGCTTGTACTCTATGTCTTTAAACAATGACATTTTAAGAATCAAGTTTTGTAAAATTTGGACTATTTCAAGATCAGACAAAGTATTTGTTTTCAAATTTTCACTATTTTTTATTTAATTGCTGAAGGAAAAGGCATATGTAAATAAAAAGGATTTTCATTCAAAATTCTATCCATATCTTTTGGTATAGGTAGATGGCAAAAAGGAATACAATCATCTACATGTGCTGGACCAAAATCGACAGGCTCGACTCCGGTTCTGCTGCAGGTGCTGGCATCTCCAAGGTTGGTGCATCATCACTAGTATTACTGTTTTCTTTTTGTATTTTGTAGTTTCTGCAAATTTTACCTTTTGGTGTGGGTGGTGCTTCTCTATCCAAGAATTGTGATGGCCCTGAAATCGGCATGGCTGATGATTAATTGAGCAAAAGTTGAACCCAAGGAATCGATGTAGTTGTCAGTGGAGTTTTGACTAAACCGTCCAGGGGTCGACATCTTGAATGAAATAAAGAAGATCGATGAAGGATACAATGATGAACAAGAAATAAAAGGAGTGTAAAATAGTAGAAGGCTCATGATGAGTGGGGGGGTCAAAGAAGAAGTATGAAAGAAGAGTGTTAAAAATGTGCAAGTAAGCGGGACTTTGATCTTTGAACCTAATCTAAATAGACAAACACCAAACAAAATTGGATTCACCAACTCACTCAATGTGAATCCATAAGAGCTCGACTATTTTTGTATTTTCAGTTTTAGAGCTATGATTTAGGAAAAAGTATTACCATGAGTCCTTAACGACTAGCCCTAAAGGAGAGCGTGTATTGCCTAGAAAGTATCCCCGTACTTATTCCACCTCCTTTGTATCCTGTGATTTTTACTTTTTAAGGTCCCCAACACCAATCCTGTATGGCTACTCAGCCAAATAAAAGAGAGAGGAAGCTGATAGAGGAAACCTCTACTTCCCTCATAAGCGAGGTACTCAAATGCAAACCGATGAGATAGACACACCCGTGACGGCGTGGCCTAGGCTCAGTACTTCAGACCAAGTCGGATACTCTAAACAAGGTGGGAACAACATCCTCGATCATGCCCTACTCAGTCATGTATAATAGAAGCGCCAATACTTCTCCGATCCCAAGTGGTATTTGAGGCAACCATAGATTGAGTTTTGGCTCTATTAGTCAAGGGTCGTACCTCGCTCAGTTTTGAATGTACTTGAATACAATGTGGGATTTCTGAACCCTAAATAGTGATGTTCATTACGAATTTTATTTAGGTCAAAGTTCAATTAGTAGTCCCCTTGTTTAAATTTTTTATTTTCACTTTTTTGAGTATTTTCAATATCAAAATGCATAACGATTTTTTTAGAATTTATTTTTGCATAGTTGCACAAAATCAGAGGGAAAGAATGACAAAGCAATGTAGGGTGACATTAAGATGGAAATCTCACCTTAGTGCGTAAATTATGAATGCTCAGTTAGAGGGCTTACAGCTCTTCTCAACATTCTCCATGTGGGATGCAAGGAAAAAAATTTTAAAACCTAATCTATATGCCAATTTGCACATGAAGAAATCACCCTAAATAGGAATTGTTATTAACGGGAAGAACCAAATGTTAAATACTAGAAGAGAAACCTAAGGGTCCAATCTTGGAAGCTCTTCGGTGCCCATTACAGTGGGTCCTGAAAGTGATGTATGGAGACCTCTTACGGCACACGGTTTCAATTCCAAGTATTCAAAAATTAAGCCTTGATCTAAGTCCAAACGTAGAAACAATAGGTACATGGAAGATATTAGATGTTTGGCCTTAGAATAACGAGCAAGAAATCCTACAAAACTAAGGACTCATTCTAAAAAAACAAATAAAAATAAGGCAAAAAGCATAAAATATGGAAAACAAAGAAAATAAAGGCGATAAAGTCACGACCAAGTTTGATGAGCCCCCAAGTGAACAAATACTTGGAAATTGGGCCCAAGTGTCCAAGTCCAAGTCCACCTATATTATTACAAATTAATTGTGCCAAAATAAAATAACACTCTCTCAAAAAATAAAAATAAAAGGCACTATGCTAATGATCCTCCTCTCTCTCTCTCTTGCTCTCTCCAAATAGTTAGCTAGTGGAATATCTACTCTCCTCATAACTTGGGTGCTCCAACCACCTAGGAGGTCATCGTCGCCCCGAGGTCCCTCATAAGAAAAATAGAGACGAATATATTAGCACAATGAAACAATTATATCAAATAAAGAGAAAATAAATGAATAAAAATAATGAAGAGACAACTAGACCCAAAAATCTATCCTATGTGTTGTTTTCCGGCAACGACACTAGTTGATGAACTCAATTTTGGCGAGGGTCTAAAAGTATCCTCACGAAAAGCAGAGATAAAGTGTCGTTGAGGTGACCACTCACTAAAGTTAAGTGATCATCAATAATAAACCAACATGAATGAAATAAATAATCAAAATGAGGGGTCAAAATTTATTATAACCCTATATATAAATGTATAGTTGAAGTATGTATAGGATGTTGAACACATGGAGAACAGGGAATAGACAACTAAAATTGACTAAAAAGACAATAGATATTTTTGGGATTTTATGGGTTTTTTGTAGGTTTTATTAATATATGTTTTGGAATTTTGTTTTTATATTTTTTAGATATTTCACTTTTATAATTTTTTATATTTCTTTTTATATTTTTCTGATTTTTATTTTCCTTTTTCGTTTTACGTAATTATACAATAAGTATGTATGTAATATATATAATATAGGTAATATAGATAATAAAAATATAAAAAGACAAAATTAGAAAAATACTTTAAGATACAATACTTTTTATTTTTTACGATAATAAAAATATATTTGGTATTTTTTAATAATAATATAAGAAAATATATTTATATATAATTTAGGCATTTATATTTATAGATATAACTATAAATTTTCAAAAATCACTAGATAAAATATTTTTATTTTTTATATTTTGTTCTATTTTTGAATTTTTTCTTGTGATTATTACAAGTTTTTAGGATTTTTAATGGAATTAAAACGTTGAAACAATGAATTATATTTATAGTTTGAATTTTTTTTCGAATTTAAAAATAGAAAAAAATTCCAAAATTTTCTAAAACTATATTTATCATATAGTAAATACAACAGACAAAATTTAGAAATAGAAAAATATATTTTTGTTTTTTTTCTAAAATATTTTTTATTTTTATAATGAGTTTGGATCTTTTAAATTTTTTATGTTTTGCTATTGTTATGAATTTTGGCTTATAAATGAAAAAATAGGGTAATAAAAAAGTACATTTTTTTGGAATTTTTCAAAATATTTTTCTATTTTTATATTTTCTAAATGTGACAGTGAAAAATAACTTTGTTTTTTATTGTTAATAAATAGAACAATAGAATAAAATACTTTACTAAAAATATATGTGGTAGGATATTGTTTAAGGTACCTATCCAAATTGTCTATGAATTTTAGGGCATGTGAGTTTTTTTAACAAAAATAAAAATCTAAAAAAAATGCAGCCTAGCAAAGGTATTTCTGCAAATATATAAAGTTTAGGCACTCTTTTCGAACATCCCAGAGAAGTTCAGGGCTAAAAATGCAAATTTCCCTAATATTTGTAATAATATATATCTAGAGGGGTATTTCTATAATTAGTACAAAATTTGGGGTGAGGCAAATGCAAATATCACAGAAAACAATACACTAATATTGCAAAAACATATACTAAAATGAAATACAAAAAGTTCACGAGTACAAATGCAAAATACTAGTCCCCTCATGCACACAGGTACATGAGGTGATGTGAATTGGACCTAAATGCAAATATATAAAGTACACGAGCTTACTAAAAAGTTTACACGAAATATATAAGAGCGGAATAAAGTTTTTTTGACTAAAAATAAAAGATAAAATGTACATGGGTATGAGGCAAAATTAATTAACCCCACGTTGTTAATCAGACGAGTAGATTTTGTCACTTAGACACGTGGCACACTTAGGTCAACCAATACCACTTCCCAGATGGAAGCTTTTGATTATATCCTAGGAAGGATCAAATGACTACTGATTGCACGATCCAATAGCCTGGATCAAAACTAGGGTGAGGAGGGAATCATACGACGGGTTCAAGAATAGGGAAGAACAACCCTGTTACTGTGCTTCGATCGTCGATTTCCTCCAATTCTGAGCGTCTCCGATGAACTTTAAATACTCAAATAATTCGTCTCATCAGTCCTCATCTACATGAGGTATCAAAAGTCCCCGGGAACCATTCAGAGGACTCCCAACAGGTCAAAGAAGATGAGGTGACCTGAGACCCTC
Organism: Ottelia alismoides; assembly: GCA_037367405.1. NCBI lineage: Eukaryota > Viridiplantae > Streptophyta > Magnoliopsida > Alismatales > Hydrocharitaceae > Ottelia > Ottelia alismoides. The sequence continues at coordinate 203,608 of JAZKJV010007841.1, read as the reverse complement.
CTCCAACTCCAAAATTGCTTCATGTTGGCCTTTTAGCTCCAAAAACCTATACAGAAAGAAAGCAAAATTGAGGGAAAACTTCCTTGATCTGTTAGCGGGCGGAATGGATGCGAAATGGGGCAAGCGGACGGTGCTCCAACGTGCAGTGATGATGGAGCATCATTGACTTTATCTCGGGAAAACCAAGGTGGCTAGAGGCGCTTGTGGTGTAGAGAAATGTCGGGGGAATGGATTATAGGTGATAAGCGGGTCAGAGAATAGGTATATGGTGATGAGAAGGTTGTCGGAGCTCAGCTACAACGAATTACAAATTTGACATTTTAATTAAAAATAACATTAAGTCAAGAAAAACTAAAGCTAATCTATGTTATTCTAGATCTTAGGAACAGAAAGAAATACTACACTATGAAAATAACTGCATGGGCCAAGAGTCAGGTCAGAACTTGCTGAATATGTGATCTATCATTCTAAAAATTGAAAATAGATCTTAGTCTCCAAGTAATTAGTTGTATTTCATCATTTATCCTGCATTTTTATCATTCATGAACGTAGAATTAATATGTGCATTTTAACATGCATATTTGCATTAAATAAGAAGCGAATCCCCTTGTAAATATCACACCTATAATACATTATTTACCCCTATTTCTATATATTTTTCATTAACATAGAATTGAATAAAATCAAGTCTATAATTTACATGTTACTAATAATAATAAATGAAAAATACTAAAAAATACTACTTTAAAAATTGATCAATAAAACTCAAACCCTAGTTTGAGACTACAAACCTTTAAATGTGAATATCTTTTTCATATAGTTTCCTATGCCCCCTACTTACTTTTGAAAAGATGTACGTTCAATTATCTTCAAAAAAAAGATCAAATTCAAAAGAATTGGAGTTCATATGTAAAACTTGGGTTTTGGGTCCTTATTGTACAATGTACATATTGACTAATTTGGCCTTATTATTTTATGTATAAAAATAATCTTTTTTATTTATTTATTTTGCACTTATTTTCTATGATTGTTGTTTTAATAAAATATGTAAAACCAAAATAAAATTTGAGGTAAAAATCAAAGAAAATAAATCAATCTGAGTTTGTATATTTAGTCTCTAACTATATCCCCTCTATTTTATGCATTTTTCTTAATTATAAAATTTTCCAAAAAGTATATTCATTTGTAAGTATTTCTTTTATATTTTATTTGATTTTAATTTTGATTTTTTATATCATTTAATAATGACAAAAAAATCGCAAAACAAAAAAATGTGGTACTTTATAGCTATATGATACTACCAAAAATATTTTTTATACATATGATTTACTTTGATTTTAGATCCTTCACAGAAGTTGTAGAACTATGGATCCGAGCAAGTTTCATGTTGACTACTTTTAATTTGACCTCCTTTGTTATTTCTTTTCTAATTTTATTTGAAATTAATTTTTGATTTTGTGGGAGCGATAGGTGGCAACTCCTAGAGCCACCACATGTCAACCCCATTTTTATTCTCTTCTTTTTATTTTATTACTCATTTATCTATTTTAATTAATTTTTTTATTTTATTAATTTTTTATTTCTTCTATTATTATTATTTTATTTATTTATTTATATCTACATATTTATTTTAATTTATTTTTATTTCCTTTTTATTTATGTATATTTATTTTTTGTTTTAATTTAATTTTCATATTTTAATCTTTTGTCATTACGTGGCAGCCTAGGGCGTACCACATGGCCCATGCTACTTCTCTCTTCCTTCCACGTCGTTCACGCCCCCCACCCTACAACCGCTACCCTGCCTCCTACGGTGGTGTGCGGTGCACCACCTTCCACTCCTCCCTTGTACCCTCTCTCCTCACCACCCGCACACATGTCCCCATTCCACCTCCCACGACTCGGTCCCACGTAGCAGCTACCGTCACCCTACCTTGTGCAGCAGTGTCGGTAACTGCCCCTGCATACCTCTCTCTCCTACCCCTTGCTCGCACGACTAGTGCCCAATGCCCGACCACCTTCCTATCCTCCTATGATACTAGCCCACCTGTAATTGCCATACCATGAGATCACCGCCATCGTCGCACTTTTTTGGCTATCCTCCATTCCATGTATCGGAAAGAGAGAGAGCACTCATTAGTGACAAAGTCTCTGCATCTTCCTCAAGTAATGACCCTTCTTTGGGTGTGATCCTTGAACCTTCATTCAAGATGTAGCCATACCCCACTCCACTACCGAGATTCGGAGCTCATTGCCACAGATCCTCGAGGCAACGATCGGGGTCGAGCATAGCTCCCCCACAACTCTGGCGAACTCCCTTCCTACTTCTCTTCCTTCTTTCTCCTCCTTTGCTTTTCCTCTCTCAAGCCTTCTTCCTCTCTGCTACCCTCATCTCCCAAACTGCTCCTCGTTCTTTCCACATCATTGCACCTCCCTACTTTGCCCATCAAACTTCATCTCCACCATGCATCGCCATCACCATTAAGCCTCCAAGCGTAACCCCAGCTCCGCAGTCGTCTTCGCACAGGCTTTTTCCTTGCAAGCCACCCTTGTCTCATGGACCAATTCTTTGGAGCTCCTCATACCTTCGCTACACTTCGCACCACCACTCCGCCATCCTTGTCGGTCTTGTGTCGACCAGACGAGCCCTCAACTGCGATCCATGATCGTGAGTTGATTTGCTTCAGTCCCACCATCATCATCGCCGATGACATGCCAATGACTTTCCCCTTGCTTGTCGAGTTCGTCAGTAGTCCCATCCCTCTACTGACAATCGTGGACCAGCCGCCTTCGTGCTCTGCCTCGCACTGCCCAATCTCCATTGCCTTAGGCTACCTTGATCACCCCTGCACATGCATTGCATGTGAGGTCGGGTAATTTACAATCCCCTCCCCTCCCCACCGCATTTTAGCATAGTAGACGTGGGCCCTCACAAACCAAGGCACATGCCCCCCCTTAGAAAAACTGGCACCAGGCCCCTCCTTTCCAACATATTATATCAGTTCCCTTGCTAGCCTGGCGATATCAATGCACATGCTCGACACACGTGCCTTTGGGGAAATTGTAGTAGACACCCGGGGGCTTGGTAATAACATCTGAGCCCCTTCATGCATTTTTATTTCGGTATATTCATTTTAATAATTTCCATAAGAACCGTGTATTTGAGCCTCATTTTGAGTTGTGTTATAGATTTTTTATTATTCTAAAAATTGTGTCTTGTAGAACAATTTATGCCTATCATTGTGGATGTTTGATTGGATTATTATGAGATATTACTGATTTAATATAATTATTTTCGTAGAAAATGGCATATTTTTCCCGATACGTGTTATTGAATCAATATTAAATTAATCTTTTCTCCGAAAATTCGTAGTAGGAAGATTTTAGTGTGTTTTACTATGTGCCCAAAATTCATCGTAGTTGCATGCATATCAAAATCGTAATAAAAGAAATGGTGATTTCAGTAATTAATTTTTAATAGTCAGTAGATCAATTACTTTTAGGATCTACTAACTTTCCTAGTTCCTCTTTGTTATACTCATCCAAGATAATTTTATTTCAAAGGAATAAATTGGTTTGCTATTTATTAAAATCAATTTGCGAAAATTCATCCTATATGCATTATTAATTCATAATTAATTCATTTTGCATCAAAAATTTTCATAAAAACATATAGAGCATTAATCTCATCATTATCAATATTCGAGCAAAGTTTTAAGAATTTTGGATATCGTTTGATTGTAAATTACATTTTAACCCTTAAACTTACTTGAATATGCATTTCATTTATTAATTGCAAAAAATAAACAAATTCTCCGTTGAAAACCTAAATTCTGGACCAATTATTAACCAACCTAAGGAGACAACTGCCTCCTTGAGTTCAACCTTGAGCTTGCCTAAGTAAACTATAAATTTATCGATCGCTTTACTTGTCAAAATTATTTAAGTGTTCGTTTTGATAAATCCTGATTGCTTAACAATTCAACATAATTAAAGTAGGATTTCAGGGTTCATAAGAGCTCTGCCACTGAGGGTGGTGATGCTCGGATCTCAACCTTAGGTCCTCTTCCTCCACACCAAGCCAACCACCGACGTTCATGTTGTTACCAGGAAACTTCAAGACACAAGACTTGGGGATTTCAAGGGGCTAAAGGAGATCAAGAATCGAACAGAGCCGAAGGCAATACTTTATAGAGGGGCTTCTTCGACTAGGGCTTTGACTCGATTCAAAGATCCATCAACCAAGGAAAGATCAAGGCGTGTGAGTGCTTAGATCAAGGAATAAAAGTCGTGAAGGAATCAAGTGGTTTTAATGCAAGAATCAATCCCCAAAATTGGGTGAAACGAGGTCAAAGTCTTCTGATGGCTACAGGACTGGGGGTCAGAGAGTTGATTGATTTTGAATTTACCCATCAATAGTATCGAATTAACAATTTCGTTATAGTCAGATAAATTCGAATCGATCAAAAAATAAACGCACGAATCAATGAATCGACTAGTTAATTAATGTGTGGTTTGATTTTTTTAACATGTGCAAGCCACAGGTTCGACTCAAGGAGGCAAAGGAACAACTTCGGACCAGATTAGATGAATTAGCTCACGGTTTTCCAACAATATTTTTTTATAATTTTTTATGCGATGAAAATGCAAATGCACAAATGCAGACGAATTAGGTTAACAAGAAAATATACAACTTTGTCAAATCAATTTTTATGTGAAATTAATCCAAATCATCCAAGTTATATTTTTTTCTAAAAACCTAATCCAGCGACAAATGCAAAATGTATTTTTTTATAATTTTTGGGCTTAAGATGCACAAATGAAAAATGAAAACTTTTGGGGGTTTTATGCAATTTTTCATGCAAACGATATGCAAAAATGATGAAATTTTTACTGGAAATGAACCATGATGAAAGGAAGTTACACTATTTTTTGGAATTTTCTGACAATTTATGATTTTTATGAGTTTTTTAATGAAAACATAATGAATTAGAGTATTTTATTTCTAATAAATCCATGGAATCAAATTATCCAGAGAGAGATTTATCTCAAGTAGATATTCTAATTTGAAATCCAAGAGTGGCGAAATTTTTAAAAATGATATTCATGGATTTAATTAAAAATCAATTACAGAAAGCACTCTAGAATTTCTTTTATGCACAAGACAACTCTAATTTGTATAAATTTTGGATAGTAATTAAAGCACCTTAAAGACATAAACTACAATTTTTTCACAAATTTTTGGAGCAATATTTGATGATGTGCGGATTTCAGAGCAAAAATGGATAAAATATCACTGAATTTTAAGCTCTGATTTTTAGTTAATTATTCAATGCTCACAAAATTTTTATTAAGTAGACAAAAGATAAAGGTTTAAATGCTTTACAAAATGCTATTTTTTTAAAAAAACGATGCAAAACTGATGTCTAAATTATTGCTCAAAGCTATGTGTGTCTTTGAAATACAGAAATAAAAATAAATGAACTGAAATGCGTACAAGGACTCTTTTGTAAATAAAGTAAACTGAAAGATGAAAGTGCAATTTTCATTAAAAAATAAAACAAAAAAGAATTGAAATAAACCTTCACAAATCGTGGGAACTTGGGATCTAAGAATAGCTAAGGCACATAGATGGGGGCGGCTAGGGCTCGTGAGGGCCGCAGCTACGTGCAGTTGCGCATGTAATGGATTCGCGGCGGGGGAGCGGGGAGGTGCGGCAGTCGCGCGACGAGTTGCGGGTGTGGTCAACTGTGGCGGCGGCTTGGTGGATGGAATCACGCTGGCAGCGCGGGTGGCCTGGAGTTCGAACGTTGGCGAGGTCGCGCGGGGATCACACGGGCGGGCGGAATGGGCTGGCAGGCAGTCACACGCGCGAGGAGGCGCGCAACCTATGGAGAGGCTGCGGTAGGCAGGAGGTGGTGCCCTGGCGGTAGGCCGCGGTGAACGGCAGCGGTGGCTGGAGGCCGCGACCTGAAGGGTCGATGGGCAAGTGGGGCACGCCGCGGTTGCGGGGTGGCACGGTGATGGACCGTAGCGGGCGGAACTGGTACGAGGGAGGGCAGAGGTCCAGGGGCGGCAGTGCATGGTTCCCGCAGTCGCGAGCATGGGCGGAGGGCAGGCGGTTGGCAAGTGCAGCACCGGGGTTGGCGGAGATGGCATGGAGGCAGGCGGCGGTGGTGCCCTGGCGGTAGGGCACGGTGAATGGCAGCGGTGGCTGGAGGGCGCCACGAGTGGAGCGCTGCTCGTTGGGGGAGCGAGGAGGGAGGGGCGCGTGCGGAAGATTGCCTGCAGTTTTTTATTATTTTTTTTGTGTTTTTGCAATTTTTTATTTTTTTGTAAACAACAAACAATAGTGTGATGAAGATTGGTGATGATGATATGATTTGTTTGATGATGATAGTGGTGGTGTTTTTTTTATGTAGTGGTGGTGATGGTGAGGTGATATGAATCAACAAGGAAAAAAATAGTTAGATAAAAATAAAAAATAAAATGACAAGGAAATAGAGAAAGATTACTTATCTGTGATGTCGCCGAAGGGTGGAGCTACGGTGTGCGCCCTCCGTCGTGGCCTTAAGAGCTTGGCATGAGAAGCTCAAAGCTGGGCATCCTTACAAGTGGAGCTGCAACGACGAGAGGTCGCTGGATCGCACTTGAGAAAAATCTTGAGGAGGTTGTCGCTCAACCGTGAAGGAACTGCAGCTGTCACCTGAAACTCCAAGGGGGGCTCGCTCCTCTCCTATCGAAAGGTGGATGAAGAAAAATGAGGGAGGAGAGAAGAATAAAAGGAGGAGGAGGGAGTTAGAAAAGAGGTGGAGAACATGGAGGAATGTTGGAGGAAGTGGTGACTCGGAGTGGGGAACAAGTAAAGAAGTAAAAGGGAGAGAGAGAAAAAATAAAAGTATAATATATTATTAGTAAAATAAGTATACTACTAAAAATAATAATATAATATAAATAATTAAAAAATGGGGTGACACGTAGCAGCTCCAGGAGCTGCCACATCTCGCTCCCAAAAAATTAAAAAATTAAATGTGAAGAAAAATAAAAAAGAAATAACAAATGGGTTAAATCAAAAAGTGGTTAATACAAAAGTTACTCGTCTCGACGAGATCTACAACTTTCGTGAAGGGTCAAAAATCAAAGGAAGTCATCTGTACAAAAATAATTTTAAGTGGTATCTTATAGGTATAAAATACCATATTTTATCTTTTGCAATTTTTCGTCATTTTTAAATAAGAGAAAATGTCAAAATAAAGTTAGAGAAAATATGAAAGGAATACTTACAACTTAATCTATTTTTTTAGATTTTTAATAATTAAGAAAATCAAAGGATAAAATACAAGGGCAAAAAGGTCAATATGTACAATATGCAATAGGGGCCCAAAACCCAAGTTTTACATACGATCTCCTATTTTAATGAAATTAATCTTGTTTTGAAGGTATTTGAATGTATATTACTTTAAAAGTGAGTAGACCTAAATCGGACATTGTATGAGAGAGAGATATGCATGTTTTAAGGTTCATAGTTTCAAACTTGGATTTGGGTTTATTGGACAATTTTACAAGTTAGTATTTTCTGATATTTTCCCTTGATTAGTGCTAGTAATATATACACTACAGAGTTGGTTTTATTGGATATAGAGTAAGTAAAAAATATATACATGTAAGGTATTTACCGGTGTTACAAGTGAATTGGGATTCTTATTTAATGCAGATTTGAATACTAAAATGCAGATATTATTTATGCATGCATGAATGCTAATTATGCAATATAGGTGATGAAATGCATCTAATTACTTGGGAACAAAGCTCTATTTTCAACTTTTAGAGTGATGAATCACAGATTCATCAACCCCCTATACTTAAACCTTGCTCGTCCCCGAGCAACTAAAATGGAATGTAGGAGTGAAATGATTTTAGGTTCCATACCAAAGTCATGAACAAAAGATGAAAATGGAGCTTGACTCGACCTTTTGATTAATTGTGTGGTGGAAACTTATTGAGAACTGAACTTAAGACCTAACAGCCTTTAAGTTCCACAAGTCTTATATTCAAGACTCCTCAACAGTCATGTAAGAACAAATCCTCATACGCAAATTTCTGATGACCATGAATCTTACTTGTACTGTGTATGTGAAATATAGCTCTCAACATCAGAAATGACAAAGAACCATCCTCCTATAACAATGTAACTCTAATTCCCCAGTCCAGTAACTCTTTCCTCGAGGAGCGGGGTATTCCCTTCTAAGTTCAAGTGCAATCGGCTCAAGAAGAGAGGGTAGAGAGAAGAATGGACGATAGACACTGTAGTTACCTATCCTAGGATGCTTGACCAGTGTTGCCAAGTCATCCAGCTGCAGGCTTCTTGCAATCATACATACTCCGGCAAGCATTTTATTTTCAACCAGGCCTGTCCATTTTTTTGGAGTCTTCTCTTTTTTTTATTTTCTTCTTCTTTTTTTCTTTTTTTATATATACAAGGTGCAACATGTACGTAAGGAGTTTTTCTCCTTGAGCCAGTAGACTATCCCTCTTTTGAAGCTTTATTGCAACCCACAACATCCCGTCCTTATATGTCAACACCACCAGACTAGGTTGAGATGCACTACCCTCCCTAGAGGAGGACGGATGTTTCCACCCGTGTGCTACTCCAAGCTAAAGGATTCTACCACCTCAACACCTCATCAATGAAGAGCTACGTGCATGGTTCTTTTCCAAGTTAGGTCACTGTCTAAAAGAATCATGCATGTGTACGAAATATTCTGCTTAGACCAATCTAGATGGCATGTGAACATAGACTTGCTAACTCAAAGAATTAAGTCGCTTGACCTAAAAAATCTTAATTCCAGTTCCTATAAGATTCTTCTAAAATTAGATAGATTAAGGTCAAATCAAATCCATCCTCAACATCTATTTATAACTTGGTTCAGAACCCACTAGCTTTCCACTTTGCATATGCTAGATATGCAAATGAGATGCAGATGACATGCTATAGAGATGAATGAAATGCAAGACTCTTTTCTTTCTTTTTTTTGAAATGCAAGGATGATATGCAAGAGTAAATAAGAAGCCTATTTTTTATGTATTTTACAACACTTTTAGAAGAGTATTTTACCAATTTTTAGTTTACACAATATACATAATTTGTACACAATATACATATTATGCAAGTATTTTTTTGGTATACATCCTATTTTACAACAAATTTTAAAAAATTTATTATTTACAAGAATTTTACAAATTTTACAAGTGTTATACAATATATATGTATTTTACAAAAAAATTTATTTTTTTTTCAATTTTTATCCACCCCGTAATTAGTGCATAATATATACAAAAATACACGAAAATACGTGAAAGTACAGGCTATGGGTAAAGTATATATGTAATATATACATGTCCCCTATACTTAGCGTGTGATATGTTCTTAGAGCACGAAAAGTAAGGAAAAAGACATAGTTCGTGCTAAGCGTAGGAGAGCTAAAGTTACAAAAAGTATAGAAGTCGCTCCGCCCCCTATACTTAGGCTCTAGCAGCCTAAGTATAGAAGAAGATCAAAAATGGGGTGGACGAGGTCAAGAGGGGAAATGGATGAGTATATGCATGGTGAGTATCGGTCCCCCCTATACTTAGGCTCAGGTCAGCCTAAGTATAGGACATGATTGGGTATGACGACCGATGGGATCTGGAGAATATACAGAGAATGGTGAAGAGACTCGGGTCACTCTCCCCCATATACATAGGATTTGGTCATCCTAAGTATAGACATAAAATGAAATGTTATGGAGCGGGGGCAAGTGATTCGAATCACTTGGAAGGGAGGGAAAGAAAATATATACAAGAAGGAGTGAGAATGTACAAAGATCAAGAAGATTTGTGATGAACTTTCTTGCGGGATCGAGGGGGTGGATAATATACATATATGTCGCTGTCAGAATTGTCCTAAGATGAAAGTGAGCTGTAGGAATCATCCGACGAGGGTCGACACACAACTACTTGCTTAGATATGGCTTAAGAACAGCAGAACTGAGCTCCCTCATATAAATCACCTCATCTGGACCTGATGAAGATTCCTACGAAAATTCCTTCTCCGGTATGTTGAAGGAAGCTTTCTTAGTCGGTTTTCTAGAACCTGAATCATTGAGAGGGAGAGGAGAGTGACGCATCTTGAGGGGTTCAGGGGAACACCTTGAGGAATCAATTCTCGACTTCCTCTCACTAGATAACTGACTAGAAGAAGGAGCAACCATGGTTTTGGGTTGGGTCATTTCATTCTTGGTTGTTTCCATTGAAGGTCTGGGATGTGGTGTAGTGCTGACCATGGTTTCCTCATCGGACGAGTCAGCACACGTCTCGGAGAGGTGCTAGTGATCTCAGTTGGCTTGACAATAGTGGGCTCTTGTGTTGGATCATCAAAATGATCAAGGCAATCAGCAAAATTCGTGTCTGACTCAATGATAGCTTCAGGTCGTGAGTCCTCCTTAGAAGCTGTCACGGTGGTGGTGCAAGCAGTAGGTGCAATGGAGGTGTGGGGAGTCTTTGAACCAAAGGTCGGCTTGATAGTCGAGATCTCAGGTGTAGCAGAGAGGTGGGACTCATCTACCTCTCGATGGTCATGAATGTCAGCAACTTTGTGGGTTACCTAAGAGTAGAGTGTGTTAAAGAATGGGTGAGGTCTAAGTGCTCCCAATGTTGTGAAATCGATCTCTTGAGTCTCACAATCTATAGTCGCCTTAGCTGAGGCTAAGAACGGCTCCCAATAATAATAGGAGACTGGGTAAACTCTTCTTGGTGCTCAATGTCAATGGTCGTAAAGTCCACCTGAAGTAGAGTACCTTGGAAAGTTGTGATGATTGAAATGGTCCCTCTCGACCGTTTAATAGATCAATCAGCCAGTTGAACGATCTCTCTCGACTTTTTGATTGACCTGAGTTTGAGCTTGTCAAACACAGAGGTCAGGAGGATATTTATCGAAGAGTCATCATCGATTCTTGCATGAGTGAAGATAGTATCTTTGATTTCACATTCAACCCTAGGCAACCGCTTCACTCTGCGGCTCTTGGTCTTTCTCCCCATCACCAAAGAGGTGGCCATAGATACTATGTGTCTCTCAATCCTTGTTCTCTTTTGGGCATCAATTTACTCCTTACAAATCTCTTAAGGTCGGGGAAGTGATCTATGAACTTTACTAAGGGAAGCTTAAAAATCAGTTCTTCATCAAGTGCTTCCCTTAGGGCAGGATCCAATTTTTTTAAGTCTTTTTCATAATCTATTTTTATGATCTTTTTGAGATTTTCATTTTTTTGGTATACAAATGGTCAGAGTCTGGATTGGAGGGTAAGTGGTTTGTAGAAGGGGCATGTAGAATAGACTCCAGCTGTACAGATTGTGTGGATTCCCTAATGTCCGGTTGATTTTCATTATCAAATCCACTTACTTCCTTTTCCACTTTCATACCCAGCCTGGTAGAAATTGAGTTCAATATTTCCATGACATCTCTTAACTTGTTACCAAATGATTCATTTTTCTCAATAAGTCTACAAGTGTCATCCTCCACAAAATTCTCATGACAAATCATGGGAAAGTTCTTCTCAATTAGAGGATATTGCCGAGATATTGGGGTATTATACCCAACATACCTAGACTCTGACATGTAATGCTGGGTCGAGTGTGGACCATATGAATAGTAGATTTTGGTCAGAGCCTCGTATAATGGAGTCAACGAACGGGGGACTGGTAAGTCTATCTCATGAGTCCAATCCTGTGAATGTGCAGGCTCTTTAAATGGCTGGTAAGAGGGTTGGTCGATGTAAGCTTGATCACTAAAGTCAATCAAGTATAGAAAATCGTGATGTGCAGGCCTCTTCATTCGGTATGTTGGATCGACCATGTTATGCCCTAAGGTCAAGTCAGGACGTGTATATGTAAATTGTTGTCCGATCCCTACTTGAGGTGAGAATGAAGTATGTGGGGGCACATAATTCTGCCAATCATCTGTCTCAGTAGTGTCTTGCTCTTCATTCAGTTCTTTGATTCCAGTAAGCTCTCGAGAATAAGGACAGTCAACCCAAGATGGAAGTGGGTCCGGAGTGTTAGAATATGGAGTAGGTGAGAAATGCGAAGGAGTAGAGAAGTCACTCGAAGTCCTGACTTCATAATCGGGTCGAGATGGAACCGACCATGGGTAAGGGTATCCCGTGGATGGCGGAGGATACATGGAATAAGGAGAAGGTGAAGATGAATGGTATATGGTCAATGAGGAATGATCAGAGGTCTCAGGGTATAGGGAACAATATCCCGTTATCTTGAGGAGGAAAGGATGAATGTAAGCAGATCAGGGTAGAAAACGTGCAATTACACAGGGTAACACACATTGACAGACACAAAGACAAACGAAAAGTTCACACTCGTTACGGTGGAGGACCCGAAACTAGGTCCGATTAATATGGTTGTTTTAAGTGTGATTTTTCAAACAAATAGTAAGGATTACGTGGCTATAGGGAAGTCGGCTCAAAGCCGGATGTGTCTCCCATGTTTAACATGTCGCCTATGATACCAACTCCCTTCCATTCTTCGCTCCTATCCCCATCTCAGAAGTTCAAGGACCTGCCCCTATCTACCTACCGAAGTAGGCGGAGATTGACAAGGCTTTTAAATTCACCCCGAAGGGTTACTAGCAACTTGTCGCGGTGCACTGCTGCTTCGCCCCTATCTACCTGCCAAAACAGATAGAGGCTACTTGGCGTTGATCAGTTGAAGCTATAAGAATCCAACCTGTGATATTTTCTAGGATTGGGGTACGCGATATGGAAGGCGGGGATTTTGGCTCTACCTTAGGGTGTGTGCACACACTCTGTACCCTCACTCAGCCTAAAATCAATGTCGGGGTTACTCTCCCACAAACAAGGGTTAATTTTAGTTAATTTTTTGGTCCAATTCAACTAGTAGACCCAATTTTAGAAATTAGTTATCACTGTAATTAATCCACATAAGTAATCACGTCTACCGTCCAGTCACAATTCCTTTATCCTAGGTTAGAAAAACCGAGAGAGAGAATCAGAAAAAGCCAATGCAATCAATAAAACGATGCTGAATGCTTGAGAAAGAAATCTTATAGTGCCTCCAGCTCTCTACAATGCAGGATGCAATACTGAATTGAAATTTTACACTATACGAAGTGCAATCGATGAAAAGCTGCTCATAGACAGGTAGTTCTACTAGCAAGTAAAGAACGAACTTGAATTCGGCTAAGTTCTGCGGTCTAAGTACGTCTTTTAATGGTGAAGTGTGGTCATAAATAATACGAGCACAAATAGTCCAAAGAAAGCTCCAAGAGTCGCAAGTGTAGGTTCTATGCTACGTCAAGCAACCACACAACACATAGACTCTTTATATTATTCACCTACACGTGCAAGAACCCAAACGAAACTGCTACAAATATGCAATTACAAGGTAGTGAAAGTCCCTCTTTAATGATCATCTTGGCGTCTCAACATCCGACTCGATCAACGAATCGTCGGCCTCCGATGCTCTTCGAGATGCGTCGACTTCAATAAAGCCACTCCAAGTCCACCAGGCCCTCGCACAAAAAGATGTAATTTTATGATAAAGAGATATAAAAATATACAAAAAAATGATTAGAAAAATAATTAAGAGAGAAAAGTGGATAATTACAAGGTGGCTCAGGGGCCAGACTACCCGAATGAATGGAAAACGTAAATATAATTTTCTAAAATTATCCTAAGCCGTTTGCTTCCCCGACAAACATTGCCATTTGATTGATTCTGAATTGACCCTTTTAATATTATTGAATTAACAATTTTGTTGCAGACAGATAAATTCGATTCGATCAAAATTAGCCACATGAATCGATGAATCGACTAATTAATTAATGTGCAATTTGATGTTTTTTTAACTTGGGGAAGCTCTAGGGTCGACTCAAGGAGGCAAAGGAACAACTTCAGATCAGATTAGATAAATTATCTCACAATTTTCCAAGAGGGATTTTTTTGTAATTTTTTTATGCGATGAAAATGCAAACGCACAAATGCAGATGAATTAGGTTAACAAGAAAATACACAACTTAGTCAAATTAATTTTAATGTGAAATTAATCCAAATCAACAAAGTTATATTTTTTTTCTAAAACCTAATCCAGTGACAAATGTAAAATGTTTTTTTTGGAAATTTTGAGCTTAAGATGCACAAATGAAAAATGCAAACTTTTTTGGGATTTTTATGCAATTTTTCATGCAAACGATATGCAAAAATGATGAAATTTTTACTAGAAGTGAAACATGATGAAAGGAAGCTAGACAATTTTTTTTGGAATTTTCAGACAATTTATGATTTTTATGAATTTTTTAATGAAAACATAGTGACTAAGAGTATTTTATTTCTAATAAATTCTTGAAATCAAATTATCCAAAGAGAGATTTATATTAAATAAATATTATAATTAGAAATCCAAGAGAGTTGAAATTTTGTAACAATCATATTCGTGGATTTAATCAAAAATCAATTACAGAAAGCACTCTAATATTTTATGCACAAGACAACTCCAATTTGTATGAAATTTGGACAGTAATTAAATCACATTTAAAAACATCAACGGTAATTTTTTCACAATGTTTGGAGGAAAATATTTGATGATGTGCAAATTTCAGTGCAAAATTGGATAAAATATCACTGAAGTTCAAACTCTGATTTTTATTTAATTATTCAATGCTCACAAAACTTTAATTAAATAACCAAAATATGAAGATTTAAATGCTCTGCAAAATGATATTTCTTAATTAAAAATTGATGCAAAACTGATGTCCAAATTATTTCTCAAAGCCAGGGATGTCTTTGCAATATAGAAATAAAAATAAATGAACTGAAATGTGCACTAGGACTATTTTACCAATAAAGTAAACTGAAAGAAGAAAGTGTAATTTTCACAAAAAAATAAAATAAAAGAATTGAAATAGACCTTCGCTTATCGTGGGAACTTGGGATCCAAGAATAGCTAGGGACATAGATGGGGGGTGGCTTGGGCTCGCGAGGGCAACGACCACGTGTGGTCGTGCTTGCAACGGAATCACGGTGGGGGCACGAGGAGGTGCGATGTCACGTGGCGAACCGCGAATGGTGGCTTGGCGGATGGAATCGTGCTGGCAGCGCATGTGGCCTGGAGTTCGAACGACGGCAAGGTCGTGCGGGGATCACATGAGCAGGCGAAGTGGGCTGGCAGGCGGTCATACGCACGAGGAGACGCGTGACCTGCAGAGAGGCGACAGTAGGCTAGAGGCGGTGCCCTGGCAGCTGGTCGCGATGAACGGCGGCGGTGGCTGGAGGGCACCGTGAGTGGAGCACCGCTTGTCGGGACCGCGAGGAGGAAGGGGCATGTGCGGAAGGCTGCCTGCAGTTTTTTTAATTTTTTGTGTTTTTTGAAATTTTTTATTTCTTTTTTAAACATCAAACATTAGTATGATGAAGAGTGGTGATGATGATATGATTTGTGCGATGATGATAGCGATGGTGTTTTTTTATGAAGTGATGTTGATGGTGATGGTGATATGAATCAACAAGGAAAAAAATTGTTAGATAAAAATAAAATGATAAGGAAAATGAGAGGGATTATTTACCTGTGATGATGCCGAAGGGTGGGGTTGTGATGTGCGGCCTCTGTCGTGACCTCAAGAGCTTGGCGTGAGAAGCTCGAAGCTGGGTAGCCTCTCGAGTGGAGCTGCAATGGCGAGAGGTCACCGGATCACACATGAGAAAAATCTCGAGGAGGTTGTAGCTCAACCGTGAAGGAGCTGCGGTTGTCACTTGAAACTCCAAGGGGGGCTCGCTCCTCTCCTATCAAAAGGTGGATGAAGAAAAATGAGGGAGGAGAGGAGAATAAAAAGGAGGAGGAGGGAGTTAGAAAAGAGGTGGAGAAGATGGATGAATGGTGAAGTGGTGACTTGGAGTCGGGAACAAGTAAAGAAGAAGTAAAAGGGAGTGAGAAAAAATAAAAATATAATATAATATAAGTAAAATAAGTAGGCTACTAAAATAATAATATAATATAAATAATTAAAATAATAAAAAAATCCGAAAAAATAGGGTGACACATGGCGACTCCAAGAGCTGCCACGTACCGCTCCCAAAAAATTCAAAAATTAAATGTAAATAAAAATAAAAATAAATAACAAAAGAGGTTAAATCAAAAAGTGGTCAACACAAAAGTTGCTAGTTTCGACGAGATATAAAACTTTTGTGAAGGGTCGAAAATCAAAGGAAGTCATCTGTACAAAAATAATTTTGGGTGGTATCTTATAGGTATAAAATACCGGATTTTATCTTTTGCAGTTTTTTGTCATTTTTAAATAAGAGAAAAAGTCAAAATAAAGTTAGGGAAAATATGAAAGGAATATTTACTACTTAATCTAATTTTTTTGAATTTTTAATAATTAAAAAAAATCAAAGGATAAAATACAAGTGCAAAAAAGTCAATATGTACAATATACAATAGGGGCCCCAAATCCAAGTTTCACATACGATCTCCGATTTTAATGAAATTGGTCTTGTTTTGAAGGTATTTGAATGCATTACTCTAAAAGTGAGTATACATAAATTGATCACTATATGAGAGAGATATGCACGTTTTAATGTTCATAGTTTCAAACTTTGATTTGGGTTTATTAGATAATTTTACAAGTTAGTATTTTTCTGATATTTTTCCTTGATTAGTGTTAGTAATATATACACTATAGAGTTGGTCTTATTAGATATGGAGTTAGTATAAAATATATACTTGTAGGGTATTTACATGTGATTTTTACAAGTGAATTGGGAATGAATAACTCATTTGATCTCCTGACATCAATCAGCTTCACATCTTTCTTTGTGCATAGATGATCTAAATATATCAAGTATTTTAATATGACTTACTCTTTAGACTTCTACCTCTTCAAAGTCTTCTACCATATTTCAAATTCTTCCATTACATTGGCAAACTCGTGGATAGGGAACTGTACTAGCTACCTACCCAATTTCTTGTACCAATTCCGGGATCAATGGTTGGACCATGCAAAATCTAAAGTCTTTTTGGGATAAAGGAACAGATGACTCTGTAGATATGAATACTAAAATGCAGATATTATTTATGCATGCTTGAATGCTAATTATGCAATATAGGTGACGAAATGCGGTCTAATTACTTGGGAACAGAGATCTATTTTCAACTTTTAGAGTGATGAATCACAGATTCACCAATAGTTGACCGAGGATAACTGATCTTGACTCCTCATTGATCCACATGGACCGCTAGAGGACAAACAAATAGATAAAACATGATTAATTCAAATTAAATAATAAATGATTTTATTTATTTTTATTCAAAATATAAAAAAATATTATTTTATGTACTATTTCAATATTATTTTTTTTACGACTTAATTTATTGTATGTTTCTTTTTAGGGTAAAATTGGGCTGCCCCCTGGGAGTAGCCAACTTGGCTACTCCCACCCCTATTTTTCCCTCATTTTTTTATTTCTTTAGAAATAAAATTTTGTATATTCATCACTATATCCCTCTAACATTTTATTAAAATTTCGTCAGAAACAGAGACTCCTAGGCCCTTCATCCAGACGCCATTTTTTTAACGGTCGCAGGATTTTTTAAATCGACCATGTTTGGATGGAGGTCGTAGGAGTCTCCGTTTCTAATGAAATTTTAATAGAATGTTAGAGGTATATAATGATGAATTTAAAAATTTTTATTTTCCAAAAAAATAAAAAAATGAGGGAAAAATAGGGGTGGGAGTAGCCAAGTTGGCTACTCCCAGGGGGCAACCCCATTTAACCCTTCTTTTTAAGTATAATTATAGGTATATTCATCTATAACGTGTGTATTTTATTTTTATGTTGTACTTTAAATTTTATTATTCTTTATACATAATTCATATAAGTTTAACTTAATTAAAATTACACAACTATATTTTTTTATTTTATTGTTTTGCTATAATATGTATACTTAATTAATTATAGCTATTTATATATGTATATATGTGTACAATTTATCTATGTATTTTTGTATGCATATATATATTAGTGTATTTTTAATGGTTTTATTTTATTCTGCTTATTTACACAGGTTGTAAATAATATTTAAAAATTTCAAAAATATATAATTATGAAGAATGTAATAAATAATTAAAATGATTATTTTATTCATGTATAATGTATAACAAGGGTCCAAAACCTAACTTGTGTATCTTAACTCCAAATTAATTGAAATCACCTTCATTAAATAGATAATAAAAATCAATATACAATTAAATATGATTTTAATGAATTTTGTGTTCACGTGGAGAAGATATGTGGAGAACATATGTGTCTGGGAAGTTTGGATTTTGGATTTTTATTCTAAGTGTAGAAAGCATAATATGCATTATTTTTATGTGAAATAAATTTTGTCTTTTCTAATTTTTTTTATCTAAAACTTTCATATACAAAGTTTATTGATTGGATGTATAAATAATAAAGAATAACATGTGTCCCAAAACTCAATTATTAGGCAAAATGAATTAGGGTTTTATAGTATCTTTGGCCCTTTTCTCCCCCTACATTATTTCTTATCATCCAAATCATCACGATGCCTAGGTATCGAGGTTTAGAGTCATTCAATGCCTTTGGTATTTCATTTATTTTTATTTTATTCTCTTTATTCTTTTATTTTGAATTTAAATATAGTATTTTATATAACATTTACACAATAAATAATCGATGTTATTTATACAAAATAATACTTTTTGCATGCATTTAGCTCACGTTTAAAGGCCAAAATGAACAAATAAAGGTGATGAAATGGATATTCATCACAACCTTATTGATAGAGTTGTTTTGCACCGGTCTAATAGTTCAAAAAAAACCAACAATAGTTGTGGTGACCAGGTGTCCCTCCAATCAACAATAAGCCCACTATCTAGAAAAATCAATCAAGTGTGTATGAGTTAAAATTTATTATAACTCTACATAAATATGTATAGGTATAAGTTTGGTAGAGTATCGAATATTGGGAAACGAAGGTAAAAAACTACTATTAATTATAGCTAATTAATCATGATTTTTGGATTTTTTATATTTTTCTTATTTTTTATATTTTTTATTTTTATGTTTTAGTGGGTTGTTAATTATACTAATTTTTATGATTTTTAGTGGTTTTTATTTATGTTTTTAATTTTGAAAAAAAACCTAACTTTTTTTATTAAGAAAAAAACCCTAAATAGAAATTAAAATTTTTCAAAATAAATACTTTAGGGTTTATAGGAATATGACTGCAAAATGCCTAAAAGTCACCTCGCATGGAGAGGCACGTGAGATGACCTAGCAGGGACTAAAATGCAAGTCACAGAAATGATAAGGGTTCATGCAAATTATCCTAAATTATTACACTATAGATGAAAGTTCAAATACTAAAAATAAACTAAAAAAGATGGAGGGTTGAGTAACAAAATACCCCTCTAGGCACACAATTAAATATCTCGGGATGATTCACTTAAGCATCATCAATGGTCCTTGGTGCACATCGCTCCAACTAGGATAGATGGGTGAGATTAGATCTAGAGCTCGTGTATGATCTGACAGTTCTGGAGACCTCACAAAGAATAGGGACTAACACTTTCTTTCTTGACTTCGATCCATTGTAGATCCTTAATCTGGTGATGGTTCGTCTCGTCATCAAGCTCAGAAGCTTGCGGGGGATGTTCTATAGTCGGTAGGGTCACTCAGAAGGTTCAGGCCTGATTGGAAGAGGCCTGGTGGTCGTCGCATTTCAGGTGACCGGGGGATGCTTGCAGGCCCTCGATTCTACTCCAGACATGAATCCTTCAGTACATCAACATGTACAAAAGGTTACTGGGCTCGAGAGGGACACTCTCAACACACACAATGAAGAAAACTACGTAGGGGTGAAATGGATGATGTGTTTCCAGCGATGTGTGGTGGAAGGAGACAATTCCTTGATATGTGTGAGATCAAGATGATCTGATGGATCGTGTAGATGGAGAACACGATGAGGAACGAAGATGTGATGATCTGTTGAGTCGGGTACAAGGGTTACACATAGTGGAATGATGGTCGAAGTTTGATGGCTTTACATACTGAAAACTTGGAAATCAGAGTAAACTACGGATGTAACTTGGAAATAAAAACTTCCACTGCGCTATGAATTTAAATACAAAACAACAATATGAAACCTATGCCTCAATTGTGGATGAACCTGGGAGGTGGATCATTCACTTGAAGATGAAGTCCAGCAATAAGCAGTCTCAAATTGGTAGCCTTCTCCATGTCGACGCCCTGGAGGACTTCCTGTTGTCACCGAGTATCACTCATTCATATGATTTCGGGTTACTATGGCTATAGAACTCCTAGAGCTCAGTTGTGGTGGAGATGAATATATATACAAAACCTGAAATGGGAGTGATTTTGACCTTAGTGTTTGTGTGTCATCCACAAAAGGTCTAGATGATGTGATCTCTTGGCGTGAATCATGGACATATAACGAACAAATCATGTGCAGAGCTCGAGGTCAAATGATGGATGTATTGGCAGGAATAAATCGGTAAAGAAACCAAGAGACCAGTTTGATGATCGCTTAACATGAATAAAGGAGGGTTGACCCAAGATCAACCCTTCTAAGTGCCTAATGGTCCAGACAACCCGCTAGAAGACAAAACTTCATTAAAATGGAATTTATGAAATTTTAAAATAGCAAATGACTTCAATAAAAAAACTCAAAACATAAAAAACATTTCTTATTGTTTTAACTATTTTATGTTGATTATTATTTATTTTTACACATTTTTTAATATGTGCAATTATTTTTATATTATTTTATAAGTATTTATAACTAATGTATTTAATCATTTGTATTTTTAATTTATTATTTATATATATTATATTATTTTTAGTAATTTATTTATATCAATATTTAATCTATCTATTTACATTTATTTGGGATTTTATTTTTTTGATTTCTATATTTAAAGAACTCAATATATGTGCCACAAACATCAATTATACTTATGTTTTGGAGTATTTATTTTATTTAAGTGTTTTTATGTTATTTAAATAAATATATATTTTTTGGTATCTAAGTGCTGAATAATATTTACAATAAAAGGAAAATAGTAATACATCAAGAACACCTCAAATAAATGAATTAAGCATATTGTGTATATATATATCAATACCATAGTACCCAAAATAGCTACCTTTTGTATCTTACCTCTATTTTATAGGAAACTACCTTTATTTGATGGATAATTTAATTATAAATACAATGAACGTGAGTTTTGTTCAATTACGATTCATATAGAGAAGATATTGAAATTTGTGGCTTTATCTCTGGCTTTTTCTTTTAAGTGTATCGGGTGTTTGGTGCATGAATTATTTATACCATTTTTTATTATCTGCATGATATTATTATGTATAAGTTTCATGTTGAAAACATTTTGATTTAAAGTATGTATAAGGGTGTGTAAAATAGTACAAGTATGGACTATTTAGAGTGTCAAGAACATCTAGGGTTCTAGGGTTCTCTATATAATTATATGAGGAATGAGGGATTGAAAAATATCACCACAGATTTTCACCACTATATCCCCATAATATGGCATTCCAATTTTATTAGAAACAGAGACTCAAATGTCCTCCATCTAGAACATGTATTTTTAACGATCTTAGAATTGTTGAACTTGACTTGTTCTGAATGGAGAGCATAGAAGTCTCTATTTCTGACAAAAATTGAATGATTTATTAGAGGGAAATAGTTATGAAAATCCATGGTGGTATTTTCCAGAAAAATACAAAATGACCAAAAATAGGCATGAAATAGGAAAGGTTACCTACTTCATGAAGTATGCTCCCTTTCCTCATATGATGAAAGATTATTTTACTCTTATCTCCTCTACTTTATTCCTTGTTGACCTAATCAATGTTTGACTAGTCTTGGGGTTCAACGTCAATTAGTATCTTTGATATCTCCTTTATTTTTTCTTCATTCTTTTATTTTAGGTTTAAATACATATATTTATACAACATTTATACAATAATGTTAGGATGCTAATTCATGCAAGTTAGTGATATTTACATGTATTCTGCTAGGGATTTAAAGCCAAAATAGGAGAGTAAAGGTGAATGAATTACTATTAATCACCGCCTATGCTAACCTTTGCTAGTCCCTAGCAAATACTTATTAGGAGAATGAGTATTGAATGATTAAATAAAGAAAGGGAAATAAAAAACTTAGAGCATTTATGATTCTTAAACGTATCTTCATAGACTTGATATTTGGAGCTTAATCAAACCTTTGGATTGTTAATTTGGCAAAACCTTGTTGTGAAAAAGGTTTAAACCTTAACATCTCTCAAATTCCACAATCCTCTAGAACAAGTATTTACATATAAAAATTCTTATCACTATTAATCTCACTTGTATAGTGTATGTGAAATATAGCTCCCCACATCTGAAGTGGCAAAGAAGTGCCTCCCTCCGTAAGGTATACCTAATTCCCAAGTCTAGCTACTCTTTCTTTGAGGAGGTACTCCCTTCTAAGTTTAAGTGCAACCGCTTAAAGAAGATGGGGTAGAGAAAGAAAAATGGATTGTGATCAGTGTAGCCACGTATCACTTGGAATCAGACCAGTGTAGCCAATGCTTCAGTTGCTGGAAACCTTATAACTCTGAATTTGAAGAATAAGCCTTACTTGTTGATACATAACTTCGATTGGAATGATTTTTCGTTGACTTTTTGCCCGTCTATTTTTTTGGAGTTTTTTATTTTGTACTTTTTTATTACATACAATAGTATTTACATAAGGAATTTTCTTCTTGAGTCAGTAGACTATCCCTCTTTTGAAGCTTTATTGCAACCCATAACATCCTTTCTTTAGATGTCCAAGCCACTAGATGGGATTGAGGTGCATTGGCCTCCTATTAGGACGATGTATGTCCACATGTGTGCTTCTCAAGCTAAAGAATTATGCCATCCACTACCTCATCTGAGTTGAGTTATGTGTAGAGTGCTTTGTCCAAGTTAGACCACTATCGACAAGAGTCTTACGTGTGTCTCTAAATATTCTACGTAGGATAGTAAAATGACATGTGAACAAGGTCTTGTGGACTCAAAGAATTAAGTCTTATTGACCTGAAAAGTTTTAATTCCAGTTCCTATAGACTTCCTATTAAATTAAGTGGATTAAGATTGTAAACTAAGCTTCAATCTTCAAATTTTATTTCAAACCAGTTCAATTATCAAAATCACTATGAAAAATGCGAATGCAAATACGAAAATATTTTTTTGAAGTATATTATCTGTTTTTGAACTTTTATGTAGTTTTTGAAAAGTTTTTCACATTTTTATAATTTTTGAAAATTTTCAATTTTTTGGTATTCTGAAAGGGTTAGTAAATACGTGTATTTACAAACATTTACAAATATTTACAAAAGGATCTTTTACAACAATTTACAAACATTTTACAAAGATTTTTCAAAGGTTTTCTAAAGATTTTTCAAAACATTTCACAACCATTTTCAAAATTTTTTACACATATTTACAAGAGTTTATCAATCTTTTTATTTAGTACACTCACACATTGTATTATAGCCATATTATTGAAAATAGAAGAGAGTACGAATTATGTCTAACATATATATATATATACACCACATATATAACCCCCTATACTTAGCTAGAAATATGCCCTCGTAGTAACCAAGGAGAAACAAAGGAAGACATAACTCATGCTAAGTATAGAAGAATACTATACTACTAAATCAATGACTTAGTTTGTCTCCCCCTATACTTAGAGTAAAATATAACAAAGCATAGAACAAAATATCATCAAGTTTTGAAACAAGCGAGAGAACAAAAAGGAAAACTCAAGTCACTCATCCCCCCATACTTAGGATCTAGTCATCCTAAGTATAACACGGATGAAAGGGATGAATGAATAAAAGGAAGAATGAAAGAAAGCAAAAAAAAGATGAAAAATAATAATCACAGAAAAATATTTTTGGTTAGCTCATTGTCTGAATCTTCTACTATTGCTGGGATATCTTTAAGGAATGTCACATCGATTGAATCAACAATGGACATGAATGTATCATGCTCTTAGTAGGGCTTCAACAACTGCCCGTTGACCACAAATGATGTGCGTCAGATGGCAACATTGATATTATAATTATATCATTATCACATACAATCTTCACCACATAAGGCCCTTTCCATTTGCTCTTTAATTTGCCTGGTAAAATCCTCAACTTTGCATCAAATAACCATTCTGACCAAGCTCAAAAGTCTTTCGTTTGATGTGCTTGTCGTGTCAGTGCTTGACTTTCTCCATGTATATCTCGCTATTGTCTTAGGCATAGTCTCAAAATTCCAAGAGCATGTTCAGATCAAGCATCTGATTCCAAATTGCAGATGTTCATTGCCCAAAGTGATTTATGAATTAACTCTACGGGAAGATGGAAAGGCTTCCCATAAACAAGACGATATGGAGACATGCCTAATGGGATCTTGTTAGCGGTATGATAAGCCCATAGAACAGAATCAAGAAGTTGAGACTAGTTCTTCCTATCCCGTCATACAAGTTTCGACATAATCACCTTGATCTCCCTATTTGAAAGTTCAACCAAACCATGGGACACGAGTTGTAATGAGATGTGACATGGTGATCAATGTCATATTCCGTCACAAGTTTCTTTAATTATTTATTTATAAAATGCCTACCTAATGAATAGCCATTCATTCACTTTAGTTACATTTTAGCATTAAATCCCTAGTAAAATACATGTAAATACCATTAACCTAATGAATATCCATTCATTCACTTTATTTAAATTTTAGCACTAAATCCCTAGTGAAATACATGTAAATACCATTAACTTATATGAATTAACATCTAACATTAATTTGTAAATAATATATTAATATATGTATTAAAACCAAAATAAAAGAATAAATAATGAAGAAATAAAATTAAATGAAGTATAAAAAATACTGACTAACCCTAAACCACGAGATCAAGTCAAATATTAAATAGGTCAATCAGGAATAAACTAGGGGGAGATAGGGAAAAATACTGTACAAAATATAACAAACCCTAAATCTTTATATTGTGTAAATAGCTTAAACTTGCACTATTTCATTATTCATTATACACACTTCAAATAATAAAGTATTCAACACAATATTTTTACATATTAATGTATAGAAAATAATAAAAATATTTTCAAAAATAAAACATGCACAATGCACTTGGTACACTTAGATGAAAATTCTGCAAACAAAACTTCATTGATCAATGTATACTCCATATGAACTCAAATTGAACCAAACTCACCTCTATTACATTTAAAATTAAATTATCTAGCCAATAAAGGTTTGGAATTGGAGGTAAGATGCAAAAGCCAGGCTTTTAGGGTACTATTGTACTTGAGCATCTGTATATAAAACTAATTATTGTATTCGTTACATTTTTATCTCTCTCTATATTTTTAAATAATTGTATATATTTTATTACACCAATAGATAATATAAACAAAAATTTAGAAGGCAAATAAAAATACCAAAATAAATTAACCCTCACATAAGTATATTGTACACAAAGTATAGATACATGTAATTATTTGTACACTTATAATTAATTAATAAAATACCATAAAATATGTAAATTCATACTAAATAATTTTAAATGTAAATATGCATTTATTTATAAAAATACAAATCAAAATTTAAATATAATACATGTATATATAGATATACATATAATGTAAAATAGTGAGGTATAATAAATAAGGTTATAAAAT
The DNA here is from genome assembly GCA_037367405.1 of Ottelia alismoides. NCBI lineage: Eukaryota > Viridiplantae > Streptophyta > Magnoliopsida > Alismatales > Hydrocharitaceae > Ottelia > Ottelia alismoides. Next base: position 177,759 of record JAZKJV010007841.1, on the reverse strand, counting down.
AAATAAAAATCACCATAAATAATTATAAAATAATAGCCATTTTTCATGTTTTGAGTATTTTAAATAAATTAATTTGCATTTATTTTTAATTTTATTTCATTTCTGTTTTGTCTTTAGCGGTTGACATGGCCTTGTGGGAACCCATGGAAAGTTGACCCCCTGGCCAACACCTCCTCACATGAAGACATCCCGTACACCTCTGACCCCTTCACTTATCTGAATTTGTATGCCATTCTCCATGCTTATGATGATCTCGATATCTTCGCTAAACTTGTATGCATGACCAAGCTACATCATGCCCTCATGTTAGGTTTCACTTATCACCTTCCTTCGACGCACAAATCGAATTCCAAAGTCACCCTCAAGTCCCTTCTATAAAAATCCATTTCCATTTCCATTCAATTTTCGATCCCTTCTAAATACACCATAACTCCAAGAATCATCGTTGGGGAGTTCCTTGGTGATAGAAGGTGGAGCCCCTACCATCGGTAGAGTAGCTTCAGCGAAGGTCCAGCTTCCATGTAATCTCCTATAAAGGCTTATTTTAATTTAGGTTTTTAGCTTTGTAGAGTTTCCTTAGAATATAATTACATTTTACTTGACTTGTAGTTTTCATTAAAATCAGAAATCGTAGTTCACCAGAGCTCTACACTCCAGCCATTAAGTCACTGTGATTCAGGCATGTTTAGAGCTCGCACAACACCCCATTATCTTCCCTCATCGCTTCGACATCATCTGGACCCCAAAATCTTCCTCGATCTTGCTCAGATCGAGTAATCAGATCTCCTCCTCCAATCCATTGTTGTAGACCACTGCCCCCTCCATCGCTTGCCTTTTTAGCTTCATTCTGGTTCGAGGCAATTCAACCTTTAGCTCCCTTTCTTTTTGGGCAAGTTAGAGCTCCAGAGAAGCCATTTGGAAGTCAAATCAATCGAGAATAGCAACTCTACGTGCCCAAATAGAAAAAGACCTCCATGCCACCTCCGATGAGGCCTGGACCCATCTAATCTCATTTACCGACACGGAAGGCCTCCAAGAACCTGAAGCACCTCTCAGAAGCTCCAGAGGTGACCAGAGTGAGGTGGAGCAGTCGATTGAAGCTCAGGGAAGAACTTGTTCTTCCCTATTCTTCTTGATCCCCTCACAGTTGTTGGATGAAGACTCAACCTAGATCTAATCTTGGTCATGGATTAAAAACAAAGTGGAGCCTTACCTCGGTTGTTGGATCATAAGTGAAGTGACACCAACCATTGGATCATAGGCATGTGCCCTGCATGCGCCTCGCTTCGGGTATATTTTGCTCGTGCCCTCTATTTTTGTATTTTGTTATTTAGTCCGATAAATATTAAATTAGTGTAAAATAATAAGTGTGTTTGCTATTTGGACCCAAAACTTTGTTGTAATTACAAATAGGTCCCTTACCTGGTCACTTCACGTGGCTAACCATGCGAGGCATCTAGGTATCTTGCGTATTTGATCCTTTACTTTGTGGACATGTTAATAAATGCTTATTTAGATTATTTTTATTGCAATCATGTCCCTATTTTTATGTATATTTTGTTTTATCTTTTTTATTTGTATTAGATATTTCTTTTACTCCAAAAATTATGGAAAAATTAAGATAGATTCGTGGAACATGGATCTTTCACATATATTTTTTGCAAGGCATTTAAATTAATTTTCGTATTTATAAAAAGATGAAAAAAATGTATATTTTCCCTTTTAATTATTAAAAATTCATAAAAAAATCGAATATATCTCCAAAAATTCTAAAACAATTACATTAATTAGGTTATAGTATATTGTACTGCATATCCAATTATTACTAAAAAATACAAGATATTAAAAATAAAAAATCTCAAAACCCTAAAAATATTATAAAATTTAACCAGAGTTCCATAACCACACAAATATTTCTTTATGTTTCTAAACTTTTTTATTATACATGATATATTATAAAAACAATTTAGGTTTATTTTGGAGTTATATTAAACCCAGATGGCTTACAAATTCATTGTATTCCATGTTTTGATATATTTTTAACTTTAAAAATTTATAAAAATAAGAAAATATCATAAAAATACCAATTGAGAAAATATAAAAAGCACAAAAATATTTTATTTCATTTACTTCATCATATTTAAAAATATATAAAGATATTTTCTATACATATTTTATATCTTATATATATTACCTACATATACTTATATATTATATTATCTATATTATTATTTCTCTTATTTAGACTTAGAAAATTAAAAATTTACAAAAATTAAAATATAAAAAAATAAATAATTAAACATTATAAAAATAAATATAATTAAAAACCTACGTAAGAACAAGAGAAATATTAAAAAAATCCAAACTAATTATTATTAATTGGTGTTAATTAATAGTAGTTTGCCACCTTCATTTGCTTCTCAGTGTTCGACACTTCACTTACTTATGCTATACACATTATTTGTATAGTTATAACAAATTTTCATTCGCATTCGCACTTTGATTATTATTCATTATTGTGTGTTAATTGTTGATTTATTGTGGATCGGTAGCCACAATGACTGTTGATGTAGCTTTTTAGATGAGCGGACCGATTTTAATAGTGATCACTACTCCCCCATTTGAGATTAAAACTTTGGGAATTTTGAACTGTGAGATAACGTTGTCCTTGAGAAAGTGACAAACTATATGGTTGTCTACGGCTCGGTTGCGAATAGCCTTCCCCCATCAACTAACATAATCCACAACAAGAAAGATGTATTAATATCCCTGACTGTTGAGAAACGAACCCATAAAGTCAATTTCCCAAGCTTCAAATACATCAAATATTTGGATGAACTTTAGTGATATTGAATCTTTGGAACCAATGGTTCCTCCCAGCCTTTCACATATGATGTGACATCTTTATATAATGTAGGCTACCATAGGCCATACTGCAATACTTTCCTTGTCATTATGCTTCCAAAATAGTTTCTTCCTACTTCAAGCTTATGCCAATACTCAAGAACACTAGTGTACTCCTCCTGAAGAAATGCACCGATGCCAAATGTAATCTGCACCTTTCCTGAAAAAGTATGGATCTTCCCACCGATAGAAATAAATATCGAACAATAACATGTCCTTATTTACTTGCATTCAATCTTGTGGAATTTTCCTAGAAATGAGATAGTTCATAATATCGACATATTAGGGGAGCGATACGACACTCAAAATAGATTCATCGGGAAAGGTTTTCGTGATTGGTACATTACTCAAGGGAATCCATGTGCTTTCAATATTGAATAAATGGTCTGCTACCACATTTTTTACTTCAGGTTTATCTCTTATTTCCAAATCAAATTACTGAAGTAGATGGATCCATCGGAGCATGCGTGACTTGGCATCCTTGATTTAATGTATGTACCATATAGTAAAGTAATTAGTGAATATGATAACTTTAGAAATGAGAAGGCGGGACCTGAACTTCTTGAGGGAGAAAACCACTGCCATGATCTCTTTTTCTGTTATTGTATAGTTCTTCTAGGCCTCATCTAATGTCTTGTTGGCATAATGAAGAGCGTAAGGCAGTCCATCCCTATGTTATCCTGACACAACCTTAATAGAAAAATATGATGCACCCACCATGATCTCAACTGGGATAGACCAATCGAATGGTTGTAAGACATGCACTTGAGTGACCAAATCTTTCAATTGATTGAAGGCTTGGAGGATCTTGTTGTCCACAATAAAATCTGTCTCTTTGCCTAGCAGCTCAGTGAGAGGTCGGACAATCTTGTTGAAGTCTTGAATAAGTCTTCTATAGAAACCAATATGACCCAGAAAATACCTCATCTTCTTCAGTATTTTCAGTGACTCAAATTTAGCAATGACATCTACCTTAGTCGGGTCGACCTCCATACCTTGTTTAGAGATGACACGGCCTAACGCAATCCCTTCGCTCACTATAAAGTGATTCTTCTCCCAAGATAACACTAAATTCACTTTGTAATATCTATTCAATACTCGATCTAGATGAATGAGACATGCATCAAAACTATCACCATAGATTGAGAAATCATCCTTGAAAACCTCTAGAAAAATACTCACATGTTGAAAAATATAGCTAATATACATCTTTGGAATGTATCAGTGTGTTACACAATCCAAAGGGCATCTACTTGAAGGTATATGTATCAAATGAATAAGTAAATGTAGTCTTCTCTTGGTTCTTATGGGGTGATCGTCACTTGATTGTGCTCAAATTACCCACCCAAGAAGCAGAAGAACTCTTTCCCTTCTAATCTTTCGAGAACTTGATAAATAATGGGCAACGAAAAGTGTTCCTTCTTAGTAGTTGAGTTCAAGCACCAGTAATATACATAGACACACCATGATGTAGACACTCGTGTCGAGATCTCCTCTCATTGGTCATTTGTAGCCATCATAATTCTGGATTTCTTTGAAACTACGTACAATGGGCTTACCCATTTAGAGTCAGAGATGGGATAAATAAAGCCAACTTCGCGCCACTTCATGAGCTCCAACCTGACAAATTCCTGGAGATTAGAATTTAGCATGCATTAAAAACCATAAGATGGCTTGCTCTCATCGTCTAAGTAGATATGGTGCGAATACATGGCTAGATTTATCCCTCAAAGATTGTAAATATTAAAACCAAGAGCCTTGCATTTTTTCTCTAAAATCTCTATAAAGCGAGATTCTTGACCAAGTATCAATCGTAAATTGATGATGACTGGATATTGTTCGGGCTCACCTGCAAGGAAGGCATACTTAAGATTTTCCAGAAGCTACTTTAGTTCTAGTGTAGTCTGAGTCGACTTTTCATAGATGTGTGAGACCAGGATAGTGGTTAATGTTAGCAATGTGAGCCCCGGGCGAACCACTTCTACAATAAATGTTATTGTAATGAATAAATTATCAATGAAAATTATTGATTATTTTTCACTCCCCTTTCTGAGATTAATGAATGAATGCACTATAGGGTCCCTCTGTACAATAAGGGTTATGTACCATGGCCAACTTGATGATCATACAGCTGTTGATTCATTGGATGGATCATAGAGGCTGATGCTTGGATGAATATCTAAGGAGTTAGATAGAGGACTCATCAAGCATCATCAAATGATCATTAAGTAATGATCTCCAGTCTGAGTAGGAGATGGAAATCCTATCTCATATGACTGATATCTGACTGACCTCTTGATGCAGGTCCTCTGCATGGGAATAGTGATTCAGAGGTGTCAGGTTAGTTAAGTCAATGGTTGACTTGACGAGATCGAGATAACCAAAGACCTACGTTGAATACTGTCACAACTTAGGCATGCATCCTCTGACTAGAGACAGATGTATTGCTATATGTCTGAGTATGTACATTTGGCAGACCAATAGGTTGATGACCTAATCAAGGTCTATATACCGGCGAGCTGGTGTGCATGTAAGGACATATGAGTAATGCGATCTCTCAAAGGGATCATACAGGTTCACTTGTGAACCGGGAGACATGAGCTCACTCATGAGGTATTGGGACTTAACAAATTCCATGCATGGTCGTCGTGCTTTGGAAGCATGACATGAATTTGGAGGTAAGATATATGCTTTGTGAAAGCATATGATCTATACCAAATCCCGATGACCAAGATTGAGAAACTTAATGATCTAACCCTGAAGATGACAGTGTAAAAGTGATCTTTATCTTCAGGATGATCATGAGTCTTCCAGTATGTAGGATGTGCAGGTATTAGGAATACCTGAAGGGTGATTTGATCATATACGATTGTATAACCATGACGCTTCCATTCCGAGGGAGTGATGAAACGGGTTTGGATTTTAGTGACTCCTCTCATTAGAGAAGTGACCTAATCTTAGTCCATGAACTGGACATTGATCTGAATAAGATTCAGATGCAATGAGAAGATTAAGTCTACGGTCTTGATTTGATCAAGCATCAGTGGGAGGTCCATAGGATCTGGAGTTGAGATATGATCTCAACATCCAAGTCACTATACGTGGAACAATACAATCGCCCTGTCCTTATCTCCAAGTATCTGAGGAGAAATAGCATTGTTCTTAAATGGTTTAAGAACAATTCCATAAGATCTAAGCAAAGATAATTTGATAATTAAAAGTGTTTTAATTATCATAATGTATGAGAAATTATCCAATATGATTAAATGTGATTTAATTAGTTTGGATAAGAATAATGTGGATAGAGATATCCAATTATTCATAATATATTATAAATGTGATTTATAATGTATTAGAGAGAGTTAATTGTAATTTATATGTGTTGATTAATTATGATGTGTATTGGATACACATTGTGTAATTAATTAACAATATGAATTACATGTTGTTTTGGGTTGTGAATATGATACACAATTTTTCCATGGCAAGATTGCAATATTCTCAAAGATAATTGTGAATTATTTTTGAAGAATAAAACCCAAATAAATTTGGTGCAAATAAATAAGAGAGATTTCATGGAGATATGCAATCTCATGGATTTCTATGAGATTGCAATCTCCATGCATCTCATGGACGGCACACCACTCCTAATTGGAGTGGGTGTGCGCCCAATTGGAAGGCACATGGAGATGAAATCTCCATGTGTCTTCTCTCCTTATTTGTTGGGTTAATTTAGGAGTAAATTATATTTGATTTTGTCAAATATATTTTAACCTAAATTTGTTGCTTTTGACAACAACAATCTCAGCCATTGGATGAACATAAATCAATCTCATCCATTGATTTTATGTGTCCCATGGATTGAGATCCATGGATCCCAAAACCCTATAAATAGAGAGGCATACTTGGCTCTCTCTTTACACACATGCTATTGTAGCAAAAAAACTCTCTCTCTCTTTCTCATATACACGACAGCCCTCTCTCTCCCTCTCTTCTTGGTGGCCGTCCACCTTGGTGGAGAGAAACGTCGACGCCCGCGCCATCGTGTTGCCGCTTCGACTCTCTGCGGTTCTTTGTCTTCTTGGAGTGCTTCACTCACGAAGGAGACGCTTGATCTCGTGCGACGAGATCAGGAGCAACCGCGCTTGGATCATCTTGGATTGCGAGGACACCGCGACTCATCTCCGCGCTCGCAAGCCGTTACTCCGACGATCGGACTTGAGACAGGAGGTCTCTTTTCCTAGAGACTCGATCAACCACGCTTCAAGAGGTATTGCATTATACTTGCTGTGGTTATAGATGAAACGATTTGAGAATGGTTCTCGGATCATGTGGTTTCATCGGTTTAAAATTTTTTAAATTCCGCTGCTCCGAACAACTAGTACGACTAGCCGTTCTTCGTCGTATTCGATACGAAGATCACGCTTCCGTGATGCGCTTGAGGATTTATCCATATCCTTCAAGTGGTATCAGAGCCAGGTTGACGGTTTCGAATATGATTCGAAAAACCGAGGACGACTTGGGTTTGTTTAGGTCGCGAAAGTTTTCATCGCATTTGATTTCGCAGATCTGTTTAGTAAATAAATTCGGCACTGTTTAAATTGTTTAAACACGAATTTAATACTTGATTTTTTGTTCCCCATTAAATAAGGAAACCATAGGAACTGAGTTTGCGTAAATCGGATTTCGTATGCTCTAGTTATGGTTGTTTTAATGGACATGTATGCACTGTTGCGGGAACAATAGATTTTAACATGATTAAAGAGTTAATTACTGTTATCATCTGCCTCTAAATGCGTGCAAATCCACTTAGGTTCTGTTGTAAATCAAGTTAGCAATCTATGAAAATTGAGTTTGCTTAATTTGGATTTAAATTGATTGAGATATGTAAATTTTAGTGAATAGGGGTCTATACTGAAATTGCATTCCTAATCTAGAACCAAGTGATTGTCAATTAGTGAAATTAATTGTTAATTTCGTGAAATAATCTTGAATAATATTTGTGAAATATTGAGACATGATTATTTGCCTAATTGACATGGCCCCAACCAATTAATTGATTAAGATGTGATCTAAATCATAAATTGGAAACAACAATCTTTCAAACTTGATGCTTGAATAGGATTTGGGAATTTGTCTAGCAAATTTCCTTATAATCAAAAATGTTTTGATTATTACTATATGGTACAATTTCGGTTGAAAAACCGATGATCATCTCAAGTACAAATTAATCAATTTGGCATTATCCTTTCCCGAGGCGGATATGGTGCCTAGTCGGAGAGCATTGGGGTTGCGGGTTGCAACGTATGTGGTCCGTCCCACTCTCGTCGGTACTGGCCATGACAGCGGGTAGGGCCGGGATAATGTCCGAGGGATTAAGATGTATTTTTCTAATTATTAAAATTCGAATTAATACGTATTTTGAGATATTACCATATATGTATTCAAGTAAAATAATCAAGTTTGATTGATTGAATTGGATTGATAATTAATTTAATATGATTAAATTGATTATGTCCAATTGAAATACTCTAATATGATTAGATTTATTAATTCCTTTGGAAGAATTAATTATGTGAATGTGATTCATAATAATTAATTAAAATTTGAATATGATATGGAGGATCACATAAGTGACATCCATGGTCTCCCGTCAAGGCGAAGAGTTCCGTCGCCAGACATCGTATGAAGGAGACGCCTGTACGAAGTGACAGCTCCTGCATACGATCCGTTTGGATCGGGCTCGTCGCTTCTCGAAAGAGTAAGGACGTATGCGTAGTGACCCCAATATCGGGTCCTCATATTATTGGGGCGATATTGGATTGCGCATAGCGAGTTGTATTCCTGTTGACGGTTGGTTCAATTAATAACGGGTCAACATCGCCTTAGGGGTGGTGGGCCCGGGTATTAAAGACCGAATTGGGAAATGCAAGTTGGACTTGCAATGAGGAATGTGTTCCCGCTTCTCTTTATTGGAGTCATAGGTTCTCATATTATTGGGATATGACAAAGATAAGGAGGAGATCCCAGTTCTTGCTTGAGATATATTGGTAAGTATATCTCTTACTTTGAAAGTGAATAAGGGAATAAACTTTCAAGGTTGACATAGCAAAAACAATTTGATTTAAAATGCCTTAATCAAATATTATAAATTTGAATATATATTCCTATATTCTAATATAGTGCATTCTTAATTTCAGAAAATGAAGTCTTTGAACCCACTTAGTAGGCTTCTTGAGGTCAACCAATTGACCGGCCCAAATTACTCGGACTGGATCCGAAATTTGGAGCTTGTTCTCTCTGCTGAGCGCATAAGTTATGTGCTATCCGAGGACAAGCATGAGAACCCTAAGTCCAAGGAAGAAAAAGCATTTAATGACAAGTATGATGAAGATCGTGTCTTGGCTAGGTGCTATATCCTAGGTTCTCTCTCCAATGTTCTGCAGAAGCAACATGTGGAGATGAATACCTGTCAGGAAATAATGCAGAATCTTAAAGATATGTTTGGTGACATTAACCGCACTCAGCGGTACAATGTTATGAAAGACCTCATTCGCTGTAGAATGCAGGAAGGGACTTCGGTCCGTGAACATGTACTCAAAATGTTTGGGTACTTGTCGGAGCTGGAGACTCTTGGGGCAACGATAGATGCAGACATGCAAGCTGACTTCATTCTGTTGTCATTGCCCAAGTCTTTCAATAATTTTGTGGTGTCATTCCACATGAATAAATTGGAATTGACAAGTGCTGCTCTCCTTGCTGCATTAAAGTCCGCAGAGGACGTGATGAAGAAGGATGGTCCCAGTGGCAGTGCAATGGTTGCACAGGTCAAAGGGAAGCGCGGTCGGAAGCATGGTTCTCGGAAGGGCCCGGCCCAGAAGAGAAAGAAGAAGGGACAAAGTGTTGCCTCTTCTTCTAATGCATCCACTCTCATGGCGTCGAAGAAAACCGACGTCTGTCACCACTGCAAGAAGTCGGGGCACTGGAAGCGTAACTGCCCAGATTACCTGAAGTCCTCAGACAAAGGTAAAGCTCCAACAGGTATAAAATCTACTTTCATCATTGAAACTAGCTTTCTCGTCGGACGAGAAGGAAGTTAGGTTGTAGATTCTGGTGCTTCTGTTCATGTATGCAATTTGTTGCATTTGTTTCAGGAAACTAGAAGCCTTGAGGAAGGGGAGATAGTCATCCAGATGGGATCTGATGCAAGTGTTGCAGCGCCGTCGGGACATGCAGACTATCATTATCTAGTGGAAGAGTCCTAGTACTTAAAGAGTGTCTTTATGTACCTGAAGTTAGAAGGAATCTGATATCTGTATCTAAGCTAGTTAGAAGTGGATATTCGTTCCTGTTCTGTAATAAATTAGTCATAAATCATTATGATAAATATATTGCAGAAGGTGTTTTAACTTCTGGAGGACTCTATGAATTGTGCATTAATGAGAATGTCATGAATGTTACAACCACTAATAAAAAACCTAAGAGATCCAGGGAGAATAAAAATCATTCAAATATGATTTGGCATCAAAGGCTTGGTCATTTGTCTGTTGATAGGATCAACAGATTGATAAAGGATGGACCTTTAGATTTCCTACAGGTCCAATCTTTGCCTACCTGCGAACATTGCATTCGAGGTAAAATGACTAGGATGCCTTTCCGTAACAAGGTTACAAGATGCGAAGGTATTATTGACCTAATACATACCGATGTATGTGGTCCCTTCAGTACCGCGACTCGAAATGGATACCGATATTATTTGACATTTATCGATGACCATTCGCGATACGGGTTTATCTTCCTATTACGTCACAAGTCTGAAACCTTTGAAAAGTTCAAAGAATTCAAGGCTTTGGTTGAGAACCAAACCGATAGGAAGATTAAACGGATTCGATCTGATCGAGGTGGCGAGTACCTATCAGATGAATTCAAGGAATACCTTAAGGAGAATGGAATTGTTTCAAATCTCACTCCTCCTGGAACTCCCCAACTTAATGGTGTTGCTGAAAGACGCAACAGGACCATCATGGACATGGTCCGTTCAATGATGAGCAAAGCACATTTACCTCTTAGTTTCTGGGGATATGCAGTAGAGACTGCAATATATATCCTGAATAAGATTCCTAGCAAATCTGTACCTAAGACTCCTCATGAGCTATGGTATGGAACCAAACCTAGTGTCAATCACTTAAGGGTTTGGGGTTGCTTGGTCCATGCGAAGAACGTGGACGCAAGTAAGCTGGAATCTCGCACTCGTGAGTGTTACTTCATTGGGTATGTTAAAGATGGTATTGGATACCAGCTTTATGACCCTGAGACCCAAAAAGGTTTTTGTCTCTAGATATGTGAAGTTTCTGGAGGATGATTTCCTTAAAGGTCAAGATAAATGTGAAGTAGAGGAACTCATTGAATCCCAAGAGGATTCTGAGCTCCCCAGACCAGAAACTGAAGAAGTAAATAAAGATGAAACACCCATACCTCTTCGAAGGAGTTCGAGGGTGGTTGCACCACCTGAAAGGTATGGATTCCATGTGTCAGGAGAAACTGACATTGATCCTACTTCATTTGATGAAGCACTCGCGGATCAAGACATGGATAGATGGATGCTAGCAATGAAGTCAGAAATTGACTCCATGCATAAAAATGGTTTATGGACCCTAGAGGATCCACCTAAAGGGGTAAAGCCCATTGGGTGTAAATGGATCTTCAAGAGAAAGAGGGGACCTGATGGGAAAGTAGAGACTTTCAAGGCACGGCTCGTAGCCAAGGGCTACACACAGAGAGAAGGCATCGATTATGATGAGACATTCTCTCCTGTGGCTATGCTTAAATCCATCCGGACATTGCTAGCTATAGCTGCATATCTTGACTACGACATCTGGCAGATGGACGTCAAGACGGCTTTCCTCAATGGATACCTCGAGGAGGATATCTACATGGAGCAGCCCCAGGGCTTCATGACTGAGGATGGTAAAGTATGCAAGCTGAAAAAATCCATCTATGGGCTCAAGCAAGCTTCTCGTAGTTGGAACATCAGATTTGACGAAACCATAAAGAGTTATGATTTTGTGCAGAATCCTGATGAACCTTGTGTATACAAGAAGCTTAGTGGGAGCGTCGTTGTGTTCATCGTGCTTTATGTAGATGACATCCTTATCATTGGGAATGATACAGGGATGATGACCAGTGTAAAGATTTGGCTGTCCCATACCTTTGAGATGAAAGATCTTGGAGAAGCCTCTTACATCTTAAACCTGAAGTTGTTCAGAAACCAAGAAAAGAGGATTTTGGGATTGTCACAACATGGATACATTAAGAAGATTCTTGAACGATTCCGTATGGATAGTTATAAGAAAGGATTCCTACCCTTAAGACATGGTATCCACATGTCTAAAGGAATGGCTCCTCAAACTGTTGAGGAAAAGAAGGCCATGGCTGGATGTCCTTATGCATCAGCCGTAGGAAGCTTAATGTATGCCATGATGTGTACTAGGCCAGATATCTGCCATGCAGTGGGAGTGGTAAGTCGTTACCAATCCTGCTATGGAGAACAACACTGGAATGCAGTAAAGAACATATTCAAATATCTAAGACGGTCGCAAGATTACATCTTGGTCTATGGAGATGGTGATCTCCAAGTCTTGGGATATACAGATTCTGACTTCCAATCGGATGTAGATGATCGAAAGTTGACATCAGGGTTCGTGTTCTTGTTGAATGGTGGTGCTGTGAGCTGGAGAAGCAAGAAGCAGGACACTACTGCTGATTCAACAACGGAAGCCGAATACATTGCCGCATCGGATGCTGCAAAGGAGGCGGTGTGGTTGCGCAAGTTCGTGCTGGAGCTTGGCGTAGTTTCCTCTGATACTCCCATCCCGTTACTCTGCGATAACACGGGAGCCATTGCCCAGGCAAAGGAACCCAGATGGCATCAAAAGAGCAAGCACGTGGAAAGGAAATACCACATCATTCGGGAGATACAAAAGCGTGGTGACATCATCATCACCAAGGTGGCCTCTGCCGACAACGTTGCTGATCCTCTTACCAAACCTCTGACACAGAAGGTTTTCGACCAGCATGTAATGAGTATGGGTTTAAAGATTGTACCTGAATGGTTCTGAGGGCTAGTGGGAGATTGTTAGCAATGTGAGCCCCGGGCGAACCACTTCTACAATAAATGTTATTGTAATGAATAAATTATCAATGAAAATTATTGATTATTTTTCACTCCCCTTTCTGAGATTAATGAATGAATGCACTATAGGGTCCCTCTGTACAATAAGGGTTATGTACCATGGCCAACTTGATGATCATACAGCTGTTGATTCATTGGATGGATCATAGAGGCTGATGCTTGGATGAATATCTAAGGAGTTAGATAGAGGACTCATCAAGCATCATCAAATGATCATTAAGTAATGATCTCCAGTCTGAGTAGGAGATGGCAATCCTATCTCATATGACTGATATCTGACTGACCTCTTGATGTAGGTCCTCTGCATGGGAATAGTGATTCAGAGGTGTCAGGTTAGTTAAGTCAATGGTTGACTTGACGAGATCGAGATAACCAAAGACCTACGTTGAATACTGTCACAACTTAGGCATGCATCCTCTGACTAGAGACAGATGTATTGCTATATGTCTGAGTATGTACATTTGGCAGACCAATAGGTTGATGACCTAATCAAGGTCTATATACCGGCGAGCTGGTGTGCATGTAAGGACATATGAGTAATGCGATCTCTCAAAGGGATCATACAGGTTCACTTGTAAACCGGGAGACATGAGCTCACTCATGAGGTATTGGGACTTAACAAATTCCATGCATGGTCGTCGTGCTTTGGAAGCATGACATGAATTTGGAGGTAAGATATATGCTTTGTGAAAGCATATGATCTATACCAAATCCCGATGACCAAGATTGAGAAACTTAATGATCTAACCCTGAAGATGACAGTGTAAAAGTGATCTTTATCTTCAGGATGATCATGAGTCTTCCAGTATGTAGGATGTGCAGGTATTAGGAATACCTGAAGGGTGATTTGATCATATACGATTGTATAACCATGACGCTTCCATTCCGAGGGAGTGATGAAACAGGTTTGGATTTTAGTGACTCCTCTCATTAGAGAAGTGACCTAATCTTAGTCCATGAATTGGACATTGATCTGAATAAGATTCAGATGCAATGAGAAGATTAAGTCTACGGTCTTGATTTGATCAAGCATCAGTGGGAGGTCCATAGGATCTGGAGTTGAGATATGATCTCAACATCCAAGTCACTATACGTGGAACAATACAATCGTCCTGTCCTTATCTCCAAGTATCTGAGGAGAAATAGCATTGTTCTTAAATGGTTTAAGAACAATTCCATAAGATCTAAGCAAAGAGAATTTGATAATTAAAAGTGTTTTAATTATCATAATGTATGAGAAATTATCCAATATGATTAAATGTGATTTAATTAGTTTGGATAAGAATAATGTGGATAGAGATATCCAATTATTCATAATATATTATAAATGTGATTTATAATGTATTAGAGAGAGTTAATTGTAATTTATATGTGTTGATTAATTATGATGTGTATTGGATACACATTGTGTAATTAATTAACAATATGGATTACATGTTGTTTTGGGTTGTGAATATGATTCACAATTTTTCCATGGCAAGATTGCAATATTCTCAAAGATAATTGTGAATTATTTTTGAAGAATAAAACCCAAATAAATTTGGTGCAAATAAATAAGAGAGATTTCATGGAGATATGCAATCTCATGGATTTCCATGAGATTGCAATCTCCATGCATCTCATGGACGGCACACCACTCCTAATTGGAGTGGGTGTGCGCCCAATTGGAAGGCACATGGAGATGAAATCTCCATGTGTCTTCTCTCCTTATTTGTTGGGTTAATTTAGGAGTAAATTATATTTGATTTTGTCAAATATATTTTAACCTAAATTTGTTGCTTTTGACAACAACAATCTCAGCCATTGGATGAACATAAATCAATCTCATCCATTGATTTTATGTGTCCCATGGATTGAGATCCATGGATCCCAAAACCCTATAAATAGAGAGGCATACTTGGCTCTCTCTTTACACACATGCTATTGTAGCAAAAAAACTCTCTCTCTCTTTCTCATATACACGACAGCCCTCTTTCTCCCTCTCTTCTTGGTGGCCGTCCACCTTGGTGGAGAGAAACGTCGACGCCCGCGCCATCGTGCTGCCGCTTCGACTCTCTGCGGTTCTTTGTCTTCTTGGAGTGCTTCACTCACGAAGGAGACGCTTGATCTCGTGCGACGAGATCAGGAGCAACCGCGCTTGGATCATCTTGGATTGCGAGGACACCGCGACTCATCTCCGCGCTCGCAAGTCGTTACTCCGACGATCGGACTTGAGACAGGAGGTCTCTTTTCGTAGAGACTCGATCAACCACGCTTCAAGAGGTATTGCATTATACTTGCTGTGGTTATAGATGAAACGATTTGAGAATGGTTCTCGGATCATGTGGTTTCATCGGTTTAAAATTTTTTAAATTCCGCTGCTCCGAACAACTAGTACGACTAGTCGTTCTTCGTCGTATTCGATACGACGATCACGCTTCCGTGATGCGCTTGAGGATTTATCCATATCCTTCAGTTAATGCATGATCTGCTAATAATTTGGTGTCCACATCGTTCAATTTTGGTTCAGATAATGAAACACCAAACATAGTTGCAATTGCTTGCTCTTGTTCAATTTGTTATGATTATTCTTCAAACAAGTTGATCAACTCTGCTGCATCAATCTCTTTGTCATTAAAAAACAAGATTCAATTGTGTATTCCAGGTCTTCCTCTGAGAAGAGGAATTCCTAGGTTTCCATATTATTCAAGGACAAAATTGGATATTTGATTTCATCAACGATGTTTTATAGTTCTAGTTTCCTTCTCTCAGATGTTTGATCTACAACTTTGGGTTCTGTGATCATCTCTATGGTAACTTTATCATTGCTGGAGTGAAAGGTAATATCTCTAGATGCATAATCAATTACCGCCTTGATTGTTGAAAGGAACGGTTGACTAAGTATGATAGAGTTCTGTAGTAATAGTACAGAGGATTCCATGTCTAGGACAATAAAGTCCACTAGGAATTCCATACCTCGCAATGTTATAATAATGTCCTCCAATATACCTTGAGGACGCTTAATGGATCGATCAACAAACTGAAGGATCATCATGGTCAGTTTCAGCGGAACCATCTTGAATTCCTTGAGGAGGGAAGTGGGCATGAAGTTTATCTAAGAGCCGCTATCAAGAAGAGTGTGTTGATCGAATATGCACTCCCATATCTTTCTTTTGGTTAGGAGGTTGTTGATCGCATTTACTGCAGCCATGGTTATAGTGTGCTTTTTTGCTCGATTGTGTCTATTCTTGCGGAGCTGGTGCTTTGATGTACATGCCACTTTCAGTTCTTTCTTTACACTAAACATGTATTCCATGGCTTTCAATAATGGAATTTCCAAGAAAATATTTTGAAATATTTCAATTATTCTAAGGTTATACTTTTTTTTCAATTTTTCAATTTTTTGTCATTTTTCATTACATCAGGAAATGGAATATTTACATCATCAAAATGTTTTTTGGAGTCATCTTTTACAATATGAGTAGAAGGGGTACAATAATTCATTACAGGGAAAATAAAAAATTGAAACATCAGCTTCGTCAGCTTGCATAATATATGTTGTCGATGTCTCCTTGGCTTGCATGGCTTAGCCTCGGATGTCACTCTTTTTTGGTATTTTTCTTTATATACATTTTTTCTTTTTGTTCTGGTGTAGCTCATTTTTCTTCTCCTTTTCCCAGATTGACTACGGGCTCAGTTTGTGAAGACGATGAAAACTCGTCTAAAGCTTTACTCTTTCCATTCACAGTGGCAGACATTTGCAAACTCCCCCTCATGAGAGTCAAAGCATTGGATAACAAAATGGATCCATTCATACCTAACTCAATGGGAATGGAGGATACATCACAAACTGCATGCTCCTTACAATTGAAGTTATTTGGATTTGCTTCAACCTACGTGGGGATGATGATGATTGTGGTAGTGAGGACATCTAACATATGGTTCATCTCAGTCATGTTTTTCACAAGCTAGGCCAAGAAGCCCAAAGTCCAGTTCACGGGTGCGACCTCAATCTGCTCATCGTGTGGGGCTCGTGGACTATGATGATAATACAAAGGTTGCGATTTGTAGTTCTAATAGAAAGGATGAGGAGGATACTGATGGTAATGTGAAGGAGGAGGAGACTGATGGTACTGAGCAGTAGATTGTTGATGATAGAACTACTACTGATGATATGCCAGTTGCTGGTGATGATGTCTCCATGTGTGAGCATTCTATGGAAACTGATGCTAGGAAGGTTGATTCTGTTGGAAAGTTCTCCCACCTTGATGTTGGTGTAATGGTCGAATGGTTGACGATTGACCCAACTGTTGTCCTCTCGAATGGGTCATATGTGGTTCATTCCCCCAAACATCATTCACCTCTTGGATTTGTTGTGGAGGCAGAAAGAACAACTTGACAAAGGTCAGGGGCTCCAAATGGTACACGGCCATCAACATATATTATGGTTATGATGGTGCACCTTGATCGGATGCCTGCATGTAGTACACGTGCAGGACGAATGCAGTTGCCTTGGACTCTGTTGATATGGTTGTTCCTTTTGCTCGGATGCAGAAGTCTCGATGGTAGTACTCATAGACTGATACGAGTTGATAGAGCTCACCAGAAGTTCCTACTACTTCATGATGTGGTCGAGCTTATACAAGTTCTTTGTTCGATCACATTAAGTTTTTCGAGGTCATGTGATCGTTTCTCAATGATGTCCACGTTAGACAAGTGGTTCTCAATAATGCTCAGGTTTAACTCTCATTCTTGTCATCATCATAAGATGTTGCCATATTGACTGGTTTGGGATGATATGGGGATTCTTTTGGAAATCGCGAGATGAAGATAATGTGGCCAATGCTTTGGCCATTTCTTCAAAACTTGCCAGACAACATCTTCATCTTTGTTAAAGTGAGATCTACTACAGGCTGCATCGATCGGCTTTTGACTATTTGGCCCAATCCCTGAAAATGTTTTGGGCCAAAGTGGTCTTGGAGATGTCATGATGGGGGTACTTCTCCTATAAATCCTAAAAATGTTCCCATGCCTTGTCAGTAGGCTCACAGGATAATCGAGAGAAGTTTGAAATCAAAACACTCATCTGATGAAGACGACCCAGGGAATAGTACTTGTGCAAGAAAGTTGATTTCAGCTCCTCCCAGATCGCTACCACTTTCCCCAAATACTAGTAAAAAGCCTTATCATGAAGGTTGAATGGGAAGGTGGTCATCTTAACTACCTCCAATAGGATGCTAGGGAAATGAATTGTTCCACACATGCAATTAAGATTCTGTAGGTGGATGTGTGGTTCTTCATTTGTATTTTCGTTAAAAGTCAACAAGAGAGAGCAATTACGATTTCAACTCGAAGTATCCTTGGATTTGTGGTATACAAATCCACTCTATAACCGGACCGACCCAGGATTGTAGGTTTCTTTTATTGTCAGTTTAGGGGCCTCTTTTTTCTCTCCCTCTCCCCCATGGTTTCCAATTGTGTGGTTTTCTACTCCTCCTCCTCTATTCTCTCTACCCCTCCTCATCTCCATGAGCATTTCCTAGAAGGTGGTATGAGTCTCGGCCTGTACGGTCGACTACTATTGTATAACCAGTATTGAGGCTAGCATTTGATTGTTGACCTCATTCTGATCAGTATGTTGTCCCTTCTCTCTCTGAGGAGCTATCATCTCTGGTTCAAAATCTAACAATGAAGTATCTAGATTGGGTTCTTAGTCTGCAAGAGGAATGATGCCCTTATCAATATTAAAATATGCACCTGATGATTGGAAATGTTAAAAAATAGGGTCAATCCTAACCTTTATTAGAGTGGGAGATGTGAATGAGTACTAGTTGGTCTTCATTCAGAAAAAGGAGAACTCAGGAAGAGAGTCATCCTGAAATCTTGGTGAGGAAAGAATCATGGAGTCTTGATAAAGGCTCACAAAGTCCGAAGTGATCTCTCTGGAATCACCCTAAATTATTAGAGATGTCGACATAAGGGAATCGATGTGGGTGTTTATGGTATCTGAACAAAACCACACTTGATCCCCCATGATGAGAAGCCTAAAGGATATGAGATGAAGAATATAGAACAAAGAAACTAATAAGGAATAATAGTGAATAAGAAAATGGAATGAAGTCTCAAAAATGAACAAACTTAAAAGAAGTAATGAAAAAAAGTGAAGAGAGATCTTTGACCCAAATTAAATCAATCAAACCTCAAAACGAGGGTGTGTTAACCAACACAACACGTGAAGCCGTGAGAGTTTGGCTACTTATCTAGGTCATTTTATTGGTTGTTTTGAAGCAATATTTCAAACATAGCCAAACATACCCCTATAGGCGAATGAGAACTACCAGATAAGTGTCTTGCACTTTCCACTTCCTTTGTAACATGTAGCATGTACTTTTTGAGGTCCTTGTTATCAGATTTGGGCGCACTAATCAACCAAAGAAATAGAAAGAATGCTGATGTAGTGAATCAAATACTTCCCCCAGAGGATACTTGGACGTAGCAAGATGAGACATGGTTCCAATCATTGAAGTACCCCTATGCTCAAGTAATTCAGACCGAACCTACAAGCGAACTCGGCCCTACTCTCCCACATATCAATAGAAGAAATGATACTTCACAAAGCCCATGTGATATTAAGGCAGTATTTATGCTAGGTTTTTTTATCTATTCCTTAAAGATTGTACCTCACTTGGTCTGGAGAGTAACTGAATATAATGTGGGCTTTAGGAACCCAATACATTGTAGTCTATTATTTGATTATATTTTTGTAGAAGTTTTTAGGAAACCCCTTTTATTAATTTGGCTTTCACTTTTTTTGGCATTTTCAAATATGAATGCCTAATGAATTTTTTGATTTCCTTTTATTTCTAAGTCCAACAAAATAAGAGAATGAGGGTGGAAAAGTCTATGCATGTGAAATCTATGAATGCATGTAGTCGATAGAGATGCATAGCTTGATCCAGCACTCTACATGCAATATGGTCCATATATAAGTTAAAACCAATCTATATGCACATGCACTGGATGAAATATCCCTAGAATAGAAATTGCTATTATCATGAAGTACTTTTTAATTTGATTAAGTAAAAGCGTAATAGACTATAGGTACATGCAACAAATTATGGTTTTGGACCTAATTACTGAGTCAAGAAATCCTAAGGTTATGGACTCAATCAAAGACATAAATAGAACATAAGGTGATAATCTTAAAATATGAGAAACAAAATAACACAAAGTAGAGAGAATAAAATCTAGAATGCGTGAAAACACGATAAAAATAAAATGGGTCCCAAGTGAACAAACACTTGGTAAAATAGACATATGAAGTGCTAACTACATTGAGAGCATTTAACTATTACAAATTAATAATTAAAATTACTCTCTCACAAAAGAAAATAAAATTCTAACTAATCTTAGATATGCTACGTTGAACTGCTCTTCTCAATTCTTGGTTCTTCTTTTGCTGCTCTTTCATATCGGCTCGAAGAGACAAGAGCTGACCTTTGCCTTGCTCGGGTGTCTCAAATCTCCTAGAAAATCCACCCTCGCTCAGTGGGCCCTCATAATAAAGTTAAACAAATAGATGTGATCTGAATAATTAAGAAAAATAGCAACAAAAAAAAGAAGCAGGAAAATACTATAAAATACAACAAGATAGATAACTATATACAATCTACCCTAATTGTTACTTCCTAGGTAACAATGCCATTTAATAGAAGGTTTTGCACTGTTCTGCTAATCTCACAATATCAGCAATTGTAATGGTGACCCAATGTCCCGCTAATCAATAATCAACATGCAATCTAGCTAAATCAATCAAGTATGTGTGAGAGTTAAATTTATTATAACTCTATATAAATATGTATATGTGTAAGTATGGTAGAGTGTCGAATACTGAGAAGCAAAACGAGGGTAGAAAACTACTATTAATTATTGTTAATTAATATTGAAATTTGGATTTTTTATCTTTTCTTATTTTGTGGTTTTTATTTTTATATTTTTATGGGTTTTCAATTATATTCAAATTTTTATGATTTTTAATATTTTATATTTTTATGTTTAAATTTACAAAATTTAATTTCTTTGTGATTTTAAAATAACATAATTATTAATATATATAGATAATATATATACTATATAGATAATATAAAGAGAAAATGTATTTTTTTTAATTAAGTCAAATAAAGTCAATATAGAATAAATAAAATGATTTTAGGTTTTTGATGTTTCTATGTTTTTAGTAATTTTTAGAGTTTGTTTCTATTTTTTATGGATTTTCAAGTTAACAAAAGTCAAAATAGTGCAAACAAAAATTCAAAATTTTGTTTATGGTTTAATAAATAATTATAAGCCTAAAATAAATCCAAAAGTATTTTTAATATGAAATATATATAGAGAAAATTCAAAAATATAAAACTCTTTTTTTAGATTTTTGAGGAATATTTTATGATTGTTACGAGTCTTTTAGGTTTTTAAAGTTTTAAGGTTTCTATTTTATATTTTTATGTGATTTTGGATATTGGTAAAAGAAACTCAAATATAGCTATTTATTGGAATTTTTGGAGAAATATTCAAATATTCAAGGGTTTTTAATGCTAAATAGGGAAATGAGACTATTTTTGTATTTTTATAAATAAGAAAATAACTTTATATGCCAAATCAAGTTGTATATCTAAGTTCCAAACACTTAATTTATTTTTCCTACAATTTTTGAAAAAATAGAAATAATAAATAAGAATAAAATGCATAAAATGAAGTTAATCTGCAGCACAGGGACCTTTTTGCAATTAATGAAAATATTTCATGCATTTTAGAATAGATGTACAAAGTCCATGATAAAATATGCAATAAATCCATAAACACGTGTTATACAAGCAATTGACAGGGATTAAAATGCAAATACATGAAAGTTTATTTTCATTTAGTAAATAGGGTAGAAAGTATAGGGGTATGTTCACAAAACCCCAAAAGTCACCTCTTGTGGAGTGGTACATGAGGTGATATGATGAGGACTAAAATGCAAATAATAGAAATGATAAGGGTCCAAGTGAAAATTATCCTAAAATTCTTACACTAAAGATGAAACTTTAAATACTAAAAATAAAATACAAAAAGGTGAAGGGGTTGAGTCATAAAATACCCCTCAAGGCATGCATTCGGACGGCTCGAAATGATTCTCTTAAGCATCACCAAAGGTCCTTAGCGCACATTATCGATGGACGAGAATAGATCTAGAGCCTGAATGTGATCTAACGGCTCTAGAGACCTCACAATGAATAGGGAAGAACATGTTCTGCCCTGACTTCAATCTATTGTAGCTCCTTCTTCTTGTGATGGTTCAGCTCGTTGTCAAGCTCAAAAGCTTGTTGGGGATGTTCCACGGCTGCTACGGTTGCTCAGAAGGTCCAATCCTCACTAGGAGAGGCTTGGAGGTCGACGTGTTTCAAGAAACCTAGAGATGCTTGCAGGTCCTCGATTCTACTCCAAACAAGAGTCTTTCAGTACGTCAACTGCACAAAAGTTACTGGGCTCGAGAGGGACACTCTCAACCCATAAAATAAAGAAAATTACACATGGGTGAAATGGATGATGCATCTCCAATGATAGGTGGCTAAAGGAGATGATTCATTGATCTATGTGATATTGGGATGATCTTATGGATTGAGTAGGTGGAGAATGCGATGATGAAAGAAGATGTGATGATCATCCGACTCAAGGATAGGGGTTTCACACAGTGGAACGATGGCCAGAGCTTGATGTCTTCAGCGTACTTAAAACTTGGAAATCATAGTAAACTGCAACAATAACTTAGAAATAGAAACTACCACTGCATTAAGAATTTAAATAAGAAACTAAAATAACATATGCCTCGATCGTGGATGATCTTAGGAGGCGGAACCTTCATCTGAAGATTGCCTTCTCCTCGTTGATGCCCTGGAGGACTTCATGTTTTCACCAGGTATCACTCATTCTCTTTAGGGTTTGGGATTATGGTGGAGATCAAGCTCTTTAAGCTCGGTTGTTGTGGCAATGAATATATACAAGGGCAGAAATGGGAGTGATTTGACCTAGGGTTTGTATGTTGTCCGAGGAAGATTGAGATGATGTGATCTCTCAACATGAATCATGGACATGGGATGAACAAATCATGTGCAGAGCTCGAGGTCAAATGATGGGTGCATTGGTAGTAAGAAATTGACGAAGTGGGAAAGAGATCGGTTCGGCGAGGGCTCAGCATGAAGAAGGGAGGATTGACCCAAGGTTAACCCTTCTTGAGCGCCAAGTGATTCAAATGGCCCACTAGACGACAAAACTCCACTAAAATGGAAATTAAGTAATTTACAAATAGCAAATGACTTATTCAATAAAAACTCAAAATATAAAAAATATTCTTTATTGATTAAACTATTTTATGATGTTTTTTATTTATGTTTATACATTTATTTAATAGGTGTTATTATTTTTATACTATTTTATAGGTCTTTATAATCAATGTATTTACTCATTTGTATATCTATTTTATTATTTATATATAATATCTTATTTTTAATAATTTATTTGTATCACTATTTAATCTATCTATGTACATTTATTTAGGATTTTATTTCTTTGATTTCTATGTTTAAATAATTCAATATATGTGCCATATAAGTCAATTATATCTATGTTTTGGAGTATTTGTTTTATTTAAGTGTTTTATCTTAATTAAATATGTAATTATTTTGTATCTAAGTGCTAAATAATATACACCAAGTACACCTCAAATAAATGAATTAGGCTTATTTGTATATACATATCAATATTGTGGTGTCCCAAATAGCTAACTTTTGTATCTTAACTCCATTTTATGCAAAAACACCTTCATTTGAGTGATAATCTTATTAAAGTTATTTTACTCAATTGGGGTTCCCATGGAGAAGATATTGAACTTTATGGCTTTTTCTGTGGCTTTTCATCTGAGTGTCCTGGGTGTTTGGTGCATGATTTATTTATGACAATATTTTTATTATTTTCTTGATATTATTATGTACACGTGCAATGTTGAAAATATTGTGATTTGCAGTGCGTATAAGGGTATGGAAAATAGTACTACAAGTATGGACTGTCTACAGTGTAATGAACATCTAGGGTTCTAAGGTTCTATGTATAATTATGTACATTATTTTGCTCTTATCTCATCCTACTTTATTCTTTGTCAACCTAATCAACGTTTGACTAGGTCTCAGGGTTCAGAGCCAGTCAGTATCTTTGATGCTTTCTTTATTTTTATTTTCTTTATTCTTTTATTTTGGTTTTAAATACATATATTTATACAGTATTTATTAAATAATTTTAGGATGTTAATTATTGCAAGTTAGAGATATTTACATGTATTTTCGCAAGAGATTTATAAGCCAAAATAGGAGAATAAAGGTGAATGAATGATTATTCATCACTTATCTTGAGAATAGAAGACTTCTTCTACTTACACATAGATGGCAAGGTCGTGAATTTTGAAATGATTTTGATGGAAAGTCATGATGTTACTTAGTTAAAAATCTAAATAACATTCTTTCTACAATAAAAACATTTGGTAGTTGGGGGAAGGTTATAGTACAAAAGTTACTAAAACTGACATGCATTGGAATGGATTGGCCTTTTAAGAATAATTTAAAAACATTAATGGGAGTGGGATTACAAAATAAAGGGATTTTTACACCACGAATCATAAAAACATAACAAATTACCTTCTCGACTTTGATTATTATCACCTAAAACCTACAATCATGTTGTTTAACACCATGAACATTGATGATTATTTGACTCTTCTTGAATTTACTTGCTTGGGTTAAAATTGAGTTGATTGAACCACACCAAAAAATTGGTGAACTTTTCTTATAACTTTCTCATTCCTTCTCTCCACTTCTTACTTTTTCCTCCTATCCATTCCACTAAACCCAACGGAGGTGGCCGCACAATCTCTGATGACAAAAATCTAGTGTGTGGATTGAGGGACAAAGCTCGTATGGCAGAGGTGTTGAAGCCCAATGAAGAGTAAAGCTCGGTGAGGAAGAACGATCTCAATGGTGAACTTAGTTGATGTTTTGTGGGAAGGCCAAAGGACAAGTTGAGGTATAATCCCCAAAATGGGGACCCCTCATCAAAAAAATCTCTAAAATATGGACGGCTTGAAAATAATTCCCAAAATGGACATATATCAGCAAACCATTTGTTGCTTGGTATTCCGCGTACGGCAAATGGTTTGTTGTTCACGACAAATGGTTCGCCGTACCACATGAACGGCCAAAATATGTGTCTGCGCCGAAAACCAGGAACCCCGACCCCCCTCCCATCCGTTCATGTAGCGTGGCAAATGGTTTGTCGCACCACGGCAAACTGTTTGCCGATATAACCCTATCCTGGGAAATATTTTCATGCCGTCCCCATTTTGGTAAAATCCCCCCCCCCCCTTCAGGAAACGACCTACAAGTTGATGCATGGTATTGGAAGGTACCGGAATTATCAAGCCATGTCAAAGGGACAGTACTTGATGTGAAATGAAAGTTCTCATCTTTCTTTGACTGATGTGGCAGAATTTGCTACAGGAAAACACAAGGAAGCTTCAAGTCATTTTTCCTCAGGAGGAACCCACAAAAAATAAGGAGTTGCTCGAGTAATATCAGTCAGCCCAATAGGTCAAGGGAATCAATGGGTGGTCGAACTCCTATTCGTAAGTGGAGAACAAAGCCTAAGATCTTCGACCACGCCTCAATCAGAGGGGAGAGGTTGTGGCTAGGGGTGTGCATGGGCGGGTACCCGATCCGTTCAACCGTTACCCGTCTTGATCCGTCATTATCGGGTCGACGGGTCGACCCGATCCATTGCAACGGATAACCATAATAACGGATACCCGAATTATATGAATGGATCTCGGGTACCCGCGGATCACTAAAACACATCAATCCATGATATGATTGAGATGTGATTTCTAAGTTGGGAATTTTAAGAAAAAATCAACGTTAATAAATCATTTATACGTGAACAAACATTACTTATACATTTGCACAACTTTTGATTGAAAAGATCACGATGAACACAAAAATAAAATAACAAAAAAGAAAACGGGCTTTGATAAACCGGCTTCGATCTATGCTTACGCTTTTTTCAAAGCAAGCATAATATGTTTATCTTCGAATTTTAAATGATCGATACTTGATAAATAAATACTTGTTTTGTTGCTATGGGTCGAATTAAAGTTCGCTCAAATTAGAATATCACATGATCCAAATTATCGATTTCAATCAATGATTTCAATCGCAAGCAATTTCGAAGTCGAGATGGGCAAAGAGATTGCCAAGTCCATGGATAAGATCCGTCAACCCATGGTTATTGTCCATGTTGGAGAGACAATCAAATGGATCGATCCGTGGGTATCCATGGATCATTGGGCCGGGGCTCCATATATCCTGGATCAAACAGGGTCGGTTACCCGATCCAGAATAATTTGCTGGATACTCATGGGTTTAAGGTCGATCCATACGGATCGGATCGGATACCCGTCTAACTCGTAACCCGTGCACAGCCCTAGTTGTGGCGAGGTAGATAGAAGGCTAGATGGACTGGAAGTGAGGGTGATCCTAAGATTGGATTTGGGACTTTATAATCAAACAAATGAAAGGAAACAAAAAGAGAAATAAAGGATCTATAGTAAAGAAAGATAGAGAATAAGAAAAATGGAGGAATAAGAAGAGGATAAGGGATTTTTTTATTTTTTGTCCAAGAATCTAATGCTAATCGGAACATAGAAGATCGTGGCCTCAACCGACCCAATGGGCAACTTGAAGAATCTTGACCGCAACTTGTCACAATGCAAGCATGGAATTTACTCTGTTGGGAGGGGTGGTGGTGGCATTAGGGAAGGGATTGGAGTTTGGGGGCAAGAGGGATAATGCGGAGGTGGGGGAGTGCTAAAGAGTGGGCCAGAGGTTGGGGCTACGCTGGGAGGGGTGGGATTGGCGTTGTGGAGGAGGGATGAGCTTGAGCGATGCTGGGGACGAGGGCAGTGGTTGGGATTGCATTGGGAGAGGTGTAGCTGACATTAGGAGGAGGGTTGAGGTCGAACAGTTCTGAGGAAGGAAGAGGAGGAGGGTGAGGGGAAAGGAAAATTAATAAATTTTATTAAAAAAGATAATATAGACATTTTCTTGACGAAATTCAGTTTATTTTAACGGTCAAATGGACGGGAGTTAACTACAGGGTCTGTAGTATACGAGTTAGAAAGTTTGCGGGTTTAGGTGATAATTACAAAGTATACATGGTTGAAAAGGTTTACAAAGTTATAAGGTTCACGATGTAAGAATCCCAATAATAAAATTATATATTTTTGATGGATTTTCCTCACCGGAGGTCATTTAAAATTAGGTAAAACCTATGCACCATGCATATTGAGGAATTCCATGGAAAATATTTTTGACACTTTTAGATTCTCTTCAAAAGTATAAGGTGTAAAAATGGGCAGGGGCAAGATTAGTAGACTAAAAAGTTCTTATCGTTGTGTTTTTATGCAAGTGATATTTCCAATGTTATTCATGAATTATTATCGATTTCTATTTTGGAATTGTTGATTAATGTTGGATTATTTTTTCAAAAAATATTTGTTGCACGACTCCATTCCTAGTTTTTAGAGAGTTTTCTTATAGTGGTTTTAGAATCAGGTTCCAATTTTAAGGTAGAGAAAAGATCCACGATGGTTCTCAGATTTTGATACTTCTAAGATGTGATCATTTTCATTCTCTCACTATCATCATGATCAGTGATGATGTCAGCATGATGACATCATTCATATCAACTCGGAAAAAAAACCAGACCAGGCTCAATTTACTTGTCTGACTGGTTGAACCGGTTTTTTGAACTGTTAAAACCGGATACATATATGTAAGTATGTGTTTTTATATCAATGAAATAATCGTTTAAAATATCAAATCTTTCAATAGAGTAACTTGGTTGTCTATTTCGAATAAAACTCTACAAAAGTTAATCATATTTTCTAGCATTATCTATGAGTATATTATTGTAATCATTTATTTATAGTTGCTTCTAGAAAATTACTCTAAGAAAGTAGTGGCACAACTTATATTCCAAAAAAGAGAGGGATATAACTGATATTGCAGAAGTTAAGAAGGGCACAATTGATAAAAAAAGTATATTATTTCATTATTTAAACCTCTATTTTTTAAAAAATTTATCAAACCATCAAAACTGGGTCAATCCGGACCATCCTGGTCCGACCACCCGGGTCAATCCGGATCATCCTAGTCCGACCACCCGGGTCAACCCGGTCCGACTACCAGTCGAATCCAGTTTTTTATTTTCTTTTTTTAAGATAATTGCATAAAATCAGCCGAAACGACTAGGTCAAGGTCGATTCTCAGTTCAACTGATCTGACTGATCGGTTCGGTCCGATTTTTTAAACTCCGGTGTCAACCATACTGAAGATACAAATTAATGGTTGTAGAGGACATAGTAGAGGAGGTTGTTGATTTGGCAGCTATTGAGGACATAATGCAAGTGTGGTTTTTTAATCTATTAATTTTATAAGTTACAATTTGATTTCTTTTCTAATATGTTGAAAAATAGGAATCTTTTCCAAAGTTGTATGTTTGGATATGATTTTTATTTTTTTTAAATAAAGTTGTTATAGTTGACATCTCCTTACAATTATTCCCTTTCCAATCTGGAGAAAGAGGACGTCCGGAATTTTTATCTGGTATTTTCTATTCGTATATTAAAAGTTAAAAATCAACACTTTGCAACAGAACAAGCTCATTTTACAAAAAAAAAAAATTAAGCTGTAGCGCAACAGTGTTGCATTCAGCTGGGAGGTTCCGCCCTTGTTGCAATACTCACCAAGTCGATGATTCTTCTAGCCATTTTGATGACAGGGGTAAACCTCGAAGAATCCCATCTTG
Source organism: Ottelia alismoides (assembly GCA_037367405.1). Lineage (NCBI taxonomy): Eukaryota > Viridiplantae > Streptophyta > Magnoliopsida > Alismatales > Hydrocharitaceae > Ottelia > Ottelia alismoides. The sequence goes on along the minus strand of JAZKJV010007841.1, from coordinate 148,739 downwards.
CATTTCGCTTAGCCTAGATGACACGAGTGGTCACAACGAGGATCACCGTGGCCATCTTTTTCCTAGTGCTGCTGGCTAACTTGGCACAAGGACTCTGCCCACCTCGCCCCATACCTCAGTAGAGAAAGTGCAATTAAAGAAATGTGATCACAGGATTCCAAATGCATGTCACACATGTAACACCCCCCCCCCCCCCTCATGAAATCGTGTTTCGCGAGCCGATCAAATGTTGGTAACCGGTCTAGGATTGCACAGTAAAGCGTGCATGCATGCTTCGGTACCACGTTATTGTTCCACAGGAGGTGGGCCCAAGCCACAGGCTCTCTTTTCTTGATGTCCTCAAACGCTTCCCTAAAGGAAAACAACCTTTGGGAAGCAGTCCAGGTCTACCCATCGACCGTGGTGGTCATTGCCAGTGCAAGCCGCATTCGAGCATCGAGAATAGCTTTCCAGATGAGAGAGTCTCCACTCGCCCTTGGGCAATGGAAGAAGTCACGCCCCCTTAGATATTTGTCTTGCATGTAATTTGCTCAGATTGAATTTTTAGCATTTGGGACATTCCAGCACCAAGCCAGGACCATAGCCTTCAGGATGAAAATAAGAGAGCGCAGGCTTAGTCCCCCTTCGTCCTTGGGTAGGCAAACCACGTTCAATTTAACGTGATGTGTACCATACGCCCAAAGGAAGTTAGCACATAGAGCATCTTTTTTCTTAATTGCCCCAATGAGGATGAGAATTCCATAGGCCCAAATAGGCACACTCCCGAAAGAACCGATCTTAGCAATTGCAGCGAGCCAGCGAGGGTTAAGTACCTTGCTTTCCAGCCGCAAAGCAAGGTCTTAACCCAATCCGTGAGCAACTTAGCAGCCGACGACCTTCCCCTAGCAAGTGTTAGGGTAGTTCCATGGTACTTCACCAGAAGTGGATGGTTTAGGAGACCAACCTCCAGACAAAGTTGAAAGTCTGAAGAGGTGTACCTTGGCAAAATGAGTTTGCTCTTCTTTGTATTCATCGCAAGTCCGGACATTCCCTCAAAGACAACCAATATACGTCTGACCTCCTTCAGTGAGTTGTAGTTTTTTTTTGCAAAAGAAGAGCATGTCGTCCATGAAAATAAGGTGCGAGGGCATCTTTGCTCTCCCCATGCGGATGGGGACGAGGATCCGTTGGAGCACAGTCAGCAAAGAGAAGGAGTCCATTACAATGATGAAAAGCAATGGGCTTAAGGGGTCCCCTTATGGAACTAATGCCATTTTTGTAAAGTAGATAAAGGAACCTGACAACTAAAAAAGTTATAAGATCGTTTATGTATAAGGAACATGAGTAAAAGCATGTGATGAATTTCGATTTTGGTGGGTGACTGAATTTGGCCGAAATGACCTATATCGACCAAAATATGCGGACCTCAGTTCAAAAGTCGGCTGAAATTTCATTTTGATCACTCACTCACCGAAATGGTGAGCGAAATCGAATTATGAGGCCTTATAAACAACTTTTGTAATAAAGGCCAATGCTTTAATTAAGAACTTACGATTTTTTTCTGCAAATTGGTATTTAAAAATAAAGGGAAAATGCTTAATCTTTCAACCTTTAAATTTTTGGACTAATTTATTTGGATTCACCCCATTATTAATGCAAAAGTTTCTTATTGTTTGCTCAAAATTTTAGATCTTTTTTGGGTTGTCGTATATCTTTTATTCTCATACAATTGCACAAATGTATTTCTTATTTACATTTATTTGAGTAGATCCGAAATGACAAATAAGAAAATTGTAACCACGATAAGGAAAAACAAATACCTTTGATGGTACAAAATATGAATTAGAGTCCATGATAGTTTTCGCTTCATCATTGATAAACTTGACCCTACATTATTTGAAAATCAAACCACGGAGAAAATTATTCATGTGAACAATGTCATATATCTTATAATATAGTTAGTAGTTTTGTGATTAACTCATGGAGTTGAATTTGATTAGGATCTTCGAGATCTATAATACAACCTACGATCTTTGATACATAGTTTGAGATAAATAACTTTCCAAAATTGAATGTGAGAGTTTAGCTTCTGCTACACATTTACTACTTGTGTAAGATGAAGGAATATGAAAGCATCCCACAATTCATTGATAATCGAATGTGACTTAGCGGTGAAAATGTCGATTATTTCTTGTAGAGAACCGTGGAGAGAGATCTGATTAATCAAATAAAATACAATAAAATAGGAGAGATAAAGAGAGAAAAAGAATAAGCAACTCTTCTCCTATTTTATTGTTCACTATTTATTTAACCAGGCAAGTGTTCCTAGGTCGAACACAAGGAGGCAAAAAATCATGCTCAGATTTTTTAATGAGAAAATATTTTTGTGATTTCTTTTATTTCTTCTTCTCTAAGAAAATCTTTTTGGCAATTTTAATTTTTATATCCTATATTTGATTTTAATTTCCTAATGTTTATTTTATTTTATAAAGGGATATTTTTTCAAAATAATGATCTACAATATAGTATATGAGATATGAAATAATATGTAATATTGTATAGAGTAGATCCACAAAAATGACTCGAGCAACGGGCTCGAAAAGCAACACAAAATAAAACCAAAATGGAGTCAGAAGTCGAAGACAAAAATATCGATAAAATCACGATAAAAATCTTTGAAATTCAACTAAAAATAAAATTGGCAAAGAATACTATCTATAATATTATCCAAAATTCCTACCATGTCCAAGAGTCTCAATGTGAACAAAATACAAAGAAAAATAAACTAGCTTCTCAATTAAATCCATGGTCAGGAACCTAATTGTAAGAAAAGTTGATGGACTTTACACTTAGGTCCCTCCTTTGGACCTAAATGTAATATTGGCAAAACTTCTGGCGTGCTTTGAATTCTGGAGAGCTGCATGAGTGTCTGTGATATTTTTCTACCGCTTCGATCTTTGGCGGCTAGGATTAGAAGGGTGGAAGCTGATATGGGTACGTGGCAGGAGACTGTAGCATGGTTCTTCGCATGTTCTTCCCCAAAGTTCAGCAGCTAGCGACAATTCTTCGATTCATCCTCGATCGTGGTTGACGGCGATGAAGGTTGACCTCCTGAAGGGCCAGAAGAGGGTTGCCTACCCTCTTCGCGCTCCATTGTGGTTGGGGATGATCATAGATGTATGGCTGGGAGGGATGAAGTTCGAGTGCACAGCTGCTAGGGTTTGGACTCCAAGAAAAGAACTGTGGCTCCAACTGACTGATCGGCAATGAAGATAGCTCCAAAAGGTCGTTAACAACCTGCAAGATGGATTTTTTGCTTGATTTCCCAAGGAAGTCGTCCAAGAGTTAAGGTTCTGTAAATATGAATGGGTTTCCATAATAGGGCATTTAAGGATCAAAATTGAACATGGTTCGATTCAAAGTGGAAGGGGATTTCATTCGTGGATTGAGAAGATGATTATGAAGATCTAATGACATGGTTAAATGGGCTAATATAGAACAAATAACGATAAATTTGGTATGAAGGATGATACCTTGGAAGAAGATGGTATATGACCCTCGGGTTGTTGCTCGTCGACGGGTATTCACCGGAGCTCAATGCCTCGCTGTTAGCGATTCAAGGACGGGAAAGACTTGGAACTCTCCTCCGACGATCCTCCTTCCATGTGGGTAGGTCACCAAGCTCTGTCACAATCGGAGGTGGTCGGGGCACGACGGGAAAGATGGGGAATTGGGTAGGTTAGTCTCGGAACTGGAGAAGTTCAGGAGAAGTTGGAGAAGTTTGGATGATTAAATAAGATGATCGACGAATGGGTAGGAGATGATCTAAAGGTTGGAGATGAATAATGTTATTAGGCGAATAAATGGTGGGTGTAGATCGAATTTAGGTGGTGAAACGAAGTGTAGAAAAATGGGTGAAGTCGATTTGTTACAACAAATAACGAACAAAATCTTGGAGGTTAAAGATGAATGCGATGCTAACATGTGTCAGCACCATACTAATCTTTAATTTTTAATAAAATTCTTATTAATTAATTAATAAATAACAAATGATATTATTCAAATAGATGTAAAAATAAGAAATATAGATAATTAAATTATCTAAATTTGACATAATCTGTTTTTATAAATAATATACATGTTGTGAGATATAAATATAATATTAATAAAAACATATATAATATACTTAATAAATGGCATATATATTTAGTTCAATAATTTAGTAAACAAGTTATATTTTTTTATTTTATTAATTAATACAATAATAAAATATAAGTTGTATGAATTTTATGGATTTAAATAAACTAAATGCAGATATATTGTTTACCGTTCAAGATCATCTACATTTTAGGAGTTTTGAATTATTTAAAATATTAAATAAATGTTTTAAATTCTGAAATTTTTTACACATAAGTTACAAGATCAATAAAATAATTAAAATCATTAAATCAAGCAATATGTAAATAATATGTACATAATAAAATAAATAACTCAGAAATTCGATTGTCATTAGGTAACAAAATCGACTTTTTGCAAACGGATTTTAGTGAAATCACCTTCATTAATTAGATAATATTATTTTATGAACTTTACGGTGAGTAGAGTGAAATTGAGGTCGTATGAATAAGTTATGAGGTTCGGAAGTTGAGAAGTTAACAATTTGAAAATTAGATTTCTTGACATATATACATGTTGGAATTTTTATTTTATTATATTTTTATAAATATAGAGGAAAAGAGTTTGATGAAAAATATGTACAAATGAATTAATTAAAATTAGTTGAAGTTTTGGTAAATAATGAATAAATAGGAATTCGTGTATGATGTACATAATTAATTATTTTTATTATTTTCTTCCTTATCTTCCCCTACTTTACTGTTTGTCTACCAATCCATGTTGACTTGATCTCAGGAGTTAGGTTATATAAATATATCTTGCAGCTATATTTATATTTAGTCATACTGTACATATATACATATTTACAGCCTGCCTTTTTTTCTTTTTCTTTTCTTGCTTTTTATTCTTTTATGTATTTACATGTTTTTAATGCACAAAATGCATTTTTATTCATGAATGCTATTTTGATATGATGTGAAAATTAATGCATAATTACATATATTTTTTAAGGATTTTAAGACAAAATATGACAGAAGTGTTAATGAATCATGGATTCATCATTTATAAACAAGATGATTGTGATAGACGGTAATTTAGCAGTTGTAAAGAGAGGGTGCAAATCATGATTATTTTAAGTTGCCTGCTCTCATCTTTCAACATGGTTGATATATCTTTGAGTATCAATGGTATCGTTAAGAGTGTAACAAACCAATATGCACATTCGACAATTAAGCATGATTTTTCGAAGTAGAGATCTAAGGTTGTGATCTTTGAGGTTGAAGAAAGATGAAAAAGCAAAAATGGCACACAACATGAATAGCTAGGACCCTCCAAAGAAAATTCAAAGAAAAAGTGGAATTTCCACTTGATTTCTACTATAATTGCGACAAGTTTGGGCGCTTCAAGACTAATTATCCTGACAAGAAGAAGCCGAAATATTCCAAAGAACCCGGTCACAAAGGTAAGAAGGAAAATGGAATGACAAAAAAATACATAGTATTTGATGTCATTTTATTAATCATTAATGATAAAGAATGTTACATAATATGAAGTATCTCTCTCCAATAACTTTGAAATTAGTGAAAGATATGGATGATGCATCATGCGCGATTAGAATATGAATATACTAGTATAAATCACAAGGAAGTTTAGGGTTATCTCAAAAGGTATATAATGATGAGTTATCGAATAGATATAAAAAAGTTACACTATCAGCTTGGTTTTAAAATAGAAAGGGAAGGTATTCAGTCAGATGTGATGTCCAAAGATCCAATCCCTTTTTTTGTTACGTGCGTAAACACACTTCAGATTGGATTAACTGTTAATTTACTCGTAAAAAAACATAGTTCTGAAGTTTGAGTATAAGAGGTTAAATGCCAACTAAATGAAACGAGCGAATAATTTTACAGCAGGATCAATACATGCAGCAGGTTGTATAGGAACCTGAACATGTACCAATCTCGTAACTAGCTGCCCTCTTGCCCAAAGTGATCATTTTTTGCTCTCGCTGGTCGCCGCTGGGTGATGCTGATTACCACTTCAAATGCAAATTTACACAGCGTGTATGTTGTGATTTTAGCCTGCATCTTAGAAAGTAGAAACGATGACGATTACAGGTCTTCATGTCGCTTTATGTCGAAAATTTTAATCAGAACGTCCTCCACAACCTGCACAGGCAACAATGTCAAGTTTAGGACTAAGGAACTAATCTGGAATTCGCCGATCATAAACGAATTGGCACAGATATAGTTATGTGTCATCACCAAATTTAAAATTAGGATGCCTTATAAAAACGTGCTAAACTGCAACCTCCATGTTACTGTAAGACCAAGAACAGCCTACCGCTGCTGCAGTTTCCAACAAAATCTATACACATTTGCAGGTTTGACCTTCAGATATGAACTGATCGAACGACGCTAGGATGGAAGTTCTTACCTTATCAGGTGTCGAAGCACCTGATGTTATTCCTATTGTAATCGGACCGGCAGGTAACCAATTTTCTTTCTCAACAAGCTCTCCATGCTGCAATGTAAGTTATAACAAAGGTAAAACCACAACTGGTAGTATACACTCCATATATGGAAAACACAATTGACAAATAATAACAAAATTGCTTGAAGCTCGCGTTGATCTGGCGCATCATATGATTACCATTAACTTATGCAATACTTTGTTTCCAGGGCCTATTCGCAACTCGCTGTCAACCCAGTATGAAGGAATTCCCCGGTCCTCGGAAATCTCTTGTAGATGTGAAGTATTACTGGAGTTCCATCCCCCAACTACAAGCATGAGGTCAACTTTCTCCTCCACCAACTTGTACATAGCATCCTGTCTTTCCTGTCATCCAAACAATTGTCGTGAGAAAAAAGTGCTTCCATTGTGAATTTAAATGTGCAAACAGTGATGGCATATTCGACCCTTGTCCTTCCATTGTGGCGTCTGGAAGGAAACTGTTGACGCATATTGAGTTATTGTGTCTCTTTGCTAATTTTATTTTCTTGTTATTCTCTTTATGTAATTTACCCATAGGCTACTCTCCTATATAAGAGAGCCTAGGGCTATGGAATAAACAACTTATTCACGTTTCCCAACATGGTATCAGAGCGACGGTCCTAGGCCGGAGTTCTCGAAACCCTAAACCTACCCCATCCCCACCCGCCGGCTCTCTCTCTTCTCTCCCTCTCTCTCGACGCCGCCAGGCTCTTCTTCTCCGATCTGCGGTGGTCTAGGGCGCCTCCTGCGCATCGTGCGCACCTTGCGCATCCGGTGCCTAAGCCTCTCGTGCACCTTGCGCTTCTCGCGCATCTGGCGCACAGGAAGCAGTAGCGCATCCCGCGCCTCCCGCTCACAGCGCATCCCGCGTTGAGCGACATCCTTCCGTGTTGTGCGATGCTGCATCATCTGCGGCATCTGTTGCGCCATCTGCGGCATCTGCTGCTGCGCCATCTGCATCTGCGGCATCTGCTGCACTAGGGCACGAGATACCGCGCAACAGGAAGCAGTAGCGCGCGTCATCTCCAAGCGCGCGCATCATCTCCAGCGCGTGAGGGTTACATATTGCGTGTAAATTCTGTGCGCGTGCGGATCGTAGCGCGCGCAGATCCATGGGGATAGTTGCTTGAGGTCTACACATGCAACTAATCCCGTCTATGTCATTGTAGACAAATATTATCTATTGTCATTCGCTCCAGTCTTCCGTCTCCAGTATGTCAGAAAGCAAGGCAGATATCCCATCTATGGGCGCATTTCGTGGTCCAGCGCCCATCGTCAAGATGGATGGTACGAACTATGAACTGTGGGCAATGCAGTTCATGAGTATGATGAAGTCCACAGGCAAGAAGCATATTCTCACAGAGCCCGAGCCTGCAGAGAAGACTGGAGTTCATGCCTCATGGGAGGCCGACGACGCATATGCAAAGGTGTGGCTATCTGGCACATTGGCTATTGAAATCGCCAATGACATTCTACATCAACCCACAGCCAAAGACATGTGGGATATCCTGGCAGCGACATATTCTCAGGCGAAGAATGAGACGAAGATCCTGCAACTACAACATGATATATTCACAATAAAGCAGAACGGCCGCCCGTTACATTCTCTCTATACATCTTTGAGAGGAATGTTTGAGAAGCTTTATAGCTTCATGCCTCTTACTGCCACGCCAGAACAGCAGAAGACATACAGGAATGCGACGATGGTGGGTGTGTTTCTCGCTGCACTCGATCCAGAGTATGAGGCAGCACGTTCACAGATTTTGGCGGACTCGACTATTCCTCCCATGGAGGAAGCTTTTCACAGATTGAGCAGGATCACAGTACCTTCAGCAGCTGCGAGTCAGAATCCCTCAGCCATGGCGGCCAATAGAGGCCGTGGTTTTCATCAACAGGGTCGTGGACGTACTCCCCGTGGAAGGGGTGGCCGCGCTAGGCCAACATGCTCATATTGTCACCGAGTCGGACATACTGAAGATACATGCTACTCAAAGCATGGATTTCCTGCATCCGCATGAGCAGCTGAGCAGATAGAGCCCCCGTCTGCTGCTACACTGGATCAACGATTTGATGACCTAGTTGCCCGTCTCAGGGGCATTATTCCACCATCTGGTCCAGCACCGACTGCAGAGAACCATACTGATACTGCTGCTTCCGCCTCAGCCTCTACTAGTACTTCAGGTAGTCCACTTGCACTCCACAGTAGTAGATCTGATATACTGCCATGGATCATGGACTCCGGCGCTACACATCATCTATGTGGCGACCAGAGCCTACTTACAGGATACACCCAGATTCCTCCAGGACGGACAGTAGTTATTGCCAATGGCACGCATTCTCCTATCACGGGTCAGGGGGAGATCAGATTGACGTCTTCTATGCAGCTCAAGAATGTTTTACATGCACCGCATTTTTCTATGAATCTGTTGTCAATTAGTCAGATTACGAAGGATCTCCATTGTCGAGCTATTTTTGATTCATCTTCATTGATTTTTCAGGACATCCGTACGGGCAACGTGATTGGTCATGGCTATGAGCAAGGAGACCTTTATCGTCTGAACCAGACCCCGTTTGCCGGAATCACAGCTTCTCCCGCAGAACAAGTATCTTCTCTCCTGTGGCATCTGCGTTTTGGTCATCTACCGCTTCAGAAGTTGCGTCTTGTCTTACCTTATAGTCTTTCTCACACACCTATCCAGTGTGAGGCGTGTCAGTTGGGAAAACATCACAGGTCATCCTTTCCCAGTAGTCAGGGTCGGAGTAGTAACTCCAAGTTTGAGTTGTTTCATGTCGATGTCTGGGGTCCAAGTCGTGTTCCCGATCATCAGGGGCACAGGTTTTATATTGTATTTGTGGATGATTTCTCTAGAGCATCATGGGTATTTCTAATGAAAAATAAGTCTGAAGCTGGAAATATTATTATTCAATTTCTAAATGAGATTCAGAATGTTTTTTCCACAACTGTCAAAATTATGAGAAGTGACAATGCCTTAGAGTTGTGCACCAACAATCTAGCCAACTACTACTCCTCTAAAGGAATTGTTCACCAAACATCCTGCGCCCATACGTCTCAACAAAATGGGGTTGCAGAAAGAAAACACCGTCACCTACTTGATGTCACAAGGTCACTTCTCATTCAGAGTCATGTTCCGTATTCCTACTGGGGTGATGCAGTCCTTACTGCATGTTATCTTATAAATCGTATGCCCTCGTCTGTCTTGAATGAACAGGTTCCTTTCTCACTTATTTATCCTGACAAGGATCTGTTCACTCTTACCCCTCGTGTGTTTGGGTCAGTCGCATTTGTCCATCAGTTGTCGCCCGGTTCTGACAAGCTCTCTCCTAGGGCTGTCAAGTGTGTCTTTGTGGGGTACTCCAGAACTCAAAAGGGGTACAAGTGTTTTGACCCTGTGCGTCGGCGGTATATGATCAGTGCAGATGTTACATTCTTTGAATCCATCATGTATTTCTCATATTCCGGGAACATGCAGCCACCACCTATATCCCATGATACTGTATTCATGGCACCACCAACATCACAACCGCCACCAACATCTCAACCACCACCACCACCGCCACCACCACCGTCATCACTAGTATCCCCGTTACCATTCCATTACACCCGGAGGCCGAATCAAGCTCATGGTCCTGACCAGTCAACTAGCTCGCCTATGGTATGTAATGAACATATTAATGTTGATGGATCTGACGACATTTCTCAGCAGGATGCATTACAGGAGCATGATGATACCACAGAGGATCTAGATGTTCCAATCGCTCTACGCAAGCCGAAGAGAAGTTGTGCCAAGTATCCAGTATCAGCAGTGGTGTCGTTTGAGAGGCTATCTGGACCATTCAGGACGTTTGCATTGGCACTTTCAGCTACAGATATTCCACGGAACCACCATGAGGCTTTGCAGGATTCTCGATGGCGGCTAGCAATGGAGGAAGAGATGGCGGCACTTCAGTCTAGAGGAACATGGAGCTTGGTTACTATACCTCCAGCTGTCAACCCGGTGAGTTGCAAGTGGGTGTTTACAGTGAAACATAATGCAGATGGCTCCATTGACAGGTACAAGGCACGCCTAGTTGCGAGGGGATTCACACAGACATATGGGGTAGATTACCTTGACACGTTCTCCCCGGTGGCTCGTCATTCCACTCTGCGGATCCTCTTATAAGTTGCAGTTACTAGAGACTGGCCACTCTATCAACTGGATGTGAAGAATGCCTTTCTGTATGGCGACCTGCAGGAGGAAGTCTACATGCAACAGCCACCAGGTTTTGCTGTTGAGGGGGAGTGTTCCAAGGTTTGCAGATTACATAAGGCTATCTATGGCCTTAAGCAGAGCCCCGGAGCATGGTTCCAGAAGCTGTCAGACCTCTTTGAGAAACAAGGATACAAACGCTCAAATGCTGATCATTCCTTGTTTGTACAGAAGACGGCAAGAGGTATTGTTGTAATCATGGTTTATGTTGACGATATCTTGATTACAGGTGATGATGACCAGGGCATTAAGCAGGCAAAGGAAAGGCTGGGGACCGAGTTTGTCACCAAGGATCTGGGAGTCCTTAGATATTTTCTGGGGCTGGAGTTTGCCAGAAATCCGTATGGATTAGTCATGTCACAGAGGAAGTATGTCACAGATCTACTGAGTGAGACAGGTATGCTAGGGTGTCGACCTGCTACGACACCAATGGACCCTAGCATGAAGCTGTATGATGATGACACAGAGGAGGTTGACAGGAGAAGATACAGAGAACTGGTAGGCAAATTGTTATATGTCACGATCACTAGGCCAGATATATTATTTGCAGTGAGCCGTGTGAGCCAGTTCATGGAGCAGCCACGCCAGGTGCATATGGATGCAATACACATGATACTTAGATATCTCAAATCTTCTCCAGGTAAAGGTCTGCTATTCAAGAAAGGAAAGGGGATTTCTGTCTCAGCATGCGCAGATGCAGACTATGCAGGATATCCTAAGGATAGAAAGTCCACCTCATGGTATGCCGTCTATGTTGGAGATGCCCTAGTCTCATGGAGGAGCAAGAAGCAAACTGTGGTAGCTAGATCCAGTGTTGAATCCGAATATAGGGCTATGGCCCAGGATACTACAGAGATGATGTGGGTGAAAGCGGTGCTGACAGATTTATGCTTAGATATACCACTTCCTATGAACTTGGAGTGTGATAATCAGGCTGCTTTGTTCATTGCAAACAATCCTGCATTCCATGAACGGACCAAGCATATTGAGGTGGATTGTCACTTCATACGTGATATGATTCAGAAAGGATTCATTGCCACATCCCATGTTACTTCAGAGAACCAGACTGCAGATATATTCACCAAGGCATTGTTACGAGGCCCATTTCAGAAGTGTGCTTCCAAGCTGAGCATGATTGACATCTATGCTCCATCTTGAGGGGGAGTGTTGACGCATATTGAGTTATTGTGTCTCTTTGCTAATTTTATTTTCTTGTTATTCTCTTTATGTAATTTACCCATAGGCTACTCTCCTATATAAGAGAGCCTAGGGCTATGGAATAAACAACTTATTCACGTTTCCCAACAGAAACACATGGTGAGAGAGCGGGAGCTGGAGAGAAAGGAGAGGGGGTGCGTGAAGGCGAATCTTGGAGGGTATGGCTCGGTGCATGTCTCTCGGCCATCGATCAAGGCAGCTCCGGCATCCGGAAAAGTCCCTCTTCCATTACTCAATTGGCAGCCATCTCCAAGGGGACTCGTCTGCAGGTGTCATCCACAATCATACGAGGCGGTGTTTAAGGTGTGGTGACTCCGGCCACATTGCTGGAGTCTGCCGATGCTGTGACGTGTTTCGGGTGTGGGGGGATTGGTCATCGATGCAGGAACTGCCTTAGTATGCTGCGAGCGCAAGTCGGAAGGTCAGATAACCAGCTCCTTACTCGCCCTCAAGCTGCTACGGAAGGTCGCTCAACGCTGTAGAAGACCTTGATCGGCATCTGTTCTAGTCGTGAGGCATGTCTCAATGAGGTGATGGCAGGTATATGACTCAGAATTGGCTCTTCGTTGTTGAGATGTCGTCCTGCTGGAGAACTCCGTGGTTTGCGCCAGGGGACTCTCCGATGCTGAGTTGTGATGTCTCCTTGATCGTACACCAATCGGCCGGGGAAGCAACATCATTTGGCGTTGCCCGATCCTCCAGGATGGAGCCACATATGTGGTGCATTATAAGGTCTTAACATTGGTAGGGCTTCCGCTTCGCTCAAGAGACTTCACTTTGGCGGAAAGTCTGATGGTGAACTATGGCAAAGTGGTTTCGATCATCAGTGATGGGCAGTCGAAGGGATCCGATATCAATGTAAAGGTGGCGCTTGTGATGTGTTTCTCTTCACTGCCACCGGAGCTCATTCTTCATATCGGAACGGCGGTGTTCCGCATAGGAGTCTTAGAGGAAATTATGGCCAGAGGCAGAGGTGACGACGGGGCACGACAATGCTCGGAGATGACCGAAGAAAGCGGAACCATCATGGAGAAAGCGGAAATGTCACTGCGCATTTCTCGGGAATGAGCCTCATTCCAACTTTTCAAACCTTCGGGGTCGTTCAAGGACATTTTATTGTCAAAAATGGATCCTAAGGGTTTTCGGGTCGAACGGGTACTTCATGGTTTGGGTCCGATGGCCTACTCGTATCCTCTTCCCACAGCTCTGAGTTACCCGATTCAGGACCCATTTCCAAATACTTCGGACCGCCTCTCTCAGGATCTCCACACCTTTCACATTTCCTCCTCCAAGCTTGATCCTGAAGGTAGCATCTGGAATTCCTTGTGTAAACAAAGGCTGAAGGGTCAGCCACTGAAAGTCGTGAAGCACTATACTGGAGGTGAGGAAACCAAGAGCACCGCCTCTTTGACCCTTCGCGATGTGCAAGAAGGTCTTCTTGCGGGGAATGATGGATAAGTCACAACTTCCTAGGGCTAGGGCCTCTACAGTCTCCACCTCCCTAGGGGTCTCACCGGGATAGCGATTCAGGAAAAAATACATAAGAATCTCGACTCGTAGCCATAGAAGGCATGTGCATTTGGCTCTGTATAAGGCCCTTGAGCCACTAGATGGCGGTGTGGAGGAAATTCGAGCTGCATCGGGGGCATGCGACAACCAAAAAGACGAATCACGAAGCCAGTACTTTCGAAGATAACGCAACGGCAATGATAGGTGAAGTGAATCGGGAACTGGTGGACTGTTTGGGTGTGGTCCCACCCTGTGGGACTACGAACCCCTCAAATGAAGATAGTTACATGGAACGTCGAGGGTCTTGGGAGGAGAGAGAAGCAGCTAGCGGTGCGAAATTTGTGCATGGGTGCTAAGGCAGATGTCATCCTCTTGCAAGAAACTAAAGTTTCTCAAAACATGGATACTATTTAGAGCTCTATTGGAGGAATGTGGTTTACGGACTTTAGGGTTATTAACTCGATGGGGGCATCAGGTGGTCTGGTCTCGGGCTGGAATGGAGATAATTTCTCTATGTATGAAGGTGAAACGAGGGGCGCACATTCCATTTCTACAGTACTGTGTACTATGTAAAGGTACAGACCTTGGATCTAGGGATTTGTCTACCTTCATCAATGATTCCGGTTTACAGGTTGTTGATGCCGGGGGTACACCTATACTTGGGGTACACGCTCGAGATCCCGCATTGACAGATTTCTTATCTCAACCGAATTGACGAATCTTTTCCCTTTACCGTGTGTTTGGGTTTTGCCATGAGCCCACTCGGATCATACTCTCTTGCTTTGGTCTTCGGTGGAGGATGTACGACGAAGATCCTTCTTTAGGTTCGAGCGCTCATGGCTTCTAGAAGATGGGTTCCATGACATGATCACCTTTTTGGCAAGTCCTTTGACACGTCTTGCGAACAAATTAACGACATCGAAAAGACATCTAATGGTTTATGACAAGGAGGTCCAAATCCAACGCAGGAACAGGAGAACACAAGCACAAGAGGACATTGTCAGACTGGAGTCGTTGGAAGATGAAAGGGAGTTGACAGTGGCGGAAATCGAGCTCAGGCATGGTAAGCTGAATGAAATCTAAATTGAGGACAAGAATTTGGAGGTTGAATGGAGACAGAGATCGAGACAGAGATGGATTAAAGAGGGCAATAATAACATGAGATTCTTTCATTATGTGTCTAGTGGGTGGAGATGCAAAAATTACACTCACATACTTACAATAGATGGGCATCATATTCAAGGAGATGTGTAGGTTGGTAGGGCCCTTCGGGCCCACTATCAGGACTTTAGCAAGAGAACCACTCGTATAAGTTGGTGTTGGTCCGGAAGAAGGGTGAGAACGATCTCCGATGGTCAGGCTGAGGTTTTGATTGCTCCCTTCCGGAGGAGGAGATAAGAAAGGCAGTTACGTAACTGAACGCAGATGATGCTCCAGGACCCAATGGTTTTTCCATCTACTTTTACAGGAAATTATGGGAAGTCATCAAGGAAGATGTGGTTGTGGTTTTATAGGAGTTGAAAGGGTGGAACAAGGATTTGATCTTTTGAACAATGTCATGTTGTTCTTGTTGCCAAAGAAAGATGGCCCAGCTAGAGTTAAAGACTCCAGGCTCATTTCCTTCTCAAATGGGATCTACATGATCGTTGCTAAGTTGATGACTAATCGACTCCGTACAGTGCTACATGATATTATCTTGCTTGAGCATGACACTTTTTTGTTCTAGGTCGACATATGGCTGATGGGTGGGTGATGGTAGCTGAAATGGTACTTGAATGGAGGACCAAAAAAGGTTTTGTATGGAAGGTGGATTTCTCAAAGGCTTACAGTTGTGTGGATTGGTGTTTCATTTGGTCATCTTACAGAAGAGAGTCTTTCCTAGCTTGTGGATCTCCTAGGTCAAGCATTGCATAATGACTACCTCATACACGGTACCGGTAAATGGGCGTCCCGAATGGGGGTTCTTCCAACCCCAAAGAGGGGTGCGTCAAGGCTTCCCCCTAGCTCCCTTACTATTTGTCATTGTTGCGGACGTTAACAACTATGATGAGGCTAGCTACGGAGGTGGGATTTTACAGGGGGCTCCCAGGCTGAGGACATCTCTATCCTGATCCTGCAATATACGGACGATACTATGATTGTCTTAGCCGGAAATGCATACTTTATGAAGAGAGCATCACATATTATAGATATATTTGGGACATCTCTGTCCTCCAGCTTAACAAAGACAAGTCTATTTTCGTACCTTTTGGTCTCTTAAAGGGGCAAATCCAGGAGGCGAGTTCGATACTACGATGCCCACATGGGACATTACCAGTCATGTATTCGGGTTTGTACCTGGCTGATGAATGGCTTTCTGCTTCTGTGGAAACCGATGCTGGAAAGAATGGAAAACAAGATGGTTGGCAAGAAAGAAAAAGTCTTATCAAGAGGTAGGAAGCTAATACTTTTGAAGCATGTGTTGTATGTCATCCCTATTTTTTCTGCTCGGCTAGATTACTTCAGGCAGGAGTGCAAAGAAGATGGAGACCTTGATGATTATGTTCTTTTGGGTTGATGGGAGGTAGGAAAAAGGAGGCATACATCTTGTTGAGTGGGATATATTGACTAGGCTGAAGGAGGCATGTGGACTGGGAATTCTGATTCTTGAGGCGGTGAACAAGCACTTATATCTATATGGGTCCTAAGACTATGGGGTAAGTATGAGGACATGGTTCGCAGACTGACGTGGAAAATTTATGACATTAAAGGTGACCTGGTGGCTAGCAATATATGGATACCTTCTGCACTTTCGAAAGGAAATATGTGTGTTTTACCAGCCATGAGGGAGGCTCTCAGGCCAGTGGTTGGCAATGGGGAATCTTCTAGATTTTAGTTGGATAACTGGACCAGTATTGGATCTTTTAATGAGAGGTAGTCATTGCTACTTGCCCTTGCGGATAACTAGAAATTGAGGGTTGGAAGCGCATGGGTGGACAATTCATGGGTCCAACATTCACAAACGCGTTTTCAGAGCAGAGATTGCAGGATAACTTGAAGATGCTAGGGGATTTAAAGGATATATATGGCATCACTCAGGACGGGATCTAGGCAATGGCAATTTCTCTGTAAAAAAGGCATACCACTTCTTCATGCATCAACAAAATATCACTCATGAACATTTGAAGGACTATAAAATCATTTGGAGCAGTAGAGTTCCACAGAGGATCAAGGTTTTTGTCTGGCTTGTACGACATGGGCGTCTGCTCACTAAAGTGCATCGAGATAGACTGCTTTATACTGGAGACCTGCGATGTAGCAGTTGTGGACAAGATAATGAAGACATGGAACATATCTTTTTCCAATGCAAGATGTCATCTGAGGTTTGATCGCGAGTTGAAATTCCATGGGTTGGCACCAAGGTTCAGGAAAGCGGTATGCGTATGCGTTCGGATTGGTCACCGAATACCTGATTAAGCGGTATGCGGGGGCAATATGCGGGGCATATGCGGTTCTAAGCGGTTTTCTAATTTTTAATTTAAAAATAAAAAAAAAATATCTATGAATAACATTACCACTGAAGTTATGTATCTAAGTGGAGTTAAAGAAGATCTAAGAAAAACGATTCAGGTTAGATGGGTGTGCATATATACTTTTAATTGCCTCATATTTAATCACAAAAAAACATTTACCATAAAAACTTCACATTATATGATTCATAATAACAAAACCTCAATACGCATACATGCACTACAAGAGCAAAACCTCAATCGGCATATATAAAAAATATTCGACGATACAATGCATATACTCGTGAAAATAATACATGAGAAAAACATAAAACATTGCATATACATAATGGTATAATGCATTGTAATTGTATAGAAATGCATGTCATATTCTAACAATTGAATGAAGAGGCAGAGTTACAGAATTAAGGACCCGAATGCGAAGATTGAAAAGTTGGAGTTGCTGGAGCAGTATACGGGGCATATGCAGGATATGCGGAGCATATGCGGGGAGGGCGCATAGTGCACTGATTCAAGTAATCGGTGCGGCCTGCACGCCGCACGGGCATATGCGGCCGCATATGCGGCCCGTGCGGCCGATTTAGTGAACAGTGGTTGGCACTAATAGCAACACAGATTTTTGGAACTCCTTTAGAACATATTGTGTTAACTTGTGGGAGGATAGCTCCCCAGCCCTCCTACTTCTTTGGGTCATCTGATACGCAAGGAATGAATGTATCTTTTAAGGACAAAGGTTTTACCTAGAGAATGTGTCGGATAGTTGTCGATCTCTCAATCAAGCCTTATTGTAATATTGTTTTGCTATTATTAATACAATTCTTTGCAATGGATCCCATCTTACTTCTAAAAAAAAATCACCAGATAATAACGTCCACACATACCTTAAATACAACATTTAAGAAGAGTTCCAAGGTGTGAAGAAGAGAGCATTAGTAGAGTATGCTAAACAAAGTCCCCCCTCTCTGTAACATGTTCAAAGATGATTTCTTTGGCCATGAGGTTTAAGAAAAATTTCAAGCTTTGGCCCTTAAGGAGCAAAAATGACAGGCAATCTCAGTTGTAACACATAATTGGAGGAGATGATTTTTTCCTTTATAATTCAAGAGAACAAATGCATTTGTTATTTTATAGTTACTTGGACTATCAAACAAGGACTGATAATAGTCCAATGATCATTTGTTATTTTATAGTTACTTGGACTATCAAACAAGGACTAATAATAGTCCAATGAATTGGAGAGTACCTGAGTGGCATCACAAATCGTATTGAAGCTAATGAAATGATTATTGACATTTTCTACACCATATTTCTGCATCATGGTCTTCTCAACAAGTTTACCTGGAAGTATATGCATGGCAATTCAGCCATATCATAGTTTGATGCTTGGTTTTAATGGGAAAAAATGGTCCTCGATCGAATGGTCCATACAGCATACCTATCTCTTCTGTTTCTCCTTTCAACATTGTAGTTTGATTTGCAATCCCCAGTTTAACCAAATCAACATCTGGATCAAATCCCTCCGAAACAGCATTTTGAAATTTCTGCAGGATTAAAAGAACATCAGCTTATATGTTGACCATAAATAATGTACAAAAAAAGGATTACATCTATTAATAGCACCTGCAAGAAGTCTTCCCTTGTCCCACTGGATCCATTTAATTGGCCTCCAAGAACATAATCGCACACATACATTGCCTAATTAAATTATAGTATTATAAAATATTACATTGGTATAAATTGATTGAAGATGGTAGCAATTAGCAAATGGTACCTCTAGCATGTTCTTCACAATAATGTACTTCCCTGCAAATGATGCAGTGGCAACGGTCTCTTCATGAGAATATTTACCGTGGATAATGGACGTATAATCACCTTTTTTGTGTTTCTCAACCGTGTTCCAGACCTTCATAGGTAGATAAATAAATATAGGAATTTAAATTCCTCATATGTGAAAATTGGTTGTGACATCAAGAAGCTTTTCGAATACCTTAGAGACCCATGGACAAGTCGTATCGACTATCTGAACACTCTTGTCACTCAAAGTAAGCATCTCATCTACAGCAGCTCCAAATGCAGGCAAGATAACAACATCACCCTTCTCAACAACATCAAATTGTTTCTTACCATCCTCAATGGGAAGATTCTGCACTTCCATCTCTTCTAACCTCTGCAATAACAAAATCAATGATGAGCTTCAGTTGACGGCTTTTGGATTAGATATTAACAAAAAAACAGATGGAGCTATATCCATTGAGCGGGAAATTTGAGTTTGGCATGCATCTTCTAGCTTTTAAGCATGCGTATTTTGATCGCCTTTTCGGCAAATGGACAGGACTCGTTTTCAAGAGGAAAACATTAACTGACTACCCTTGCTTATGATCAATAAGGATCTTAAGTGTGTGAGGGAATTATGCAGTGAATTTGGTCGGGCCAGAATGATGCTGTTTTTTTAGAATGGAAGACATGTTGAAAGTTTCTCGAATATTATTTTTTTGAAGAGGTTTGGCTTGTTTATATAGGACAAGCTAAACCATGCATAACATGTTCACGTTCTTTCTCCTCAATAAACTCTAGGGCGTGCTCACAATATAATTAACAACCTACCATGCTTCCCAAAGAATACCTCGTTCACATGCATGTGCACGCGCGCGCACACACACACACCCCAAAATGGCACTACGTTCAGTTATGGTTCTGATACAGAAACAGACTAGAAAATTCTACTCTATACGCAAGGTTTTTATATTTCAATATAATACGTCGCATTTCAGGGCAGGCAGATGTTACTGGCCTTATTAACGGTTGGATTGTGGATGATTTCATTTGTAATCCAGATCTTCTCCTTTGGAAACTGCTTTCTTGCCTCATAAGCAATCTGCACAGCTCGTTCTACACCCCAGCAAAAGCCATATGCCTCTGCCAATTTCACTGTGACGTTCCCCCATGTATACTCATTGTTATTCTCCTTTAATGTCTTGATTATATCACCTGCATTTCCCCCAACCCGCCTTAGATACAATTATGAGCGGGCATGGTTCTAGAGATTATCAAACATCAATATAAAGACAAAAGATCAAAATTATGCTAAAAGATTTCGTAACAATATCCACTAGCTCCTCCATTTAGCTTCCTAATCAAAGTGCCAAAATAAGTTACCAGGATATTGGAATTTGAGTCAAAAAGTAAAAGATTCTTTTGAGCACAAACATATCTAGTGATGCAATTCTTTCCCCTATTGAGTGCTTCTATTGTGAAGCTCAACTAAACAAGAATGTGGGGCTATGAAACATTGGTGTCTTTGCAAGGGAAAACTGGTAAACTGATGATGTCTACACACAAGTTTCCAGAATTGGATTTACCAGATGTGGAAGAAAAAACTACCAGATGGATTCCAAAAAGACACAACAGAGTCCCACAAAATCTATCTGCCAATAGATCGGACTCTAACATAATTCAAATAACATTCCACACAACAGAGTCCCACAAAATATATCTGCCAATAGATCGGACTCTAACATATTTCAAATAACATTCCACAGAAATAGGACAAATGCAAAAAACAGGGCATCTGATGTTCGGCAACAGTGCCGTGAAGACACGATTTGGCACATGGACATGCTCTATACCTCTGCATTTTCAGTTCGCACCAGCTCTTATTAAGATTTAATCTACTTTCCCCATCAGCCATCCAAGTCCCGTGTTTTAAGCTAATATTTCTTGCGCTTCTAGCATCTTTGAACGTCTCCACACTTCAAACCTTGGAACTTTGGACTGTTTAAAAAGTCCGATCTAATCCAAGATTCCAAAGCTGAGATGCGATTGGGAAAAAAACCCCGACCTTTCAAATTAAGCATTTCTCATATGCTAATTTCATATAGCAAGTCAGGATAGTTTTAGGCGAATTTCAAGCTTCAGATTGTGCAAAACACCGAAAATCCCACAGATCACTTGCAAAGGACCTTCAAGAAAGCATTCCGTAACGAAATCTGATTTCATGATATCACTGAAATTGTATTTTTCTAATGAGCCTCTACATTTATGTACCTAAATTATCACTCAGATATACAAAGGCGCCCTGCATGACACCAATTACCCCCAAATTGAAAACCGAATTGCGTTTTTTTAAATAAAACCTATAGATAATCTACCAATTCCGCAGATGTGATCACAATAACTACCAAGAGTATCTTAGAAATTAGAGAGAAAAAACAATTCGAAACTCGAACCAAATTAGCCCCCAATACCACCAAGAGACGATCTTTCTATCCAAAACGAATCCTCAATTCCACCATTAGTGCTCTCTCTACCAGTCTCACTCACTGGTGTACTCCTGGTTCATGAGTTCGAGGGTCTCCTCCTTCCTCCCGAAGCCCTTGCGGTTGTAATTCTTGCTCCTCGTCAGGTTGTGACGGAACACCTTAGCGTCGAAGTCCGCCTCCACTGCCGGCGCTGCCGGGAGATCCCCGCCGCCGCATCTCACCCGTAGCCGCGTCGCGCCGCCGCGGCGGAGATTTGGGGAGCCGGAAGCGGCGGCGGGGGAGAGGAGATCGGAGAAGCGGCAGAAGTGAGCTGAGATCGCCATGACGGAGAGCGACAGCGGTGTGCGGCGATAAAGGAGAAAGGAATCTTACCATCGCAATCCTTGTGAAGGGGTTTTTGCAGGTATATACCTCGAAAACTAATTTCATTTTCATAAATGCCCTTGAAGAACAAATTGTTATACTTAAATCCGTTAAAAATTTATTTGTTTTTCGAAATGTTTAAAAATGAAACTAGATGATCAATCCTTGGATCTCGTTTTGACGATCAAGATTGCACAACATGCTCAATTTATTTAGGTTTAAGTGGGTAAAAAAGAATTGGAGACTATTTGGGTATATACTTGGAGACAACGCAAGGACCTATGGATAGTTATATCATTTTAATATTTTTGTGCGAATCCGAAGCGTACAGGATAAACCATACAGGCTTTGAGGTCTCCCGCGAGTGGATAGTGAGTGCCACGTCAATTGTTATGTTATGTCTAAAATTCATAATTTCGAAATCAATTGTATGTTATGTCTAAAATTCATAATTTCGAAATCAATTGTTAAAAGAATATTTGATGATAAGGATACCTTATTGCTTCTCACAGTTTAACGACGAAAACAACTTCCTAACATGGAGGCATTGTTTGTTGCTGTTGAAATGGGGGTGATAATATGTTGGATATGCAACATCGCGTCGGGTCATTATGCAATAAATGTTATTGCAGTTATCATTCCATGATCTGAAATGAGAATAACCATTTTGCATAATAGGTCCCTTAGTACAATTAGGGTTACGTACCATGCTCATCTTGATGATCATACAGTTATTGATTCAATTGTTGAATCATAAAGGCCAGTGCTTGGATGAGTATCTATAGAGTTAGATTGATGACTCATCAAACACCGTCAAATGATTATTAAGAGATGATCTCCAACCTGAGTGGGAGATGATAGTTCTTTCTCTTTTGGCTAATATATGATCGACGTCTTTATGCAGGTCCTCTACGTAGGAATAGAGATTCGGAGGTATTAGATAAGTTAGGTCAAAGAGTTGAGTTAACGAGATCAAGATAACCAAAGATCTATGTCGTATGCTGTCAGAATATAAGAACACGTCCTCTAACCGAAAATAGATGTGTTACTGTATGTTTGAGTATGTACATTCGGTAGATCGATAGGTTGATGGCCTAATCAAGGTCTATACAGCAGCGCGCTGGTTTGAATACAAGGACATATGAGTAACACGATCTCTCAAAGAGATCATACAAGTTCATTTACTGAACCGGAAGATATGAGCTCACTCATGAGATATTGAGAATCAAATTCCGTGCACGGTCGTCTCGCTTTGGAAGCTTGACTGAATTTGTGGTTTGATATATACTTTTGGAAAGTATATGATCAATACACGGGTGTGATATATTATTTTGGAAAGTAGATGATCGATACCGACTCCTAATGATCAAATGAGAAACTTAATGATAAAACCCCAACAGAGAGTCTAAATAGATCTTAAACTTTTAGTTTATTCTAGGTCTTCCAGTATGTAACATGTATTAGGAATACATGAGAGTGATGTGATCATAAATGATTGTATAACTATGATGCTTTCATTCCGATGGGGTGATGAAATAGGTCTGGATTTTAGTTACTCCTCTCAGTAGATAAGTAATCTAATCTTAGTCCAAATGTTGAACATTGATCTGAATGTGATTTAGATGCAATGAGAAGATTAGATTTACGGCCTTGATTTAATCAAGCACATGTGGGAGGTCCCCGAGATATGGATTTGAGATGTGATCTCAATATCCAAGTTACTATACGTGGAACGTACAATTACCATGTCCTTATCTCCAAGTATCTGCAAAGAAAGCGTATTATCCTTGAACAAAGGATAATTTCATTATTAATAATGTATCCGAGCAATGAGAAATGGATAATTAAATATGATTTAATTATCATGAATAATATGAATTTGATTCATATTATTTATACATATAAGAAGAGTTATCTAAGCTGATTAAATGTGATTAAATTATCAAAGAATGTGAATAATGTGAATGTGATTCATATTATTTAGGTACATGAGAATAGAGATCTAAGATAATTAAATACGATTTAATTATCATGGATATGAATAATGTGGATAGCATTATCTATATTAATCTTATATATTATATAAATGTGATTTAAAATATATAAGAGAGAGCTATTGGTAAATAACATTTACAACTTAAATGTTGATGTGAATTTGATTTACATTG
The DNA here is from genome assembly GCA_037367405.1 of Ottelia alismoides. NCBI lineage: Eukaryota > Viridiplantae > Streptophyta > Magnoliopsida > Alismatales > Hydrocharitaceae > Ottelia > Ottelia alismoides. Next base: position 124,857 of record JAZKJV010007841.1, on the reverse strand, counting down.
GACATTTAATTGAAAATGTTCTTTAAATTTTATTTTTTGTTGTGAATGTGATTCACAAATTTCCAATGGCATGATTGCAATGCTCATAAAATAAATTGGATTTAATTTTTTGAAATATTTGCAACAAAAGTTGTTGCAAAATTTGGAGAGAATCATGAGATAATGCAATCTCATGAAACAGGAGCGGCATGCCACCTTCCTGAAGAGGAGGGTGGACGGTCACTAATTCCTAATTGGAATTTGTGGTTGTCCCCTTGCCTTATGGAAGGAGGCTTGCATCCTTCTTATTTTTCCAAGGTAGATTGATTTAATGAAATTAAATTATATTTATATAATATATTAAATTAAATTAAATTAAATTTTTTGTACTTTTACAACAAAATCATGACCATTGAAATAAACACAACTCAATGTGAATCGTTGATATTGTGTTGTCGATGGATTGAGATCCATGGACTTCCAAAATATTATAAAAGAAGAGGCAACCCTAGATCTTCATTTAGAATCTCATGACATCTCTCTGGTCCCATGCCATATCCCCCTTTATCTCTCTCCAAGTGGTCGTCCACTTATAAATCCTAAAGAGATCGTCATTGTCTCCACGCCATTGTGATGCCGCTTCAACCGCTCATGGAACTCTGTCTCCTTCGACACACCTCGCTTGTGATGAATACGTCGGATCTCATGTGACAAGATGAGGAGATTCTTCGATCAGATCATCAATCTGGATTGCAATGAGCACATATTTCATCAACGTGCTCGCAAGCGTCTCCTCCGTTAGATCGAATTGAGATAGGAGGTCTCTTTCTTTAGAGACCCGATTGCAGCCACGCTTCAAGAGGTAACCCTAATATCTTGTTTGTGGTTTAGATGAAAAGATCTGTGAAGTGTTCTTGGATCATATGGTTTCATTGGTTTAAAAATCTATAAATTATGCTGCCCTGAGCAACTAGTGCAACTAGCCGCTCCTGATCGCATACATTGTGAACTCACGCTTCTCTAATGCGCTTAAGGATTTTCCCATATTCTTAAAGTGGTATCAGAGCCAAGTTGGAGGTTTCGGATACGATCCATAAACCTAGGATGACTTGAGCACTTTAGGGTTTGTGAATTTTTATCGCATTTTTGTTCACGTGTCCATGTATTGTATGGTTTTTTAGCCCTCTTTAAGTGCTTTAAAATGAGAGTTTATCACTTGGATTATGTTTCCCATTAAATAAGGAAATCGTGGGGACTTGAATTTGCATGATTTGGAATCGGATTGCTCACGTTATGATCTTTTTAGTGAGCATGTATCCACTATTTCAGGGATAATGAATCTTGATGTAATTAATGAATTAATTATAGTTTTAATCCATCTAGAAATGTGTGAACATCACTGGATTTTGTTATAAATTAAATTGGAAAATCAAAGAAACTTATTTTGCGTAATTTAGATTGAAATTAATTGAGATATGCTAATTTTAGTAAGTATGGGGTCACTACTAAAAATTACTTTCCCAATCAAGAATCTTGTGATTGTCATTTGATCAATTAGTGTAAATTGATTGTTAATTTCCTAAAATAATTGTTGATAGATATTTTATGAAATATTTAAAGATGATTATTTCCTTAAATGATATTACATTAACAAAATTGATTAGATATGATCTAGATCGCAATAAGTTACAACAATTCCAACAAATATAGTTGCTTGAGTAGGATTGGGAATTTGTTTAGTAAATCTTCTTATAATATTAATAAACAATATTTTGATAAAAATTATATGGTATAACTTCGATTGAAAGATCGATTATCATCTCAAATACAAAATGATCAAAGTCGCATTATCCCAACCTGAGGCAGATATGGTGTCTAGTCGGGGATCGTTAGGGTAGAAGGTTGCTCTATGAGTGATCTTTCCCACTCTCATCGGTAATGGACATGACAACGGGTAAGTAAAGGATAACGCTTGAAGTGAATATTAAAATTCGAATAATGCGTATTTTCAGATTATACCATCCTTCAAGTAACAAATTAAAAATTGGTTGTTGGTTGATTGATATATAATTTAATATGATTAAATTAATTAGATATAATTAAAATTAAACTCTCTATTATGAATAGAGTAGTATTTTCTTTGGAAGAATTATTTTGTGAATATGATTCATAATAATTAATTAGGAATTTAAATAAAATACGGAGGATCACATAAGTGACATCCATGGTTTCTCACTAAGGCGAACAGTTCTGTCGTCAGAGATTATATGTAGGAGACGTATATCCGAAGTTACAGCTCCTACATGCAAGTGTATCTGGATTGGGCTCGTAATGACCCCAATATCGATTTCTCATATTATTAGGGCGATACTGGATTGTGCATAGCGAGTGTTATTCATGTTAACGGCTGGTTCAATTAACAATGGGTCAACATCACCTTAGGGGTGGTGGACCCAAGTGTTAAAGACCGAATCGAGAAATACAAGTTAGAAAGTCAAAATGAGTTCCTGCTTCTTTTTATTCGAGTTACAATTTCTCATATTATTGGGATGTAACAAAGATAAGAAAGGAGATCTCATATCTTGCTTGAGATATAATGGTAAGTATATCTCTTACATTGAAAGTAATTAAATGAATGAACTTTTAGTGTGGACAAGGCAAGACAAATTCTATATAAAAAATCCTAAATCAAAGTAATATATATATATATGCAAATAACTTATTTCAGATAATCCTCATTAAACCTACTCAATACTATACTCAATAATAACCAGTAAATTCTCGTGAATTGGATTCATGATCAAGATAGTGTACTTGCAGTTGGACACATAATGTATGTGGTTTCAATGTGCAAGTTTTCTAATAATAATGAGGAATTATAATTAAATAGATGATAGGGAAACAATGTAGGGTTTGCGTGTCTTTATAGTCTTGATCTCTCATTGAGTGCACTTTGGAAGTATCATGTTGATGATAATCGTAATTGTCAAATAATCCTTATAACATCTAAGAAGATGTTTTGGCATACATATGTGCTTTCGACATTTAATCATGAATGACACGGTTCACTGCATTATGCAAAATTATGTCTCGATAAGAGAAGATGTACTCAAAATATTTAAGTACCTACCTGAACAAAAGTCTTTTAGAGTTTAGATGTATGTAGATGCGATGAGTATCATCATTATACTATCTACACTTAAGTCATTCATGAATCTTTATGTGGAGGGGCCTTGGAAAACTTTTTGGATCATCAACATCGATGAAGAAGCCCCTGGGTGGAGGTTTTGAAGATTCAAGCTCAGATAAGCCGAGTTCTTCGGTCGTTCTTTCTCCGCGCCCAGCAATCGTCCGATTGCCCCCTGTTCTTCGTGGAGTACAATAGCATTATGATGGGTCAGAGCTTCGGCCATTGATCTCAGCCCAAGGATCTAATCATAACCATCGTTGGCGAAGCGATATCGTCATTCCAGGGCACGACATGTGGCTTAAGTGTCAAGATCTAGTCGTTCGCTTCCGCTTAAGTTAGGTATTTTGTGCAAACCACCCAACTACTTTTTGTAAATTAATTATTAGTTTATAAACTTCGTTTGCTGCTTATTTAGTTTGGTAATAGTTGTATTAAGATCCTTGCACTATTTTTATCTACGCATTAGTCCACCTCCATGTAGGCCGACATACTCTGGTATAATTGCAACTAAATCCTCGCAAGTTTGGTTATTTTGTGTTTGGTCGGCTTTTTGAATATTAAAGTTATAACTTTTGTGAAACTTGCAATGTTGCCTCTTGATTTTGTTTCAAGACATATATGCTCTTGTTAGTAGTGTAGTTTCTCTTTGTTGTCTCTATTTATTTTAAATACTAATTTTGCTCTCCCAAAAAAATTAGGATAGGGGTCTACTGATGCATTGATTCATGCTATATTTTTACATTACTTTTTTAAGCAATTTAAATATTTATTAAAAATAAAAAACATATATATATTAAAAATAAAAAACATAACCTATTTTTCCCAGTCTATATTAAAAAATCCATAAAAATATACAATCTTTTTGAAAAGTTCCATATATATATATATTATACTTATTTAGTTGTTTTATAACTTCAAACCAAAAATCTCTAAAAATTACAAATGAAAATACCTAAATATTGCAAAACCCTAAATCACTTATAAAAATTTATAAAATTCCCAAAAATCCAAAAAAATCTATTTTATTTTTTTTCTATATATTATTATTTATATATAAAAATTAATCTGGAGAAATTTTTATTATATTTTCTATTTTCTATCTCTATTTTATTATCGGGTATTTTACTTAAATGCTGATTTGGAATATGTTTTACTTTTAAAATATAAAATTAGCAAAATTCCTAAAAACACAAAATTAGTAAAAAAATATTTAAAACCCTAAAAAATTATTCCTATTATTTTGAGTCTTTTTATTATTAACTATAGCTACCCTATCCTATATTGTATGTATATCTTATATATAGTTAGATTATATATAAATTAAAAGAAACCAAATATAAAAATATAAAAAGAAAATATAAAAACAGAAAATCAAAAATCAAAATACAAAAAAATAAAACTAAAATAAAATTAAAAATTGACACAAAAAAGAACCTGTAGACAAATATTTTACATTCACTTTTGTGCTTAATTGCCCGATATATCATGCTTGCTCCCTTGTTTGACACTCTATACATACTTGCACACTATACACATCTTTGTTGTAGAGTTAAATAAAATAAATTTTAACTCAATACCTTTATTTTATTTCTAATTATTTGTTGTGGGTTAATTGTTGCTTGAATTGGGAGTTCGTCTAAGGTCGTTTTGATGGCTGTTGATCCGCCTTGTGGATTTACAAGATCTTGGAAAAATCTCGTTCAACAGGGTGTCTTTCTTGTTCGTATTGTGTCTTCTTTCTCACCGGGAGACGATGAGGAGAGTACGGTATTCAATTGATAGATATTGTCCTGCACTTCACCAGTCTATACCTCTTATACACATATATATATATATATATATATATATAAGTTTTGTATTTCTATTCCTTCTTTCTCCCATATGTCATGTGTACCCCAGATCATTCACCCTATATGTGTGTCTATACATAGGGCCTACTTTGTCTTAAGTATAGGGGGTGCACCTAGTATGTATTCTGTGTCCATTCCATTTCATCACTCATGTTGTTGCATATACTTTGGGCTCTTTTACCCTAAATATAGGGGGAGTGATGCATACAATCATCCTCTGTGTCTTTCTTTTTATTCACCGAACCCCTCCACTATTTCCTCTCTTGTTGATTTTCATTGTTATACTTAGGGATATCTCAACCTAAGTATAGGGGGTGACAGACCGAGTTGTGATATGTTAATTCTCACCCTCGACTCTCCGTGCATGTAGATACAGTCTGTTATACCTAGGATTATTTGATCCTAAGTATAGGAGGGGCAGTCGACTTCTCATTCATTTATTCATTCCTTATTCTTTAATCATTGTAGTATAGAGTTATGTCTTCTCTTTTTCCTTTCGATCTATGAGGACATAGCTCAAGCTAAGTATAGAGGTCGTATATACTTCATATATACTTTAGTCATAACTCGTACTTTCATATTATTATTAATAATATGAATAATTTACTATATATATACAAATACAATTCATTAATAAAATAATGCATATTATTCTTCAAATTCTTTTTGTATATATTGATTAATAAATCAGGTTCAAACTATTTTTGTAAAATGATTTAAAAAATGGTTTGACTCGTTTGGAAAACTTTTTCTAAAATGTTTTCAACCTTTGTAAAAATATTTTTTATAAATGTTGATTATAATGTAAATAAAAATACAAAATTGATTTCATGTAAGAATAATACATAGTGTTCATTTTATACTCAGAATAAAAAGTCGTAACCAAACTTCATAGACCTATATCTCTCAAATAAAAACTCAAAAAGGATCAAAATCTCATTAATTGTATACAAATTTTAATAAGCTATTTAATGAAGGTGGTTTCATGTTTTTTTGAGTTAATATGTGACAGTTAGATTTTGGGCCCCTATTGTACAGTATACCCAAATAGAATATTCATTTTATTTAATCTTTATTATTTTTACAATTTTATATTTTTAATAATTTTGTAAATATTATTTATAATATATATACATATTAAAACTAAAATGAAATCATAAAGATAAATAAAATAAAATAACTCTATATGAATATATTGATAAAATACCTATGTTAATACATGTATATAAATAAAGTGAAAAACTATTCTTTATTCTTTTATATTTTTATACTATTGTAAATATTATTTATATTCTATTAAAAATATATAAATTAAATAAAACCAAAAGAAATAATATAAAATAAATAATATAGTTCAATACATAGATACTTATACCTATATATATTACACATATATTTATTTATGTGTATATTTTATATCAAAAAAATAAAAAAAATATATTTGTGTACATAAAAATAAGTTATAAATATATAAAAGAAAATAATAAAATAATAAAACATAAAATGTATAAAATAAAAGTAAAATAGCCAAAACATAGATGAATATACCTTTAAATACACCCTTAAAAATTAACTTGTAATGGATAAATAAAAATAAATAAATCATATTAAAATACTACATAAAATAATAAATATTTTTATTTTATAATAAAAAATTAATAAAATCATTTAATATTTTTAATTAATTATTTTTTAATAAAGGGGCCTATTTTGTCCTGTAGTAGTTTGCGTGGACCAATCAGGGCCCAGGGATTGTTAGCCTCCAGTCAACTACCACTGGTGCCTCTGATTTTCATCAGACATGTCGAATCCCCCATTTTCTTCCCTTTTTAATGGATGTTTCATCAATCCATTTCATCCAATCTTCATGCCACGATCAAGATCAACCATCAACGATCCACGTCCAAGCCCTTGATATCATGTACATTTCCTAGTTTCTTGCCGATTCATCAGTCAATAAGGGTGCTCTGTCTCTCCTTAAATAAAACCTCTAACCTTCCCTTCCCTTTTTGGTCGTCTCCCAAGCCCTTGAGCCCCCACCTCTGGCCTAGTATGTCTCCATGTGAAGGTGGAGTACCCTTGGAGGGTTCGAGAGTGGTTTAGGGAGGAAGGAGGTGCACCCACGGCAGCCTCGCCGGCTACCTCTACTCCCTGCCTTCTCCGATAGGTACGAGCTGTGCATTATCTCTATGAGTTAGATTTTAGGTTTTAATTTCGTTTCTTGCATTAAGTTTTATCTCGAATCCTTCACAGTAGCTTAGATCACCCATTTCGAAGTTTGCCGGAGCATAGCTCTGGTGAACTCATTTACTGTGATTCTGTTGTTCTCTGCAATGCCTTCCACCCTCAATTAGTACCCTCTCGCTTCTGCATCGCCCATCTACCTCCCATCCCTCAAGATCTCACCCATATTAGGATTTGGGTAACCCAACTCCACCACCTCGTCTGACTATCTCCATCCACTCCACCTTTCACTCCTCTCCACCAAATAAGGCCTCAAACATCAATTAATACAATCCTTTTCTGTGTGCAGAGGTTGGGGAAAATAATATGATGTCGTTAACACTCTCTAAACCTTCTATTCAAAATAGCAATCATGAATAGAAAACCATACATACACAAACACGAATTTAGAAGATTCACCCGCGTTTGGGTTGCATCCTCGGGAGATGGTAGATTTTTTAGTATGATAAAAGGAAACATAACAGTATTGATTACTATTGTGATAGTCTATAGTTATCCCTAAACCTGGATTATGGAGCTTATGTAGTTGCTCCAAGCACACACTACAAGATACTTGTTTCGGGAAAGGGGCCTTATCCTTCAATTGCTGGAGAAGGTTGTACACCTTAGGCACAACTAAATAAATTAATGTCAAATACATGGATAACTTAGCAAGGATTGCCTCAGAATGAGTACCATTTTATACCATATGATATATTTTCAAAAATGTCACACGGGATGAGAAGGCTATTGTGGCATTCTTCTCGACAAGGTAGCACAATCTTACATGGGGTTGGTCGATGGTGACTATCAGTGTTGCACAAATCAGTATGCAGTCGGAGGGGTCACTGAATAAAGAATATTAGATATTTGAGAGAATATTCGAAATAATTCGGTTATGAATTTTTTTAATTATTTTAAACATTAAAATTATGTAAAATATATATTTCAAATATATATATTCTTATATATTATACATATATGATCACCCATTAAAAACGAGTTCAAGATAAAAGTACCAATTAACAAGTTACATATATGGAGCTTTACCATTTGTAATAATATCGGGATAACGGGAACCTTTAAAAAATAAAAATTAAATAAAATAAATAAAAAATCTGCAATCTATTGCAATAATCGACAGAGTATTCGATCGAATACCCGAATATTATGGAAAGGCGTGAAATGAAAGTTATATTCCATCATAGCCCTAGAGCTCTCTTATATAGGAGAAAAGCTCTAAGGGAAAATTGCATAAAGGAGACAGAAGAAGTATGGACTATAAAATAAAGATAATGAGATATAACTATATCAACACTCTCCCTCAAGCTGGAGCATATATGTGTACCATACTCAGCTTGGAACAACAGTGAAAAAGACCCCTCTCAAGAGCTTTGGTAAACATATTTGCAATCTAATCGCCTGAAGCAACATGAGAAGTGAAAATAAGTCTCTTTTGGACTAGATCACGAGTGTAATGGAAATCTATTTCGATGTGCTTTTTTCTTTCATGGAAGGATAGATTATTAGTTGTGAATAAAGCGGCTTGGTTATCACATTTGAGGTGTATAGGACGAGGCATCTCAATAGTTAGATCAGTCAGAACAGGCTTGACCCATATCATTTCTGTGCTCCCTTGGGCCATGGTCCTATATTCTGATTGAGCGCTAGATCTAACCACAACTGTTTGTTTATTACTCTTTCATGAAACTAACAAGCTACATACAAACATAATGAAGCTTGAAGTGGACTTCCTATATATCTTTGGGGACACCCAACATATTCTGCATTCGCACATCTGGTGATTGTGAGAGATGTGTCTCTTCTGAACAGAAGTCCTGCACCTGGAGAAGACTTCAGATACCTCAAGATCATGTCAACCGCATCCATATGAACCTGCCTAGGTTTGTCCGTAGCCGACTTTGCTAACAATAAATGATACATCTGGCCTGATGATAGTGACATATAACAACTTCCTTACTAGCTCTATATATTATATTTTATCCACCTCGTCAGAGTCATCACCATAGAGCCTCGCATTGGGATCCATTGGAATAGTAGGAGGTCTACATCCTTTCATGCTCGTCTCAGATAGGAGGTCAGTGATGTACTTCCTTTCTCCATTACCATACCATGCTTATTTATTGCAAACTCTAGGCTAAGAAAGTAACATAATTTGCCAAGATCCTTGATCAAAAACTATTGCCCAAGGAAATCCTTAGCCGCCTGAATGCCATGTTCATCATTGCTTGTAACAATAATGTCATAAATGTAAACCACAACAACAACGGTACCTCTCTGGGTTATCCTAACAAAAAGAGAGTGATCTGCAATAGATCTGACATACCCCTGTAGTTCAATAAACTTTGAGAGCTTTTGGTACCAAGCCCTCGGACTCTGCTTAAGACCATATATGGCCTTGTGAAGTCTGCACACCATACTGTATTCCCCCTCAACAGCAAACCTTGGCAGTTGTTGCATGTAGACTTCCTCCTGCAGGTCCCCATATAAAGTGCATTCTTGACATCTAATCAAAAAAGCGTTCAGTCACGTACCACAATGTCAATAATAAGAATTCGTGATGTGGAATGACGCACAACTGGAGAAAATACATCATGATAATCCACCCCATAGGTTTGGGTGAACCCTCGAGCAACCAGTCTGACCTTATACATATCACAGTACCATTCACACGATGTTTCACTGTAAACACCCATTTGCTGCCAACAACAAATGCACCAGGAGGAGCATGTACAACACTCCACGTACCACGAGAATGTAACGTTGCCACCTCCTCCTCCATAGACAGACACCACTGACTACACTGCAATTCCTCCGCATAGGACCGTGGTATCTCGACGGCCGACAAACCCACAACAAACCTCTGAAAATCCTCTGAGAGACATACTAGAGAAACATGGGAAGCAAGAGGATACATAGTGCATGCATGCCTCTTCTTCGTAGGGCAATAGACACATCAAGGTCCTTAGCTTCCTAAGTAGCTGAGACTGGATCATCTAAGACATCCAGCATCTCAAGCTGAACACGCAAATCACCAGTGCCATTAATCGAACTCAAATGCTCAGAATATACCTGGAGCTGGATGATGGAGGAGGCACATGAGCATGGGGTCGACGCTAGTAAACTTGCAGAAAGAAGGTAGGTGTGGCAGGTGGAGGAGGAGGTGGTAGTGGAGGGGGTGGTGTAGTAGCGCATGGAGTATACGTAATCGGAGGTAGAGGCATGGATACCTCTTCTCCATTCTCTGACAGAATGAACTTGTCACCTATAGAAGAGAAATACATAATAGACTCAAAGAATGTGGCATCTGCTATGATATAATACCTTCGTCGAACATGGTCAAAGCAACGGTATCCCTTTTGGGTCCTGGAATGCCTAATAAACACACATTTAACAGCTCTAGGAGAGAGCTTGTCAAGTCCTGGAGACGTCTGATGAACAAAAACAACTGGCCCAAAAATATGAGGCATAAGAGAGAAAAGATTTGTCTCGAGAAACACAATCGAGAATAGGACCTTCTCCCCCAAGATCAATGAGGGCACATGATTCACCAGATAGCAAGCAGTTAGAACCACATCCCCCAGTAGGAAGGAACCTAGCTCTGGATCAAGAGAGACATGTTAACATCCAAAAGTTGGCGATGTTTTCATTCAACCACCCCATTTTATTGAGATGTATAAGCACATGATGTCTGATGCACAATATCGTAGGTTCCCAAGCTGACATTTAGCCTATACTTTGATCCTGACGACTCTGGAATGTAGACCGGTGATGCTTCCCAAGCTGGCAGGCCTTAAACTGAAAAGTAGAGTGAGGAGAAATCTGAGGAAGAATGTGATATGGGTTTTGCAGATGAAGATGATCATATCGAAGATGCATCCAAATCGAAGATGCCACACATAGTGAGAAACGGATCCAGTGTAAAGAGTATAAGCACCATCATATGGGGATTGTACCAGTCTATAGAAACCTCCTTGCTCATGGTGAGATCCAACCACCACGCCCGTAGGAATGTCCTGAAACACAAGCGCAGAAGGATCAAATATTGCACGACAATTTCAATCCTTGGTGATTTGACTAATGGACAGTAAATTCATAGAAAATTCAGGACTGTAAAGAACATTCTGAAGTCGCATTGCAGGAGTTAATTGTGCTTCCCATCTGCTATTATTATCGATCTCCCTGAATGAGTCGGACTGTAAGGGCTAAATTGTCCTCTATCATCACAAAGATGATGGGATGCTCCTAAATCCATAATCCATTCTAACAAATCATCCATGTAATAGCTAGTAAGGGCATATGCTATACTTGATGTGGACGTCGAGGCTGAAGTATCTACCTTTGAGGATTCAGAAGGAGAGCTGGTTGACCCAGGAGTAGACATAATCTCCCTGAGTTGCGCTACAAGTTCATCGAATCTCTGATCAGATGCAGGTGACGGATTCCCAACCTGTTGAGTTTGCTCTGCAACCTGTGCTAAAGCAGGAAAACTATGCTTAGAATAGCGTGTTTCCTCAAAGTGGCCTAATCTATGACAATAGGAGCATGGCTGACGGGGTCGACTACCCCCTCCTCTGCCACGATTACCTCGACCACAGTATTACGTAGGGCTCCCCCTACCACGAGAGGCAGTCATAGACGAAGATGTTTGTGATTGTTGCACACCACCAGAAGATATAGAGAGCATGTTTAATCTATGGTATGCCTCCTCCATTGGAGGTATGGTAGCATTAGTAAGAATCTGTGCTCGAGCATCATCATATTCAGGATCGAGGGTTGCTAGAAAAACTCTGGTCATCACCAAGTCTCAGTATGCCTTGAGTTGGTTTGGTGTAGCAGTTAAGGGAATGAACCCATGGAGCTTCTCAAACATACCTATTAGAGAAGTGTAAAGGGTATAGAGAGGACGGCCATTCTGCATCGAAGTGAAGATATCGTGCTGAAGTTGCAATACCTTTGACTCATTTTTCACCGAAGAGTGCCTAGATAGTGATGAGAATGTCCCACATAGCTTTGCAGTAGGCTGACTTAATGTCATTGGCTACCTCCATAGACAGTCCCAGATAGCCACACGCGTGCATATGCATCATCTTCCTTACATGAGGCATTAACCCCAGTATTATCACTTGGTTGCTTCGTGAGGATATGCTTCTTGCCATTATACATCATCATTCTTGTGAATTTCATGGCCCATAGTTCATAGTTCGTTCCATCCATCTTGACACTGGGTGTTGGACCTTTAAGAGACCCATGGATGAAACATCTGCTTTGTTGTCTGACATGATGACTATACTACCTACGTCTACACTGACATATGAGGGGGTGGTTGTGGATGTAGACTCATACCACAACCTCCATCATCCTTTGGAGCTTCCTTTGGGTAACCAGGATGATTTTAGATGATAAAAAACACAACCTAGATTCTCAGACACTGAATTAACAGGAGACAGAGCCTGCAGGAGGCAACACGAGCCACGTGGTGGTGGCATGATTGTTGATAAGAGCCCGACGGCGGTGGCACGCACGATGGCTCCCGACCCGAGGTAGAGACGACTGTTGTTGGCGTTGTCCAGCTGTGCAGTGACAGCTGGACTGTTGGTTGGGCGGCCAGCTGCGCAGAAAGAGACCGGCGGTGGTGCTGGAAGGGGTCGACAGCACGGGAAGGTGCTAGGGTTTAGGTGGAGTGGGGTTTCTAGGGCACAAGCTCCAGTCTAAGACTGTCGCTTTATTACTATGTGGAAAGGCGTGAAATGAAAGTTGTATTCCATTGTAGCCTAGAGCTACCTTATATAGGAGAAAAGTTCTAAAGGAAAATTACATGTAGTAGACATAAGAAATACGAAACTACAAAATAAATATAATGAGATATAACTATCTCAACAAATTTTGGGGAGGCGGAGTAGGAGGATGCTGGGCGTGGAGCAAGGGGAGGCAACGATTGAGGGTGGAATAAAGGAGGAGGTGGAGCAAGGTGAGGAAAGGAAGCAGATGAGGAGGTCGTTGGGGGTGGAGCAAGGGGAGGAGGTGGCTCAGGGCTGAGCAAGATGAGGGGAGGAGGTGGAGGCAACAGAGGCGGAGGAGGAGGAGGCGGCTGGGGGCTGAGCAATGTGGGGAGAGGAAGAGGTGGAGGAGCAAGGGGAGGAAGAAGAGGCCTCTAGGGCGGAGCAAGGTGAAGGGAGGAGATGGTGGGAGGGAGGAGGAGCAAGGGGAGGAGGAAGCCGTTGGGGGTGGAGCAAGGGGAGAGGTGGTAGGGGGCAGAGCAAGGTGAGGGGAGGAGGTGGATGGGGCGAAGGCGAGGGAGCAAGGGGAGGAGGCTGCTGGGGGTTGTTGGAGGAGCAAGGGGAGGAAGAACCCAACGGAAGCTTTAGCTCCAACCACATCCGAAGCTTAGAGCTCCGCTCCCGCACTACCATCTTCTCCGCTGCAAGTCCCACAAAATGATGACCTCTTTAATTTATCAAACAAAGAGAGCAATTCGCACCTCTTTTCAGCGGAATCTGGTCAAATTTAACGGATAAATGGATGTGTGCTAACTGCAGGGTTGGGTGAGGGCTAGCAAATTTACGGGGTCGAGGGAGGAATATCGATATTTCAAAGGTCGAGAAGATAATTTACAAGTTTATAGGGTTTGTGGGGGTAAAAATCCTTACTAATTATCTATTATTCCCATTGACTCGGCATCATGCCTTGTTTATGATCACTATAGCGAGAATTATGTTTAGGTTGATTTGCATATGCCAGATGATATACATGCTCACGCCACTGCAGGAAAGAAGCTCTTAGTTTTTGCATAAAACTGGACTTGGACTTCAAAATTTGCTAACCTGGTGGTCACATATTCTGGTTTATTCTTCGTGCCAAACAAGGGTCAGTTTCTCAATGACTATATGTCAGTTTGTCTATTGATGTAGCAGAGCCATTCTTTTCTGTTCAGATTTATCAAAATGGTCGCTGAGAGTCTGCTGAAGCACAGAATTCCGATCCCCTTGTAGTTCAGCCTATGGGGAGATGCTGATACTCGAATACATGTATATTTATCTGTGTTTTGTAGCTGATAATGCTTATAAAAAAATAATTTCAGATTAAATTTTCTCGATCTGTATGTGTGTTTGCTTCAGTTGCTATTTGTCTCTGGGATCCTGCGCCTTCTGTGTTGATTTGTTATATAATGGAAACTCATTGATAATTTGATTTGTTATGGTGATATACTTTTTATATAGAAGGTATCAATTGCAAAATTTTTCTTCTGGCAAAGTATCGCCTCGGATTTTCCTGACTGCTGCTGGGTATTGAAAACATGTCTATTAGAGGGCGACTGAGCGATAACTGTTTTTATTGGCATTGCATGATATTGGATGAAAGATATATGAGGGCATCAACATGTATCATGTACTATTAACATCGATGTGACCGTCATGTGCGAAAAAACCGATAAATGAGAAGGTGTTATGTATCTGCATAAAACAGTGGGACTAATGAAGTCGAACGACCGGGGAGCAAGCAAGGAGAATCTAGTTTTACTCAAGTCTAAAACAAAGGATTACTCGTCGTCTAAGAGGTGAAACTTTTCTCGTTTCGAAGTTTACAACAGAGGATGTTGTGCTGACATGGTTCCAAGAAGTAAAGACCATGTAGCATTACCTGAAGGTTTCATTCTTTTTTGAAAGTTTTCCCTCCACTATGTTGGGTTTATGTATTTTAATGGATAATCAAAATTTTGAACTTTATTTTAATTCTCCAAGAACTAGATGATAAAGGTTTGACCTGATAAATATAGATGTAAACAGGCAGATACATATATAGGTGTTAACATATTCTTTCCCATATTTAAATAAGGATAAAAATATTGATGGATACAAATATTGTGTACCATATCCTTAAAAAGCATATACACATGTAAAACAGATATGTATGTGATGCATATAATAGCGCTAGTACTCTACAAATTAGCTTAAATATACATGTATTCGATGACTTATACATAATATAAGTATACTAAATTTATTTCTTTCCTAACAATCGCATTAAATATGGTGAAAGAGAGAGCTACGTTACATGCAAATAAAACAGATACACATATCCATATTTGTGGATATGATAACAAATATACAAATATTTGTGGATATCAAAGTATCATCCATATCCCTTCTAAATAGATACACATATCTAAGTCTACATAAAACAGATACAATGACGGATCGGATACAGAGATATCCTATCCGTTTGCATCCCTACTGTTAAATCACACAAATTCAACTTGTGATGCTTTGTTTGTCGTACAATTTGTAGTACACGACATTGTTTTCCACATTCTCAATGCATGCAATCAGATTTAATTATTGTATTAATTTCAAGACAATTTGAGGATTGGAATTGGCCAGTAATTTGCCCTAACTACGTTTTGATTAAGGTCGAACATGAAACAAACATCAGAAGATATGACAGTGGACCTAATACTAGTCTCAACAGTGCAGGAGAGATTCCTTCTAGAAGGATTATTCTATTCCTACAAGTGAGTAGAAGGTTTATCATATTCCTGAAAGATGACTCAGGATCCATACAACATCTGGTGTCAGTACAACTTCACCTTTGCAGGTCATTCTCACCACGGAGAAGGCGAAGCTCCTTCATGTATTTACCGATAAGCAACATGTACATCAGCGAGGATACTCCTCGTCACTTGTTGAATTGAATTGTCTTCGCAGTGAACCCTCCTGTCCATTTCTTGCCAGCAGCACCACAATATATCAGCAATGGCAGATCATCTCCTCAATGCATTCGATGAACACATGTTCCAAATTAGTCATCAACATGTCTCCACAAAATGCAGCCGATCTAACAATTCTAGGGTTTCATGAAAAACGCATAATATTCACAAGTAAAGCATGACCTGGCCGACCATCTAAACGTAAGGTACATCCAGGCCAGTCCTCTCTGCATACACAGATGTCAGAAGTTGCAGGTATCAACCTCTATGTTGTAATCAACCTTCACCAAAACGATCCATCCATGGTTAGTAATCGCGCTGATGTGCGAGAAAATGGAACCTTTTCTAGGCATCACTACAGTTAATTATACAAGGGGAGCTTAAATTTGAAAAAAAAAAGCTTCTTATATCCCAGCAAACTGTAGCGGTTCGACAATAATTATAAAAGTGAGAAAATTTCAAACAGGACAGTGAGGAGATTTTAACATGATAACAAACCGGAGACGAAGCACGCTTGGTAATGTTGATTTATCCAGACACTAACTTAACGATAATGACAATCATGTTCAATGCGATGAGAGGAACCCTTAAGTATTGGGTGGCATAGATGAGTCCTATCAACTGCCCCTTCAGAGACTTAGCGCTCGCGCCTGCTGAAAACTCGGAGAAACTCCAGCCTCTTGGGGCCAAAAACCTGTCTTCGTTCAGTATTGCCAACCCATTTGCCAAAAGAAGCAATCCTTCCAACAATGTCCACAGGCCCATTCCTGAAAAGAAACATGGTTTATGCAGAAAGAAGAGTTTCCTCTACTCTATGAAAGAAGTTAATCACATATATTTAGCATTATTTCACTATAGGGAAGAATCCATCAACATAGCTTGAGCAGCACATTAAAAAGGCTTCTTCAGGCATATTATTGTGGCATAACATAAGGAGCACATGCTAATACACAAGATTATAGTTTTGTGTGAGCATTATGTGGGGAAAAAAGAACTCTATTCGACACAATCTCGGGAAAAAAACATGGATACATTTGAATGGTTGTTTTAGAAAGGGGATCTTTGGGAAAAATATTCTATTAAACACAAATAGAAAAAAAACTTGAATACATTTGAATGGTTGTTTAAGAAAGAATAATCTCTTTTTGGCTATAACTTGAATTCATTTTTTAGAGGTGAATTTGCCATTTTCCATGAATCTCCAGAATCTAGATCCTTTTAAGATGAGTCCACCTCTGGAAACACTTGCAAAGGTAGGCTCATATTTTAAGGTGCGGCGCCGATGCTGTATCACAGTACAGTACATCTTTCCGAATTCTGTTTTGAAATAAACCTTTTTTAGGATTTTGTTCCAAAATGCAGAAACCCGAAAACCATGCAGGTTACTCATTCCCTTATATCGGTCCGAATTCATTTGGCTCTGTTAAGTAGCACCACATATCCAACACATCATTTTGGTTTGAAATCTGAGATGAGCAACCTGTTGACTCCAGTTAATCTTCCCATCTGAACTCTCCTTCACCAGAGTCAAGGCATCCTATTCTTTAAGATGTCTTTTTTCTAGAGCTAAGGCAGGCTCATTCCATAGAGGATCCCAATTGTTTTGCTCATATTGGTGTTTAATGGTTCTTTGTTGATCTCACGGTCAAGCAACCGCTGCCAGGGGTTGCTTGAGAATCAGGTCTCAAGGGAGGCTGCAGGGCAGATGGTGTGAGGGTTCCGCACCCTATAAATATACCTCTCATCAGGAGGGGATGATTATCTATCAGACTCAACCGGAACATTATCATCGGGAGCCCTCTTCCACTCAATCCGTCTTCATCTCTTGTTCTCTCTTGTACAATGAAGGCGTACATTTCAATTGGACACCAAATCACTCATTCTCGATCTTCTCAAGAACGCAAAATAGGCAGACCACTAGGACAACTCTGGGAATCAAATAGGCAGACAACTAGGACAATTCTGCGAATACTGTCAACCCCACACAGTAACATCAAATTCTACACTAGATATGCTATTTGAGATGAGCTGACATCCAGCCTTTAAATCTTATTGAACTTCCATCACCTTTGACGCAACTACTTGTAGTAACGACCCAATACCCGAGTACTAAGACAAACTGACGAGGAATGATTCTAAGTAAGAGATTTTAATAGTTCTGGAAAGCTAAAAATGCCAACATTGGTCAAAATGCTATACGATGGAGCTACCCAAATAACTAATAGATCTAGGGTTTTTGGTGCTAATGGTTGCTGCAAACAGCAGATAATCCTTCACCAAGCCAAGGTTGTGTACAACATGTCACATCCAAAGAAATGCAGAGAAATGATAAGGATCGGTGCACATGCTGGTGGGTGAGATCGGGCTTCTTCAAGCAATGGATCCGGTGGCATGGAGAGAAGAATAGGGGATCTGATCGAAGAAGAGGAGAACCGAGGAGCGTTTGAGGATCTCAGTTGCCATATAATTTAGGACAATTTACTATCATATCCATGAACTTATGAACAAATGCAAAATGGTATTACTCTAGCTTTTGACTCCTGGACTTTTTTGAAGAAATCATTATAATCTGAGTTGAAATGTTACTAGATTAGGATTGGGCATTAGGATGTAAAAGCTACCAATGCCTAGCAATGAGTGTTCGAACCCCATCGATTAATGAGACCATGAATTTTATGTGGTGCTTTAAGTGGTAAACTAAAAATAACAAGAAATGATGTTTCTTTTGGAAAAAATAAATTTAAGTGGTCAAATTGATAACTTTAAAAGCTAAGGATTGCATTGAAATTTGGAGTAGAGTTTCATCGCTTCTTTTGTTCATTATTTGTAAATATCCATTTTAGAAGGATAATTTATTTGCATGTTGTATCAATGAAAAAACCTTGTTTGTATCATATATAATATCTGCCACTTACATTTCATATGAATAGGTTGCAACACAAGTTACCAACTATATGCTATTAGCAAGTCATTCTGAATCTGATATTTTCGTGTATATACATCCATCGTAGTATTTTCATTTCTGCTATTGTCATTTTCTACACATCTCTATGGTTCCTAAGACAACATTCAGATCCATAGAGCATAGCCGGTCTCATGACTACTTTGTAATGTTTAAATTTAATTTTCAAAGGAATTGTTTTATCACAATGAACAGTAGAGGCTCCTGTTCACTTTAGCCAACCTACATTTATTTTAGGATTTTTATCACTTGAGCCCTTCTTAACTTCTGCAATATCAGTTATGCCCTTCTCTTTTTTGTAATATCAGTTGTGCCTCGAACTTCTTACAAAATTCATGAGTAACATCTCCATCAATTTCCCATCATGTTGTAAAATAGGGCAATGACTGGTGGTGTAGGGTACAACAGATATTATAAAGGAGACTATCACAAGGGCAGAATAGTGAATTTTATAGGGTACAATAGATATTA
Organism: Ottelia alismoides; assembly: GCA_037367405.1. Taxonomy (NCBI): domain Eukaryota; kingdom Viridiplantae; phylum Streptophyta; class Magnoliopsida; order Alismatales; family Hydrocharitaceae; genus Ottelia; species Ottelia alismoides. Next base: position 105,454 of record JAZKJV010007841.1, on the reverse strand, counting down.
TAAAAAAGAGGGGTATGACTGATGTTGCAGAAGTTAAGAAGGGCTTAAGTGACAAAAATTATTTATTCTATGAGTAACATCTCCATCAATTTTCCATCATGTTGTAAAATAGATCCAATGTATCGAAAAGAATCTTTTTCTAAATGTGATCTTCTCTAATATTCATCCCGATTCCTTCATCACTACTTCCATCAAATATACATTTCAGATATTCAATCTTAGCCTTACTTATGCGAAATCTTGTAGTCTCTGAGGCATGTCCCCAAACCTCAAACTTCTCATTTTAAGAGCAGTCAACTCGTCCATAATGAAAGTAAAAAGAAATGGACTTAAAGCTGGACCTTGATGTATACTTCCAATGTGATAGTCTTCTTGTTGTAAAGCAACATTGTTACAAATACAATACAATCATATGAAAACGAAAGAGAATTCAACACGATAAGTTATGTGCCCTCTTCCATAAAGAGAGACTAACCTTTATTGATCTTCTATTAATATGCAAGTACATCAGTCATAATCGTGTTGAATGCATAGACAATCATTTTTAGGCAATACAACTCTTTTTTAGTAATAGTATTTTCATTATTGACTTTGGACTTGTATCATCCCTTGAGCTTCTTTCAGGCTTCTCCCAGATCATCTAGGTTGATGACTTTGTGAAGAGTATTGTTTACCAAGAACTATGTATTATATTGCTCGTGAGATCTCTAATCTTCTTTTACTTTTCATCCTTTATATTCTCCAACCTTTTCTCCTAGGGAGTTTTTACAAGCTCCTTTCATATGAATATATTCTATATATACTTGCTATTTGGCCATAAGATGAAGTTGCATTCCTTATTATAAGAATTTAGGAAGAATGATGTACCCATTGATATAACATTTACCATTAAATCTGCATATGGTGTGGTCTTTTTCTATCGCAAAATATCTAACCACCCTCAATCGAACTAGATCTTTCTCGATGACCTAAAAAAGGTGAACATTATATTGATTTGCATGATCTGAAAATTGAAGGCAAGTCCTACTAATGTGTACCATCCAACTTTTCCAAAGCATATCAAAATTCTATTCACTCCCCAATCTTCTAAATCAAACTTTGAAAGCATTTGATCTCATTAGTTCAATATTAATAATCAAAATTATGATGGTATGTTGTTGATCTCTTTGATGGTTACATTGTTATTGTCTCTCCTTACACGATCTAGTTGTTAACCACTATTAGCACAATCCTCCAATGCTCTCATCAGTTACTTCCGAGCAATAACTATCGTAGACCTTCTCTTCAACTTTCAAGGAATGTCCAGTGATTGCATAACATTTTTCAGACGTTGAATAATCTCACTCTGATATCAATTGATGGGGGCATGAATAAAAAATCGACTGCTGCAAAAGTACATGAAAGAAGACATGACATGATTTTACAGTGAAGTATAACAAATATTATGAAGTGTAGTGTTACTATCACATGTTTGCTTATTGTTTATGGTGACTACAAATGGGAAAGTACGATTGAATGGATGAGTTGAAGGCTTCTAATGTTTACAAGGCTAGGGTTGATGAATTTATGAGATAGGTTCGCGAGATCAATGGTGTAAGTACAACTATATGATGTCCATGCAAGAATTGTTTGAATTGTTATATACTAAAATACTATATGATGTGTTTTTGATTCCTAGACCAGATGCTCCAGAAATGGATATAGATGTATTTCTCCAACCGCTCATCGATGAACTTCGTGATTTATGGGATAATGGATTACAAACAAGTGATGTTGCCGCCAAAAAGAAATGGTTTAATAGGCATTCTTGTTTATTATGGACAATAAATGATTTTCTAGCTTATGGAATCTTATCATGGTGGCAAACTAAAGGATACATGGCATGTCTGATTTGCAAGGATGGACTCCATCCAAGAGGCTTAGTTATAAGACAAGAATATATTGGATGCCAATGTTTTTTACTGATGAATCATCATTTCAATCGAAACATTATCATCGTAGATCCCTCTTCCGTCCAATCCCTCTTCATCTCTTGTTCTCTCTTGCACAACAAAGGCGTACATTTCAATTGGATCCCATATCACTCATCCTCGATCTTCTCAAGAACACAAAATAGGCAGACCACTAAGACAACTCTGGGAATCCTGTCAACCCCACACAGTAACATCACATTCTACACTAGATATTCTATTCGAGATGAGATGGCGTCCGGTCCTTAAACCTTATTGAATTTCCATCAGCTTTGACGCAACTACATATGGTAACAACCCCATACCCCATTATGAAGACAAATTGATTGGGGAACGATTCTAGAAATAATCCAAATTTGTTGGACACAAGTTACTGATGATATAACTAAATGAACTAATGGACACTAAAAAACAAGTTAAATGATCCTAACTGTAAATATGAAAGGCTCAAGTAAGATATTTAAATAGTTCTGGAAAGCTGAAAATGGTCAACATTAGTCAAAATCCTACGAGGGAGAGCTACCCAAATAGCTAATAGAATCTAGGGGTTTTGGTGCTAATGGTTGCAGGAAACAACATATAACCCTTCACAAAGCCAAGGTTGTACATCGGTTCACATGCAAAGAAATATGTAGAGAAATGATAAAGGATCAGCGCACCTGCTCATCGGTGAGATCAGGCTTCTTCGAGCAATCGATCGATCTGATGGCGTGAAGAGAAGAATAGGAGATCTAATCGGAGAAGAGGAGAATCAAGTAGCTTTTGAGGATCTCAGCTGCCATATAATTTAGGGTAATTTACTATCATACCCATAAGCTTATGAACAAATGCAAAATAGTATTAATCTAGCTTTGACTCCTCGACTTTCTTTAAGAAATTATTATACTCGGGGTCGAATTGTTATTAGATTAGGATTATGCATTAGGATGTAAAAGGTACCTATGCTCAGCAATGAGTGTTCAAACCCTAACGATTAAAAGGACCATGAATTTTATGTAGTGCTTTAAGCGGTAAACTAAAAATAACAATAAGAAATGATGTTTATTTTAGAAAAAAATAAATTTGAGGGGTCAAATTGGTAACTTTAAAAGCTAGGGATTGACCCCACAAATTTATTTTTATAGTTAACAATTTGACCCCTCAAATTTATTTTCCCAAAAGAAACATCATTTCTTATTTCTTATTTAAATTTACCACTTAAAGCACTACATCAAATTCATGGTTCCATTAACTACTGGGGTTTGAACACTCATTATTTAGCATATGTATCTTTTACATCCTGATAATTAATCCTAATCTAATAACATTTCAACTCAAAGTATAATAATTTCTTCAAAAAAGTCAAGAAGTCAAAAGCTAGAGTAATACCATTTTGCATTTGGTCATAAACTCATGGATATGATAGTAAAATGCCCTAAATTATATGACAACTGAGATCCTCAATGCTCCTCGCTTCTCCTCTTCTCTGATCAGATCCCCTATTCTTCTCTTCACTCCAGTGGATCGATCGATTTCTCGAAGATGCCAGATCTCATTGACCAACATGTACGCCGATCCTTACCATTTCTCTACATATTTCTTTGGATGTGAGTCGATGTACAACCTTGGCTTGGTGAAGGATTATCTGTTATTTCATGCAACCATTAGCACCAAAAACCCTATATATAATTAGCTATTTGAGTAGCTCCCTCTTAGGATTTTGATCAATGTTGGCATTTTTTAGCTTTCCAAGAAATATTTAAATATCTTACTTGCAATCAGTTGTATCAGTCGAGATCACTAAACTCATTCTTTCAGGGTCCATTAGTTCATTTAATTACATCGTCAATGTCCTGTGTCCATCAAATTTGTCTTATTTCTATAATCATTCCTGGCAGTTTGTCTTCGTACTTGGGTATTGGGTCATTACCACATGTAGTTGCGTCAAAACTGATGGAAATTCAATAAGATTTAAGGATCGGACGTCAGCTTATCTCGAATAGCATATCTAGTGTAGAATTTGATGTTACAGTGTGGGGTTGACAGAATTCCCAGAGTTGTCCTGGTGGTCTGGCTATTTTAAGTTCTTGAGAAGATCAAGGATGAGTGATTTGAGATCCAATTGAAATATACACCTTTGTTGTGCAAGAGAGAACAAGAGATGAAGAGGGACTGGGCGGAAGAGGGTTCCTGATGATAATGTTCCAATTGAAATGATGATTCGTCCGTAAGAAACAACGTTGACCAATATATCCTATCTTAATATGAAGCCACTTGGATGGAGTTCCATCCTTGCAAATGAGAGAAGCCATGTATCCTTTAGTTTTCCACCCCGATAAGATTCCATAAGTTGGGAAATCGTTTATTGTCCATAATAAACAAGCATGCATATTAAATCATTCCATTTTGGCAAAATCAAATGTTTGTAATTCATTATCCCTTAAATCATGAAGTTCATCAACGAGCGATTGGAGAAATACATTTATATCCATTCCGGAGCATCAGATCCAGTAACTAATAAACATATCATATAGTATTCTGGTTTCTTGCACATCCAAGGTAGTAAGTTATTTGTTGTCAAGATTATTGGCTACATACTATATGACAAGCTTAAATTTCTAAATGAATTAAACCCATCACATGCCAATGCAAGGTAAACAATTCGACCATCTGTTACAAAGGATGGAAAGTCAGAATTAAACTTTTTCCAAGCCTCAGAGTCTCTGGGATGTGTTATCCACTAGTTATATGAAAGTATCGTATCTTTATGCCAAACCATATGTGGAGCCACTTTAGATGATAAATAAAGTCGTTGCACGGTGGAAATTGTCGCAACACTTTATGAGGTATAGGTTTGCCCACTCCATCATTAAAATTGTATCTTGGTGTACCACATTTTGTGCATGAAGCAACATTCTCATGTTCCTTCCAAAATAATGTGCAATCATGCTTGTAAACATCGATCTTTTGTTGACCCATACACATTGCCTTTAAGTACTTGCAGGCTTCATATGTATCTTTTGGCAAGACATTAAACGCAGGAATTGCATCTAGAAGCAATCACAAAAGTCCATCACGTGTCTTTCACAAGGAAAGAGAACTTTGCATACTTATCCAAACCAGGAAACAAGTACTTGTTTGAGTCATTTGTCAGTAACTCTAAAAAACTACCTGATATATTAAAGCTGCCTTCGTTGTTATGATTAATGGGCATTCCATCATTCAAAACACTAAGGTCATCAAGGATATCATCAACACTAACATTTTCATAATCATCAACTTCATTCTCCTCTATATTTGTTGCATCTGAAGGTGTAGGCGTAGTTGCATAAGAGGTTGGAGGTACGAAACCATGCTCCTCTCAATGAGAGGACCAAGGACGTTATCCTTTGTGGATCCCATCCACTAATAAGTGAACTTTAACTATGTTGTGAGGATGCATATAACAATTCAAACAATTCTTGCATGGATATCGTATAGTTGTACTCACACCATTGATCTCGTGAACATATCTCGTGAATTCATCAACCCCAGCGTTGTAAACACTAGAAGTCCTCAACTCATCCATCCAATCGTACTTTCCCATATATAGTCACAAAAAACAATAAGCATAAACATGTGATAGTAATACCAACTTGTAACACTTAGAAACATTTCACTTTAAATATCCAATATGAGGCTCAATATTATCACTTGAGTTGTAAAGTGATATTGGGAATTATTTTTCACATCGCTATTTTGAGTATATACTATGTTGAATATTACAAATATATGTTCATAACAATTTTGAGATCTGGTTATATGATAGTTCCATCCTTACAAGCTTTCAATCTTCATAATTTCGTATATACTCGAATTATAAATATGTATCATGGCCTTAAATTTCGGCGAATTTCGACCGAAATTCGGTCGAAATTCGGTTTCGTGGCGATACCGACATCGAAACCATGTATAATATCTGTTTCCAGGATTTCGGCCGAAATTTCGGCCGAATTTCGGTCATTTCGGTCATTTCGGTCCATTTCGATCCATTTCGGTGGAAATTGTTCACAGATTTCTCGGATTTCGGTGGAATTTCGGTGGAATTTCGGTTCATTTCGGTCCATTTCGGTTCATTTCGACTGAAATTGTTCTAGGTCACCATATGTCATGCCTAGGCCACTTATTGATATTCATAGGTACTATTTGGTCACTAAATGAAATTTATAGGTCACTATTTCAACCACCATTGCAATATAAGCCACTATTCCAACCACCATTGTAATAAATAAGGCCACTAAGGGTCCTATTTAAACCCAATAAATATAATGTATATGTTCTCATTCCATCTCACAACTTCACAAGTCACAATTCACAACCTAACTTAAGTCTTGAAGAGCCAAGTTTCCAAATTCCAAGTCTCGTATAACATACATTTTACGATCACAAGCTCTGCTATGCATTTATTTTGGCATACATGTTAAAATATTCGTGTTTGTGTGTGTGTCTTGTTTTATTTTTAAATAAAAGTATTATTATTCTTTTGAGAATTGATAGAAAAATTGAATGCCAAAATTTAACCGTGTACTGAAATATGAAATTTCACTCTGAACGGTCATTGATATGATGACCGAAATCATTATTTTAAGGTACTGAACATTATAACATCTTATTATAAGCAAAAAAAACTTGTATTTATGCCTCTTTTATTGATTAAACAACATTACAAATCTTAAATTTTGAAAAAATGAGTTTTCAAGTCGTTTTCCCAATTTCCGGTCATTTCACCGAAATTCCACCGAAATTCCTTTTCTGGGCTTACCGAAACGAAACCGAAATCCGACATTTGAGGCCTTGATATGTATGAAGATATCCATTGAATTGGAAGATTCATTATTTTTGAATTTGACAACTCTCAAATTTTTCTAAGGATGCATGCGTCGTCATCTACGTTTTCGTAGAGAGGGGGAATGGGAGAGAGAGAGAGATGAGCGAGTGGTAGATCGAAAGAGGGCTCTTGTTGGGTGAGGGTCCTTTGATCGATGTGTGTCCCCTCCATATGGGAGGCCTTTTATAGGGCGTAAGCCCTCACAACGTCCGTCCCCTTCCTTCACGCCCCATATGGTTAGGGTCTTCGTGAGACCCGACCTTGCCGCAACTATCGGAGACGATTGCTTGATCGCGCTGTCAGCATGTCACGGAAGGCCGTTCTACATCTCTCACTTGACAGCAGGGATCAAAACTATACACTCCCACTATTCAAGTAGTGCATAGGGATGTTTGCAATTATGTTCATTATTCATCAAAACCTCTTCCTTGACTCATGCATTTGTGAGTCCCATTAAACCAACATGCTTAATGTATGTGTTAGATATTATTCCTTTGGTTAGAGAATCAACTACCATATCACTTGTCGGTATATAGATAATTGTAATTTCTCGTTTTGCCACCATATATTGTATACAGTGATATTGGATTCAAATGTTCTTTCCTTTAGAATTATTAGCCACATTGTTAATCAAACTTATTGCAGTTTGATTATCACAATATATTTCAATGGGTCCGTTGACCAATATCAGGCTTAAGTTTTCCAGAAAATATTTAATCCAAACCGTATGAGTGGTTGCCATGCTACATGCAATGTATTCTGCCTCCTGTGTATGTCTAGATACACATCCTTGTTTCTTTCTACCCCACGAAACGATTGCTCCACTAAACATGAAAAGGTAACCTGATGTGGATTTCATATCATACACATCCCCTTTGAAATCTGCATCGGAGTATCCTACTACTTCAAGTGATTCAGCTTGATATACCAGTTTCAAATGCACAGTCCCTTTCAAATATCGAAGAATCCTCTTTACAGCTTCCCAATGTGTTGGTCGGCGATTACTTTGATGTCTACTGACTAGGCTAACTGGATAAGCCAAGTCAGGTCGAGTGCACATCATTACATACATCAGACTTCCTACCGCTTATGCATATGGAACTTCTTAAAGTTTCTTCCCCTTTCCGAGACATTGACTCTTACTGAGTCTCTTTCCAAGCACAGTTGGTGTAGATGGAGTGCTATTGTACATTCCAAACCTATTTAATATAGTATGCAAATATTTTCTTGACTAAGACTCAATGTCCTCGAATCTCGATCGTTTGTAATTTGAATTCAAAAAACATAGTATGCTTCGTCCATGTCCTTCATCTCAAATTCACTGCTCGATTTCTCTTTAATTTTATTGAGCATCTCTATGTCATTACCTACAAGTAGAATGTCATCTACATATAATGACATGATAGCAAACTTGCTCACACTCTTCATGACATATAAACAATTATCCAACGTATTTGCAACAAATCCAAATTGGATAATTTTCTCATGAAACTTGAGATGCCATTATCGTGAATATTGTTTCAAGCTATATAATGACTTTCTTAACTTATAAACCATTTTCTCCTGACCTTCAACCTAAAACCATCATGTTGTCGCATATAAATATCCTCTCTTAGTTCTTCATTAAAGAATGTCGTCTTCACATACATTTGGAATAATTCCAATCCATATATGCGACTATAGCTAAGATCATCCGAAACATTGCAAACTTAACAATCGGAGAGTAGGTACCCTGGAAGTCTATTCCAACTTGCTGAGTATAACCCTTGGCAACTAATCTTGCTTTGTATTTATCAACAATATCATTAACTCAATATCTTTTCTTGAATACCCACTTGCATCCTATGGATTGCCTATCTTCTGACAAATCACGTAACCCCCATACTCAGTTGAGTCCAACTCATCCCTCATGGCGATCGTCTATGATTCTGACTCGTTCGAAGCCACTGCTCATTTATATAATCAGATACATCCTCATCTACGGTGTAACACGACGCCTCACATCCATAGAAATGATAATCTTCCATTCGTGTGGCAGTTTTCTACGTCTCTTGTTGCTGATTATACTCGTGGGTTGTGTGGGTTCACACACTTCCTCTAAAGGATCATCATTAACCATAAGTTCATTCTCTATATATGGATGATCAATGTCATCTACTAATTATTGTCTTATCTCTAAGTCGTCTTCATTGTCCTGTAAGACAATCAGAGGATCTAATTCCTCTACTTCCTGTTCCTTTCTTGATGAATTTCAAGGAAAGTTACATCACAACTTTCGATCAGACCTTTAGTTTCATGGAAGAACATATATCCTTTAGAATGTTCACTATATCCAACAAATTTACACTTTAATGTCTTGAAGTATAGCATGTCTCTAAGCTGACTCGGTACCAAGACATGTGCAACACATCCCCATTTCTGAAGATGATACAATACGGGTTTCCTGTTATTCCAAATTTCATATGGTGTTGATTACACTAACTTGATGTGAATCCGATTCTGTAAGTAGTTAGCGGTTATAATTGCTTCTCCCCAAAATTTTTTGAGAGATCTAAGTGTGACAACATATACCTAATTGCATTCATCAGTGTTATATTCTTTCTTTCATCTACACTGTTTTATTGTGGTGTATAAGGCATTGTAATCTGCTTACAAATGACTGCTTGAATGCAGTACTCCTCAAACTCCTTTGAGTTATATTCTCCACCTCTATCAATCCTAAGGGTTTTAATTGGTTTCCCCAATTTGATCTCTACTCTTTCTTGTATGTCTAAATTTTTAAAGGCTTGCGCCTTTCTTCCTAAGAGATAGACATAAGAGAAATTAGAATATCATCAATGAATGTTATGAAGTATTTTTTATTTCTATGTGTACCGACACTCACATATATCTGAATGGATCAAGCCTAATAATTCATTTGTCCGAATTTCTATCGAGAAGGGCATCCTCGTCATTTTACCGATCGAACAATGTTCACAAGGCAATGTCCTTGCACTCATAATCTTAAGCAAAAGATCAGATTTTTATCATTTGATCCATTTTGGAATTTCCTGAATGACCCGGTCTGATGTGGCATAAATTATAATCCGATAAATAACACAGAGAGTACTCAGAAACCACATTCATTGATTCACAATAACTTATTACAGGAAGACAAAATAAATTGCTCGGGTACAAACTTTCCAATAGCATAGACCTTCGTATTCTTTCCTACGGATACACATTTATTATAAAACCGAACTTCAAAATTTTTCTTAAGTAGAACTGGAGCAAATATGAGGTTTCGGCATATTTCTAGAGCGTATAACACATCCCGAAGTACCATTATGCTATCATCCAGGTCACGCTTATATGTCCCAACACCTTCAACATCCAAGTAGGCGTTATTCCTATGAAGATCCTCCATTCACCTTTTTTTCAGCTCTTTGAAGTCCACACATCCCGAAGTACCATTATGCTATCACCCAGGCAGGGATCGCCATATTGTGATATATCGTCGATATATCGGCGATATATCGGTATCGACAGGTCACCGATATATCGCCGATATGGACGATATCGGGTATCGACAGGAGAAAATGCCTAATGGATACCGGGTTTCGGCCATATGCGTCGATATATCGCCGATATATCGGCGATATATCGGTATCGACATTGTATCGAAACGATATCGATATCGATATTTCCTTCACTGCACCCAGGTCACGCTTATATGTCACAACACCTTCAACATCCAAGTAGGCATTATTCCTATGAAGATCCTCCATTCACATTTTTTTCAGCTCTTTGAAGTCCACATGCCCCTCCTTTGTCTCGGCAATGTGGCATATTGCACCAGAGTCAATCCACTACCTGTCACAGTCCGTGACCGCAGAGTTGCACTATACGACAACCGCGATTTCTTTTTTTCCTTGTCTTTGTTTTCAGACACTTTAGAATTCCTGCTTATTCTTATTGGGACAATTGACCTTAAAATAGCCATATTTGTCATAACCGTAGCATGAGCTACGCGGGTATCTCCCACTTTTGCCCGTGAAATTCACCTTGAAGGATCCTAGTCTTTTCTTTGTGTACACCACATTTGTTTCTTCCTCCTCCTCCTCGACCACAAAGATCTCGACTTTCGATCTTTGCTTTGAGACGTCTTTCTCAATTGTTAGCTATTTAGATAGGGTCGTCACAATTTTGATGTTGTCATTTATCTTCAAGGATGTGGCAACCATGCTAAATGACGGTAGGAGGTTTCCTAGAATGGTTGCTATCTGCATCCTTTACAAAATTGCGCATTCAACAACCGTTAGATCCTTGTCTACCACGATTATTTTGATCACGTGCTCGAGGACGTTTTCAGATTCCTTCATTCTACATGACTTATACTCTCGAAGACCCGAATCAAACTCAACTCCATATGGGACAGCATAAAACTCCTAACCCTATTATCTTTTTTCTCCCACTGTTCGGGGGACCTAATTTCCTCTATGGTTGGATTCTCAGATAAGGTAAGGCCAAATTTGTCTATTATGGAGTGTATGTTATCGTGTAGCAAACCAAAATAGATCTTTCTACTCCACGGTTCATAATTAGTACTGTTAAGCTACTCAATTTTCTCCACCGCAGTGGCAATGATCTTGCTTGTCATTTTTAATCTAATGGCATAAATAGACGTTTGTATGAGATCAAGCAATTTTGTGAAAGTACTTGGTTATAAACAAACTTAAAGAGATTTAGAGGACTAACTTCCACTTAGTGAAATTAAAAAAATTTGTGCAACTTAATAGCAATTACAACTACCTCTTCTAAAAAGATGTTTAATAAAAAAAACTTGATGCAAAACAAAACAACGAACAATAACGATTGTATGTGTGAGTTAATTAATTAAACAAAGATTTTGATTCAATGATGACTTTAACAATTTATTTATTTAATAAGAGTATTCAAAAAAAGGTTAACTTATCTTTTAGATTGGTTAAATGCTAAAAAGCACGTGGGTTTTAGAAGATTTTTTAGGCAATAAAAGGAACGTTTTTAAAAAATGACAATTAACTCCTTTAAAGATAAACCACGTGGGCTCTGAACTTCTAAAAATCTTTAGTTTTTTACAAAAAAAATTCAGCAGAAAATGAGAATTTCCTTTCCCCTTTATAAAGAAATAACTAAGAAAATTTATTTATTCGTTTTCTTTTTAAAATTTGCCTGTAAACCCCCCTCCAGTTTTAAAATAAAAAACACACGTAAATGGCAATTGGCGACATGTTTTTTTACAAATAATAAAGGAAAGGGGACAGTTGTAAGTTTCTTAAGAAAAGAACCGGGAGACCCTTTTAGGGCTTTGTTCGTTCGTGAAGAGAGGAACAATCATCGCCTCGGAGGTGATCGGCGATCACTACGCATACGATGGGGAGTGGAGGTGCATCGACACACGAAAGGACAAGAACGAGGGTTGCGCTCTGATACCAATCTAAGGATGCAAGTACGTCGTCGTCTATATTTTCGTAGAGGGAGAATGGAAGAGAGAGATAAGCGAGTGGTAGATCGGAAGGGGGCTCCTGTTGGGTAAGGATCTGGTGATCGATGTGTTCCCCTCCATGTGGGAGGCCTTTTATAGGACATAAGCACTCCCAACATCCGCCCCCTTCACGCCCCATTCAGTTAGGGTCTCTGTAAGAATCGGCCTCGTCGCAACCGCCGGAAGCGGTTGCTTGACCACTCAATCATGGAGGTCGTTCTACAATTTTGATGCAAAATTGGATTTAAATACGTCGTTAGTTTAAAAACAAATCGACAACTCTTCAATTTTGAAACAAGTGTGGACTAAGATATAATTATATCTATCAATAAGTTCGAACTTAAAAACATGGAAGGTCGTATCGATATCGATATCGTTTCGATCCGCCCGGAAATGGATATATCGGGATATATCGACGATATCGGTGGAAATGTCGAAAATGGCGCAAAAAGCCAATTTTTTGCATTTTTTCAGAAATTAAGGGCATCCAAGGTATTAAAACAACAAATAACGTACAAATACACACTTATATCACACATATCGGTCCATTTATAGACCATATATCGCACATATCGGTATCGCACATATCGGTCATATCGAACATATCAATATTAATATTGATTCTTGACTTATAAATATTGGAAATGGATTTCATTCAAGTTCTTATAACATGAAATACTACAAATATACACCTAGAAAATACACATAGATCATTTTTTTAGGCTAAAAAAAAGGGGGACGCACTCGACGGTGCTCGCCCCAATGCATTTAAAGGAAAAGATAGAGAAATACTTACAAGTGGTGGGCAGCTAACAGGAATACAAAAAGGACAGAAAACAGAGGGTATCGAGAAGGGATACCCCCACTATACATGCAAAAAACTAGCTAGAGGACCAATCACGGAGGAATCCCGAGGCCGAACAGCGAATATTCTCCAAGTAGAACCGCTGCCTATTGAAAAGAGCTTCATTCCTTCCCAACCATATGCTCCAAAGTCTCGCAATAGGCTCCAGCAAGATCTCCCGAGGCTGACTCCTAGCGTTGAACAGGCTATCGAAGAAGGAGGCATAGGAGGACAGGTTTAGCCAACCCATATCATTCCATAGGGCACAGACACAGCCGTACCTGAAGAAAAGATGATCAATCGTCTCCGCCACCAAACCGCAAAGACCACAGGTGCCCGAAGAGTTGGGAAACATAGACGCACAACGATCACGAGTCAACAAGCGCCTGCGGCGCAAAATCCACAGGAATATACCGATACGCTCCGGGAGCTTGAGGCCCCACAGGAAACGACAATCCCGCAAGAAGGAACCATCCGCCACAGGAAAACGGGGTAGAAGAGCCATGTATGCCTTGCAGGTAGAGAACAAGCCATCTTTCCACACCAAATGATCGCGTCCAAGAGAAGGCCTGGGAGCATCATCGAGAATAGCCAGGAGCGAAATGAGGTCCTCCAGCCGCTGGTCCGACAAAACATCAGCAATTGAAGGGCACCAATAAGAACCATCCCAGCAGGAAGCCACCGTGACATCTTTGTCGATCACCAAGGCAAAAAGCCGTGGGAACAGGGTCCGAAGGGCACCCTTCCCAGACCAATCATCATCCCAAAAACGAAGAGAACAACCATCACCAAGCTTTGGAACAAAAAATATCCGACTCCGATTTAGAGCATTCACCACCCCACGCCAAAAAGAAGATAGGTGACCGTCGAAACCCCCCCGAACAGCCGAGAAGAGCTCAACGCCCGTCGCCTCCCTCAAGCAATTCAGCAAGAAATTCTCCTCCCTTCCCCACACCCTCGCCGCCCACCTGAGCAAAAGGGCGTCGTTCACTGACTCCAGCCGCCTAACGCCCAACCCACCCTCCCACTTGGGCCTCGTGACCTCGTCCCACCCCACCAAATGCACCCCCTTCCTCCGCCCCTCTTCTTCCCCCATAAGAACCCCCGCATACATTTCTCCAATCGAGCACGCACCCCCCTCGGCATCCCGCGCACAGATGAGAAGTAAATTGGAATGGAAGATACACAGATTTCAGCAAGACTAACCGACCTCCGCGAGAGAGAAGGGCCGCACGCCACCCCGCCAATCGGGCCTCCATCTTGTCCACCACCGCCCGCCAGTCACGAATGCAGGCGTGGCCCTCAGTCAAGGGAAGACCCAAATAATCAAAGGGGAGAGTAGCGGGAGGAGAACCCAACAGTCGCACGCACTCCCCCGCCTCCTCAGCAGACATAGAGAAGGGGACAACCTTGGACTTATGCCCGTTGATTTGGAGACCCGAAAGCTCGCTGAACAATTGAAGCGTGGTAGCCATACTGGAAACACTCGAGGAACCACCCTCGACAAAGCATAACGTGTCATCAGCAAATTGTAGAATAGGCACATGATGCGAGCCAAAATAGCATCCGCGAGAAAGGCCAGCTGCGACCACCCCATCTATCATGCGTGGCAAGACATCCACCGCCAAAACAAACAAGAGAGGAGCAAGAGGACATACCTGCCGAACCCCCCTACGAGGTTGGAAAGAACCCTCAGCCACACAACCATTAAGGAGAATGGAAAAGGACGCCGTGGTCACACACCGCCTCATCCACGAGATCCAAATCGGAGGGAAGCCCCTCTTCGAAAGCACGGACCAGAGAAACCGCCAATCAAGGGAATCGTAGGCCTTCGCAAAGTCGATCTAGGATCCCCTTCGACCCATTAGTGCGCCACTTGTGGATAATCTCTGAGGCCACGGCATGACAATCCGCAATTTGCCGCTCGCGGTTGTTCTATGGGTAATTTTCATATTCCCCTAATTCAATTTGCGGACGACACCCTTTGCTTTATTGAGGGGGACCGATCTCAGGCCTTGGGGATGGCCACTACGATACAACTTTTTTGCGAGATGTCGGGGCTCCGCATCAATGGAGCCAAATCGAAGTTTGTGCCTTTTGCTCTGTCTCCATTGGAGGCTGGGGATTGCTCCTCTATCTTGGGGCATCCCTCGGGGATCTGCCGCTGGAGTATCTGGGATTACCGCTCTCGTTGCGCCGTGTGCGCTTGCGTGATTATCAGAGGGTGGTGGAGAAGGTGGAGTCCAGGTTGGCAGGTTGGCGTGCGTCGCTGCTCTCCAAAGGTGGTCGTTTGGTTCTTATTAAATCTGTCCTCTCGGCTATTCCCATCTACTTCTTATCGGCTCGCGGCTTGCCGAAGGGGATCCGGCTGCGCTTAGAGAAATGCATGAGGGGCTTTCTATGGGGTAAGAATGGAATTGGTAGAAGAGGGATGCATTTGATGGGGTGGGATGACATTTCGCGTCCAAAACGCGACGGGGGTCTGGGCGTTCGGCGGTTGGAGGTGGTGCGTGATGCTTTGCTTCTTAAATGGGCGATGAGGCTTCTAGGTCGGGATGAGAGTTTGTTGGTGCAATGCCTTCGCGTTGCGGCTGGGAATGCCTTTGATTCCGTTTTTGGCGGGCACTCCCATGGAATCTTTCCCTCCTTTTGGCGCGATGTCTTCTCTGTCTTCATCTGTAACCGATCCCTGTTTAGGCCAGCTCTCGGCGATGGGAACTCTTTCAGATTTTGGTCGGTGGATTGGTCTGGTAAGGGTATATTCATGAATCTCTTTCCTCGTCTTTTTGCATTGGCCGGGGATAAACTTGCTTCGGTGGCTTCGTGCTGGTGCGATGGCACCTGGTGCCCTATTTTGGTGGACAATCTTTCTGATCAGCGGTTGCTTGACTTCTCCGCTATGATGGCTCTCCTTGTGGATGCTCCTACACCATCAAGGGGTCGTGACCACTTTGAATGGAAGGGACCTTCAGCTCACGGAAGTCTTATTTCTCTATTCTTCCCACCGTCGTGCCTTCGGATGCGGCTTTTCTAAGCCATTGCAAGCTCATTTGGGATCTCAAGCTACCAGAAAGGATTGGCATTTTTCTGTGGATTCTTAGGCGTGGAAGATTGCTTACTCGCAATCGTTGTGCCTCGTTCCCGAATCTCACAGCCTTGTGTGGTCTTTGTGGTTCCGATGTTGAGACGCCCAGCCATCTTTTCCTCCATTGCAACCTCGTGCGGCCCATTTGGGATGACGTGGGATGGGTGAATCGTTCCGCGATTGAGGATTTCTGGGAGAGCTTATCTGTCGCTGCTAATCGCCCGAGGGATGACAGATTTATTCCCATTGCGCGTATCTGGAGTATTTGGCTGGGAAGAAACAAATTGCTTTTTGCGGGGCAGAGATTTTATAAGGAAAATATTTGTATCGCTGCAAATCGCTTTTGTATTGATTGGTCATCCGTGTAGCGTCTTTGGGGAGGCGGATGGTATCTTTTTTGATATCATCTACCTTTACTTTTTGTTTTCTTTCCCACTGTAAGTATTTTCTATCTTCCTCCTTAATAATATGGGGCGAACACCTATGAGTGGCTCCCCCTCTTTTGAGTGTCAAAAAAAAAATTTGCCGCCCTCGGACAAAGGCAGCCTGATAGGGTGATATAAGCGAATCAAGAAGTGGAGCCAGCCGCCTACCCAAAGCCTTAGCAATGATTAAGTAAATCACGTTCGAAATGGAGATTGGCCGAAGGTCCTCTATTCGGCTGGCCGGATGCGACTTAGGGATAAGAACAAGAAGGGACCTGTTAAGAACATCAAATCCACGGTTCCCCCCGCAGAACTCCACAGCAACCTCCACAACATCAGGAGCAACAACATCCCAGAAATCCCGATAGAAAGACATCGGGAAGCCATCCAGCCCCGGCGCGGCGTCAGCGTTGAGGTCCCAGACAGCCCCCCGGAGATCGTCCATCGACAATGGTCGAGAAAGAGCCGCCGCAGCATCAGCAGAAAGAGAGGACGCCCCATGGCCCGACCACCGCCACCGTCGCGGCGCCGAGCATCCAAACACCTCCTGATAGTACCTCCCCACCGCCATCCCCATCTCCCTTTCCCCCTGAAAGAAAGAGCCATTAATTATCAGAGAGGAGAGAGAGTTGGATCGCCGCCGACCACTCGCCACCCGGTGAAAAAACGCAGTGTTGGCATCCCCCTCCTTAAGCCACCGAACGCGCGAGCGCTGACCCCACTCAATCGACCGCTTCCGATCCTCCAGCCTCGCCTGTTCCACTGTCGCCGCACGCGCGGCCAGCTCATCCGGAAGAAGATCCCGCTCGTTCTCAAGAATGTCCATCCTCAAAATAACTTCATCAGCCTCCTTGCGAGCAGCAACACGAGCCATGCGCGAGTCCCTTTTAAAAGTAGCCAAAACCTTCCTGAGAGAATTTAGTTTTTGATCAAAACGACGAGCAGCCGATCCCGCAGAGAATGCCTGCTCCCAATGGGTGCGCAAAAGGTCCTTGAAGCCCGGCTCAATAAGCCAGCACCGCTCATAACGAAATAGGGCACGAGGACGCTGGTCATCCCCGGACTCCCAAATAATTGGGCTGTGGTCAGAGAAAGGCCTCGGGCGAGAGGTGACCGCGCAAAGAGGAAAAGCCTCCATCAAGCGCGAATTCGCAAGGAAACGATCAATCCGCGACCTGGACGAATTAGACCTCCAAGTGTAGGAGATATCACTTGGCACGAGCCCCTCCAGAGCCAGATCGGTAATGAGGTCCATAAAGTCACCAGACCCAGGATCATTACCCCCGCGCCCGCGTGGGCGGTCCTGGGAGTAAAGCGTGACACTGAAGTCGCCACCCAACAGCCAAGGCAATCCATCAAAGGCTAGCGCATCCTCACGCAAATCCTCCCAAAGCTCCCGACGAATGGTATGGGAATTAGGAGTGTAGACACAAGTAACAGCAAGATGCATATCAGAGTTATTCAATATTCAACACCACAGAGAGGGAGTTCCGTCCCACCCGCATAGAAGAAAAAGAAAAACGCGTCGACCGCCACGCCAGCAAGAGCCCACCGCTCGCGCCGATCGCGTCCAACGAACGGAAATCATCAAAATGCCGAGCGTCGAAAGACCTCCATAAGTCGACATCCAAGATTGGTAACTTGGTTTCTTGAATAAAGGCAATGTCACACTCCCATTCCACAAGACGAGTACCCAAAAAGCTTCGACGGTGTAGATCACCGAGACCACGCACATTCCAAGACAAAATCTTCATTAACAACAGTGTTGTTCCCGAAAGCAAGACCACCCGAGATGCTACACTCACAAAGAGGCAGGCCAACGCCCCACCACGCGAGTAAGACCAGCCGCAACCGCCACAACCTCGCGCGACACCGGAGAAGAAGATGCATCAGAGGCTGAAGGAAGGAAAGGATCTCGGAGACGCGAGAAACGCCTTCGCCTGTAGCTTCGACCAAACCTTGAAGGAGGGGAGTTAAGCACCAGCACCTCGACGGAGGCGCCATCATCAATATTAACAGCAGCGAAGCCCGAAGACCCGGAACCATCCGGGGAGCCCCGCAGAGAGGGGCCGCCACGAAGAGGCGAAAGAAGGCCAGAAGAGTCGTGCTGGGGAGAAGGAGCAGCGCTCTCCAGGAAGAAAGAATTGTAACTTAGGTCATCCAAGAAGGCCATCGGGCTGAAGGGCACCGCATTAATGGGCCGGGGGCAAATAACTTCAGAAGACCAAGAAAGGGGCTCCGACGCCTCGCTCGAATCCCAAGAGACCCGAGAAGAAGCCACATCCGAAAGAGCAAAGGATCCGGAAGAAGGTCCGAGAGATGGACCCAAAGCGAGCCTTGCCACGTGTGAAGAGGAGTCCGAACGCCAGGAGCCAGCCGACAGAATGGAAGAAGTTGAAGGGGTCATATCCACCTCGGAAAAATCAAGAGCCCCCAAATCCCTGGCACCAGGACGTGCACACGCGTCCCCAGGGGTCGCAGACGAAGGCCCCGAACCGATGTCCCCTCCAGGCGGCACTTCTAACACATCACGGGAAGATGACACGTGGCCACGAGAAGCCCAAGCGTCCCTCCCAGGCCGAGAATCCAACCCGCCACCACGCGCGGCCGGGGAAGACGTTGACGGGTCCACCGCCGGCGAGATCGGCTGAATAGAAACCTCGACCTTGAAGGACCAGGGACCCAGAAGTAACCTCTCGAAGAGAACCTTGCCA
Organism: Ottelia alismoides; assembly: GCA_037367405.1. Taxonomy (NCBI): domain Eukaryota; kingdom Viridiplantae; phylum Streptophyta; class Magnoliopsida; order Alismatales; family Hydrocharitaceae; genus Ottelia; species Ottelia alismoides. Next base: position 86,064 of record JAZKJV010007841.1, on the reverse strand, counting down.
GCCATATCTTGAATAAACCTCGGAGAGCACTCGAGAAGGACCGTCGCAGATGACCAAACGGCGCCAGGCGCCAAGCCATCATCCAAAATAGCAAGAACCTGCCCCCAGCGAGCAACCACCTTCGACAAAGCGTGCACCGTGCGGGAGAGAAAAGGCACCCCCCGAACCTCCGCAACGCACACCTCCGAAGTAGAAAGCACGCCATCCGCCACGCGCAAAAGGCGCCAGAGGACGTCCAAATCACCAGAACGACGAAGAAGAATCTCCCGCTGCACCGGGGAGAGTCCACGAAGACAGCAGCGAGAGTCATCCAGCACAACGAAGTCCCCGTCGAAAGCATTCCCCATAAGGCCCAGAGTTGACGAACGAATAGCATCCCACGAAATATCCGGCCTGAGCCTGACACCCACAACGGCAAGGCGCGCCGCTGGAGTAGCCCCCACGACCTCGGGTCGCGCCTCGAACACCCCTCCCCCACGAACGGCAACCCCGCCTGCGAGGCTCTCCACCAACCGCTCCGCGTACGGCGCCGAAGCCCCCTCCAAGAACCCAAGCCCAGATGCAGTTGCGCTTGCATGCAACCCTCCACCCTCGCCGTACCCGGAACCGGCGCCACGCTCATCCCCCCCCCGCAGGAGCAGGACCCCCACGCGCATCCCCCCCCCCAGGTGCAGGAACCCCACCCACAGGTGCAGGACCCCCACCCACACCGCCACCGAGCTCCCCCGCCGCTGCACCGCCACCACCAACGACTTGCGCAAAGGAGCGGGAATCACGTACACCAAGCGAAGCACCGCCACGACCACGTGAGACTGGGCGCCGCAAGCCCAGTCTAGGACCATCGAACCGCTCCCGGAGGTGGCTGGCCGCCGCCGAAAACCTGCACGATGCCATGCGATGCCCCACACGACCACAAAGAAAGCAGCGCGGTGGAGCATTACATGCAGACGCAAGGTGACCACGCGCGTCACAGCGGAAGCACCGCCGACCAGGCTTAGCATAAGAAACCTTCCTCCAGCCACCCTCGTCAACACCCTGCTCGCCGCCAGCTCCAGCCTCCCGCCTGTCGCCCCCCTGAGCCCAACGACCGCCGCCGAGCGCTTTTGGTCTCCACGAGAGTCGCTCCATCCGCCTCCCTCGCTCCATCTTCCTACACATAGATCATTTATGAGGACTATGATCCTTATAGTGCACATATCGATCATATCGAACATATCGCAGATATTGTTAGTTGTTGACATATTATATATATTGAAAATGGAGTTCATCCAAGTACTTTGATCACTAAATAATTTACAAATGTACTCTTACTCTCTTAGATAACACATATCGATCATCTATGAACCTTATATCGTATATATCGATACGGTTGTACTGTTAGTTGTTGACCTATATATATTAAAAATGGAGTTTATCCAAGTTCTTAGATCACTAAATAACTTACAAATATACTCTTAGATCACACATATCGATCATCTATAAAGCTTATATTGCATATATCGATCATTTCGAACATATCGATATTAATGTTGATTCGTGACTTTATAGATTGTTTTTGAAGAATTGACTTTTATAGATTTTGGAAATGGATTTCATTCAAGTTTTACAACATGAAATAACTTTTAAATATACACCAAGTTGAAGACCCACTGTATGCACCCACCTGTCGCACCATACCCTACCAGTACGGGGGTCTCGTTGCCCGGTCAGCGAGCCTGGGGGGCTGGGGGGTCCAAGGTTGGCCCCCCTTGCAGAACAAAGTATATAAATCATACATTGTTTTAATACTAGGTGTAGCTAGATAGGTAGTGGAATCAAGCTTGCATGAATAATAACATTCATATATAGGGATATCGACGAAATATCGGCGATATCGGTTGATATCTTGTATTGTTTGTAATGAATCCATTCATTTTTGATTGATATGGACCGATACAGCGATATATCGCCAATATATCGGCGATATATCGCCGATATATCGACGATATATCGCCGATATCCCTGTAAAAAGATATACACCCCGATTTCGATACCCCCAACCTCTCGATACCGATATATCGCCGATATATCGCCGATACGGCCTTCTATGCTTAAAAATACTATCAATGGTAAAGATTATAAATAAAATAATGTTATGAAAGATAATTTGTAACATCTCCGGATTAGCTCCTCATACCGTTAACGCAGTAAGTTGGCTCTGACAACTTGTTGGAAATGGATTTAGTTAGACATGTTGATAAGCACTCAAAATGCTTATGCTTAAGTTGTCAAATAATAATCATCAACTCTTGTAACATACTCTCTCACTTTGTGAGTTACTGATGTCGGATTATGTTTGATGTTGAGGTGTTACAACACAATCTCACATATATATGATCTAGACAATTTTACAGTTCAAAAAAACAGAGTTATAACTACGAATAATTCGAGGAATCCCTATCATCCTTCGATATTTAAAATGAAAATTCCGGCAGATATTCATCGTGATATGAATTACTAGCAACAAATCTAATATATGTTGCAAATGTTAATAATCAAAGATAATTTTGCAGTGAATATATAATAAGTATCATTCTATAGGTATTATCGAGAGTTGCATGTTTATTATTTTTCTGATTAGCTTCATGGCTGGTGTATACCCAAGTTCTTATCTTTTTACACAACACTTATTTCGAGTCTAACTTGAAAGCATATAGCGAAGAATAAATGATCAAAATACTCTTCATTAGACATATAGGAAGACACATACTTCAACAAGATTAAAATAAAAAAGGTAACAAAATTGTACTCCCACCTAAACCTGGGCAAGTTCCAGCTTGGAATAGTAATATCATTTCTTATCTATCACCATAAAATATCCACACAACATGATATTCCATATCGTGCATTTAAAACATATTGGCATGTACATTTAAGTAAGAGAAGTACATATATGAGTATGATCAAACTTATATTAGCTGAAGCAATTTTGAGTTTTTAATCTACCAAATTCTAAAACATGGAAGCAAATGAAGTGGATGGAACATAACCTAAAATGATCTACTATTATGGAGGATGTTTAAACTTATCTCGAAAGTAACAAACAATATCATATAGAACAGTTACACGTTATCCCTTGCTGCACTCGGCCTCACAATGATGCATACTTTTTCTACAGTAATAGCATTCTAATGATAAAAAATAAATTACTTAGACTACCTAAAGAACTATAATCTCATTCACTTCAAAGGTAAATCATGGTTTGAAAAAATGCACCTCGAGGTGCAAAAGAGCTTGAGGCGAAACGGGGCGGGGGGAAAATACCTCGAGACGACCGCCTCGAACCCCCTAGCTGAGGCGTAGGCCTCGGATGCCTAAGGCGATCGAGACGAGGCAAGGCGGGGCGAAGTGCTAGGTGAGGCGTTAGTGATTTTTTCAAGCATTTTTTTAGGCCTTAAAGGAGGGGGATACAGTCAGTGGTATTCGCCCCAAGATTTATTTAGAAAAAGGAAGAACGTGAAAAGACAAAGGGGGGCAAAAATTAAAGTAGGCAATTACAGATCCCAATCTTCTATCAACCTCGCGGAGTGTATCCCCACATTTTCCTTATAGAACCTTTGCCCAGAAAAAAGGAGCGCATTTCTCGCAAGCCACAAGGCCCAAATAATGGCAATAGGTCGAAAAAGCTCCCGCCGCGGTCTGCTCCTGTTGCCAACCAACGAGCCGCAGAAAGAGGCCAAGTCCGCCGTGCACAGCCAAGTCAAGCTTGCCTCGTCCCAAATCTGAATCGTTCTCGGGCAATTGAAGAACAGGTGTTCGAGGGTCTCGATCACGGTATCGCACAAAAGGCAACTATCAGAGATGGTGCCAAGAAGCCTAGCATAGCGGTCTCTCGTCATCACTCTCTGTCTTCTGAACAACCACATCAAAAAGCCCACACGTTGAAGGAGGCTCAGACTCCAAAAAAAGGCGCAATCTCGAACCAAGTCCTCCGAGTGCGAGGGGGGAGGCCTACAAATCGCCCCAAAAGCCATCCTAACCGTGAATGTGCCCTTCCGCCATCCCCAATGGTCCCTTCCCACAGACGGTTTTCCCATCTCTTTGATAGAATCCAACAACGAAAGAAAGTCCTTGAGCCGTTGATCCGAGAAGTTAGTGGAGAAAGTGGGGAACCAATAACCATCCGACCAGCAAGACGCAACCAGCGCATTCTTATCGGCCGCAAGAGCAAATAGGCGAGGGAACCGCGTGCACAATGGTCCCCCTGCCCCCATCCAATCATCAGTCCCGAAGGCAAAGGATTCGACATTGCCAAGCACCGACCTAAACAGTGAGAGATGACGAGTAAAGACCTCCATCATCCCCTTCCAGAATGGTGTGGGCGACTCCACACGAGCATCCGGACTTGGCGACGCACCACCAACATCATAAATTTTGCGCAGAAAGTTGCAGCAGAAATCCTCCCCAGGATCCCACACTTTACTCGCCCACTTAAGGAGCAAAGCCTCATTCATTTGGTCAAGTCTCCGGACCCCAGACTCCCCGCTTTTTTAGGGAGCGTGACTACATCCCACTCAACAAGATGAATCCCCCCCGATTCACCATCATACCTGCCCCATAAGAATCTGCGGATCAGCTTCTCTAGACGGCAACGGATCCCTTTCGGCAAGCGTCGATTGGACAAGAAGAAAACAGGAATGGAGGAGAGAACTGCCTTTAGGAGGACCAATCGCCCCCCTTTGGAGAGAATGGTTGACTTCCAACTCACGAGTCGCGCTTCAATCTTCTCAACAACCTGGAACCAGTCACGCAGCTTCGTTCTTCCCACCGATAAAGGCATCCCAAGGTAGTCAATCGGAAGGGAGCAGCACTCCGAACCTAAAGACCGACCACAGGCATCAGCCACCTCCTCAGATAAGCCGAAGGGGACAACCTTTGATTTAGCCGCATTCTTGAAGAGACCAGAAAGTTCGCTGAAGAGATCTAGGGCCTCGGACATGCCAGAAGCCTCCTCAGCGCCCCCCTCAATGAAGAAGATCGTACCATCATCGTACTAGAGAAGCGGGATCATCAAATCATCCCTCGAGTACCCGGTTGAGAGACCACAATCAGTTACACGGCTCACAATATGCGCCAGGACATCCGCAGCAATGACAAATAAGAGAGGTGCTAGAGGGCAGCCTAGCCGCACACCCCTACGTGGCTGGAAGAAGCCACCCTCCGGGCGACCATTCACCATGACCGAAAAGGATGACATCGTAACACAACGTTTCATCCAAGAAATCCATATATCCAGGAAGCATCTCCTCCGCAGGACCAACCAAAGGAACTTCCAGTCTAAACTATCATAGGCCTTTGCAAAATCCACTTTCCATAGAACGCCTTGTTTGTCCCTTCTCTTCCAGTCCGCAATGATTTCCGAAGCAAGAATAAGGCAGTCCGAGATTTGCCTCCTCTTGATAATGGCTGACTGTAGCGGGGAAATAATCGTCTCAAGAACCCGGCTGAGTCGCACGGCGAAGACCTTTGCCACAATCAGGTAGAACCGTAGAGCGCATTAGAGAGAGCAATGGGGCGGAAATCCTCAATGTGATCCGTCGTTGTGGACTTAGGAAGGAGAACAATAAGCGACTTATTTATCCTCTCGAAGCCAGCATTACCCTCACAGAACTCCGAGATGACATCAAGAACCCCGTTGCCGACAAGGCCCAAAAATCTCTGTCGAAAGCAACTGGAAACCCATCAGGGCCTGGAGCCCCATCCGCATTCAAGTTCCAAACTGCACTCTTTGCCTCCTCCAAGGAGACGCCCTGCACCAATTCAGCGCACAAAGAGGACGACAAAGAAGTAGCCCCAAGCCCTATCCACCTCCAAATCCGGGGCAACGTCCTCGAGGAGAAGTCCCTAAAATGATCTACAATCGCCTTCCCCATTTGTCAGTCACCATCTACTCGCACATTATTCACCGTAATCGACCTCAAAGCATTAGAGTGACGCCTCCCGCAGGCTATGCGATGGAAAAACGTCGTGTTTGTGTCCCCTTCCCTGAGCCAAGTATTCCTTGACCTTTGTCTCCATCTAGTGACGCGCTTAAGGTCCTCGGCCGCAATTATTTTTTGAGCAATCGAGCGAGTGGTCAGTCCATCCCCCGTAGGCTCCCTAAGATCCTCCTTTGCATCAAGTCTACCAATCACATGTTCAGCTTCCAACCTGGTAGCGCATCTTGCAACCCTGGACTCCTTCTTGAAGGAGCTCAACCTCTTACGCAAAGACCCCAACTTCTATACGAACATAGACGCAGCCGACCCAGACACCTCCGCATTGGACCAATGAGAGATTACCAACTCCCTAAAATTTTCCTCCAACAACTAGATCTTCTCATACCTAAAGAGACCCCGATGCGGAAGAGATTCGCCGGAGTCCCAGATAATCGGAGTGTGGTCAGATAAGGCCCTCGGTCGGGCCATCACAATTGAGAGCGCGAAACAATCGAGGAGCTCGACCGAGGCCAAAAATTTGTCAATTCTAGAGCGAGAGTTGGAGCTCCTCCAAGTATAAGCCGAGTCCCTGGCGTCCATAACCTCCAGGGCCATCGAATCAATGGCGTCTGCAAAATCATCCAAGCCCCGATCCTAGCCACCCCTGAATCGTGGCCTATCCGTTGTATGAAGAGTAACATTAAAATCCCTCCCAACGAGCCAGGGGATACCCTCGAAGGCCCTACTCGCCTCATGTAGGTCCTCCCATAATTCCCTCTGCAAAATATGATTACAAGGGCCGTAAACACAAGAAATCGCCAAGGGCGTAGTAGAACCAACACATACCATGAGAACAGAGAGAACGTGTCTCTCTCGCAGCACTGATGTAAACGCCAAGGATGACGATCTCTAAGCCACGAGAAGCCCCCCAGATGCCCCGACCGCATCCAGTGTTCTGTACTCATCAATTCCACCAGCGCTGAAAGATCTCCAAACAACATCGGAGACGGATTGAAGCTTCGTCTCCTGCAGCATGACCATGTCATAACTCCATTCAAAGAACCGCGAACCAAGTATCCTTCTCTAGTCCAGCTCCCCGAGTCCCCGAACGTTCCAAGAGAGAATCTTCATTTAGAACATGGGTATGAACCCTGAATGGGGATCACACCAGAGGCCTCAGCAATGGTCGCCTTTAAGGTCGAGCACGGTTGTGGCTCGACGAGTCCAGTCCAAGATCTCTGCCTGCGCCTGTACCTCTTACCGGATCTTTTGTCACCTGCCCCTTCATCTGGACGAGAACCACCCTCCGCAGGGCAAGCCAAAGGAGAAAGAACAGAAGGAATAACGTCACGAAGTTGCCCATCCAAAACACTGGCCAGATCCGGCCGAGAACCATCGGAAGACGATGCGGAGTGCTGTGGGGGACCCCCGACTGAAAACATGGGGGCGCCGACACAAAGCGGCGGAGCGATATCTGCAGTCGGGTCCCAGGACCCACCAGAAGGATGCGCCCAACCCCCCGTAGACGGGCAGGTCAGGTATGGTGCCGGATCAAAGAGACCCAACCGGGTTGAAAATGATTGATTAGTCATGGGCCCCGAGCGGCCCAAATGGCCCGATAACAAAGAGGTAAGCGGATTTGAATCCCCTTGCGGATGAAGCGCTAAAGGATCCGCGGGACCAGACACGAGACCTGGACCCGGAGCCAAAGATAGAGGCGTTGACAAGAAAGGGGGCACCAAATTTGCCACCTCAGCAGACAAAGAGAAGTTCTGGGTGACGACGCACACGACCCGAGGAGGGACTCCCAAAGGACGCACCGTATCGTCCTCGTGCCTCGAACCATGCAACGGGCCTTTCGGAAGCCCCACCGCCAACGCAGAAGGCGAAGCGACACCGGACAGGAGCGGGATCTCCGGCGGGGGCGAGGGTTCGACGATTTGCATCTCCGCCCGGAAGCTGAATCGTCCAACATCCAAGGACGCGAAGAAGACCGAGCCATCAGGACCATCCATGATCGCCTTGTTGCACTCCATCAGCACGAGCGTGACATCCGAATCCGAGCCGGGCTTCAATCCATCCTCCATCACCGCGAGCACCGTGCCCCATCGCCGGAGGGCCGGCCCCAAGCAGTAGACCGACCGGGACAAGAACGGAACACCACGCACCTTAGCCACGCAAACCTCCATTTCTATAATCGCACCATCCGCAAAACGTAGAGGTCGCCAAAAAATATCGTCCACCCTGCCATTTAGGAGTAGCCGTTCTCTCTGCACCGAAGAGAGACCACGAACACAGCACCGACGAACACCAAGAGAAACGACATCTCCCCTAAACCGCAAGCCAAGGAATCTATAGAGGTGGACCTTCATAGCTTCAAGAGAGATGCAACCTCGCATCGCATAGCCGATCACTGCATGATTCTCCCCATCCTGCATGTTAGGCTTGATATCCTCCGCAATCGTTGCCTTGTAACTACGAAGCCCCCGGCGAACATCGACCGCAGAGGAAAGATGTTGCATTACATGTTCAACAGAGCTCCACACAACCACACGAGTGGTATCACGACCGGAAGCAAACTTGCATGTGGCACGACGGTGTCCCACCCTCCCGCAGGCAAAACACCTCAGTGGGACAAGGCAGAACGACGCGGTGTGGCCCCGAACCCCACAACGAAAACATCTCTTCTCCGGCTTCTTGTGGGAGACATGCACCCACCCCTCATCACCTCCCGCACCAAGCACCCTGCCGCCTTCGCCAGCCCGCAACTCCCTTTCCTCCCTACCAACCACCCTCTTCCCCTTCCCATCTTCAACAAGCTGGCCCCCAGCGAGCAACCCACCCCCAACTCCCTTCGGGCCCCCTCCCTCCATGGCGACACCACGTCCTTCTGCATCGAAGGACCCAACTCCCTCGTGCCCCGCAGAACTAGAGACCTTCTCACCACGCTGCGATGAAACAGACCTTGACGAGGAGCTTCCCGGTCGCGAGGAACCCCCCAACTCCCCCTTACTTTGCACCCTCTACCACCGCTCTCAAAGCTCATTAAAAAAATAATTAGTCCTAATGGTATTTTCAGATGTTTATAAAGACCTACTTGTTGAGTATATATTTAAGCAAGATTAATGCTTAAATTAGACATCTTTCACATTCATACTTACTATTAGCATGCCCAATTATTTCAGTGAACTTAGGATTCAAATCATATGATTCACATCAACAACCTGGATATCTATAATGACAACTATAGCAAATCCCTTTTTTTATAAATATTTTAGTGATAGTTATAGCCAATGATTTCCTTTTGACTGGGTAGAAGTTTAGTAGAAAGATTTATGACATTGACATATCCTTTTTTCAAGTTCTTATCTTCATAATATCATCATATATTACATTGTTATATATTATATGATTTTTTGAAGAAAAACGCGGGTGGCCTCCCAAGTTGGGACCCACCTCAAGAAGTATGTATAAATATATATAACGCATAATTACAGGTTATTACACAGTCCAAGATCTACATATAACGCCTAACAATGTTCCACACATTCTCAGAATAAAAACTATCTCCCCGAAAAATCGCGTTGTTTCGCGTGCACCAAATAGCCCAGATCATTAGGAAGGGAAGTGTGCTATCCTCATGTCCAAACCAGCAAACATAACAAATATCCCTCCAAAAGCACGAAACATCTTGAGCACCAAACCAGGTCAAATGCGCCATGTTCCACACCTCAGTTGAGGACTCGCAAAAGAAGAACATGTGATCCATATCCTCCATCGTTAAGTCGTATCTGTCGTAGGAAACATTCTCCACCCCCAACATAAGCCCCTAGCACTACTACGTAAGAAACCTCCCAAGCCTGAATAGACAGAAAAACACCTTAATCATGTATGGCACCTTTCTTCTCCATATCAATCGCAAGTCTAGCCCCTCGTCATCCTCCATCTCAACCTCTTCCGCCACAAAAAATAGTAAGCTTTTTTGATCGAAAATCCGCCATCTCCCCAGACGTAATGATCTCTCCCCACCGTAGGAATCACCTCGCACGCCAACTTGATCTGCAACTTCAAAAACTCATTAACTCTCTCATCTGAAAGCTCTGCCACAAAAATCAGAGATCAATCCCCCTCTCCCCCAACTCTCTCACCACCACCACCTTATCCGTCGCCATCTGCATCAATCTTGGGAAATGCTCCCCCAAGGCCCCCTCCCTCATCCAGTATTCCAGCCAGAAACGAAATTCCACTCCATTCCCCATACTGGCCCTCAGCTTGCCCGCCATCTCTGACACCATCTGCGAAATGCCCCTCTCCATAAAGCAGAAGAGATATGCCCAACTCAACCTCCAAAGACATAGACACCCATAAATCTTCCTCAACAGCCTACAAACTAGGTCCTCTGACCCCCCCCCCAAATGTGCATCACCTATTTAACCATGAAAGGCTTATCCATTTCCCACAACCTCCTAATACCCAGACCACCCTTCCTCTTCTGCGTCATCACCCGATCCCAGCTAACCAAATGGATGCCCCCTCTAGCTTGCCTCCCATCCGACCAGAAAAATCTTCGCATGAGGGCCTCGATCCTCATCCGCATCCATGGTGGCATGACTCTTTAGAGCAGAAAAAATCGAGACCACCGAAAGAACATGCTTTAGAAGAACCAACTTCCCTCCCTTTGAGAGCAGCCTAGCCTTCCACCCGACCAACTTCCCCTCCAGTCTCTCCACCAATGATCTCCAATCCTTCACCTCCGACCTCCCTGTCACCAAGAGCAACCCAAGATATGTGATTGGCAAGGCAGCCATCGGGCAACCCAACGCTTCCACTGCCCACCGAACCTCCTTCTCGGAAAGATCAAACAGGACCACCACGAATTTGTCCCTATTAACCTGCAGCCCTAAAATGTCACCAAAACCATCCATGAGAGCAGCCTCACCTTCCAACCGACCAACTTTCCTTCCAGTCTCTCCACCAATGATCTCCAATCCTTCACCTCCGATCTCCCTGTCACCAAGGGCAACCCGAGATATGTGATCGGCAAGGCAACCATTGGGTAACCCAATGCTTCCACCGCCCCCCGAACCTCCTTCTCGGAAAGATCAAACGAGACCACCATGAATTTGTCCCTATTAACTTGCAGGCCTGAAATGTCACCAAAACCATCCATGACGCATGATGCCCTCCTGATCTCCTAATTAGCCCCCCCCCAAATGATCATTTCGTCAGCACACTACAGTAACGGAATGGAAATCTCCTCTCTCATGTATCCAGACCACAAACCATCGGACGTCGCCAACTTCATCATCACTGCCAACGCATCTGCCACAATAACAAATAATAGCTGCACTAAAAGACATCCCTACCTGATGCCCCTCTGGGGCTGAAAGGAGCCCACCTCTGGGTGACCGTTGACCAGCACCGAATGTGAGGCCATAGTGACACACCACTTGACACAGCCTCTCAAAACCCTAATTTCCCTCGCGAAACTCCTCCAACACCTTCGACTTCACCACCTCCCAGAACTACCTATAGAAGCAAACCGAAAATCCGTCCGGGCCAGGTGTCGTATCCGCATTCAAATCATGCAGCGCCTGCTTTGCCTCCTCAGTGAACTCTCTCACCAACAGCTCCTCCTCCTCCTCGAAAATCTGCGCCACTCCTTTGCCTTGCCACCCCCAACCACTGCGCGAGTGCCTACGGCTAAAAGCCTGAAAATGCGATCTCAAGGCCGCCCCCACCTCTTTGTCCCCCTCAAAAGTATGGGCTCCAACCTCAATTAAGTGTGTGTGGTTCCTTCTCCTACTCCGACTGGACAATTCATGGAAGAACCTAGTATTTGTATCCCCCTCCTTCACCCAATGTTGCTTGGCATGTTGTCTCCACGCAACCTCCTCCTTCCTATCTTCACGAATAATCTCCGCAAGATGCTCCCAAATCTCCACCAACTCTTCCAGAAGCGCACGCTCATCTTCCCATCGATCCAACCGAGAGACCCCCTCATGAACACTTCGCCTCCTTTCCATGTGCTGCATGTGTATCTCCTTGCTGAGCCTCGACAAAAAAAACTTTTGGGTGCCCAACTTACTAGCCAACTTGCAAGTCGTTGTCCCCGCCGGAGTACAGCCCCTCCGAAAATCTGCCACAGCCTCCCGACACCTATCCTATAATAACCACGCCCTCTCGAACCGAAAGAGAAATCTCTAGCAGCCCCCTCCCAGAGAATCAGAGATCCAAAGCAACAGTGTATGTCTAAGTGTGCCCAGGGCAGAGCCTGGGCCTCCGCCAAGGAAACTGCATCGTGGGCTCCGTTGACAATATAAATCTTTCAATATGGGATCTCACTCCGGAATTCCTCCATGTGTACCGACATCCCATTACGTCCAGCACCTCCAGTCCCATCTCATCCAACACTTTTCTCAATGCAACTGAACCAACATCTCTTCCAGCACGACTGCTCGAACAATCCTCAAGGAGCAATTTGACATAGAAATCTCCTCCAATTATCCATGGCACATCAGGATGTCATGCCCTCACAAGGCACAAGTCGTCAATCAACGAGGCAACACCAAGCCCACCACAAGGGCCATAAACATTAGTGACCAGAAAACGCAAACCATCTGCTCTTCGTAGCAGCATAACGGAAAGAGAGTGTTAATCGTGCACCTCCTCCCCCTCCAACACAAAACAATCATTGTCCCATCTTGCCACCAACCCCCCTGCAGCCCCAACCGCCACAACTTCCCTAAATTCCCCTAGCCTTCCTCCCTTCCCCCTACCCCTCGAGATTTTGGTTTCTTGAAACGTCACCACATCCACCTGTCTGCCCCAAACCCCGATTGTTCCAAGATAACACCTTCATTTTGGAATAAGAAAACACCGCTTAGGAGGTACCGCCCCGATGCACCGGAATTAGGGATGCAATATATCTGTATCCGATCCGCTACCGTATCCGTTTTATACAGATTTTTACATCCGTATCCGTTTTAAAATGGATACGGAGATGGATATCGTTTTGATATCCGCAAACATCCGTATCCGTATCCGTATATCAGTTTTGGTATATAAATATAGTCATAGATTTATTTTTAACCCTATATAACATAATTATCTACCTCCTTTAACCATATTTGTACAATTTTTAAGATACAAACACATTTAGTAAATTAATATCATGTGTTTTCCTTCCGATTCTTATATATTTAAGTCGATTCTATAGAGTATTTCTAGCATTACTCGTGTGCGATCAATATCTATTTTACATCCGTATCCGTTTTTTAGGAATATGCTAAGATAGTTTTAATATCCGTCAATATCTGTATCTGCATCTGTATTCGTATTAAAAAACGGATAAGGATAAGGTAATACCTATATCTGTATCCGTATCCAACCGTTTGCATCCCTAACCGGAATACCTCCCTCTCCATACCTTGCAATAACTCCCCTTTCCAAAAACCGACTTCAGTGCCACCCCCTTCCAAACCCTCCATACGCTCTCCTCCTCCCTCGGGCCACCTCACCAACTGTGTCAACAAGCCCTCCCCCTTCCGCTCGTCGCTCCTTCGGCCGCCCCCATCCTCAACCTCCACAACATTCAGCCACACAACACCTCCTACTATGGGCCCCTCCCTCTGATGAAGCCACGCAGCACCGCATCCCTCCCAAACCCTCATCCAATCTGTAAATCTTCGCCCTCTGCCTCCTCTCTGCAAGCCCGCATCTGATGTATGTCCTCCCAAAATGGCCAATCCCCTTCATCTCCTGTTGAGATCCCCCGTGCGGAAAAGAACATGCCGACATGGTCCCCTCGCAGCCTCGAGCGGGCGTACACCACTGCAGATGTAGCCCCTCCACCCAACTGTGCAACGCAGGAAGCATCGAAGGCCCCGCCGAGTCCCTCGTCTCCAAGGGATCGAACCCCTTGTTGCATCCCACGTCACAGCCCTCAGATCTGCAACCCTCCTCAAAATGTCAGTCATTTGCTCCACCCACACGTCGAACCGGATCGCAAGCAGATCCACCACCGCGAGAAGGATCTGGGGGGATCCTCTTGTCTTCGACTTATTCTGATCCACCTAACAAGCGCAGCAACCATCCGTCGAAAAGGGCAATCCCGCCACCACCGATCGTCCACACGCAACCAGATTCGCCACAATCGACCCGGACATCATATTCGGATCCAGTTCCATCAACCCACCCAGCCTATACGGGCTTTCCCCCAACCGAACTGCCCCTAGGATCCGCCACGCAAAATCTGAGACCATCGAGCGATCCACGAGCCCTACCACCACTTCCGCAAACAAGGGTACCACCCGAGGCCAATTCCCACGAAGCTCGAGACTCGAGCCCCAATGCCACCTCCCTCGGAACCCGAGGTCACTGCCCTTGAGGCTCGCGAAAGGAATAAAGCGTGTGACGCAAGGAATGTCTTTTGCCGAAAGAGGAAATCCATTTTGAAATTCTCCAGAAGTAAACCTTTCCCCTTCCGCCTCCTTCCCCGATGCTCTGAGCCCTCGACCCTCCGCCGATTGCAACCCCTCCACCGCCACTTCCAGAAAGAAGGCTCCATCTTCGAATGTCGCCTCGTGGTAACAAGGAAAAGATGGCGTTAGACCCACCCCATTCACGACCATCCACGGTGGTTGCCCGCATCCAAGACCACTGGAGATGACCGATGAGATCTTCATCACCGGACCCAACATCGTTCCACCACCTCAAGGTCCCGAGAAACCAATAGCACACCTCGAATGGGGAAAACCCTCTCCATCTATCACAAGTCAACACCTCCATCTCGTAGCAGCTAGGTTCGCCAATGCAAGCGCATCGTCGCTCGACGTGAGAGGTCCAGAAGCTCCAAACATCCTTATTCGACAGACCACGAGCACACACCTTCAACCTATCCAACTGCACCACATCCCCAATGAAGCCGAGACCAATAGCACCACCTACATCCTCCATCGCCTCCGCCAAGGCTTGGCCCTCCAGATGAGAGATAAGGCATAACCGACGACTCTTTCCGCACCTCGTGCAGCTATCCCACCCACCGGTACAGCCCCACCAACACCTCGCGCAGCTGTCCCACCCATCGATGCAGCTCTACAGGCCATCGCACCCCTTGTCCGCCTCCGTCCGCACACGTAGCTACGGTGCCCATATCCACCACAAACGAAGCACCGCCACAGGGTCTCTACACCCGGCAACTTGACTCCCCCAACCTCTGCACCGAAGACATCTTCCCCTAAATATAACCCCAACCGCGTCATGCCCATCTCAGCACAACGACCCCACTGCAGCCCTTGGCGACCCCTGACCTCGTCATCAACCCTTGTCATCGCCGTGGAAGAGAATCTTTCAGCTCCAAAAATCGTCCCCCAACTGTAATCTAATTTTTAAAATTTGGGTAAGATTCACCAAAGTGGAGAGCCTTAATCGTATGTGTCACAGAGAAGCCTGGAGGGTTGTTCCCATCCCGATCAGGAGAGGTGCCAACCATCTCTCCTTTTATCGAATAGATTAGATTATTTCACCAATAAATATATTTATTATACATTTTGTATTTTTTTTCTTATCCAAACTGAGGCTTACGCCTCGACCGCCTCGAGGCTACGCCTCGCCTCACTTACAAAGAAAACGCCTTGTTCCGCCTTTCGTTTTTTCAAACCTTGCATGTAATAGAGCTGAAATTGAAATTAATAGATTGCCTCACATGTAACACCTGACATATGAATTAACTTTTGCAAATGTTCATATTCCACATAATGTGTGGCATGCAATTGTTATGTCCAAAGCATGGAACTGCTATGGCCAAAATAAATTGATTAACATGTAATGATTAAGAACAAATGACATTAAAATGGACATGGACATTTAAATGTGTTCCTCTATTCATCACTCAGATCACCTCACGCTATCAAGCTCGAATTTTAAAAGTCCGAACATAACCTGACATTTTCACTTAATCGTGCGATGAAATGAAATCCGTGGTAGAGATCTAAGACAGAACGCAAATATTTGGTGAACAGGAATAAACTAAATCGTAGCAGTGAAATTATATTAGGGATATTTGGTTTTATGGAATAGAAATAAGATTCAAATGGGATCAAACCCCTAGAAAACATGGGATCAACTGGCATGCAACTGTTATGTCCAAAGCATGGAACTGTTATGTCCAAAATAAATTGATTAACATGTGATAATTAAGAACGTGTGACATTGAAATGGACATGAACAATTAAATGTTTTCCTCTATTCCTGTGTGTGAGATTAATGTTGACTTATCTCCCTCCTCCGAAGCATCACAATGAAATAAATAGATTCGTATGATTCATCACATGTGTGTGAGATTAGTGTTGAAATTTTACCAATGTCCTCGGAAATATGCTGCAAATGGTAGATCTGATGCTGCAGCAGAGGAGAACGATGGAATCAGGGTTGGGATTTTTAGCACCGTCGTCGAAAAAACTTGCGGCAACTGAGATCTGATGCTACGGAGAAGGGAGATGGCATTAGGGTTGGGGATTTGATACGGAGAGAAGAGAAGTGGAGATTATGGACTATTCAAAGGATAGGAATATATAAATACCTCTGCGGTGGCTAGAGGCTCGATGGAGGGCGGCGGCTAGAGCTCGACGGAGGGCGGCGGCTTGGACGGAGGTGCGGTGGCTCTCTCGTAGGAGAGGAGTGTTGTGGCGGCTCGGGGAAGAGGGAAAGAGGGAAAGGTGTAGGGACTAGGGGACGACATACACAAAAGACGATTATGCCCCTCTCGGTTTGGGATCCAGGGATCGACATTTAGGGCCAGTTTGGTAATTGGATTGGGTTGCATTGGGGTACCCCTGTGAATAGTCAATTGTGTGGAGAGTTGGGAAGGTTGGAATGAGGGTACATCGGTATACACCAGTGTACACCAACAACCAAACTGGCCCTTAACATATGTTGCACAAATTGAGACGACTTTGGGCAAATATTGACGTCTGTGTTGTGTGGTGTCTAGATTGTTGTGTTTGTGGCATGACGAGGCAGTCGGATACGGATACAGGTTTATCATATTCTTATTTATTTTTTAATACGAACACAGATGCGGATACGGATATTAAAATTATCTTAGCATATCCTTAAAAAACGGATACGGATGTAAAATGATACTGATCGCACAGAGTAATGTTAAAAATACTCTATAAAATCGACTTAAATATATAAGAATTGGATGGAAAACATATGATATTAACTTACTAAATGTATTTGTATCATAAACAGTATATAAAAATGGTAAAAGAAGGTAGATAATTATGTTGTATATGATTAAAAATAAATCTACGACTATATTTATATACTAAAACGGATATACATATACGGATACGGATGTTTGCAAATATCAAAACGATATCCATATCCGTATCCATTTTTAAATAGATATACAGATGTCAAAATCTGTATAAAATGGATACAGGTGACGGATCGGATACCGATATATCCGTATCCGTTTGCATCCCATTGATGATATCTAACACAGAAATTCAAAAAGATGGTCCTCTTTATATTTGTCATAATAACAAAAGCATGATGTTTTACTTAGATCATGCACGGAGATTAAGCTAAATTCAGCAAATGTTAACCCTGCATCAATAACATCAACTTGCTTCAGAAACGTCTCCACTGCTATTTGGGAGACCTCTTGCTCCTCTCTTAATCTGACGTCCCCACCTCGGATGCACCTTTTGGACCTGCTGGACTGGTTTGCCACTTCTCTGGAGCGCTCGAAGAGCGACATGCTGGGTCTCACGCTTGCTATCGTGGTTGGCTGCATCTGGGAGGAAAGAACTCCCGCTGGTCTTCTGGTGTTCACAAGCCCGTTGAGCTGATTGTGGAAAAGGTAGTGCATACATGTCGTTTACTTCTTTGAAGATTGTAAGACCGAGTTTTTGTTTCCCCTCGGTTGATTAAGTCTGGTGAAGACGAATTTTTGTGGGTGATTTTTTGTTTTCTTGTGTCATGGTTGTAACCATGGCCGATAGTGCCATCTGTAACTATTTTCTTACATGAATACTTATTTACTCTTCAAAAAAAACTTGCTTCAGAAACAAATCAACGTGATGTAGCTTAAAGATGAGGACACTACTCATTCCATGCCTTGAATCCGTAATCGACTAGCATTGGACATGACGATATGCCTTGAATCGTAACCCACTTGATCAGCTCAATTAAGATCCATCTGTATGGGGGCGGTATATAAACCCCTTTCTGGTACCCCTGCTCAAGAGAGTGAGATTGAATGCGACAGTCAAGAAGCAGCCGTGTTAAGTGCGAGCATCTACATCTCGTGTTGTGGTTACTTCCTACTTGCTTCTTTTTTTGTTTGATCTTAGTTTATTTCCACTAAATTTTCATATATGTTGGCATGAAATTTACCTATGATTATGTTCAGAAGGCATCAGAGTAAACCCACACACGAAATCCTTTCTTCTGAAAGGCACAAAACAGTGATATTTTCTATTGGAAAGCTCTTAAATATCTACCCATTTACAAATATATAACAAGTCCCATTGATTTCCTTAAAAAGATATATGATTCTACTGACTTGCAGAGAAGACAACAAAACATGTAAAAATGGACAAGGTTCAGATAGAACTGCATTGCTGCAGAAGAAGCATTCATGCGATCCTTTTGTTCCTTGATGAAACCAACGCATCTGCTATCTGATTAGGATCCTGACAGGTCGATGCTGATGCGCGTTCCACCTTCTTCGCTCTAGCAATCTGGCATATCGAAATTAAAGGCACGATCAGTTATCCAAGCATGCATTCTATCACACATTAAAATGATATAAAGATGGAGAATGAGATCTAACTGCATGCTGGATTTTTTTATTTTGGGATTTTGAACCTTAAACAATGCGAGCAGACAACAAATGAATGAATTGAATTTTTTTTATAGAACAGTATCTCTATGGATTTACTGCAGTGGAAAATGTCATAAGTGAAGAGAATTGAACAGCAATCCTGTGAAAAAAAATGTCATGAGATTGATGTTACTTTCAAAGATAATTAGAATCTTTTCTCATCCTTCATGACTTGTTACTGCAAAAAATGGAGTTATAGCATACACATAAGTTCATGTCATATTTAAAACATCGATTGCAACATGATGGGAAAATTGAAGAAGATGTTAGTAATAGAATGAATGCAGGCTGGCTAAAGTAGAGAGGAGTCTCTGTTGTTCTCTGTGATAAGAAAATTCCTTTAAAAATTAAAGGAAAGTTTTACAAAATAACAGTGAGACCTGCTATGCTCTATGGATATGAATGTTGGCCTGTGAACCAAAGACATGTGCAGAGAATGGTTGTAGCAGAAATGAAAATGCTAAGGTGGATGTGTGGACACACTTGTAAAGATGCGAGTGTTGGGATGTTGAGCTGGCTAAGAGAGGGCGAGGACAGCCGAAGAAGTGTTGGAAACAGACTATACAAAGGGATCTTAGTTTTTTGGATATAAGCACGAGATTGACCCAAGATAGATCTGAATGGAGGCGACGAATCCATGTAGCTGGCCCTACTTAATTGTGGGAAAAGGCTTTGTTGTTGTATTTAAAACATCGAATATAATTTGATGAAAATTAAAGTTAATCTTTGAAATCCACAAGAAATTTCCGTTGTCACAAGCTAGACAAACATTGGGGCAAAGGAAACTCTTTTTAACAGAAGTTCGGTATATATTGAACTGTCTCAAAATACTGGGTATAAGTATAAATGAAATTATATTCATATATCAAAAAAAATACGTTGCAATGACAAAACTTTGACTTGCAATGTTCTAATATATATACATACTTCGTTGCAAAAGGTAGGTAGTCAAAGAATTGTTGTTGTAGAAGCGGAATATTTGTTGCAATTTGCATGCATGTAATGCCTAAGGAATCTTAAGCTAAAGTATCTCTTACTTTGTGGCAACCAATCGTTCAATGAAAACCAAACTGTTGCTAAAAAAATCAGTACCACTATTCATCACTACAGTGGAAATTTGCTGCAGTGGAATGTCATATTCATTGTTAAACACATATATCCATTGTTTTCGTTAGAATTTGTATAAAAACATTGGGTAAGAAAAAACTTGAAAAATCAAAAAAAAAATATAGTTATGTGATTTGCTGAATTAATACAACATTTGTTGTCATTTTTAAGAAGCAAAAATTATTTTACAACAAATAACATTAGTTGTTACAAGTTTAACATCAAAACATATAGTGACGAATCTTCAAATTATTCATTGTTATAACTCTATTATGTTGCGGATAATAAGTCTTACAGCTGAAGAACTTGTACCCGTTATTCACTTTCAATTAAACAATGTGATTTCAATTTGTTCAGGCAAACTGCAACAGATAAACTAGAAAAAAACACATTCTTACATAATTTCCTGAATTCTGATCTCTATAGATGATGAAAAAATCTCCAGTTTTCAGATTATGGGACTTGACAAATTCTCCTGGTAGGGAAAGCAGAAGAATGTTAAGACAAAATAGGGCACTATTTTTTAGAGAGACGGTTGTATAATACTTGCCTGTGTTTTCCATGATATACATCCTGCTCTTATTATTTGGCCAAAACCTGTCAATAAATTGACATCAATCTACAACTCTTGCTTCTGACTACAAAAAAAAACAATGATTAATGATGCTGCAAATACCTGTACTTGAATTCCCAGATGCGTGGAATTTCCATATCTACGAGCAGCATCAGGATGCCATCTTTCTCTATCAGAGGTGGAAGATTTCTCTCTGCATCTTTCTTTAGTTTTTTAAAAGATCAGTGTTCATCACTTCTCTTCAAGTAACAAGTAATCGCGTAAAAAGAGAAAATATTAAAGCATCGATATGGTGTGCAACTGAGGCAGAAATATCTGGTGGGTATTGTTTTTCTACAAAATTCTGGTTTGGTAAAAATTTTAAGCAGTATTAATTCACCATTGAGCACATGCTATTGAATTTCAGTCTGCCAAAATATTCCAACCCATATGAAGCAAAAGAAAATGATCAAAATTTGAACCTCCAAAAAGGCTAGATGAATATGACAAATAGTTCACTAAAAAGTGGAGCTGTAACAATAAATAACTTGACAGTTCCTTGCTATATGTCTCTCGATGTTAAATTAGCATCGAATATTATTCTCTTCAAATTATTGCTGACTTTTGAAAATTGCAACAAATGTTGTATTTGTTGCTATGTTGCAGATAAAAAAATTTATATAGATGCTTATCCGTTGATTTTCTCAAAAAAAACATGATTATTGCTAAGCAAGGATTAGTATGCTTTTCAACGAAAAAAGTAAAAAATAACTATTTTTATATGAAACGTTAGCAAGGAATATGATATTCATTGCGAATTACAAGCATAAAAGATAACATTGCAATAAATCATATTTGTTGTTATAAACTTAACGTAAATATGCTAACAAATATGCAGATATGAAGGAAAAGGGTACAAAATATCCATTGCTACATGCTAATTTTGTTGTGTCAAAAAATGTATTATTCTCAATGTTCTGAAGAGAATGGAAGTGTCCATGGAACTGCAAAATATCCTCAAGAAGTTAGAGAATTAGGAAGAAACGGAAATTATGTATACTCACAAGAAAGTACATTATATTCATCTTTCTCTTCATCGTCAGCGCACAGAGAATAGAAGAGACGGAAAAATGTATTATTCTTAATGTTCCGAAGAGAGGAGAATACAAGTGTTCATGGAACTGCAAAATATCCTTAGGAAGTTAGAGGATAAGGAATAAACGGAAATTAAGAATACTCCCAAGAAAGTACATTATGTTCGTCTTCCTCTTCATCGTCACTCACGCACACAACCATAGATCGACACCCAACTGTTAGGAAATATCAAGACCAATAATAGTGAGATACAATAGCTTCCCAACAAGTCTCTGGTATTGTATGTTGTTAGGAAGTTTTTCCACATCCCTTTATAGATATGCTTTGGGGTTCATAGGTTCAGAGCCGATTCAGCCCCAAGCATGCTCATCACATAAGTAAATCAATGGCATGAGACCAAGAAGCCTCTATCCCAAGAAATTATCGTTGTAGACCTAAAACCTTCATTAGAAAGCGATCAGAAAAAAAGATGCTTGAAATTTGTAATTTGTTGATATGCCTTAAATCTTAACCATTTGTTCTCCTGAAACCGGTTGCAGAACCGTCTGAGAAGATATATTGTGGAAATGTCATCGTGGGGAATGAAGCCATGTGCAAAATTGTAGGGATTGACTCAATAAAGATCAAGATACGTGATGAAGTCGTGAGGATGGTGACCGAAGGTCGCCATGTTCTTAATATGAGCAAGAACTTGATATCCCTTGGAGTCTTAGACTATGAAGGATACATGTATGACGTTGAAGCTGGATTTATGCACGTTGCCAAATCTCGGTTGGTTGTCATCAAGTGCAACAAGCAAAAGACCCCATATGCCATACATGGGTTCTACAGTTAGTAATTATGTTGCAGTGGCATCCCAAGACGCGAAATCATAAACAAAGTTGTGGCATATGCGGTCGGGGCACATGAGCCAAACGTGAATGAATATCCTCGGTCAGAGGGGTCTCATCAGGGACCTCAAAGAATCCAAGCTCGACAACTGTGAGCATAACGCATTCAAGAAATAACAGAGGAAGCAATTCGGTAAAGTTATTCACAGGACGAAGGAGACACTTGTCTACATACATGTTGATTGGTGGGCCCCTTCCAAGATCCCATCTTTTGGGGGCACCAAGTACTCCTTTTTTAAAGGTAAAGGAGGGCAAAATACCAAGACGAGACCCACCATAAATCATATATACATAAGTTTAGAGGTACATGGTACAACTGTAGCTTACTAAGCCACTATGAATAAAAAGTCCTTCCATGCTCGAAAACATTATCAGTACCAAAAGGCTTGCCACTAAAAATGAGATCATTCATGACAAACCAAATCACACATGAGAAAGCGAAAGGTTTCCTATAATCATCCTTGCCACAAGGCTCTAATAGATTCCCAGAAAATACGGCTATCTACTACTTTTAGACATGAAATGTTTGCGCTTGACTAGAAAAGCCTCGAGGACGTGCATGAGAAGAGAAGATGATCCATATCCTCCATCGCAGTCCCACACCTAGGGCTCAAAAGATCAATCGTGTGAAGAATCTTATCCATGTATACCTTCGTGAGAAATCGACCATGTCTAATTAGACAAAGGAAGACCTTTATCCATGTATACCTTTGTGCCAAGTATTTTTTGTCCATAATTAATGATTATTTTTGATAGTTTGGATGTTCATGATGAGAACCATCACATAGTAGATCTTCGTGGAGAACCATGCTTCTAATGAGGAGTAGAATACTAATAGTAGTTTGGAGTTGTATTCATTAGAGTTTAATGAGTTCTGCAATGAGGTGTTTCAAGACACCATACTATTAAAGATACATCACAATAGTACAAAGTTGTAGAACTAGTGAACATGCCACTTCTATTTATAGCAAGGTGTATGCTCTAAAATGCTAGCCTTGGTAGAGCATTCTAGATTGAGGCTATGAATACAACTTGTTACTTGGTGAGTCTAAGTCATACATATGCTATTAACTGCAAAACACCCATGCGATTATTTTGTTTTATGTATCTTTGGTTGTGCTACATACTATCATGTTAGTTGTCATGGAAGTTGGAACCAAGGGCGAAGAAAGGGGTGTTTACAAGTTATAGTGCAAGAGTAAATAGATATAGAATATAGTCCCTTTCTGAGCAGTCATTTATTGTTAGTAAGAATGTTAGACCTTGATGAGAATTCCATGCTTCACTCGAGGAGTGAGTCTGTTGACACAAGGCCATGTGATGATATCCACTGATAGGTATAGTTTGAACGTGTACCAACTAGCAATCAAGCAGCCGATTACACCACTTCTGATCGGGTTGATTCCGAACGGCTTGAAGTTGAGCAACCAAAGGAGATGCAACATAATGTTGCTACTGATTGGCCTTGTAAAGAGATAAATCCGCCTCAAAGATATTGCTTTGAAGACATAGTTGCATTTGCACTACAGACTGTCAAGAAAGCAAAGGCTCTAGAGCCATCCTATTACATGGAGGCTATAGAAGGGGAAAAATCTATGTTGTGGATTGTTGCTCCGAGCGAGGAGACGAAGTCTCTTTACAAGAATCATAGAAGGAAGCTTGTCAAGTTTTCAAAGGGGAAAAAATCATTGGTTGAAAATGGGTCTTCAAGAAAAAGATAAGAATCTAAGGCAGTCAAGGTAGCGGATACAGGGCATATCTAACTGCGAATATATGTAATCAGAAGAAAGGTATGGATTACAACGAGGTGTTCTCTCTCATTTGTAAGACATACGTCCATTATGGTGCTACTAGATCTTGTAATACATTGAGACTTGGATCTAGAGCAGTTAGATGTGACAACAATTTTGTTGCATGGCGAACTTGAAGAGGATAATTTGATGAGTCTACCAGAGGGATTCACATTTCAGGGTAAGAAGATCATGTGTGCAAATCGAAGAAGTTCTTGTACGGGCTAAAGAAGTCTCCCAAGTAGTGGTGCAAAAGGTTTGACGGCTTCATGATTGACCTTCGGTTCAACAAAAGTCCATATGATTGTTGTGTTTACCACAAATAGGTGGAGTATTGGTTGTTCATCTATCTATTATTGTACAACGATGACATGGTGATTGCTGCCAAGAAGAAAAACACCTAGATAATTTGAAGAAGCTCATTAGTTTAGAGTTTGACATGAAGGACCTTGGTGTAATAAAAAGATTTTGAGGGTGGAGATCATTCATGATCGTGCAAAAGGGAAGCTTTTCTTATCTCAGAAGAAATGCATTGAGAAAGTTCCAATGTGATTTGGAATGTCTACAACGAAGCCATGGATAATCCATCTACTGTAAATATTCATCTTTCAGTTTCTTTTGCAACCCAGTTAGACGGGAACATATGCCATGTGTTCCCTATGCTAGTGTAGTTGGGAGACTTATGTATGTGATTGTATACCCATGTGACGTAAATATTCAAGAGATTTCTATCAAACTCATGGGTACAAATAACTACGTGCTATGATCTCGAGCATTCAAGGTGTTTGTCGATCGTCCGGGAAGTTATATTACCCTCCTCATGAAGCTTCAACATAACTCTACTATGATTGAGACTACTACTACGCATCGGGCTACAACCTCAAGTATCGTAGCCAACTCAGATTCTGTCACATCACTGACCTGGATCATTGACTCCGGTGCATCTACTCATTTAACAAGAAAAAGAGGTCTTTTTGACCTCTTTAAAATCCTTTTCTATTGTGAAGTCGATTCGGCTTGCCAATGGTTCCCATTCTCATGCACCGCCATTGGGACTATGGAGTTTCCCTCCAAGCTCAGGATACGTACCATATTTTCCTCTGAGCCTATTATCAATTCATAAACTATGTATTGAATTGAATTGTCGAGTGATTTTTGATGAGTTCAATTGCTAATTTTTAGGACATCAGAATAATGTAGATTTTTAGTGGGGGGCACGAGAATAACGGTCTTTACTACCTTGATAGCCATACTGATTCAACCTTTGCTAGTGATGTTTTTTATTTTTATTGACTCATTCTTATGGCAATTGGGACTCGCTCACCCATCTAATAGAGTATAGCACAAGAGTAAATCATATCCATGTCCTTCACCGAGTATAGCATATTTCCTTTTCTTCTAAGCATGTTTGAGTTCCAAAAGCAAAAATATATTCCCACGACCTTTAAAAATCATGAAAATCATGTATAATCTAGCATATTTGGTGTCGAACAACTTTATGATTTGACTAATAAACAAATGTCACATTCTCGTTTCCTCAATGGTTAGTGTTGTCTCAAGATCCCTCTTAGCAACTATCTTCTTCAAGACCAAACCTCCTCACATGTGCTTTGTCTAATCAAAAGCTTGATACATTGTTATGTGCACACATTAACATGAGAAAAATATATGTGTATATATGTATGTACACACACATTAACATGAGACAAAAAAACTGACATGGAAAATCCTTCAAACGTAGAATAGCCCCTTGAGGGAGTGGAGACTAGGGAAGGGAGATACTATATTTTCCAAAATAAGGTGAGTATTACAATGGAGTTGCACATAGTATATATAACCCAAATGAAGATACATGTAATTGAACCGTTCATCAAAATCTACCTAAAAAGGAAGGCGTAATACCCATTATCTACAGTATGTTATTTGAAACGCACGTCAAGTAATAAGTTTCAAAAATTATCTTTGTTAACTGGATAATATGGTTGTTGGATACCATTAAGTCACATGATTTTATGTTTTTTCAGGTAGGAGTGGGCGCTAGTGATAAGTGACACTTACATGGCACAATGGTGCTTGGACCTACATCAAGATTACTCCACATGATCAAGGTACCATTTTAGATCCACTCCATTGCATTTCCACTAGAAAATTTGATGGATTTTTATTATACAAATATTTTGACGTTTAAGTTATATATATATATTAATTTATATATGTATTAACAATTTTACTGATTGCATTTATTGAATATACGAGTCTGAGTGACGAAAAAGTAAATTAATCCATTTCGACATCGTTTATACCTTGGGGAGGACAATTCTTCCAAGGCTATTGACATCGCTATTTCGTAGTTCCTTTTGTAACACCAACAACCATCCCCTCTCCTCAAGCTCCTAAAAAGATAGACAAATGAAATGCAAGTATAAGTTAAAATTATGACGATCAAAGATGCATAATATGAAATCATAGAAATTCCAGTTCACACAACAACCTTTCAATAGAAATGCTTATCATACATAGATACATACCTTATCATGTAGGGATTCAGTCCTAAGTTCAATATTCTGGTCTTCGAGACTGCATTTTGAGTTGGATGTATCGGGAACCTGTGATGGACAAGAGACTGGTTGAAGCAGATGTTGTTCCCATGGAGTCAAAACCTGGTACGAGTGCTCATGTGGAAGATATGTGTCCATACTACTTGATGGTACAACAGTCGATATCAAAATATTCTTGTGTTCTTGAGGGACTGGTGTTTGGATGTTGGACAGGTGGTTTGCTCGGGAAGAATTAGATTGCACAGGTTTCTTATCCACATCATTCTGTAAGTGTTGGGTGAGCCTTTGTTTCTTGACAGGGAATAAATTCTGTAGGTGATTTGAATCGGCTAAATATAGTTGCTCATCTTTCCTATCCACCTCATTTTGCACTGGAACCATCCTTCGAGTTGAGTTTGAAAGATCGCGTTTTGGTGAGCGACCTATATCACAACCTGAAATGGCAGAAGCAAGATCATGAAAATTAGACAACATAGAATCGAGCTTCACAATACTGTGTAGAAATCAAGCAAATAACGTCTATATGACGGTTGATCTTTGAAGATGTTTACTTGATAAATAAGATGCTTTTTAACTAAACAATGTTTCTTTTGGAAATAGAATGCTCTTGAGCAAGATGTATATTATATGTGTTTGGAAATGTTTAGCATAGCTACCTCGGTCACCAAGAGAATTCAACATAACTTGAGTTCCTTCCCCATGCATACCATTGTTGCTAACTTTGAAAGTATTACCATGAGCTTCGGCATCTTTCTTTGGATATATCCATGTAGAGAGAAAATTGTTTAAGCAAGGGATATTTTGACCAGATTGCAAATATTTTTGAGCATTTGTGTTCCAAACCCCATGAATGCCTGAGAAGATATAAAATAGATCATGACAGGTTTGAAATATGAAAAGGATAACATAAAAACTCAAGGTGCTTAGAAAACATGAATAGCCTTAAACCAAGGAAGACATAAGGTATGTGATGAGGGTTCAGTTTGTGAACTCCCAAGCCATGAACATAGCTTTTTCGTTATGTGAAGTTAACAAGGATACTAAGTAGAGAAATGATCGAGAATGCACACACTAGCACAAACATGGAAATCTTGTTCATAACTGCTATGAGCTTGATTCAAATAAAGTCTTTGAAGGAAAAACTAGGACAAAAGACAACCAGTTAACATTAACCGTTACCATTGGATGTGTTGTTGTTAACATCAACTTATTGGAATATTGATGGTGGAAACATTATCATGGGTGACCGGTTTAGCTAACAATGTTCAAATCAAAATGCATGAGAACATGGGGAGAACACTAATAAATGTGTAAGACATCCCAGTTGAGAAAGAACATAATATTCTTATGCATTAAGGATGTAAAAGTATGCCACTACATTGTTGGAGGTAGATATTTAGATGTCACTACAAGCGATGTTTTTATGCAGGTTGCCATGCAGGGTTCTAATACATTTGATAAGAAATAAGTATAACTAGTTTTGTTGCATTCTTTCTCCTTTGAAGAAGTCTAAACCTAAAAAGGCCTAATTGTAGCATGTTCAATTAGGATATGAGCCGAAAGGGCATGGATATCATCAGTAAGCAGGAAATTACAAGAAGCAAAAATTTTTGAAATTGGATTTTGTCAACATTGCATTTTTGGCAAGCAATAATGGCTCCATTGTAATAAGGCAATGCACGGAATAAAGGATGTGCTTTATTAAATCCATTATGGATATCGGATCACTTTTCATGTTTGAAGGTGGTCAAGTATTTCCTATCTATAACTGATGATAACTCAAGGATGTTAAATGAAGTGCAAAAACGAGGCCTTTGAAATGTCTTCAAATTACTTACAGTTAGAGTTTTGTTCATATGACTTTAATAGGTTCTTTAGCTATACATGCACCAAACCATCAGATACATACCCCAATAAAATGGGGTTGCACAACAAATAAACAAAAAACTTTATAGAGAGAACTTGTTGCATGCTCTCGATTGCTGGAATGAAAATGGAATTTTAGGTTGAGGCAATGAACATAACTTGCAAACAGAACTCCTTGATGAATGTTAGTGAAGGAAACAAAAAGGGCTAAAAAAGTTGATTGTGTCCTATAGTTAGACGGAAAAAGTTTAGAGCATAAAATAACTTTTAATGAACAGTCTTTGTTGTTGCAAAAAAAAGCCTATGGATGCCCCACCACTATTACTGATAACAGAACTCCTTGATATGCCATATGCAGTCTTTGTAGGCCTATTGTGGCCTGTTATAAAATATGAAGAATGCAGAAGCGATTAATAAACAGAGCATAAACAAAGAAAGATAGAACATGGAACACCGTGATTTTACGTGGAACCCTACTCAATGAGGAGCGGGATGAAACCACGGGAGAAGCCCTTAAAGGGGCATGCTATGCATTGCTTTTTCTCAAGAGATACAAGAGGTCTGGGGCTCCTTATATAGCCTCTCCAGAGCTTCCAAGTCCCACCACTGGACGATGTGGGACTAAACATTGGATGGGGGTAAATGGATCTTCTCCAGGATCCATTTATCCTGTTACAACTCAATGGGCGCACTACCAAATACTCTAACAATCCCCATCAAGTTGGAGCATGCAATGCTCAGCTTGGACTAACGGAAAGAAACTCAACTCAACGCTACAGGATACTACGGACAATATCAACCCAACGCGCACATTGTTGCAGTCGAGGACGTTGCTTCTCATGCCGTGCAGGTGAGGAGGACGAAGTGGCTGGAGTGTGAGTCTTCTGAATCTCCTCTTCAGAAAGCATGTGCTCGGAACTGCGCCTGTCTCAGTTACTGCAACTGAAATGAGTCTCCTCGTAGGAGTACTCTGGCCCGCCACAATAATGTGGACAACTGCTCCATCTCTGAAAAGGACCGAACTGAAAAAGGCTGTGGTTGTGCAATCCTCGTCGGAGTCCACGGTCGCTGGAGAATGGAGTCTGAAATAAGTCTCCTCTTCGGAGAACCGGGTCTCTCCCATCTGGCTCAGAGAATGGTGCACTACTCTAGAGTACCTATGATACCACATGAAAACCCTTACCGATATGGCATAGGGAATGATCCTCTACTCTGGAGTCCCTATGGCTCGCATGAAAACTCTAGCCTACAAAACAAGAATAATGATGGGGACTACGAACAATTGATGGCATCTATGTGCTCATCTGAAAATGACCGCATCCATATGTGTGTCTGAAAATGAGTCTCTCTCTGGAGATCTCGAAAAAGGGCCCCTCATCTTGGAGTGCCTCGATCTTGGACTCCGACCAATCTGTCGAGTCTGAATCTGCGCATCAAACTGGGACTCGGAATCTGAACGTCGAGTCTGAAATTGCGCATGAAAATCCATCTGAAAATTGTAGAGTCTGAAAAATCTGACCGATCTGGAAATCTGAATCTGCAACATGACCTGTGACTCTACACATATACTCCCCCTTTCTCCCATACTTGTCGGAAAACAGAGAAATCGACAAAGTTGGGAAAATACAACATACAAGAGGAGAAAATAAAACATGAACATTCACAAAGATTTCTTGTGGCTTTCCTTTTTTTTAAATAGCCGCCATTTTTTTAACATAAGCCGTTCCATCTTTTTTTCCGGCTTTTCTCTCTCCTTTTTTTTAAACATTTGTGTACGTCTTTTTATTGTACGCGCCTTTTCCCTTTTTTCCGAACTTGCAACCCTTTTTTTATATGCGGCCAAAATAAAACACTTCCCCCCTTTTTTTTAACATGTTGTGGACCAATTGGGCGTAATATACTGCAGCCACCTCCCACGTTTTTTTAAACAGGTGCCACAAAAATTTCTTTGATGGGCTTCCAAAATAAAATCCCCCTTCCCCCTTTTTAAACAAGCATAGGCCATCGACTTGGGTTCCCAATGGGAAACCCTTTACATGTCACCGCCCCCACGTGCTTGAAGACGAGAGGTGCCCTCGTTGGGGCTCATCGCCGATCGCAAGTGCGAACGACGGAGGATGCGCCACTGCAGGAGGATGTGATGGAGAGGAAGAGGTTGAATCGCCGCCGCCGCTAGAGAAAAGCGCACAGATCTGCGCTTGATGGAGCCCCCCGCCTGAGGCTTCTCTCGCATGCCGCCTGCGCGCGTGGAGAAGATGGTCGGAGTGTTGGTGCAGGGATCGCCTGTGCCGCCAACAGGGACTAGTGCGGGGATCGCATGAAGAGGGTATTGTTGTACCTCGCGCCGCCTGCACGCTCAGGAGGAGAGAGGCGTCGCCTGAGCGCATGGCGAAGCACCGCCATGGGAGACGCTTCATGCATCGCTGGGAGAAGCGGACGGTTCGACATCGACTGAGGGTGTCGCTAGGGTTTGAAGTGCTGCCGCAGGTGTGGATGTACGCCACCTGGAAGTTTGCGCTTTGCAGGAGATGGCCTAGGATGCCTGGAGTACCAACAGCACGAGAGATGGAGGGACGACGGCTACGCCTGGGCGATGTTGTCGCCTACGCAATAGAGATGCGGCTGGACTCTTGCATCTAGGGTTTCAGAAAAACCCTATTTTCAAAACTCTTGGATGATGCGCCGCTTGAAACAAAACTAGGGTTTCATAATGAAACCCCATAATTCAATCGAACCATGAGCAAATCTATGAACAAAAAACAATCAAAACTCGACTAAAAATAACATAACATGATTCCTCGAGAATCGAACCCGCTCTGATACCATGTTATAAAATATGAAGAATGCGGAAGCGATTAATAAACAGAGCATAAACAAAGAAAGATAGAGAACACCATGATTTTACGTGGAACCCTACTCCATAAGGAGCGAGATGAAACCACGGGAGAAGCCCTTAAAGGGGCATGCTATGCATTGCTTTTTCTCAGGAGATACAGGAGGTCTGGGGCTCCTTATATAGCCTCTCCAGAGCATCCAAGTCCCACCACTGGACGATGTGGGACTAAACACTGGATGGGGGTAAATGGATCTTCTCCAGGATCCATTTACCCTGTTACAACTCAATGGGCGCAGTACCAAATACTCTAACATGGCCTATACAGTCTTTGTAGGCAATGTTATGAAATGAAGCCCCACCACTATTACTGATAACAGAACTCCTTGATGAATGGTTTAGAGATCTTGTTGTAGACCAAAGAGTTTTAGATTATGTTATGCAGTATCATGTTAGTGAAGGAAAACAAAAGGGGCTAAAAAAAGTTGATTGTTGCCTATAGTTAAAAAAAACTATGGATGTAGGCAATGATGATGCCATGGCAAGTCAGAGATTCACAACTTGAAGCAAATAAATAGAAGCCACATAATACTTTTATTGATTGACCTCATAAACTAGCAGGTGCCCTATAATACAGGTGGCTGAAGAGGTGGATTTTTTAGCGTCATCCACCCATAGAGAGAAGTTATGAAAGGAGAAGAATCGAAATATTGGATTGCTTCCATATGTGAGGAGATGGACTCTTTTGAAAAATAATTAAGCAGGGGAACTAGTCATGTTCGCAACATGTCATCAAAGAGGAACCTGAAATTTCCATAATGAAGGCATCAATACAATACATTTTGGTTGCAAAAGGTTATAGACATAAAAGAGTAGAAAAGAATGAGATTTCACCAACAATGATGCATGCTTAAATAAGTATGATAGTTTAGTCACGCATAAAAAACTGGAGCTTTAGCAATTATAAGAGAAAACTGCCTGTTAATAGGGATAATAAAAAGAAGACATATTGATGAGCCAACATACTGATTTTGTTTTAGGGAAACGAAGACAAACTTCGTAGACTCAAAAGTTCTTGTATATACTAAAATGATCCCCAACGTAGCGGTAAAAAAGATTCGATACTTACATAGTTAGCCATGATTACAACAAAATTGTCACTACAATAAATTTGACATAAGCCAACTAGGGATGCAAACAGATCGGTATGGCTATTTCTATATCCATATCTGATATCGCTATCGAATACAGATACAAGTATGAGTCGAAATGAATTTAGTAAATCATGTCCTAACATAATCGGATACGAATTCAGATCAAATATTCATCGAATACGAATTCAGATCGAATAAAGAACGAATATGAATAATGATCGGCTTGAGATAGGATACAAAAGCAAGCGAATAAGGGTAAATTACGGATTTGAATTGAATTAGTACCAAGTATGAAGTTATTCAAAAAAGATACCATTATAATACACATACACACCATAATAAAATTACTTAGTTAATAAAATTTATAGTTGCAGAGAGACTGCTCTAAAGATATTGTCGTTTAGGGCTACATTGAAAGCCTACTTGAGGCTTCTCTTATTACGATTCCATGAAGTTGTTTAGGGGTATGTTGAAGCCTATAAAGAGATTACCAATTCTCGGAGAACGAGGGATACATGGACTTGGGTTTTGTCTATTAACACAATATTATATGTATGTATATGTGTATAGTATTTTGTATTCAGATATTTTTTGGATTTGAGATGTAGTTGGTAAAAAAGGTCAGATTTCTTCCTAAATCATAAACAGAATCATCATATCTGGATCCGAATCCAAATATTTTTAGTTCTAACGCCATATCCATGTTCGATTTTTTATACAACTGACATCCATATTTGATACACGTTTGATTAATGCTCGAATACGAATATCCCTATTCCCTATTTTTTCAAATATGGTAAGTGATATTCGAATGAATCCATATCTATTTTCATCCCTAAAGCCACAAAATAGTTTGAATATTCGTTGTCATATCTTCTGATGTTAAAGATATACTGCCAGATGTTACTCTTTGTAAAGGATAATATATTCAATATTTAAGGTTCATATAAGACGATTTTTCTATTAACTTATGTTGTTAACAGATACATCATGGTATGAATTAAACAATAATTATCTGGATCCATATGAATAAATATAAATGCACTACAGATTAATGAAGGAATAATCACAGATTTCTTGTTCATAATCCGATTACAAAATGCAAACAAGAACTGATTAATTATGTAGAATAATATATTGGGACAAGGTCCAAAAAAGGTAAAATAATAAACATATTACGGCAAACATGACAATAAATAAATTAGATTAGAGATCACGGAATCGATCATGAAGGTTTGTCCTTAGAGACAATATCACCCCACAATATCGATGCATTGGATACTGGCGATCTGCTTCCAAGATACGATGGCATACAATCTCCGTTCGCGCACACCGACGAGATCTTCTTCGAGAATACCTTGGAGAACTGTAGCCGCGAGATGAGAAGAATAACTGCTTCGCATGGAAGAACAGAGGTCGTGAGAGAGGGAGAAGGTTTTCTTACTGAGAAGAAAAAAGGATGTCTTGGGATAGGTATAAGTAGACCTAGAGCACAACCTTTAAACTTCCCAGAACTTCTGAAAAATGAAAATGCTCCTTAATGGGTGTCCCTTCGGATTTTGAAACAACGACTAAGTCTAAATTGTAGAGATAGTTCGTAGCATTATTATCTCTTTATGTATCTGTTTGTTATTTCATTATCTTTGATAGATCTCTCTGTAATTTACCCTTAAGGTCTCTCCTTATATAAGAGAGCCTAGGGTTTTCTGAACCATTATCGAAGACTCATTTTCTTAACATGGTATCAGAGCCTCCCTAGGGCTCTCCACCCGCCGCCTCTCCCTTCCCCACCCGCCACCCCTCTCTTCTAGCCGCTGCCAGCGGCTCCAGCCACCACCCCGAGCACAGCCAAAGGCCACCAGGGGGCCCACCGCTCCAGCCAAGCCCCGGCGGCTTTCCCTCCAGCCGCCCTAGGCCCCCAGCGGGCTACACCACCTCCCGGCGGCCCCTCCTCCTGCCGCCTTAGGCCCCCAACGGCCTTTACCTCATCCCGGCGGCGCCTAATCCTGCCGCCTTACGCCACCAGGCCGCCCCGACGGTCTCCTCTACTGCTGTAAACCTCCAGCAGTCCCCAGGCGGCCGTCTCTAGCCGCTTCAAGGGCTGTAAGCTTCCTTCGAGGCGTGCCCTAGCCCTCTTTTCATCCGATATATGGGTTTGAGTGCGTAAACGTCTACATACGCACTCAAATCTAATGCAGTTGGTGTAGACATTCATCACCGTATCTATATACCCTTGTTCTTCTCCACGCAGCAGTATGTCAGAATCGAAAGTCGATTTGCCCTCCACCGGTGCTTTCAAAGGTCCTACGCCAATAGTGAAGATGGATGGGTCTAACTATGAGCTCTGGGCTATGCAGTTCATGAGCCTCATGAAGTCTAATGGTAAGAAACACATTCTTACCGAGGATGAGCCTGCAGAGAAGACAGGGATCTATGCCTCATGGGAGGCTGACGACGCCTACGCAAAGGTCTGGTTGTCTGGTACTTTGACGATGGAGATAGCTAACGACGTCCTCCATCAGCCCACTGCCAAGGCAATGTGGGACATCCTTGCCGCTACTTATTCGCAGGTACGAAATGAAACAAAGATGTTGCAGCTTCAGCATGACATTTTCACAATGAAGCAGAGCGGCAGACCTCTCCATTCCCTATACACATCCCTAAGAGGGATGTTTGAGAAGCTATATAGTACCATTCCGCTCAATGCTACTCCTGAACAGCATAAGACGTTTCGGAACGCCACCATGGTGGGCGTTCTACTTGCTGCTCTTGATCCTGAGTATGATGCTGCTCGGTCCCAGATTCTAGCTGATGCAGTTATTCCTCCAGTGGAGGATGTTTATAGACGGCTCAGTCGCATTCCAGTCCCCTCCAGCTCTTCTACTCCACCCCCATCAGCGATGGCAGTCTCGCGTGGGAGAGGAGGGCCGCATTCTAGCCGTGGTCGTGGCCGTGGACCCCAGGGAAGGAGTGGCCGCTTCAGTCAGACATGCTCCTATTGTCACCGCACAGGACCCTCAGAGGAGACATGCTATTCTAAGCATGGATTCCCAGCATCGACACGTGTTGCCGAGCATTCTCAGTCTCCATTATCCTCTACTGCTGATAGTCGATTTGACGAACTTGTGGCTCGTCTCCGAGATATTATGCCACAGTCATCCGCTGATTCGTTTGGTGGCTCTTCAGATATTGCCGCCACTGCCTCTGCCAGTTCATCCGCTGCTGCGAGCACTTCAGGTAGATCTCCTGCATTCATAACACC
This sequence comes from Ottelia alismoides, assembly GCA_037367405.1. NCBI lineage: Eukaryota > Viridiplantae > Streptophyta > Magnoliopsida > Alismatales > Hydrocharitaceae > Ottelia > Ottelia alismoides. The sequence goes on along the minus strand of JAZKJV010007841.1, from coordinate 50,101 downwards.
TCATGATATATCTGACTGGGTTACAGATTCCGGAGCCACACATCATCTCTGCCGACAAGGCAGATTACAGGCCTACAGGGATATTCCTCCCAGTCGTTCAATTCAGATAGCCGATGGTACATATTCGCCCATGGTTGGACAGGGGGAGGTTTTTCTATCCTCCACTATGCAGCTACAGAACGTCCTACATGCTCCTGAGTTCTCAATGAATTTGCTATCTATTAGTCAGATTACCAAGGATTTGAATTGTCGTGCTATATTTGACCCGTCTTCTCTCATCTTTCAGGACATACTCACGGGCAAGGTGATTGGCGGTGGCTCTGAGCAGAATGGCTTATATCGACTGGTTCGGGATTCCTATGCTGGCGTCTCATCTCTTTCTGCTGGACCAGTCTCTCCGTACATTTGGCACCTCCGGTTTGGTCATCTTCCGCTCCAGAAAATGTGTCATCTTCTGCCCCAGATCTCTCCTAGTTCGTCCTTCCGATGCGAAGCGTGTCAGTTGGGAAAGCATCACAGGTCGAGCTTCCCACGTCGTCCGAGTCGGAGCAGTAGCTCCCCTTTTGAGTTGTTACATATTGATATATGGGGTCCGAGTCGTGTTCCTGATCATCAGGGGCACAGGTTTTATCTTGTGGTAGTGGATGATTTCTCGCGTGTGTCATGGGTCTTTCTTTTGAAAAATAAATCTGAAGCAGGAGATGTGATCAAGAATTTGCTTAATGAAGTGCACAATGTTTTTTCTACCTCTGTCAAATATGTTCGAACGGATAATGCCCTTGAATTTTGTACACGCTCACTTTCTCTATTCCTTTCGTCAAAGGGTATTATTCATCAAACCACTTGTGCGTATACCTCACTACAAAATGGTGTGATGGAAAGAAAGCATCGCCATCTCTTGGATATCACTCGAACATTGTTGATTCAGAGTTGTGCTCCTATTTCATTCTGGGGCGATGTTGTTCTTACTGCCTGTTATCTGGTTAACCGAATGCCATCCTCAGTTCTTGGTGATAAGATACCTATTTCTCTTATTTTCCCAGACAAGGAGTTATTTTCACTGACTCTACGTGTTTTTGGTACTGTGGCTTTCGTTCATCGTCTATCTCCTGGACTTGACAAACTCTCTCCTAGAGTTGTCAAGTGCGTCTTTGTTGGTTATTCCAGAACTCAGAAGGACTACCGGTGTTATGATCCTGTGACTAAGCGGTACTTTGTGAGTGCTGATGTCACCTTCTTTGAGTCAGTCATGTATTTTTCTCCTGCAGGTGACAGAATGGTACCATCCGCTACTATCGATGATATCTATGTTCCTCCACCACCTACATTGAGTACTCCTGAGTTGTCTCATGTGCCTGTCTCCACGCCAGCACCACCACCACCACCTCCTCCACCTCCACCCATTCCACGACCTATCGTATCACCGTTACCTAAATTCTATACACGTCGTTCAGGTCCTGCTCAGACTACACAGCAGCCAATCATCACGCCTCAAGTATGTTCAGATGGCATTACTACTGACGGGTCAAGTTCGGTACATGTGCAGGATCCTTCAGTATAGGCAGACACTAGTCCCTCCAGTACAACAGATGATGATCTTGATGTTCCGATTGCCATTCGGAAACAGAAGAGGCAATGTGCCTCTTATCCATTTGCGTCACAGGTGTCTTTTCACCGTCTCACTGGTGATTTTCAGAGGTTTGCCATAGCCTTGTCTTTCGTGGATATACCACGGACATACCAGGATGCTTTGCAGAATGATTGCTGGAGAATAGCAATGGAGGAGGAGATGAGGGCCCTACAGTCTCATGGCACATGGTCTTTGGTCCCTGCACCTTCTGATGCTTCAGTTGTGAGCTGTAAATGGGTCTTCACAGTCAAATATCATGCAGATGGCACGTTGGATAAGTATAAAGCCTGCTTGGTCGCCCGTGGGTTTACACAAGCCTATGGTGTGGATTATGATGAACCTCAGTTTCATCATCTTTATTTTCCATAATTAACCCCCTTGCTTAAAAGTTTGTCAATAAATCCCTGTTAATGTCCTATAATTAACAGAGTCCTAAATAAATTAAAAACCACAAAAAAATGACAAAATAAAAATTCGTGGTGTTTTTAGACTTAAAAATACCTTCAAAAATATTTCGGGTCCTTGTTTGATTTTATTTCCAGTTTTGGTCAACATGAAACTTGTAGATCTCGTCAAGATCTACAACTTTCATGTTTTGAGTTTTCTCAAATTCGGCCATTTTAAGCCTCAAAAATCAAAAAATACATCCAGAATAATCTGATTGGGCCACGTGGCCTTCTCTGGGTGTGCCACGTGGCCCCGCCTCCCTTATCTCTTCCGCCTCCTCATCCAACCGTCGGATCTCCTCCTGATATCCAACGATTCCAGGCGTTCCACGCACCTTCTTTTTCCTGGGTCGTCTGATCATCCCTGCCTTTAATCTCCGCCGCTCATTGCCGTCTCTCTTCCCTCGCACCACGTGTCGATTGCGGAGCCCTCCGATCGCGCAATCATCTTGCCATCTCCACCGTTAACGACCTCGACGTTAATAGCCGCGCGATCAAGTCTCCAGAGATGATCACCACCGTATATAAGCGCCTTGCGCAGAGCGCGCCACGTGGCGCATTGAGATCCGTCCGATCACGCTCATAATGTCTTGATCTCTGCCGTCCATGAACGCTTAATCCTCAACCTTCCGATCAACAACTCCTTCACATCCAAGCCGCTCGCCAGCGCCGCGGCCAGAGCTTGACACGTGGCTGCTTCACATCCCTTCGATCGCACCGCTTCGGATCTAATCAAGATCGCTCTTTCGCGCTTAGATCTCCACCGTTGGATCTCCAGATCCAACGGTCAGAGGTCATCGTCAACCTCCAGACCCCCACTCTTCCCACTTTCTCCAGCTCGCGCACATCTCTCCCCCTTCGTATTTTCTTCGCCACCTCAGTCAACTCCGCCCATCGCTAACCACCTCTCGGTCATCTCCACTATTCCCTCTCCCTCGCGTACTCCTCCAAGAACCACGACTTCCTTCCAGTCACCCCACATTCTCTTCCAAACCCACGCCGATCACCATCACTTCCGCCATCTCCGCCCTTCAAATACCCAGCCCCTCCCACCGTTCACCGGTGTCCGCCTTTATGTAGGAAACCTCCCAGCGATTCCCCGCCCCCGGTGACAACGAGGGGGCGGATAGGAGCGCGAAGACGAAGGTCTGCCTCGGTGATGACCCCTGGCCATGGTAGGCCAGGCCTGCGGAGCCCCGTCTCCGCCAAGCTGCTCCCCGTAGCCGGGGGAGTCCAGCGATGACCGGAGCTCCGCCCAGGAGCTCAAGCACAGGCCCCGCTCCGTCAATCTCCAGGTAAGCTTCCTTTTCCTCCTTTGACTTTTTCTTCCTTCTTCTCTGCTTTAATTAGGCTCCTCCGGTCATTATCGCCCTCCGTTCACACCTCCATTAGCTCCGCCGCACCTCCCCCTTTCTCACGTACCCCTCCGCTCGCCTCCTTCTCGTCTTCCATATCTCTACGCATCCGACCCACCTCCTCCGCCCTCGCGGCGGAGGAGCTCCGAGCTCCCGCACCTTCTCCGCTCGCATAGCTCCCATCTCGCTCACCCATTCACGCACGCACCTTCTCTATGCTTCGTCTATGCATTATTAAGCTGCAGGTCTCCAAAACCCTCAATGGTCGGACATTCACCAGCGCCAACTTCGTCAGCGCCCCTTTCGGTCTCAAAACTCCACCGGATTGAACTGAGCTGCCCTGCACCTTCTCCGAGCTCCGGGCTTCATCGACAGACCTTCAGGATCCTCGGGCGAGCATCACCGGGGCCAGGACAGAGCGGCGGAGGAGGAGCTCCTTCGCCGGAGTTCCAAAGTCGCCGCCAGCCTTCGGCCGAGGGAGACATTGCAGGTGCCGTTGGATGCCCCTTTCTCGGCGATCATCCAACGGCCATGACGAGGCCACGTCTTCAACATCAGCAGCGGTTGGATCCTTTCGATCCGATGATCTTCGCGCAGCCACGTCGCCACCAACGCCCTTATCAGTAGCCCTTGGATCCTCACGACCCAATGGCCATCATTCGGCCACGTGGTGACTTTTGAGCCTGCACCGAGCCTCCCGTCCGAGCCTCCAGGCTTGGATGCACCGTGCCTCCTCCGAGCCTGCGCCGAGCCATCAGCAGCTTCGACAGAGCCCGAGCCTAGCCGAAGCGCCTCCGAACCTCTGCTGATCCTGAGCCTTCATCCGAGCCTGGAGAGCACGTGCGTTGCACGTGTGTATCTGGGCTAATTGCAGAGACGCCCTCTGACTTCTCCAGATTTGCAGAAAGGTCCCTGCGCGTATGGTTTATTTACAGGGAAGGTCCTTAGACTTATTTTATTCTCATTTTAGTCCTTCCCAGGGACCTTTTTGTAGTTATCTTTTCATGTTTTCTTTCAGTTATGCCCTTCGCCTTTCTGACTTAGTTTGCCCTATAAACCTTTTGAGCCTTCTCTTTCTAATCCTAAGGCCCTCTTCCTTCGTCCTCTAAGGCATAGGCTCCAATCTTCCGAAGAGAGGGAGCTGAGCGGTTCTCTCTCATAGCCGCACACACAGACAGCAGAAGTCAATCAGAGCTCAATCCAGGGGGTGGACCATGCATTCATTGATCAAGACCTCCGCGTCTTGACGCGTCCGTGAAAGGACTTAGCGATGAATGAGGAGAGTAAAGACAAGACTAGGCTAGGAAGGTGCTGAGGCTAGCAGAGGCAAAGCCAGGGCAGCGAGAAGCCCAGACGTGAAGAGAAGACAGGCTAGCAGCTGCTCCCCGCATCACCGGAAAGGATGCTAGTTCTTTGGGACAGAGAGAAGATGATCACACAGGTCCTTCACACGGGGGGCCCGCAGCAGTGAGCGAGGGGGGCTAGGCATTCCCAGTGGGCTTATAGGGATACATCACAGTCTAATTCATCTGGTTGACGCCCAGTCGCAGGTTAGACTCCTTTTTTGCATATCTTGAGCACCGTACCTCTGTTTTAGTTGATTTCAGTTTCATTTCGAAGCTCGTTTGACGTACTTTCACATGGCTTGATCATTTCACATAATAGACACTTTAATGTTGATGTATTATTTTGATATCTATGTGTCTCTTGTTACTTAATACATGCCTTGTTCAAATTGAGTTTGTCATCTTAATTAAATCTGGAATTAACTCATTGGATATTTTGCTCATGAATTTGTGTCTAGGGCATATTTGTGCTGCGTTGCATGTGCATTCAGTTGCATGATAAAATTTATAAAAAATGCATGTTTATTTATTTAGTGCATTATTGTAGTGTCTCTGCATGTTTTGACCTATATGCTTTAACTCACACTTAATTAAATAAACTCAAATCCGATTAATACGAGAGAGGCTCGTGTCCCTGAGTTCGACCTTGGTTTCTTGCCAAGTAAAATAAATCACGATCATCTCATTTTGATTTATTATCGCATATCTTTAAATGAGGTGATCTTTTGACGACCAAAATCGGCTCGACTGCTACGACATTTCCAAGTGCTAATTCAGCACTATTAAAGGGCCGATTTTGCGGTTCGTCAGATTACATGGATACATTCTCTCCAGTGGCGAGACACTCTACTCTTTGTATTCTCTTATCCGTTGTTGTGGTCCGTGATTGGAGTATATCTCAACTAGATGTCAAGAATGCCTTTTTATATGGGGACTTACAGGAGGAAGTCTACATGCAGCAGCCACCTGGGTTCGCTACTGAGGGGGAGAAGCATATGGTCTGTAGACTTCACAAGGCGATATACGGCCTCAAACAGAGTCCGAGAGCATGGTTCCAGAAGTTGTCCAGCCTAATTGAGCAACAAGGATTCAAGAGGTCAAATGCCGATCACTCGTTGTTTGTCCAGAAGTCATCGGCAGGTATGGTTGTCATTATGGTTTATGTGGATGATATTCTTGTTACAGGAGATGATGCTCAGGGCATAGAGAGGGCGAAGGCATTCTTAGGATGTCAGTTTGTTACAAAGGATCTTCGGACCCTAAGATATTTTCTGGGGTTGGAATTTGCAAGGAATGCACAGGGCTTGGTGATGACCCAACGGAAGTACATTACAGACTTCCTGACTGAGACTGGCATGGATGGATGCAAACCATCAAGTATTCCCATGGACCCTAGCATGAGGCTGTATGATGGTGATACTGAAGAAGTAGATAAAAGGAGATATAGAGAAATGGTGGGAAAACTCATCTACATTACCATAACTCGCCCAGACATTCAATTTGCAGTTAGCAGGGTGAGTCAATTTATGGAGCAGCCAAGACAGGTTCACATGGATGCTATACACATGATACTGAGGTATCTGAAATCTTCTCCAGGGTCAGGGCTGCTATTCAGAAAGGGCACAGATTTATCCATCTCAGCATGTGCAGATTTAGATTATGCAGGATGTCCTAAGGATCGGAAATCAACCTCAGGGTTTGCAGTTTTTGTTGGAGGCTCTTTGGTTTCTTGGAAAAGCAAGAAACAAACTGTTGTGGCAAGGTCCAGTACCGAATCCGAATATAGGGCCATGGCTCAAGCCAGCACGGAAATGATGTGGGTTAGTTCAGTGCTAGAAGATCTACATGTAGCAGTGCCCCTACCTATGAAGCTTCAGTATGACAATCAGGCAACATTGTTCATTACCAATAATCCAGTTTTCCATGAAAGAACCAAGCATATTGAAGTTGACTGTCATTATACTAGGGACCTGATCCAGAGAGGATTGATATCTACTGCACATGTGAGCTCAGGAGATCAGACTGCAGATGTGTTCACCAAGCCACTGCTCAGAGGACCTTTTCAGAGATGTTCATCCAAGCTGAGCATGATAGACATCTATGCTCCACCTTGAGGGGGAGTGTAGAGATAGTTCGTAGCATTATTATCTCTTTATGTATCTGTTTGTTATTTCATTATCTTTGATAGATCTCTCTGTAATTTACCCTTAAGGTCTCTCCCTATATAAGAGAGCCTAGGGTTTTCTGAATCATTATCGAAGACTCATTTTCTTAACATAAATCATTGGGTCAAGTCAAATTCCCACAACAGTCTACAACAATAAATCCTTTTCCCACATTAAGTAGGGTCAACTACATGGATTCGTTACCTCCATTCAGATCTATCTTGGGTCATTCTTGGGCTTAGATCCAAAAAACTAAGATCTCTTTGTATAGTATCATTCCAACACTTCTTGGGCCATCCTCACCCCTTTTTAGTCGGCTTAACATCCCAAAATTCGCATCTTCTCACGGGGGCATCAGTTGACCTCCTTTGCAAATGGTCAAACCACCTTAAGAGGTTTTCTCACATCTTATCCTCGATCAAAGCTACACCAAAATGAAACCCATGGCAAAAGTATTGAGATCCAAGATACAAATTGACTCTTCTGAGACGAAGCCATAGCCGAAGCAGATCGAAGCATGTGCGCACATGCGTGGTCCTCCATTCATCCTCTCTACTATTACTACAGGAGCTTGGGGTGTGAACTCATATATAAGTCCAACAAAGTTTTAGAACTACTAGATGTGGGACTAAAAACTCCACCTAAACTCCCCTTATTTCAAATTTGAGAATTCCCAACTTTCCCTCTAACACAATTGTCGTCCCACTTGAAACCAATTTAGCATCCCCATACAATTAAATAGGTTTACCAAGTTAAACCTAATTATATTAAAAACAACAATTGCATTAAAGACAACAAACCCCCACGAATTCATCAATATAAAAAAGAGATTCAAAGAGAGTAAAAAGGCATTTTCCGGTGCCACACTTTGCATTCAGTAAAAGTACCTGGTAATTTGAACCACTACTTGGACTTACTACTTTCACCTTAACAAGAACAAAGTAAACTAAGACTTGAACTTCAGACCTTAGTGTTAAAGTATAAGGTAGCAATAATAAAGTGTTGTTCTTGGTGCAATCTTCAGGGTTGGTGCTCCTAAAGCCCACACACCCTTATTATGTTTCATGAGTGTATTCAAGAAAGACCATCTTCCTTTAACTACGGCCTACAGTAACACTCACATAGGTGGCATTCTCTAAGAATGAACTGCTAACATACTGCCCACGAATTCATTATAGAAAAAAACCCCCCACGAATTCATCAATATAAAAAAGAGATTCAAAGAGAGTAAAAAGGCATTTTCCGATGCCACACTTTTCTTTCAGTAAAAGTACCTGCCGATTTGAACCGCTATATGGACTTATTACTTTCACCTTAACAAGAACAAAGTGAACTAAGAGTTGAACTTCAGACCTTAGTGTTAAAGTATGCGGTAGTAATAATAACGTGTTGTTCTTAGTGCAATCTTCAGGGTTGGTGCTCCTAAAGCCCACACATCCTTATTATGTTTTATGAGTGTATTCAAGAAAGACCATCTTCCTTTAACTACGACCTACAGTAACACTCACATAGGTGGCATTCTCTAAGAATGAACGGCTAACATACTACCCAAAGGCTTGAATCCATTCAGAGCTTACACCCTTCCTAATTCAGGCATTCAGGGATAAGACACTCATGCATAAAATAAGAGTGCCAACCAGTTCTTCAAACAACTTGTTATTACCACATTGAACCAACTTTGTGGGATCTCCACTCAGATAGGTTGGGTAACTATATAGGAACTCCTAATAGGTCTTAGTCCCATATCAAGGATAGACTTTAGGACTAAAGATTTATCAAGTCCCTTAGTCAACATATTTGTTATGTTGTTTTTAGATGATACCAAGTCCCTTAAAGTCTTAAATCTGATTTGAATCTGTCTCCTTATTTTTCTAATTGAACTTTGAACTCTTGATCTTGGCAACTATGGTCATGTTGTCACAATGTACCGAGATTACAAGAATTGCTGACCTAACATAGGAATTTCAGAAATAAGCTCCCTTAGCCAGTCAGCCTCAATTCCCGTGGTATCCAAAGCACACAGCTCAGTCTCAAAGATAAGCCAAGCTAGAATGGTCTGCTTTACAAACCTCCAGGAGACTACACCATCTCCAAGGGTAAAGACACCCAGTAACACCATTACACCCAGATTCCTCTATTTTCCCTATCCAACTTGCATCACTATATCCTTCTAGTATGGATGTATGTCTACGATAATGCAAACTAAGAGAAATAGTTCCCTTCAAATACTTCAATACTCAATCCAGAGCCTCCTAGTGAGTATGGTCAGGATAACTATTCTATCTACTCAGCTTTGTAATCGAGAATGAAAAATCAGGTCTTTGCAATTTGCAAGATACATTAAGCTTCCAATCACTTGTAGATACCTTAGTTGAGCTATATGTACTCTAGTCTTGTCATTAAAATGCTTTTTGGATGAATCAAAAGGAATTCTTACATCTTTAGAATCCTAATATCCAAATTTCTCAAGTACCTTCTTAACATAGTGAGATTGAGGAACTGCAATCCCATTAACTGATCTTATCAGTTTGAGTCCCAAGATCACATCAGCAACACCCATGCCCTTTATCTCAAACTTGTCACTTAAGAATGTGTTAGTCTCGTTAATAATCCTCACATGTAATCCAAACAAGTGTATGCCATCAACATAAAGGCACAAGACAATACACTCATCACCTTTTATCTTGGAATAGACACGGTTGTCGGATTCATGAACCTTAAGACATACGACAACATAAATTTATCAAAATTTTCATACCACTACTTTTTTTCTTGCTTCAATCTGTAAAGAGATTTAACAAACCTGCAAATCTTTCCCTCATTCATAGGAATCACAAGCCCATTAGACTGATCCATATACATCTCCTCCTCAAGATCATCATGCAAGAAGGCAGTCTTTACATCTGCCTGGTGGATAAAGATAGCATATACAGATGCCAATGCTATAAGCATTCGGATTATGATCATACTAGTCACCGGGAATATGTATCAAAGTAAGCGATACATTCTTTTGCCTAAAGCTCCTAGCAACTAATTTGGCTATATACTTTTAAATTTATCCGTCGGGCCTAAACTTTCTCTTAAACACCCACGTGCACCCAATGGCAGAACGCCTTTTGGATAAATTAACCAGTTTCCAAATCCAATTAGCTATAATGGAATCCATCTTAGCTTTGATGGCTTTTTACCATTGATTTGTTTCAAATGAAGCCATGTCTTTTTGTAACTTGGTAGATCACCCTCGATCTGGTAGACAGCAAAGTCATTACCTAGATCCTTAGCTATTCGTGATCGTTTACTCCTCCTCGGCTCAATTTCTTTTGAAAGTCATTAGGTTCATATTGAGTTTCAACCTCCACATTTGTTATCCTTTCCACTTGATATGGAGCAGATCTTGATGCGGAGGCAACACCTTTAGTCAGATTCTGAGAAATTCCAATCTTCATAGAGAAGACATCCTTAAAGAAGGTAGCATCATGAAGTTCAACAAAGGTATTGATATCTATGCCATGTATCTCGGACCGAATTACCAAGAATATTTTTTAGAATAAGAGAGGGTAGGCCCGAAGGTGGGAGTTACCTCAAAGTTTCCATTAATAATGAGAAGTAAATTACATTAGGGAGATGTCCAAAAGTTGTAAAGTTCTTTACAATGCGAGACTAAATTTTCTGAGTAGAATCTTTGGTTGTTGAAAATGGAGTCATTCCGCACAAGCCAAATCATCCAAAGGCCTGCAAAGGCGATCGACACGCCTTTAGTGGAGTTAGACCCCACTGCGTGTACAGACCTCCAGCAACCTTCTATGCCGTCTACCTCCATCCAAGATACGTCGAGCTCCCTCCAGACTAAATTTGATTTACATCCTCTAGCTACCCTTCACACCTATCGCAGAAGACATCCTCCGTCCCAAACAAACGCACCCTTCTTTCCTTGACGCGCAAGCGGTCTCTCCTTAGACTTCAAAGGAAGACCTTGACTCTGGTTGGGATCTTAGCTCCCCATACCAACTTCAGGTTGTTGTTAAGTTCCTCATTCTAAGCAGTTGCCAGAGTTATGAACTCCTCAAAAGCTTTCTTAGTCGAGAAAGACCCCCCCTCCCATAAGAAATGGTCCGCCATTTTGCTAAATTCCTCTAGTGCTGGGACATCGGTCTGTAGCTGAAGAAAATCCTCCAATCGTTATCCCGATAGCTGCATCACAAAGTTGGGTGACCACATATCTGATCTCGCCACCAGTGAGAGCACCCCTCCTTCGACGCAGCCAAAGCAAACAGTCCGAAGAACCTACTCTCAAGAGTGCCTTCTCCTGTCCAGTCATCGCGTCAAAATCTGAACAAATTACCAAGAACATATATGCATAGCTATTTTCCAAATAATCTAAGAATACGACATCAACAATTTTAAAACCAAGCTTCTCCCCACATATAGGTTGGAAGTCCAAGACTCTTTAGGAGAGCATCGATCACGTCAGTTAAGATCCTATTTTTCCGTTCTGTTATCCCATTTGGTTGTGGTGAATATAAAACGGTAACTTTATGAACTATGTCAAACCGTTTGCATTTGTTCATCAAACAAGTTATAAGTATGTTCACCAACTCTATCTGATCTAAGACGTTTAAGCAATTTTCATGTTTGTGTCTCCGTCTCATTCTTAAATATAAGAAATTTCAATAAGGCTTCACCCTTGATTTTCATCAGATACACATAGTAGTATCTACCGGCATCATCTATAAAGATGATAAAGTATTTCTCATTGTCTCTAGTCAACACACCATTAAACTCACATATATCCATGTTCACTAGATCTAAGATCTCAATATCTCTAGAGACAGACTGAAAAAGACTTCCCATGTGTCTTAGCTTACATATAAATTTCACATTTTTTATTTTATGAACAATATGTTTAGGGATCAATTCTAAGTTCATCATTCTTTTAGTTGAATTCAAATTCACATGTCCCAATCTACCATAGCACAGATCATAAGATTCTAGATTATTAACAACATAAGACACAAAATTAGAACATTCAAAATTCAAACACGTTCACCGAATCAATATTTACTGAATCACATCTAATCCAAAATAACAAATCAAAATATGCCAGATAGCCTTATTTATAAAAAATGTCAGGTTTCACTAACATTTAAAGTGTAATTCAAAACTATTTCTAATTGAGATGTAGCTAGATGAAACATTCTTCCTCACGTCGGGAACATGTAGCATCATGTGCAAAGTCTAAAGGAGAACCTCAAGTTGACTTGTCGTGACCCTATCACCATGGCCGTAGAATCATTCCTCATCTTCATAATCCCACAATTACATGTATGATAAGCAGAAACAAGGTTCTGTCAGAACATATATGAACATTGGCTCATAATCACTAACCCTCCCAAGCCCCGCAGTGATCGTATTCATGTGTTAACTCTCATCTGCAGTCTTTGGTTGGACCTTTAAGAATGAACATTCCTTCTTCCAATGATCATCCTGATTGCAGTGCCAACAGAGTTTATTCTTTAAATTTTTTAAACTTGCCCTTTAGTTCTATTTTATTGTTGTTACTATCTGATGGATCTCCATTTCATCACCTTTATTCTTTCATTTTAGCCTTAAATCCTTAGCCAAATGCATGTATGTATCATTAATTTGCCAAAATAAACATTCTGAAAACTGCACAAAATACTATATGAAATACTGCATAATTATTGCATTTAATTCCAAAATAAATGAATAAAGGAAGAAAAGAAAAAGAAATGAAGTGTCAAAGACACCCTAGACTCTGAAACCCAATCATCATGATGATTTGATCGACAAGGAATAAAGTAGGGGGAGATAAGGCAGAGAAACTGTAAATAAAATACACAGAAAAACCTAATTTAATTGCTCAAATATTCCTTTTTTAGGACTATTTTATTTTATTATTTTTAAACTTCAAACAATAAAATCCTCAACATGAATGTCATAGATAAAAATACAAAAAAATAAATTGAGTTCACGTAAAAAAATGCACAGTGTGCCCGATACACACAAAATAAAAAGAAAGAATAAAAACTTCACAAACTTGTATCTTCTCCATATTGTATCAAAACTGATCAAATCACATTTAATTATATATAAGTTTTAATAAGGTATTTAATGAAGTGGTTTCATCCAATTTGGAATTAAGATGCAAAAGTTAAGTTATGGTCCTCCATTGTGCAATATACATGTAAAATATATTCAATATATTCATTCTTTACATTTTTCAAATTCTTTTATTTTAAAAATATGTAAATATTATTTGAAACATATGTCCATAATTAAAGTAAAATAAAATCATTAAAATAAAATAAAACAAAACAAATACCTTTATATATAGATGAAATATACCTAGGTATACCGGTAGAGAATATATACATACTTAATTCCATGTATAAATTAACACATACAAATGCAACAAAAATACCTAAATATGTAATTAAATAAATAAAAAACATACAAAATGCTTGTATATGTTAATAAAATACACAATACAAATTAAAACTAAAATCCTCCAAATGCAGGTAAATTTACCTATAATGATACATGTAAATATTAACTTGTGACAAATCACCTTGAAAAATAATAAATAAAATTACGTATAAAATACTACATAAAATTAGAAATATGTTTCATTCTTGTATTTTATAAATGAATTTCCAAGCCTTTTTTATTTCTCTTTTTCCTGGTTGGTCCACATAGACCAACCGAGACTCTTCTTTTGTTGACCTGAGTCAACTGTACAACCTCCAAGGGTTGCCCTGATAGAGTTCACATGTGCCCGGATTTCTCCAAAATTCCATGATTCCTCCACGCTCGCCCTCCCCCTCGAGTTTCGCCCTGCGTGCAGCCCACTCATCTGACAACCTCACCGACCATCCCTTGTCCACCAACTCTATCTCCATGGTACGCAATCGTACCTCGAAGTCAACTTATACACATTCTATAAAAATTCGCCCCTATTCACCTTTTTGAGTTTTAATCCCCTTTTGAGCTCTCTTAGCCCCTCGAATCGTGTGCATCAAAGATAGCTTGGTGACAAGAAGTTTCTCCGTCGATTTGCAGCAAGGAGGAGAATGATTTGGGTGTGATCCATACCATTGCAGGAGGAGACTCCTTGTGGTTCTGCTTCTCTGGTCTTAAGATTAAATCGTGGCCTTTTTACTATGTTTCTAGGTTAGTTTCTGTCTTAATCGATATTTAATTTCAATAATCAGTAGTAGATTTAGACGTATTTCCAAGATCATCGCTCACCAAGAGCTCGAGATCTAAGTCGATTTCACCGTCAATTCGCAAGTATCTTGACCCATTCACACCCCTCTCCATTCCTCATCGCATTCTTTGCAAAAGCCCTCACAGAGCACCCTTGATTCTGCAACAGTCAAGGCTCGGCGGAGATCCTCTTCCTTTGCTACACTAGAGCTCACAACCCTTCCATATCATGAAGCTTCTACCTTCATTTTCGGGTCGAGACGACTCGTCTCGAGATGCCAAGTGTTTTTGTGCAGTACAGAAATCTCGAGGAAGCGCCTAGAGTTGAATCAACTCCCATTTTGGACCTCCAGGTCACGCGAGCAAGGAGACCCTCCAGATCCCCATCGTTGGGATATGGAAGCCGTCTGAGGGTGCCTACAGGTGTGGATCTTCACCATAGGAAGCTATTGAGATCGTTGGAGAGGAGAACGGTGGCCGAAGGACAAAGCAATCAAGGATTGAAGCAACACTTGGGACATGTTCTTGACGTTCTTCCAATGCATCTCAGAGCCGTCAAATCCTCCACGCCTTCCAGATCTAATCACCACTGCCCATTTAAATCAAAGCGATAAATGCGCCACGAGCGTTAGATCTACCATACGTCATCAAGCGAGCGATTGGATGAAGGGCCCTTAAGTGGTATATTGTGTAAGACCCCCTACGCTTTTGTATTTCCCAAATAGTATTATGAAAATTTTAGTACGTGTAAAATTAATTGGGAAAATTGTAGCAAAGTCACTAAATGTTTAGTTAATTGCAGGTAGGTCTACGGCTAGTTCACCTACCACGTGAGCAAGGTAATTTGCTTGTATACCTATGCGGCTTTGTGGATTTAATTTTAATATATAAAATCAAGTTAACGTTCAAAAGTATTGGTGTTTTTTATGTACCCATATCTTTAATTTATAGTGCATAAAATGGCCCAGGCGGCTTTATTATTTAAATTATTGTTTTCTATTTTCCAAAAATAGCAACCATGCTCTAAAACCATGGGAAAATAGGATTATGTAAATGATTGATTGCTTGTTCACATCATATATTTTGTTGTTCATATTTCACACATTTCCTATTCATTAAAAATAAAAAAGAGCAAGCCCAGTTCCCATGATTTAATTTTAATACATAAAAATCAAGTTAACGTTCAAAAGTATTGGTGTTTTTTATGTACCCATATCTGTAATTTATAGTGCATAAAATGCTCCGACCGGCTTTATTATTTATATTATTATTTTATTTTCCAAAAATAGCATCCATGCTCTAAAATCATGGGAAAATAGGACTATGTAAATGATTAATTGCTTATTCACATCATATATTTTGTTGTTCATTTTTCACACATTTCCAATTTATTAAAAATAAAAAAGAGCATGCCTAGTTCTTGTTTGCCTTAGAAAATACAAAAAAATATAAAATCATAACTAAACATTCCGAAAAAAACAACTATTTATTATAGTATTATATCACTACATCCCAAAAATCACAAAAAATATCAAAAAGAAACTCAGAAATTTAGTAAACCCTTGCTAACCCTAAAAAATTTACAAAATATTTTTAAAAATAAAATGAGCTTTGTGAAGTTTAATTTTATTTATATATATATATACTGCTATAGAGTAAAATTAATTTTGAGAAGTTTTGAGCCTATATAGTATTTTTAAATCTCAAAACAATCTGACATATTAAATCCTTGATTTTGTATATTTTTGACTTTAAAAATACCTAAAATATAGCAAAAATACCTAAAAATCACAAAAAGAGAGAAACGTGTAAAAACAAAAAAAAAACTTTATTTATTAATTTCGACTATTTATAACTATATTTATAATCATAATACTCTATATTGTATTATATACCTATATATAGTCATATATAATTAGTATTATTATTAATTATCATAAACATCTTATATATTACATATATGTACTCTTATATATACCTTTATTATATATTAAAAGAAAAAAGAAATAAAAATCAAAAAATATAAAGAGAAAACAAAAATTTTAAAAAAGATATATATATATATAATATTTAATTAAAATCCACAAAAACATTTAGTAAATAAATAAATGAATATTTTGTACGGATACCTATATTATTTATTTATAAATAGTTACATGTACATCGACTTTTTCCTTGAGTTTGACACCCTACTCTGTTTGTCACTATACGCATTATATTGTAGGGTTATAATAAATTTTGATCCACATTTGCTTGCATTTCCTGTTGATTATTTCTGTTGTGGGTTGATTGTTGTTAGAGTTAGTAGGCTCCCGTATTCGGTCACTTCATCAACTGAGGATCGCCTTGTGTGATCTCACGAGCGATTCACAGTGTCCAGCCGGTTCAACACTATCCTTCCCCCCTTTTCTCTTTGCCCTATGAGATTATGAAATCGACCTTAGCCTGGACATTAATAGGAACCACATGCTTTTGTTTCATGTGTTCCTTTTCTATGGTGATTGCCATCATCAAGTCATATATAGAAAATCTCCCGCTTTCCATCTTTCAAGGTCATACCGAAGTCTTCTCAAGACTTGACGAATTTTTCTATGATGCACATGACTTGAAACTTCTCTGAAAGTTTGATTTCAACATCTTCTAATCTATGTAGTAGGAGTAAAACCCGTGTGCATGTTCAAAAACTAACCAAAACATGTGTGCCTGTTCAGAAATTGACTTCTCTTCAGCCATGGAAAACATTAAGAACTTTACGATATATTATTTCTCTATACCGAGATCCTCAGTGTTATACTTCATGTCCACTTCTTCCCACAACCCCTTCGCAGACTACGTGAACGAACATTATACATCAAACAACGTGTTGGACAGCGTCAACAAGATGCAACCATGACAAATAGGGGTGTATTTCTTCCATGTAAATTATGCCTTCTGGCTATGGGGTAAGGGATTTTCTTTTTCACCGTATGGCATTCAATTTCAAGTACGGTGTGCTTGGCCTTATAGCGGTTAACCAAATTTTCATGTGTTATCAACGATTGAAATTCTGACCACCAACTTTTTCAAGAATCCCGGTTATATCCACATTCGATTTAAACATTGTGTCCAACATAGTTATAAACCAGGTTCTGGATATCCTCTCTCGGATTATTGTTAACATATACATTAGGGTATGCAATAAACAATAATTTTTCGGATCCATATGAGTCAATATAAATACATTACATATTAAGAAAGGAACAATCAATCATTTTTTTCATAATCTGATTACAAAACACAAACATGAAATGATTTATTATATAGAACAAATATTGAGATGAGGTCCAAGAAAGATAAAATAATAAATACATCATGGCAAATAAGATAATGAATAGAATAGATTAGAGATCATCGAAGCACCCATGAAGGATTGTCCTTAGAGAGGGCATCTCTCCCATAATATCAATGCAAGGTACTGGCGGCATTCCCACGATATGACATCACATGATCATCGTTTGTGCACATTGACGAGATCATCCTCGAGAGTATCTCAAAGAACGCCAGTCGAGAGAAGAGAAGAACAGTTGCCTCGAGTGGAAGAATAGAGGTCGCTAGAGAGAAGGTTTCCTTGCGTAAGAAAAAAGGGTGTCTGGAGATAGGTATAAGTAGACATAACACGTGACCTTTCAACTTCTGAGAACTTCTAAACATGCCCATCAACGAGTGTCTCTTCATATTTTGAATCGGCGTCTAAGTTTGAGTTGTTGGGTCAAGTCGAACTTCCATAATTGTCAAATCAAAATTATTTCGAAGGATTAATCAACCCACAAAATCAAACCCACAACAAAAGCATCGAGATCTGAATTGACCTTCCCAAATCGGAGACAGAGTGAAATAGAGCATGCATACGTGTGTGGTCCTCCATTCCTCCCTTCTATTATTTTTAAAAGCCCTCTATTATTGTTAAAAGGGCTTGAGGGTGTGAACTCATATATAAGTACATCAAAGTTCTAGAACGACTAGATGTGGTACTAAAAACTCCACCGAAACTCTCCTTATTTCAAATTTGAGAATTTTCAACTTTCCCTCAAACACAATTAGCTTCCCACTTTAAACCAATTTAGCTTCCCAATGCAATTTAATAGGGTTACCAAGTTAAAATCTAATTGCATTAAATACAACTACATTAAATACAAAAACTTATTCATTAAACTTTATATTGATTATTGATAAATTTTACAACAATAAAAAACGATAACAATCAACCATTGTTATATGACTCATTGTGATGAATATATCAACAGATACGATACTCATTGCGAATTTAAAGAATCAAGCAACAAACAATATGGAGTGTTATATATATATATAGAGAGAGAGAGAGAGAGAATATATGGCAACAACAAATATGAGATCATCGTCGATTAGGCCAATTTTATGGTAGTGTAATTCTAGAAACACTACAAAAAAATTGAGCTATAGTGACGGTTTTGAAAAAATCCGTCACTAAATTAGTCGTTGTTAAATATATAATAATGATATTATTAGTTGCGAAATGAGTTTTCGTACTCAAAATTAGCAACGAATACCATATCTGTCATTATATCATTAGCAATGGTCCAAATAGCGACGCTTATTCGTTGCTATTTTTCAAAAGTTTAATTAATTGTCGCTAAATTTTGAACTAAAAAAATAGCGACGATTAGTTGAACTTTTGAAAAATAGCAACGGATAAGCGTCGCTATGTGGACCGTTGCTAATGATATAACGACAGATATGATATTCGTTGCTAATCTTGAGGACCAAAACTCCTTTTGCAACGAATAATATCGTCATTGTACATTTAACAACGGCTAATTTAGTGACGGATTTTTTCAAAACCGTCACTATAGCTCAATTTTGTTGTAGTGAAATAAGTATACAAGCTTTTCTTACTTCAAAATATATTGGGAATAGAATTTTATGGATTATTTTTGAACCCGTAGTTACTATTTAATATGAGAGATTCCCCACACTACTTATATCAACGTATAAATAATATGTATATGCATCTAATATAATTTTAATAAGCACATCAAAAAACAAAACTACCTTAATTCATGCCATGACAACAGCAAAATGACCCTATATCAACAACTATCTTAGAATTAATGTTATATTATTGATGCAGGATACATAACAAAGAATATTTTTTTTGCAAAACTATATTTTATATTTGAATTCCACGATGAAAATGATGATGGTTGTTTTATTGCCAACAACGATTTATATAGAAATTATTATTTGTTGTCTTTTCTTTTCAAATTTGTATTGATTGTCACTTCTTGCACTTATTATCATTAAAATAAAAAATCACGAGAAGGGCAACAAATGCACGTTGAGACAAGTAATAATTAATATATGATCCGTTGGCAAGGATATAACAATAACATACTGTAAATTTCAAAATATATCACATATAATTACGCAAAGAATGACATTCATTACTATATATTTAATGTTAGGATGATATAAAATTAGTCGTCTCTGTAGACGCATTTCCTATAGTATTATAACGTTAATGAAATCGACCATTATCTTAAAATCAAATGCATGTATTTAACTTAGATAAAACGTCTCTGCCTTAAGATGGATTTTATTCTCATATCTGCACTCACTGAAGTTGCAGAACTTACTTCTCAACTCGACCGTTGCATACCTATCTGGAAAACACCCCTTAATCATTTTGACCTTGTCGTCAGGACGGAACCAGGAATTTCATCAAGGAGGGGTCGAGTATACAACTATTATGTATACTTAAAAATGGAAAAATCTATATATTTTCGAATGATATTTTTAAATAGAATTAATATTTTTTAAAAAGGACCTTTTTCAGTCTTGATAAACATAGAATTTAAATCTATTATTAATGTTAAAATTTCAAATAGATTGGTACTTTCAGTGGCTATTTTTAAAATTAGATAAATATAATAATTTAATCCTCTTTAAATCTATCCTAAAAAAGTTAAATTATCAAGTGAAATTTCGAAACAAAAAACTTCATGGTTAAAAGGAAAAAATAAAATTTATTTTATTTACAAGTAGTACTAAAAATAATGGGAAAGATAAATAAACTCGAACACAATTTTATATCAAATTATTTTGATACTTTGGAAATGATTGGATAAATCATATAAAATAAAGTAAAATTGATGAAGATAAGATTTGAACTCCGATCTCCAAAATAATAGCCATGCCACTCAATCACTTAACCATTTATTGATTCTACACCTTTTCTCTAACAACATTAATTATAATACAATTAAAAAGGGGTTTTATTGAAAACTTAATACATTGTAAAGTGGCGTATAATAATCATGGAGAGGCCATGGTCCTCCCATAATATATACTAGTTCAGCCCCTGCTTGTCGTAAATATTCACCATCGAACTATGAATTTAATTTTTTTTATAAAGGATGGTTGAAAATTACATTAGAAAATGACTTTTTTTCATTTGTAAAAGATGAATATGCTGCGTATTTGAGATTGTTTCTCTAATATGCAGTGCATGATGATTACTGGGTCCTATACAGTTGAAATTTGTCAGAAGATTGTAATTAATGAATGCAATTATCTTTCTCCAGAAAAAAAGTACGTGATCATGCGAGTAACCAGCTGTGAGGATCAATGCTTGCAACAACACAGATTCAAATTTATATACGTAAAAGAATCCATTTAAATGTCACAGTGCATAATTCCATTTCACATTGCTGCATAAAAAAACCTCGCAATATACTGTAAAGTATAACTATAAACCCTAACCTTTCCTCCGTTTTACTGCAATGACGACATCAAATCACCATATTTCTTAACCATAAACTTCAAATAAAAAAAGCTGCTGGTGAATACATACGAACAGAAAATATATATAACGGAACCTGCAGGATGGTGCAGTTGAGGGAAGGTGTAGGTTCTCCTCTCGATCTGCACCTGCTCGACAACGACAGCCTCCTTCCCACGTCTGCTGCCGAAGCTCTGGTCCCAGAAGACGGGAGCATCAGGAGGAGGAGCGAAGGGAGGGAGATGGGTGTTCGCGTACGGGAAGAGCAGGTGAGGCTGCTCTTCTCTGTCCATGACCCTGTGCCGTGTGCTGCCGATACCTGTGATCGATTTCAGGTGCTGCGGTTAAAAACACGGAGGAGGGCATGAAAGGAAGGATGCAGATATGGAGAAACGATACGATGATACCATCATAATTGTGTGAATTTATTTCGCGGATATGGAATGGAAGGAGGAGAGGACAGAAGAGGGAAGAAAGCTGTTGGAGTGAGTACGTGAGCGAGACGCATATGGATTATTGAGCGAGAAGATGAAACGCCACCGGAGGCGAAACGCCCCTTTAATTATTTTCGTTCTCGAGGATTTTACCATGTATTTAAACTTCTGCGTGCAGCTCATCTTATTGAGCACCGATACCATGCAGAGGCCGGCTCTAATACGGGGTGCCGTGACTTGTGAGTCCGTAATCAAGATGATCGAGTGATTCACACGATAATGGGTCAAAAATACTTGGATTTCGTGCGAACGGTTCGATCTTGATCGAACGGTTCATGGCATCCCCTATGTTACAGGTTTATGCAGTACTGTAGAGGATCTGCGCTCCATCTGATTCTCCTTCTTAAAGCGATTGTATTGTTGCAAGTTCGGTAGACAGAAATATATGCTACAAAATGGGGCTACATTATTTTTTTTTCAAAATTCGAAACTAGATCGTATGTTGGTGAATATATAACGATGACATTATATAACGCCGATATTACTCATTTTGAAACGATTTTTTATACTTAAAACCAATGATAAATATAATATTCATTTCTATATCATTATCAATGTTGTATATAACAAACATTTATTTGTTATTATTTTTTAAAATTTTAACTAATAATCGTTGAACTTTGAACTAAAAAATTATCGAAGATTAGCTAAAATTTTGAAAAATAACAACATAAGGGTTGTTGTATGAACCTTCGCTATTGATATAACCACGGATATGACATTCATCGCTAATTTCAAATAAAAAAATCATTTCGCAACGAATGATATCATCATTATATATTTAATTTAACAATGGATGATTTAGTGATATATTTTGGAACAAATCATTATACCTTCATTTTGCTATAATGGTATACTTCTAGTGATTTTTATACCATTGTTTACTTATCCTATTTGTGATTTTTCATTCTAATTATTTCTATCCTCTGCCATTATAGGGAAGGTCAGATTTTTACTATTACTTGTCATCTCACTGGCACAACTAGTGCTTTTATTCCTACTGAAAAATGTTTGTCAAGTTTTAGCAGTCGTGTATATATTCAGCTATAGATGTCATAATTATAAAATATAGTATTTAATCATCTGAAAAATATATATTTTATTTGTAATTACTTTGGTTCTCAAATGTGTATTTTCCGGTAAGCTTGTAACTTCCATGGTTAAATATATCACACCGAATATTCTTCATTAGTTGATTTTTTCAAAATTCAAAATGAATATTGTACTTATTGCTATATTCTTAGTAATGAATCGTATAACATCAGTTTATTGTTGACTTTCTATTCATTGTTAAATTTAACAATGATTAATGTAAATTTATATGATTAAGATAAGGATAGATCATCATTATACAAATCGTTCACAGCGAATACATCATTTATTGCTGAGATTACAAGAACAAAAGATAATTTGGCAATGAGTAATACTCGTTACATTTTGAACATCGGTATATATGATAATAAATATTCAAATTATTCGTTGCCTTTGGTCAAATTTGTTGTAGTGTACATGGCTTGTGTAGTTCTATGATTTTATAAAGAAAGTGGACCAAAGGAGATTGCATTTCAAAAGATGATCTTAAGAAATAAAGACATCATATCATGACTACATTATCTATTATATCTTTGTTCATAATATTTTTCATTATATATAGAGTGCACTTTTGATGGAGCAAATGAAAAGCCTAAGATTTGGAGGCATGCCTTAAAGATTAAAGGATTTCGTATAATTAGGGCTAAGACTGAATATATGGAGTGCACTTTTGATGGAAGCACTGGTGAAGAAATCGATGTGAATATGAGAGATGATAACATTCAGAAGAAAGATTCATTCAGATACTCGGGATCTATTTTGCAACAAGATGGGAAAATCGATGGAGATGTTACTCATAAAATGCATGCAAGTTGGCTAAAGTAGAGAGGAGCCTATACTGCTTTTTATGATAAGAAAATTCATTTGAAAATCAAAAGGAAAGTATTACAAAGCAACCATGATACATGACATGATTAATGAATCTGAATGTCGGCTTGTGAACCGTAGACATGCGTAAAGAATGGCTGTTACATAAATGAAAATGCTAAGGTGGATGCGTGGTCATACACAAAAAGATTAGATTCAGAATGGTATGATCAGAAGAAAAGTTGGTGTATCTCCAATAGAGGATAAAATAAGAGAAACTCACTTAATATGATTTGAATGTTTGCAGAGGAGGTCGGTTGATGCATCGGTCAGAGGAAGCGAGATTTGTGATTTTGAGCCAGCTAAGAGAGGACAAGGAATGCCCAAGAAGTGTTGGAATGAGACCATTCAAAGGGATCTTAGTTATTTGGATTTAAGTCCTACAACGACCCAAAATGGATATGAATGAGAAAAAATCCATGTAGCCAACTCTACGTAATGTGGGAAAAGGCTTTATTAAAATCTAACTTTATAGATCGAATATACGAATATTGTTCCATAACCTTATAGAAAGTCAACAACAATGAGAATTTAAACCCATTTTAAATTTGACAAAAATATTTGGCTTTCAATATAGAATAGATAGAAATATTGGCCTTTTTATGAAATTTGATAAGCATATAAACAATATTCATAGGCTTGTCAAAAAAAACAATATTCATAGAGTCAATCTATAAGAGCTTGTATTTCTCAAAATTTGGAGAATTAAAAACCAAAACAATGCATCTTTTAAAAATCCATAACAAAGGATTTGTTCTGTGTGAGGTAATGTGGTGTTGTCAAGAATTTAATCTTGATTAGTGATAAGGAATTAGTCATATATAAATAACAATGTGGAGCATTACAAGGTTAATGACAATATTTGACTTGTAATTGCAAAATCATACAGTGATATGATATAAATTTGGTAGTAGTTATGTAGTCTTTTCCTTTTGTGTTGCATTTCTTCATTATCTTCCTTATATTTTTGTTTTTGAGATATTTGTCAAAATGTCCCAATCCATCGCCACAAGAGAACCAACAAATTGGAATGTAAGATTCTTACACCTGAATCCAACATGTTAACTACAACATTCATCACATCCAACCATAAAATTAAATTAAATAGAACTAAGTAACACAAATTACCGTTTTTATATGGAATACATGTTAGAATATTACGATGGACTGTTTACAGCATGATTCACAATTGGAAGAAAGCAAACTAACAACAACAACGCCTTTTCCCACAATTAAGTAGGGTCAACTACATAGATTTTTCGCCTCCATTCAGATCTATCGTGGATCAATCACAGGTTTATATTAGCAAAACTAAGATCCCTTCGTATAGTCTCTTTCCAACATTTCTTGGGTTGTCCTCACCCTCTCTTAGCCGGCTCAACATCCCAACACTCGCATCTACTAACTGGCGCATCAGCAGATCTTCTTTGCAATGATCAAACCATCTTAAGCGATTTTCTCACATATTATCCTTGATTGAAGATACATTCTTTCTGATTGTATCATTCTGAATCTGATCTTTACGTGTGTGTCCACACATCCACCTTAGCATTTTTATTTCTGTTACAACCATTCTATGCACATGTCTATGGTCCACAGGCCAACATTCAGATCTATAGAGCATAGCAGGTCTCACAGCTGCTTTGTAAAACCTTCCTTTAAATTTTAAGGGAATTTTCTTATCACAGAGGTCTGCAGAGGCTCCTCTCCACTTTAGCCAGCTTGCATTTATTCAATCAACAAAATATCATCAACAAATAACATACACCAAGGTAACTCATCCTAAGTGTGACTTGTCAACTCGTCAATAATCAAAGTAAAAATAAATGGACTCAAAGCTAAACCTTGATGTAAACCAATGTTGATGTTAAAATAGCCAGTCTTTCCATACGGGATCCTTACACAAGATAACGCCCTATCATACATGTCCTTTATGAGGTTAATGTCTAGTATAGGTACTTGTCTCTTCTCTAAAACTCTCCACCATATCTCTTGTGGGACAAAATCATAAGCCTTCTCCAAATCAATAAAAATCATAGGGAGGTTCTTCCTTTTAGCTATATAAATCTCCATTGTCCTCCTCAGCAAATGGATGGGTTCAATAGTTGAGCGACCTGGCATGATTCCGAATTGGTTTTCTTTTATGTTGGAAACTTGCCTCAACCTTCTTTCGATCACACGTTTTCAAATTTTTATAGTGTGACGCATCAGTTTGATACCTCTATAATTTGAACAATTTTGAATGTCTCCTTTATTCTTATAAAGAGGCACCACGATACTCCTCCTCCAATCTTCAGGCATTTTCTTACTTCGCCAAATAACATTGAATAGATTCGTAAGCTAAGTCAAACAACGCTCACCTAAAACTCTCCATACTTCCATAGGGATGTCATCCGGTCCTACACCTTTCCCAAGTCTCATAACCTCCAAAGCCTCCTCTACTTCCTTTCTTTGTATTTGTCTATACCTTGCACGATTCAAGTAACTTTCGCTACTAGATAGATCACCAAAAGTGATCTCTCTATTTCCTTCCCCATTGAAAACTTAATAGAAGCACTGCTCCCATATAGTCTCTATATCCTTCTGAGTAACAAGCACGTGACCTTCCTCGTCCTTAATGCATCTCACTTGAGAAAGGTCTTAGTTCTTTCTTTCTCTTTCTTTGGCTATCCTAAATATATCATTCTGGCTCTCCTTAGAGTCAAGATTTTTATACAAAACTTCATAAGCTTTTGACTTAGCTTCACTTACAGCCTTCTTTGCTTTCTTCTTCGCTATTTTGTAGTTTGTGACAGTTTCCTCTGTTCAATCCTTAGACATAGCTTTAAAGCATGCTCTTTTAAGTTTTAGCTTCTCTTGCACCCCTTCATTCCACCACCAAACCTCCTTTTGACCTGGAGCTCCTCCCTTTGACTCGCCTAGCATCTCTTTGGCTACTATTCAGATACAAGATGCCACTGCCTCCCACATCTCGTCTACACTTACGCGACAATCCCAAGATAAGTCTTCTAAAACCTTCTCCCCGAAGCTCGACTGCTTCAGTAGCAGATTCCACCATCTAGTTTTAGTGATCTTAGGAACCCTCCTTTTCTTGACCAGCCCTTTGATTTGTACATCGAAAACTAACAAGCGATGTTGGGTTGTCAAACTCTCTCCTGGGATTATTTTGCAGTCTTTACAGCACAACCGATCTCTTCTCCTCAACGCAAGGTAATATATCTATGTTCTAGTTGACCCACTCTTATAAGTAACTAAATGCTCCTCCCTCTTCTTGAAGAGAGTGTTTGCTATGAAAAGATCATATGTCGTTACAAAATCTAGAATGACTTTTCCCTCTTCATTTCTATCCCCAAAATCATGTCCTCCATGAACACTAGCATATCCTAAAGCATCTTTTCCCACATGTCCATTAAGATCTCCATCTATGCAAATCATCTCTCTTTTTGGGATTCCTTGTAAAATCTTATCGAGATCCTCCCAAAAAGCTTGTTTAGCCATTTCATCTAAACCAATTTGCGGTGCATAAATTGAGATGATATTCAAAATTTCTTCTTCAAGCACCAATTTTAGCAAAACAATCCGATTCCTGAATCTTTGCACCTCAACCACACAATCCTTCAAATACTTATAAACAACCACTCCAACATTGTTTCTACCCTTACCTTTATATGAATACGAAAGTTTAAAGCATGGCTTCTCGATCTCCCTTACTTTCTCTCCAAACCATTTAATTTCTTGAAGACATAATATATGAATCTTCCTTCTTTCCATCGTATCCACTATCTCCATCAATTTTCCAGTTAAAGTGCCAATATTCCAACTACCAATCCGTAACTTTTATTGCAATCTCTTTTGGACTAGCTTCTTTACTCGCATGCGTCCATTATGCGAGAATCCTTGCAAATTTTGGACTGCATCTGAGCGGTGATGCAACGGAACTAGCTTAATTACCCGCATGCATTCCTCATGCGAGAATCCTTGCAAATTTTGAACTACATCCAGGCTGCGATGTAGCGACCCTTGCTAATTTTTCATTGCATAAGGGTAATGCAACACGTTGCAAGTAGGGAACGCCCCAACGAAATCTGTATGTAAATCCAGATTTGACTATGATGATCTTCTTCATTCATGGATTGACAAATAGGAAGGAAAGAAAACAAGACTAAAGAAAATTTGATTACACTTGAATTCTTTGTTTTTAGCCATGGTCAAACATTTCCATCATTGTCATCCATTAAATCTAAGATTTTTTCTGATGGTCAAACCAATTGCTTTCCAAAACTACACGATCAAAATAAAAACAAAGTACATATATGAGTAGTTAGTTACAACACAACACCTCTAAAATGAAACAAATTAGAGAACTAGCTAGTAAGGATTATGACACCTTGCATAATGAGCTCATTGACCCTTGCCAAATATGCCAAGTCGCATTCGCAAGTGTAGTTCTCCACTTTTCCCCCATGATTGTAGAGCATCCAAATGCTAATTTAATACATGCAAGTATTGCCAAAAGAGTTGTATCTTACGAAGAAGGGAGACCTAATTACATACAACATGCCAACAAAATCTCACAAGCTATCGAACAGACAAAGAGTAGGCAGTCCCCATAATCATCTGTCGAGGAACAAAGTAGACAAACAAAATCTTGGCAAATGCTGAACCTCAAAAGTCATTCCATTGTTGGAAAGTGGTTCAACACGACCCTGTAAAGACAACACGAGCGTTTGGGTTCCGCATCATCCTTCCACACCTCACCAAACCAACCAACCTTAGGTACCCTAAGTCGGACACAATCCCAAGCCACAACAAAGCTAAAGGGCCCTATAGAGCCGACACACCTGATTGGATCGATCCCCAGAATCAAAGATTGTGTGAGCTCCCTTCCTCAAATAATGTCATGCCCAAGCGGGGAGGGGGAAGTAAAAGGAGGAACTTCCCAGAAGTTCAATGCTCCCAAGTATTTAGTGACAACAAAAGAAATCCAAATCAAATCCTTAACCGTGAGAATGGACCAGATCCGCATCACCATCATTGCATTTTTCACAGATTTCAACGATCGTAGCCCAAGTCCTCCCTCCTCCTTAAGGAGGTACACTGTATCCCAAACCACATTATGACCTCCATAATTCCATAAGAAGTTAGCACACATATCGTTGATCCTTTTTATTGGTGCTTGTCGAAGGATGGTGCATGTGGTACAATACAACATAATTCCAAAAATTACAACTTTAAGAAGTTGCAAACGACCAACCAAAGAAAGGAGCCTTGCTTTCCACCCTCCGATAATAGAGAGGATCTTATCTTCAAGGGGCTAACAGAGGAAGACCCTCCATAGGTTGATCCAAGCAGAGTACCTAGATAGTTCAAGGGGAAGGTCGCCCCAACACATTTGCTACAAGATTTAGCCCAAAGTTTCCCCCACAACTCTTGGTATAGAAAAGCTTGCTCTTCGTCGCATTAAGCTTAAGACCCTAACATTTAAGGAAGTCCTCCGTAATCTACCTAAATGCTTGAAGATATTTTTGAGAGCATTTGCAAATAAAAAGTATATCATTAGCATAAATAAGGTGAGCCCATGCCCTCGCCCCCATGGGGACAACATTGCCCTTAAGCACAACCATCTCAGCAAGAGAGGAGAGAGATTCCATAACCATCTACAGAGAAGGGGGCTAAGGGGGTCCCCCGAACATAGGCCTAGAGAGCCATTTAACGAATCCATGAGGACAACCATTCACCAAGACAGAGGAAGAGGCACTAGAGAGATGCAATTGTGTATCCAGGAGATCCAAACAGAACATAAGCCCATAGCCTTAAGAGATTACAGTAGGAAGCTAGGGTCAACCAAATCAAAAGCTTTCAACAGGTCCATCTTAAGGCAAGCCCACCGTGCCTTTGCTTTTCGCCCAAATCCAAAGGCTACTTATTCCTCTAGATGGATGCTATCCTCAATAAGCCTCTGATAACTTTGGAGAAGATTTTGTAGATAACGTCGCAACATGAAATAAGCCTAAACTGACCAAGGGACGAAGGAGAAGGGACCTTGGGGATCAAGATGAGGTAGTTTATTTATTTTTTACATATAATTTTTATACTACACTTAAGTATGTTATAACAATATATATGAATGAAGATATATGAATGAAAATAAAAATAAGTGCTATAAATATAAGACATGATAAAACAAAATATTCTTTTATTTTTCATTTATAATTTATAAAGTCTAAGAATTTGTACTCATTATTGACGAGCCATACTAATTGCATCCATCAAAGTAACTAAAAGAATTATAGAAATTAGTTTAAATGGAAGAAAGAAGTCCGTTGATAAATGAATACCAATGGCCTTCCCTTGCCTGTGTCTGCTCTTCTAGCCTCAATCTTATTCTAGTTGATGTTTAATCGAAAAATAGGTGATCTTAAGTTCCACACAAGGCGGGAACTCAGTCGTTGAATCGACCATGCGAAATTCGGATTAAAACAACAATTAACCCACAACAAGTAATTCAAGCAATGAAAGTAAATGGGTGATGAATCTCGTATTCATCACTCTAAATCTCATTTATTAAGATCAAATCCCTTAAAAGCAACAATATTTTAGCATCTATTCTGCATAATTAGCATTAGAGCATGATTTCATAAGAGTTGCATTTTAGCACAAAAATCTGCACAAAATAAGAAGCCAAAAATCCAAGCCAAAATGACCTATAAATAGCCTAACTTCCCTGATTTTTAACTCATTCATGCTAACTCCAAATGACACAAAACCATCCACTATGTACATATCACTAACAAGAATAAAGGAAAAATACAAAAAAATAACTAACCCAAATAAGCGGTCCAAAAACCCAAACCCTAATTTCAGGATTTTCGGACTAAAAGCCACATATCTTCCCCATCCAGTGTCCGTTTTAATCCTACTCACTTTTGAACTAATGTACATTCAATTACCTTCAAAACAGACCAAGTTCAAGTGAATCGGAGCTCATATGTGAAAGTTGGGTTTTGGGCCCCTATTGTATACTGTATATTTTAGCGGTTTTTAACCTATTATTTTATATACTAATTTTACCAATTAATAAAAATCCAAAAAAAAATAGATTAAGGTGTCTTTATTTATCTTTGATTTTATCGTAATTTTTCCGGATTTTTATCTGATCTAAAAATGACATAAAAAAATACAAAAACCCCAAAATCAAGGTGTTCTATGTACATGGGATACCCCAAAAATATCATTTTGTGCAAATGATCGATTTTGATTTTGATGTCTTCATGAATGTTGTAGATCTCATCGAGACGAGCAATTTTTATGAAGAAACTTTTTTTATCCGAGGTCATTTACTATTTTTTATTGATTTTACAAAGTATTTTGAAATTCGAATTTTCTGGTGCTGACGCGTGGCCGCACCTGGTGCCGCAACGTGTCAGCCATTTTCCGCCTTTTTAAATCATTTTTATTTAAAAAAATTATATAGACGCACGTGCATCGCACGTGCCTTCAAGGCACGCGCTCCGCACACGCGTCCCCTCTCCTCCTCTCGCCGCCACGTGGCGCGACGGGCGCCATCCGATCAAACCCGATCGGACGGCCCCGCTCGTCGTCCACCTCCCATCTCCAGACGCCTCTTTTCCCAAATCGGGAACGCCGCCGCACCCCGTGAATCTCGCCGGCCGAATCCTCTTTCAGATCCCCTCGACAATCACCCCGATCACGATCCAATCTCCGATCCACGCTGATCTCCTCCCAAATCCCTTTGATTTTGCCCATCTCCGATTGCAACTCCATCACGATCATGCCGTCAGTCACCTTCCTTCTCCAGCCGACCCACCTCCTATTTAAACGCAAGCCACCGCCCCGGAGAAGGACATCCGCCGTTTACAAACCGAGTCTCCCTCTTCGGGCGTGACAACCGTAGAAGTTCCTCTCGTCGGCGTGATCCGAGGCATTCTCAGCCTCGTCGCAGCCCCGCCTCCGCTGCTGCCTCGCTCCGGCCGCTCAACACCGTCGAGCCCTACCCCTTTCGCAGCTTATCTCTCTCTATCTCTATCTCTCTCTTTCTCTATCTCTCTCTCTCTATCTGCGTCTCTCCCGATCAACTCCGCCGCCATCACCAACTCCTCCGCCACGCCGATGCTCCCTCGACGTCCCACGGCCGTGTGTTGGCCATCGCAGCTCATATCGACTACGCCACCGCCTCCAACTGCACCTCGGCTCCATCACGACGCCGACCCTTCACCACCTCGACCGCTGACACAACAACCTCCATCGCCTTCGTCCTCATCAACTTACCGCACCACCACCTAGAGCCCTACTCCTCCTCCTCCGACGTTCATCTTCGCCGTACAACACCTCCGACCATCTTCATCGCCTCCAACGCTCCACCAGCCACACCTCGCCGTCATCAACTTCGAGCAACCACAACCACACCACCGTCATCTCCTCCGCTTCACCGCTCGACAACCGCTACTCCGTCTACACCTCCGCCATCAACAACAACTCAAGCCACCGCCAACGACCATCCACCGCCAACGGCCAGCCCCCGACTCAGCCCCTCCGCCGGGCTGGCCTTCAAGGCCGAGACCCCCCCACGTGCGAGGCGCGTGCGTGTGGGGGTACGTCAGCAGCATGTCAGAAGCCCAAGTCACGTGCGTAGCACGTGACCTCTGGTAATTTATACAAGACACCCCCCGGGTTCCTCCATCTTCGCGTATAGACCCCGCTAGCCAGAGGTCACTTGCGTCGCACGTGACCATCTGGTAACTTTGCAGAGAGCGCCCCGAAGTTCTGGGTAAGTACACAAACCCCCCCGTTGCATTTTATATTTATTATTTTATTTATATATTTGCATCTGTACCCCTGTGTTCCCCAGTCATTTTAGACCTATTCTCTACATTATTTTATTTATCTAAAAATAGCACTTTGTTCATCGCTTAATTCTCTACATTGTGAGCTACTGTGGACATTTTTGTGGTTGATGGTTAATTAATAAATAATTATTTTGTGGGAAATTGCGAATTTTGCCCATCTTATGCTCTGAAATTTCTAGTTGATTAATTGTTGCTCTAAAAATCCCTGAAAAATCACATATTGTAGAGATTATTTTGATTAACATTGTGCCCAAAAATCTTTGCATTTGCATTCATATTTTGCTCTATAAAAATCATTTTGCACATTTCACTATTTACTTTTTAATATGTATTAGATCTCACGTTTTTAAGGATTAGGATTTTTTTGAGATCCGTCACCTAGTAATAGATCTTAGATAATTTTGGTCCTCGAAAATAAATAGGTTTGATATTTATTATAATTAAATTTTGAAAATCATTCTGTTTGCATTTAAAAATCCATAAAAATTTCATATTGCATCCAAAAATTCCAAAAAAAATTACACTGCACTCATTTCATCGTATTTTATATTGTGGCCAAATTTCATAATTTTCGGACATCGTTTGATCGAAATTTACATTTTAGTCCCTAAAATAGGCCGAATTTACATATTGCACCCTATATTGCATTGAAAATTCCAAAAAAAAGACCGCCGCGAAAACCGAACACAAACTTTGATAGACATCTCTCTAGGTTGTTCCTTTGCTTCCTTGTGATCGACCTTGGGACTTGCCCAAGTAAAATAAACATAAAACCACACGATTAGAAATTGATCATAATATTTGTGGTTATTTTTTTGACCGTTTCCGATTGCCGCCTACAACGCACGACACATAATTTTACGCACTTCACGATAAAAACATTTTTTTAAAAGTGACATTCTCGGATTTCTTCCCGCTAATAAAACTTTCTACTTAGGTGCGGTTTTTCCATCGGCTTGCATATCGTTTAGAATAATTTTTAAATTCTGTCTAGCATCTCACATGGAGATTGCGAGGATTCACTGTAAGTCTTCTAACTGAGCATTCATCATAGTTTTCCGCGTGCATAGGCTTTTCCCGAATTCCTCTCTCTTGTTTTATAACATAACTTTAAAGGAAATTTGGACTGGACGGTAGACGTGTATTTGTGCTCATCTAATTTTTCAGTGATCACCTCATTAAAATCGGGACTGCTAAATATATCCGATCTTAAAGAACCCATAAAATCAAGAATTTCTGCGGGATAGCAACCCCGACTTTGGATGTTCTATTTTTCTAAGTGAGCGAGAGACGACACTTAAGGCTAGAACCCAAATCCGAAATTTCAGCTCGCTAACAAGATTGTCTTTTCACCATTTAAAATTGACAAGAAAATTGGTCGAACTCTTACGACCTTCACTGTGTGAGTTGGTGAAACAGAATTTTGTATTGTGTTTGATCTGATCAACATCCATTCATCTGTTGATAATCTCTTGAAAATTCGAGAATGGAAAATTGTGGTAATTTCTGTTCGGACTCAGCAAACCCTTTTCTGACTACCACAAACTTTCCGGTCTCAAATACTCTGAGCCACTCTTACTCAGAACCACCTTGGGATCAGGGACACCTTCCCCTGGACTCTTCATCTTATAATTCTCTTCAAACTATTGACTCCTATTTTTCACAATCTGAAGGTGAAAAGAAGAACTCATAAAAAATGCCTCCAAAGAAGACCAATCCTGAAGATGACCAAAATGAAGATCCGATGCAAATGATTCTCACAAAACTAGCTGAATCTGAGCAGCAGCAAAATTTGATGAGGGCACAACTAGAAAGAATGAATGCAGAGAAAAAACCACCAATGGAGGCTGCATATAATCCCGGGCAATATAGGGTCATAAATTACTTGCAACCACCTCAACCTGAGGTTAACCATGAACTGAAGCCACACTTCATGAATCAATTACCACAATTTCATGGTAATTCGAATGAAGAACCCTATGAATTCTTACGTGATTTGGAGCTAGTATGTTCTAATCAGAGGCACCCACAAGTCAGCCAAGACTACATCCGTTTCACTGCATTACCTTTCACCTTAAAGGGTAAGGCAGATTACTGGGTGAAAAATTTGGGAGTGACGGTGACCACCTATGATAGGTTCAAGAACCTATTCTTGAAAAAATTCTACCCCTTGAGTCGAACCAATCAAATGAGGACTCGCATCACTAGCTTCTCTCAGATGCCAAATAAACCACTTTGTGATGCATGGGATAGATTTAAAGATCTGCTGCAAAAATGTCCCTGCCATGACCTAGATAATAACATCATGGTCCAATCCCTCTATTCTGGCCTTAACCACGGGACTCAGGGTCTAGTCAGCGCTGCCTATGGAGGAAATTACACATCCTGAGGAGCTGATACCGTCTGGAAAATACTGGAGCAAATGGCGGAGACTAGCCGTTCACAAATTGCTAGTAGATCTTACACTGATTCACTGAACAACTATCGAGCCAAAGGAGGGAAACAAACTGTCGCAGAAATAATAGAGGACTTGCTGCCCAACATGAACATTATCACAGACAAATTAACAGATGTGGATCACATTAATAAAAGGGTGAACGGCATCGACAACCGGCTC
Source organism: Ottelia alismoides (assembly GCA_037367405.1). Taxonomy (NCBI): domain Eukaryota; kingdom Viridiplantae; phylum Streptophyta; class Magnoliopsida; order Alismatales; family Hydrocharitaceae; genus Ottelia; species Ottelia alismoides. The sequence goes on along the minus strand of JAZKJV010007841.1, from coordinate 15,196 downwards.
TCTCAGTTTCCAAAGCAAATGGAGGAACTCACTGAGAAGGTGTCCAAGATCGGGATGCCTACTGCACCTACGGTCCCAGTATATCATGTGCATCATGTCCAAGAGCAGGCATGCTCTAGACAAACGCAAACCATGGACTCAGGACCAATCCTACGTCCAACCTTCCCATCAGTCACCTCCTCCAGTTGAGACAGTCATAGAAGCCCTGCCTCTGACTTTCGAGATAAACGACATCTGGTACACACAGGATAATACCCGACAGGGTAATCCGGGGGACCGTCAGCAATATCAGCGTCCACCCACCTTCTACAATACCGCTCCATAACACAATCAAACCTCGAGGCAGCAGCAACCACACGACCGTCAGAACCAACCTCAACAACATTGTCAACAATATCAAGCTCAAAATCAAGCATCTCGTTCATCCAAACCTCCAGAAGACCCGGTTGATATCCAAAAACAAATGCTGGAGGAAATTCGCAGCTTCCGGAATGAACTGTACGACCTACGGGTAGATGTTAATCGTCTATCCCGTTGGAAGGAAGAACAGACAACCCCAGTCACAACCATTCCCGCTCAAGTTCAAGCTAACCCCAATAGCTTCAACAAATCTCAATCATCTCAATACAACAATCAGGTATATTAATCAGATTTTTCCACATCTGAACACGAGATCCTTTCGTTTAACAATATCAATGCCATGTCCCTCAGGAGCGGAAGGACCGTGGTCGTACCTGACCGGGCAGGGGAAGCTGACCATCATGACTCGGAAGATCAACCGGAGGATGTTTCTGAGGATGAAGACGAAGGACGCCCGAGGATTTCAGCCCAAAAGAAGGGAAAAGCATCTATGGATATCACAGAGGACCTTGAACCTCTAGTTGCTGTGAAAATACCTTTGTCACCATTTCAGCAACATGATTATCACCCAAAACATTATGATTGTAATAAGAACTCCAAATTCAATAAAGATGCTCTTATTTATGATTCTGGATCTCTTTCTCCTATCTCAAATGCTTCCATTCCTTTCCCCCATGCTCTCAAGAAAGAAAGACAAAAGAAATCTATCCAGAGTGACCCAGTGATGGAAAAGTTCTGTCAACAAAATATCATAGTGAAGGTACCCTTTGATCAATATGTGGCCAGTAACCCTGCATTTCAGAAATATTTGAAAATGAAATGTACTCCCACCCGGACTCGAACAAAGAAAACAAACCAGTTTGTAAAGACCCATGTTCTGACAGTAGCCACTACCAAATGCGTGAGAAACCAGCATTTACCAAGAAAGAAAAGAGATCTGGGTGCTCATTATGTGGAAAGCCGCATTGGCGGTATCGCATTCGCGCGCACACTTTTCGACAATGGTTCTTTCATCAATCTTCTTCCCTTAGCCTTATATTACCGATTGGAGTTAGGACCTCTTCAGAAATCACTATCTTTACTCCAATTCGCTGACAAATCTACTAAAAGACCTAAGGGAGAAGTGAAAAATGTTATCATTATGGTCGAGGGTACGAAATACAAAGTGGACTTCACTGTCCTTGACATGGAGACCCCGAACCATTGGAAAGAGTCGCAAATTATTTTGGGAAGATCATTCTTAAGAACTGCCAAGGCTGTATTCGATTACGGCACTGGAATGATGAAATTCCGCTCCTTAGATGGAGAAGTGGATCTGGAAATGAGACAAACAAAATGGCAAAGACCCGATTCCGAATCCACCACTGAAGATGCCGAAACATCTGAGTGTAATCTAATCAGCACTACCGGACCTTGGGACCAACTGCCAGATCTTCACATGGATACCATCACATCAGAAGAAGAAATGCCCCAGGAACTTTTCAGCGGTGCATGATTGCCGTATTTGCCGAAATGGTGGGTGATTTCCTGGAAGTCTTCATGGATGACTTCTCGGTCCATGGTGATTCATTTGACACATGTTTAGAACACTTGGATCGAGTCCTAAAGAGATGCAGAGAGGTTAATCTGGTACTTTCTTGGAAGAAGAGTCACTTTATGGTGACTGAGGGTATCGTGTTGGGGCATGTCATCTCCAAAAAGGGAATGGAGGTCGACCCTGCCAAGGTGGATGTGATCAAGAAACTTGAGCCACCAACCAACGTCAAGTCAGTGCGGTCTTTTCTAGGGCATGTTGGATTTTATCGAAGGTTCATCCTTGATTTTTCAAAGATCGCCCGCCCACTGACTGAGCTCTTAGGAAAAGACACCGAGTTTATTGTAAATCACAAGTGTCTTGAAGCCTTCAAGCTCCTCAAACAGAAAATATGTGAATCGCCAATATTACAAGCTCCCGACTGGTCTCTTCCCTTTGAGATCATGACTGATGCATCGGATTTCGCTGTCGGAGCTGTGCTTGGACAAAGACGGGATGGAATTCCTTATGCGATTCACTACACGAGCAAAGTATTGGATCCTGCACAGAAAAATTATACAGTGACTGAAAAGGAAATGCTCGCGGTTGTTTGGGCCCTTCAAAAATTCAGATCTTATATATTGGGCTCCAAGGTGACAATTTTCACTGATCATACAACAATTAGATACCTCATGGAAAAGAAAGATGCCAAGGCACGACTTTTGAGGTGGATCTTGTTAATCCAGGAATTTAATTTGGAGATCAAAGATAAACCTGGAATAAAGAATATTGTTGCTGATCACCTTTCCCGACTTGAGAAAAATGATTATCTTAACAGTGGACCTATTAAGGAGACTTTTCCAGACGAATCTGTTTGCGCTATTCATTCAACCCTATGGTATTCCAACATCGTGAACTATCTTGTCTCCAAGAAGGTTCCCTTTGGTTGTACCAAGAAAATGATTGATAAACTGAAGTCGGATTTAAGAAAATACCATTGGGACGATCCTTTCCTTTTTTATGAAGGAGCGGATTGTGTCTGGAGAAGATGTATTCCTCAGGAAGAATACCAGAGTGTCCTCACACATTGTCATACTCTCGAGGCTGGAGGGCACCATTCGGGAAAGAGAACCGCACACAAGGTACTCCAATGTGGATTTTACTGGCAGACCTTATTTCGTGATGCTAATGAATTTGTACGGTCTTGCCCGATTTGTCAAAAGATGGGAGGGACCGTTGGTTATAGAGACGAAATGCCCATGCAACCAATGATTTTTTGTGATGTTTTTGATGCATGGGGGATTGATTTTATGGGTCCCTTTCCCAATAGCAATGGATTTGAGTACATCTTGTTAGCGGTTGATTATTTGTCTAGATGGGTAGAGGCTATTCCAACCCGAATCGCAGACAACAAAATCGTCTGTAAGTTTATCAAGGATAATATCATTGCAAGGTTCGGGATACCAAAAGTCTTAATTTCTGATGGAGGTAGCCACTTTGTGAATAGGGAAATGAGATCTTTGGCTAAGGAGTACAAATTTGAACATAGAATAGCCAACCCTTATCATCCACAATCTAATGGCATGGCAGAGGTTTCTAATAGAGAAGTAAAGAGTATACTTCAAAAGTTGGTTCGTCCAGATAGGAAGGATTGGTCAAAACTATTGGATCAAGTTCTTTGGGCCTATAAGACAGCTTATAAAACAACACTCGATACTTCACCTTTTAGGATGATCTATGGCAAGCCATGCCATCTACCTGCAGAACTGATTCACAAATCTGAATGGGCAATCAAAAAGTTGAACTGGAGTTGTCACATTGGAAAATTATGTCGAGACTTAAATCTGAATGAGCTAATTGAAATCCGAAACCGAGCATATGACAACAGTGTGATTTATAAGGACAAGGTCAAGAAATGGCATGATAGACACATTCGAGACAAAACCTTTGTCCTTGGGCAGAAAGTATGGTTGTTTAATGCTCGGTTAAAGATTTTTCATGGGAAACTGAAATCGAAATGGACGGGTCCCTATGTTGTCATCGATGTTCATACCAATGGAAGTGTGGACATTGTAGAACTCAAAGATGATGCACAACCTTTCTCAGTGAATGGACAATTACTGAATCCATATATAGAATCATCCAAAGAACATACAGTGCAAGTTGAGGTCATCTACTTCACACAGATTAAGGACATTGACGATATATCAGATCAGACCCACCCTCCCTCCCGACCACATCGATCCCCTTGTGCAACTTCTTCCTCTACTTAGGCTAAGGCCTAAGTATAGGGGGGACCGATGCCATTTGTATATACCATTTTCCTCATCGCACTCCTATCTTTCGACCACTCCATATCCATCCTTCTTCTATACTTAGGCTGACCAGAGCCTAAGTATAGGGGGACCCGACAACCATTTGTATATACTCTCCTCATTTACATATCCTAACCACCTCTTCTTGCGTTCTTCTTCTATACTTAGACTATTCACAGTCTAAGTATAGGGGGGCGGACCGTTGTATAACAATTTTTTCCACTCTCTTACGCTTAGTCCGAGCTCTGTCTTCATTACGCTTCTTGTGCTCTGAGGACACAGCACTCGCTAAGTATAGGGGGGTCTGTATATATACTATGTATATATTTTAGCCATACCTCGTACTTGCGCATAAGTCTATATGTATTTACGGGGTGGGTATTAGTTTAAAAAAAAAGAGAGTTTTGCTACTAACACTGACTTTGCCCAAAAATTTTTGAAAACAAAAAAAATGGCTTCTTATTCATTTTTTGCATAAAAATCCCTTGCATGAAAAAAAAATCTGCATTCCACACACCTGCACTTCATCCAGCATTGCATTCATTTGCATCTGTGAAAAGTCATTGGGTTTTGAACCGTGTTATGAGCCGAAACCGAGAGTGGTCTGAACTTAACCTTAATCAACCTAATTTCAGAGGAACTTCACCGAGAAAGAGGATTTTAGAGTCTTCAGGTCTGTGACTTAATTCTTTGAGTTCCACATGACAATGCACAGAGTTTGACTCTTAGTGTCTAACCTGGTCTCTTCATTCTGGGTACAACTCTGGAATAAGGAATTAATTTGTACTCTCGCACTATGCACTTAGCTCAACTCAAACGGGATGTTGGAAGACTGTGTAAGTTTCTTTTCTAGTAGCATGGAAATCTAAAGATCGGAGTACAGGTTGAAATAAAGCTTCGGAAAAGGGATGGACGGCTGGGCACAATTTTTCTAAGACCCCAAAAAATGTACGAAAACAAAAAGATTCTATATCCGTAGGGGCAAAACAAGATCCAAGCAGAACCACCAAAAATTCCAAATACAAAGAAGCAACTACCAAATAAAATCTGACCAAAAAGGTCCAAGCTTCAAGAAACCTGCAGATCTTGGTGGAGACTCGGCTACACTGGCCAAGCTTCACAAAGAGAGGTAAATGCACTAACCACTCTCCAGTTCTTTTCTCTTTCTTCTAACTTCTCCCCCCAATTCGATTGTGAACACAGCACGACAGACCTTAGAAGGAAATACCAGACTCCCCGAGGACGAGTTATTGGAGAGGAGGTTTGCGCTGTAGTCCGGCATCCTGGTGGGAAGAGCTAAAAACCTTTCACACACAAGAGTTGGTTATTCAATGTTCATAGGGTATACTTGTGGGAAGAGAATTGATCTAAGATGACTTTTGAGCCGAAACTGTAAGCAATGATTTGTAGAACTTGAGGACTGTTGATTTTAAAATTCTAAGTCTCACAGAAGTTCTGACACACAAATAATCCAAAGGTTGAGTCTAGATTCATTTTCACCTTCAGCTCATGGTCTTGGTATGGAACCCAATCTCATTTCACCTCATGGCATTTCTTTTTGATGATCAGGGACGAGCATGCTTTAAGTATAGGGGGATGATGAGTCTCGTATTCATCACTCTAAATATCATTTATTAAGCTCAAATCCCTTAAAAGCAACAACATTTTAGCATCTATTCTGCATAATTAGCATTAGAGCATGATTTCATAAGAGTTGCATTTTAGCACAAAAATCTGCACAAAATAAGAAGCCAAAAATCCAAGCCAAATGACCTGTAAATAGCCTAACTTCCCTGATTTTTAACTCATTCATGCTAACTCCAAAGAAAAAACCACCCTCACTGTGTACATATCACTAACAAGAATAAGGAAAAATACAAAAAAATAATTTAACCCAAATAAGCGGACCAAAAACCCAAACCCTAATTTCAGGATTTTCGGACTAAAAGCCACATATCTTCCCCATCCAGTGTCCGTTTTAATCCTACTCACTTTTGAACTAATGTACATTCAATTACCTTCAAAACAAGACCACGTTCAAGGTGAATCGGAGCTCATATGTGAAAGTTGGATTTTGGGCCCCTTTTGTATACTGTATATTTTAGCGTTTTAACCAATATATTTTAGCGGTTTTTAACCTATTATTTTATATACTTATTTTACCAATTAATAAAAATCCAAAAAAAAGTTAGATTAAGGTGTCTTTATTTATCTTTGATTTTATCGTTAATTTTTCCGGATTTTTATCTGATCTAAAAATGACATAAAAATACAAAAACCCCAAAATCAAGGTGTTACATGGGATACCCCAAAATATCATTTTGTGCAAATGATCGATTTGGTTTTGATGTCTTCATGAAAGTTGTAGATCTCATCGAGACGAGCAATTTTCGTGAAGAAACTTTTTCGATCCGAGGTCATTTACTATTTTTTTATTGATTTTACAAAGTATTTTGAAATTCGAATTTTCTGGTGCTGACACGTGGCCGCACCTGGTGCCGCCACGTGTCAGCCATTTTCCGCCTTTTTAAATCATTTTTATTTAAAAAAATTATATAGACGCACGTGCATCGCACGTGCCTTCAAGGCACGTGCTCCGCACGCGCGTCCCCTCTCCTCCTCTCGCCGCCACGTGGCGCGACGGGCGCCATCCGATCAAATCCGATCGGACGGCCCCCGCTCGTCGTCCACCTCCCCGTCTCCAGACTCCTCTTTTCCCAAATCGGGAACACCGCCGCACCCCGTGAATCTCGCCGGCCGAATCCTCTTTCAGATCCCTCGACAATCACCCGATTATGATCCAATCTCCGATCCTATCTGATCTCCTCCCAAATCCCTTCGATTTCGCCCATCTCCGATTGCAACTCCATCACGATCATGCCGTCAGCACCTTCCTTCTCCAGCCGACCCACCTTTTATTTAAACGCAAGCCACCGCCCTGGAGAAGGACATCCACCGTTTACAAACCGAGTCTCCCTCTTCGGGCGTGACAATGTAGAAGTTCCTCTCGTCGGCGTGATCCGAGGCATTCTCAGCCTCGTCGCAGCCCCGCCTCCTCCGCTGCCTCGCTCCGGCCGCTCAACACCATCGAGCCCTACCCCTTTCGCAGGTTATCTCTCTCTCTCTATCTATCTCTCTCTTTCTCTATCTCTCTCTCTATCTGCGTCTCTCCCGATCAACTCCGCCGCCATCACCAACTCCTCCGCCACGCCGCTGCTCTCTCGACGTCCCACGACCGTGTGTCGGCCATCGCCGCTCACATCAATTACGCCACCGCCTCCAACTGCACCTCGGCTCCATCACGACGCCGACCCTTACCACCTCGACCGCTGACACAGCAACCTCCATCGCCTTCGTCCTCATCAACTTACCGCACCACCACCTGGAGCCCTGCTCCTCCCCTCCGACGTTCATCTTCGCCGTCACAACACCTCCGACCATCTTCATTGCCTCCAACGCTCCACCAGCCACGCCTCACCGTCATCAACTTCGAGCAACCACAACCACGCCAATTGTCATCTCCTCCGCTTCACCGCTCGACAACCGCTACTCCATCTACACCTCTGCCATCAACAACAACTCGAGCCACCGCCAACGGCCATCCACCGCCAACGGCCAGCCCCCGACTCAGCCCCTCCGCCAGGCCGGCCTTCAGGGTCGCGACCCCCCCACGTGCGAGGCGCATGCGTGTGGGGGTACGTCAGCAAACACATCAGAAGCCCAGGTCACGTGCGTAGCACTGACCTTGGATAATTTATACAAGACCCCCCCGGGTTCCTTCATCTTTGCGTATAGATCCCGCTAGCCAGAGGCCACGTGCGTCGCACGTAACCATCTGGTAACTTTGCAGAGAGCGCCCCGAAGTTCTGGGTAATTACACAAACCCCCCCGTTGCATTTTATATTTATTATTTTATTTATATATTTGCATCTGTACCCCTATGTTCCCCAGTCATTTTAGACCTATTCTCTACATTATTTTATTTATCTAAAAATAGCACTTTGTTCATCGCCTTAAATTCTCTACATTGTGAGCTACTGTGGATATTTTTGTGGTTGACGGTTAATTAATAAATAATTATTTTGTGGAAAATTACGAATTTTGCCCATCTTATGCTCTGAAATTTCTAGTTGATTAATTGTTGCTCTAAAAATCCCTGAAAAATCACATATTGTAGAGATTATTTTGATTAACATGTGCCCAAAAATCTTTGCATTGCATTCATATTTGCTCTATAAAAATCATTTTGCATATTTCACTATTTACTTTTTAATATGTATTAGATCTCACATTTTTAAGGATTAGGATTTTTCTGAGATCCCTCACCTAGTGATAGATTCTTAGATAATTTTGGTCCTCGAAAATAAATAGGTTGATATTTATTATAATTAAATTTTGAAAATCATTCTGTTTGCATTTAAAAATCCATAAAATTTCATATTGCATCCAAAATTCCAAAAAAATTACACTGCACTCATTTCATCGTATTTTATATTGTGGCAAATTTCATATTTTTCGGACATTGTTGAATTGAAATTTACATTTTATCCCTAAAATAGGCCGAATTTGCATATTGCACCATATTGCATGAAAATTCCAAAAAAAGACCGCCGCGAAAACCGAACACAAACTTTAATAGACATCTCTCTAGGTTGTTCCTTTGCCTCCTTGTGATCGACCTTGGACTTGCCCAAGTAATATAAATAATAAAACACACGATTAGAAATTGATCATAATATTTGTGGTTATTTTCTTGACCGTTCCGATTGTCGCCTACAACGCACGACACATAAATTTACGCACTTCACGATAAAAACATTTTTTTAAAAGCGACATTCTTGGGTTCGTCAATGTGCGGAATTAAAATTTATTATAATTCTACAACAAAGATGTGTATAGGTGCAAGTATGTGTAGAATGTCGAACACAGGGAGCAGATAGCTAGAAGGGGGCAAGTGAAGACACAAGTGTGAATGTGATCAATTTGTCTATCAATGCTATGTTTTTGTGGGTTTTTAATTTACATTTTTATTTAATTTTTGATTTTGTATTTTTTTGTATTTTGGTTTCTAATTTTCTGATTTTATATTTTCTTTTTATATTTTATATTTTTATATTTTTCAATAATAGAATGTATATACAAAGTAAGAAAAAGAGATAAAGGATTTATAAAAATAGGTAAAAAATACTCAAAAATCAAGAAATAAAATGTTTTAGGTATTTTTATATTTTCTACTATTTTTGTGATTTTTTTAGATTTTTCCTATTTTTTTTGGTATTTTTAAAGTCAAAAAATACTAAAAACAGTGAATAAAATTGCTAGACGAAATTAAAATGAGGATGAAAAATTAAATCAGAGTCCAAAATTCCTCAAATTAATTTTAAATAAAAGATAATGAAATATGGAAAATACAGAAACTGAAATTGTATTTTTAGGATTTTCTTGAATTTTTTAATATTTTTAAGAAGATTTTAGGTTTTATAATTTTTAAGAGTTTTCTTTTGTATTTTTAGTGATTTTCGGATTGAAGTTAAAACACACTAAGATAAGCAAAATATATTTTTTTTGGAATTTCTGAGATGTTTTTATATTTTTTATGTATTTTCTAATGCAAACAGTGCTGAAAATGCATGTTTTTGGAATTTTTATAAATATGAAAATGCATTAAAAATGTAAAAACAAAATATGACTGAATCTACAATGCAACAGGAATGTATGGTAATTTTTGTGGATTTTTTAGGTATTTAGAGATGCGTTCAAAAACATAGAGGAAGCATAAAGAAATTACAAGCTGGCATGGGCTTTTATGTAAATAAGCAAAGTTGAGGGCCAAGATGCAATTTTACCACAAAATTTATAATATATTAACAATTTCCAGGACTGATTGCAAAGATCCAAAATTCCAGGGACATGCCTGCAAAATGCCCAGGTGCGCACGTGCCACGCACGCGCCTGGGAGGACCTAAAAACAATAAACAAAAATCTGGGCTTTGCACTTGCAATTTTACCAAAAACTTATAACTAAATTAAGAGGATTCTGTGCTTAAAGGAAATACAAAGAACACTAGGAGTATTACTACTAAAATTGCTAAGTCACATGCACGTGGCACCTGACTGGCAAGGACGAAAAGGTAATATCGCAAACACCATGGGGGTTACATGCAAATTCTACGAAAGTTTAAAAAGGCAGATGAAAGTTTAAATAGTAATTTTTTTAATTACAAAACTGGCAGGGTAATAATAGCACAAATACCCAACCAAGATGATCGGACGATTGCTGATGAATGACTTATACACGTGTCGCGCTCCGAGCGTCCAATACCCCTTCGCGTGCAAACGACCTTGATTAGAACCCAACGACGATCGAACGACAGGGGGCAGATCTGATCCGAGGCACCTGTGTTACTCGAAGAACAGGAGAGGATCCCACGGTGACGAGGTGTGGAGGAAGAAGCTGCCGAACACGGCCTGGATGAGCTTGAAGCGCCAAAATCTCCACGCTCGCCGCCTCTCTTCCTCTAATGACACCCCAGAACCCCCCCATGACACCTCCTTATCGACTTGATGCTTCAAAACGCTCCCGAGGGCTCCGGCAGCTGCTAGCGGCGGAGGTGGACCTGGAGGTCCTTTTTGGCAAAGCACCCCTCAGATGGAGCCTTCCAGATCCTGCAAAGACACACAAAAACGCGGAAAGACGAAGGTGGAGGAATCTGGGCTATTGTTAGGTGGGATCGATGGTGAAGAGTGGTTGTACGACGGGTGGTCAGTAGTGGTCGAAGCGGGAGCTCCGGTGAAGGTGGTTGGAATGAGATAACACGATTAATCGATCCAGCTCTAGCCAAAGCTAAACTTAGCGTGTAAAATAACAAAGAAATGCAATAAGAAAGGGAGAATAACAGAACCTCAACCCGCCAGAACAGGGAGATAATGACCTCACAGCTGGGACTCGTCGGAGATAGGTGGAAGCACCTCCGCGTCGCTCCTCCGCGCCTCCTAACGGGGAGGTGAGTTAGCTGTCACCTTACTCTAACCTCATCTCACGAAAAGAGGGGGGGGGGGGGGAACGGGTCACGAAGGGTTCAAAAAATCAAGGAAGGTGGCAGAGGGTTTTGTACAAACGGCTGGGAACTCCCCAAAGATCGAGGTGCATCAGGCGGCACATGCATCCCTTCCCCAAGGAGGACCCTAGGCGTGTAAGACCATCCTACGAGGAGAAAAAGTCATGAAACATTGACATGAAATGGTGAACGACGCGACCTAGAAAAAAGGGCGAAAACAACCAAAAACTCAACTCTGACACAGTCCAGGCCTTGGTCAGAGAGTTGACCGAGGTCAACCAACGGAGCCTTCTGGTTGGTCCACGTGGAGCAACCAGAAAATTCCTTGGAAAAAAGGCTTGTTAATTCGATTTAAAATAATAAATGTTTTAATTAATTTTTGGTTATAAAGTAAAAAATGTTTATATTTTATAAATTATTTTATTCTGATTTTTATTTATTTTTATGAGTATAAAATTACAAGTTACCTTTTATACCCTTTATAGGTATATTCTTTTATTATTTTATTTTATTTTGTGAATTTAATTATTTATTTATGTTTATTATTTTATGAATTTATAAAATATTTTTATATACTTAAATATACTTTTATTTTATTTTTCTGAGGTATTTTGTATACTTAATAAAATAAAAGTATGGTTTATATATGTATGTATACAGGTGTTATACCTATGTATTATATACATGTATTTTATTTGTATTTTCTTGAGGTTCTTATTCCTGTTTTAATATATAAAAAATTATAATAATATTTACAAAATTATAAAAATATAAAATTATAAAAATAATGAATAATAAATTAAAATGAATATTTTAATATGTACAAGTATACAAGTGGGTCCAAATCTCAACTTTCAAACCGTAACTCCGAAAAATACGAAACCACCTTCATTAAATAGCTTATTTCAATTATATACAATTAAAGTGAGTTTGGTACATTTCAAGTTTTTATTTGTGAGATACATGTCTGAGAAGTTGGGATTCTAGGAATCTAATTCAGATCATAACTTTTTATCTATACCTTATTTTTGTGTGAAATCGATTTTGTAATTTTCTTTATTTAATTATCTACAACTTTCATGTACAAAGTTTCTTTATTTGAAGTATAAAAAGTGGAACCAAAAATAGGTCCCAAAATGAATAAAGAATGAATTGAAATAAAAGGTATTTTTATTGTATTTTGGCCCTTATCTCCCCTACTTTATTCCTTGTCGACCTAGTCATCGAGATGCCTAGGTCTTGAGGTTTCAAGTCATAAAATATTTTACAATATTTTATTCTTTTTCTTTTCTTTTCTTATTCTATAATTTTGGCTTTAAAAACTGCATTTTATACAATATTTTACACAATAATGCATGGATGATAAAATGCATGAATTAACGCTATTTACACGCATTTATAGGGTTTTAAGGCCAAAATGATAGAATAAAGATGATGAAACGTGGATTCATCAGTTGGTTGGTTGGCTGATGTCGAACTAATAATGGGCTTAGTCTAAGAGTAAGGCCCCAAAGTACGCCACAACGTCCTCCACTATGTCATGAGGCTTATCTAAAGGATGTCCGGTTGGGAAGATCAAGGAAGGGATAATATTCCTTGAGGTCGATTTGTCTCCCAGCTTCAACCAATTCACATGCCTCTTTTCTTTCCACACTGACTCTAAATCCAACTGCAGGCAGTCAATGTGTTCTCTGACATCAGCACCCAGTTGCACCACATGGCTATCGATAGGATCCACAACAAAGGCCTCATCTATAGTAATTAAGAACATGTCAACCAACCTCAACCTCTTATTAACATTGCATTTTGAGAGACAAAGCTTTAAGAGCTAATCTGATTACTTTTGAGCTTCCCGACGAGGCAAAAAGGAGGTTACCCACCACGGGTTTAAGCCGAACTGCTTCCATGACATCAACATACCCATCACGGGACATCCAATAGTCAAAGAATCGAAATGGTTGAGCACACAATATCATAGGACCAATTCCACAGATAGGAGCAGATAGGCACTTCCACAAGAGGAGAATACCTAAACTTCGATGTGGGAAGATGTCCAACCAACTAGGGTTGTAAAGTGCTCTATCGTGCCTAGCAACAATGCAATTGGGGTCATCAAAAGAATTAGCACGATAATGATTCCCCCAGCTAAGGATCTCAATTAGGCTAGTGTCACCAATGCAGAGTTGAAGTCATCCATAACAATAGAACTGGGTTCCCCCCAACCCCTCCAAAAAATCTTTCCTGAGGTAAGTCACACCACATTGAAGTCTCTCAAAAGTAGCCAAGGTCTATCAACGGATATGCTATCCACATGGATCTCATTCCATAAGACACGCCTTCTAGAGAGGAATTATAGCCACAAAAACCGAGAGTACAATGTCAAGCCCCCTGTTACAACAGGAGGACGTGATCGATTGGGAGAAGTGGTGCAAAAGAGAGCAATTACACGCATCTGCTTTCCAAAGGAGCCAAATGTGACCTAGGGGAGTGAGATTGTGGAAGGATCCTCACTCGATAGGGAAGGTCGGAGTATTGTCGAGAATGACATCACTCCCCTCTTCTTTATCCCTTGTCGGAGTACTATTTGTCGGGAAATGATGTTACCGCTGCTATCCAAGATGTCTCCAGAGCTTACTCCTATTGTAGGGTATTCAACCCTATGTTCATCACTTATCTCCCCAAAAAACTCCTACTTCTTTGAGAGACTTTCCTTCCATCAGTCTTTGCAAATATCGTCTATAGTTATTTCCTCCATTTTGTTGAATGGTTCAAGTCTATCCTTCCTCTTTAATCCCCTCTGAGTAGATTTTTTTGAGGGAAAAAAATCAAGTTCATTCATCTTAAAAGCAAAGTTATCAACACAAAACAAAAAGAATAGCAGGCCCGCATAGGCGTGAAGTAGCAAAATATATAATACCAACCGAAGAGTTCATCGGATCCAAAAGGCACCACATACACAAGTCAAAAATATCAAGAAACAAAAAATATCGAATTTTCTAGATCACAGAAGTTGAGGCAGGTTGAATCCTTCAATTATTGAAGACTTTTCAAGAGGCAACTATCCAGTGAGCGTCATCCATCGAAGTCCACTTGGGAAGCACAATCGACGTAAGTTTCTTGAAATGTGTAATTGCCAATTCATATCTGTATTTGCAATGGCTACTGGATGAACTTAGTTGAGTGAAAAAAGAAAGGAAGTTTGTTATAATACCACAAACAATGAAAATATAGATATGGTTAAGCTGCATTATTCAAAAAGATGTTTGTAGCTTTCACAGTGAATGCCATCTATTGACAGAAGAAAATATTTCACTTTCGAAGAAAGTCTCGTGTGATGATTTTTCGATGCACCTGTAGACAAAGGAAGTAAGATGCCCTTGAATCAAATGAGCAAGATCAAAATTTGTTGTGTAAGGAGGATCTAACTCCTCTATCAGAAAAAAGAGAGAGCAGATATTTGTTTGTTCAGGGAAATACACTAGAACTAGACTGAGATGGGAAAGAAGTCGAATCCTCACCTTGGGACCCCAAGCGGCAGAGCGACTCTCTTAAAAGTCGCCCCATTTTTTGACCATATCGCTTTAGTTGTAGAGATGGTCAACCACCTTGACTATATGGTCCTTGGCTTTGCTATTCAAATCGATATGGAAAAAGCTTTCGACAGAGTTAACGATTAAATGGATCACTGGTTAACGAAATGTTGATTTTCAACACTCAAATTGGGTGGAGAAGTATACCCTTTCAAACTTCTTTCATGTGGATCATCCCTTTTCCAGAATTTCTATCTGGAACTTTTTGCATGGGCATGCTCACTAAAATGTCTCCTTGCTCTCTCTACCTCATGTCAAAGAGAAATTCTGTCTACCACTCTGGGTCATGACTGCCCTTTTGCTGTTGGGCTCTTGGCTTTCTGAGTTCTGGTCTCTTTTGCTTTATTTTTCCTTTTGCGA